>JAFIRS010000051.1:0-1200000 GCA_018342105.1 Gonioctena quinquepunctata | reverse complement strand
GCTGCAAACGGGTATCCCACCACAGCTGTTCCCAGCTTCTTGAACAACCCAGACTATTTCAAATACCAACAGAACCAGAACCCCTACTACAACAACAACCCCTATCAAAACAGGTATACCAACAACTACAGATACAACCAACCCAACTACCTTGACAAAGACTACCAAAGGTATAACCAGAACAACAACTACAACAAGGACTACTATAACAAAGACTACTACAACAACAAGAACTATTATAACCCAGAACGTTACCAACAGTATAATCAAGATGCCAGAGCTGCTGGAATTCTTCGTTTTGTGAATGATGCTAACCCCGATGGAAGCTACCAATATGCGTGAGTAGGGTTGTGAAAGTTCCTCTATGTTTGTTTCAGCCCTGATGAAGTGTGTATATTTCCGAAAGGGTGTTCACATACGGATTGTTCATAGAATGATATATTTTTATAGAATGCACTCACTCATTTCTGTGGATGATTCTCACAGAACGTTCTCTGGAAAAACAGAATTTATTGTACAATTTTGTAATTTTTTTTTAAAGCATGAACCATCCATCAGATGAAATATCACCTTGATTCGGATCTTGTATGCATCCTATTGAAACTCAATTCAACAATTTCCTCTTATGAAAACAAATGGGAACAATCTTGAAACGGCGATCCATGTTTCAGTGTTTTTGAAAATTCAACCACTAACGGGTTTAAACGGGAAACGGGAAAGGGAAACAGGAAATGGGATAAGCAAAGCCACAGGCATGAGCCAGATGGAACGGTACTTAGAAAAACATAGGGTAAAATACAAATTCTACGCTGATTGAGTCACGGGTATCAGCTAGAACCCCATATAAGGGTCCCCAATTGAATGGAAAAGATGGATCTTGATCACTTCTAAAGTAAAATGAGAATGAAGAATTATGCAGAATACCGAAACGCATTAATTAATTTGGCCTCACTTGGTCTTTCCAGGGGGTGAGATGACTGAAAAAGGTATATTCCTGTTCCTTATCAAAGAAAGTTCAACTTATGTTCATGAAAATGTTTTTTTTCTGAACTTTGTTATTAACTGACGAATTAGTAGAAAATAAGGCAGCAATGTGTACCATGAATCTAAACATATTACCGACGTATTTTTCACTGCTGGGAATACCTAATGGCTCACATACATTCTGAGGATATTCAATATGAATAAATGATACATATTTGGGGACTATATTTATGAAAACATTGAGAATATAACGTACTAGCGGACGATGTAAAAATCAATGATGGATTGGGTGATATTGTGATTTACAAAACCAAGATTGTAGTAACGGATAAAGGAAATCTCTTATGGAATAGTTGATTGATTATATGTCCTATTTTGAACTAGGTACTCTTCAAACCAATTTCAGTGGAGAAATGCTTCCGATAAAATAGACTTAGGCTAATGCTGAATCTAATTCTGAACTTTTCGTTTTCAATAGTTGGATATTGCTTAAGGAAACAAAAATTCCTTATGATTTTTGATCGATTTCCTCGGGAATATTTTGTTCGTTGAAAATTCGTTCATCCATATGGATCTAATCATACAGTTGAAATGAAAACGAAATTTGCTATTGACAAAAACTCAATTCTTCATCTGATAGCTGAGGGGTAGCCGGAAAATGTCACATAATGAGCATTACTGTTTTCTGCAAATAATATAGTTGATTATTGGAAATGTACCAAATACCAAAAAAATATAGAGCATTCTTAACTTGTCCTGTTTTTTGGATTGATTAAAATTGATTCCATGATCTTGATTCTATAAATCACTGGCGAACAAAGCCATGGAAAAATAATTCTTCGAAAAATGTTTCATGAATTTTGTGGCTCCAGAAATTTCCCGATTCAGTTCTCTTCGATGGTTCAGCTAGTCATTTGTTTGCACACCCATCAAACATTGCAATAAACGTCCAACCGTCCTTTCTAAGATAATAGTTAATTGATGATGATATTTTTTTCGATCATGGTTTATCCAATTATCTTATGTGCCTTCTTTTTCCCTATTATTTCGGTAATAACTCCCGTGTCTTTATATTCAAAATGGCATCGATATTGTGGAACGAGTAATGGAGTAATATTGCAGAATATAAAGATTTATTGAAGTTTTGCTAAGATTCCTTACATTTCGTCTTTTTTTGGTCAAATTGTCTTGATTCCAAAACAAGATCAGGACAATATCCTGAAATGGGAGTAATAATCTGAATAGTTAATAATCACTTTTTCCTGTAGTTACGAAACCCAGAATGGAATCTCTGCCGAACAACAAGGAGCTCCCAGACCAGCAGCTGACCAGTCTACCCCAGTAGTTGTCCAAGGATACTACCATTTCACTTCCCCTGAAGGTGTACCAGTTGAGGTCAGATACACAGCTGACGAATTCGGTTACCACCCCCAGGGAACCATCATTCCTGGTCCGGGGCAAGCTACTGCTTACAAAAGCGTAGTACCTGGATTGCAGAAAAAATAATTTGCAATGTATAATCTCTTGTACCTTAATCTCTGATATGTGATGCCTCATGTTACCTTTTACCATTAAATAACTTTTCGATTTCATTGTTTTGGGATTTTCAATCTGCTGTATGAACCGCGATCTGATTGGCTCTTTTTCAAATCAAAAGTATTTTTTTTACCATTTTTGTCCTTCCAAAAATATTTCATACCTAGTCAATAAAAAAAGATAGCATATGATCGTCATTCATATTTTAGCCATTCATAAAAATTATGCCCCCAATTTGGGAGTTTCGGTGTTCCTATATGTGTAGGTTCACTTTGATCGAATAAGGAGCTGTTCGCAATTGGGAACATTGTAATTTTTGGAGCATTCATCTCAAACCAAACAATAAAAATGTTTAATTTGAGAGATTTCCTGAATTGGATCGGAATTAAGACTGACAATTCGGAATTCCAAATAAGACCTTAGATTGATTTGTTGAAAATATGAACAGGATATTCATAAAATCAGATGTGGAATCTTCTGCGACTGAAAGATAAACTTGAGTCACTATCTTCCATCGTCAAGATAACCTCTTGTGGGGTATTCATGTTGAAGAGGAAAACATTTTCAATTGACTATTGAATAGAAATATTTTTTTTTCTGTCAATTGAAAAATCCACGTAGTTCTCAGAATTGAAGACGGAAGTGGATGAAGGTGTTATGTTACAAAATAAAAGTTTTGAATACATTAATTTCAAAGTTTTTCATGTGATTTTTTCCATTCAGGACTAGCTAAGCAACGATGTGTCCAACTGTTTATGAAAGATCATACAATTTCACTCACAAACGATTCATCAATATCAAAGATGGGTACACACCATCTACTCGCTTCTTCAATTCTGAATTGTATATCTGAATTCCGTCTCAGATTCCTGAATTTTGATCTAGAATATGAAACTTTCAGAATGAGTCTCGATCAACAAAATATAAGCGATTGACATATAGCCAACCTTTTCATTTGGGCATGTGAGGCACCAAAGTCGGTGTTATTCATTTTTAAGAATGATTTTTACATTTATGGCCTCATGCTGAATAATTTGGGTCGAATTCTGAAATTCAGGCTTCTGAAGCTATCTCAGTATCAATATCCTAGAAGTGAAATATACCTTTCATAATGCTGGGGAAAAACACATATTCAATCACCATTAGTAGAAACTACCACTTTTTAACTTCAGCTCGATGTTCTCTTACTTCTCAATCAAGAGCTTTTTATGATTTTTCAGCGACGTTATGACCATTGCAGTATATTGTTTGCAGAAATTACGAAATTGTGGTTTAAGAATCATCTCGAAAGGAAACAGATATACCACGGTTCAATTTATGCTGAACTTCTCTCAATGGTATATTGTAATGGAAATGTTGTTCTACTTAATGATGAAGTTCATTCATAAAATCACTAATAACTAATTGATAAAATAATTCATTTCCTTCATTACTCATAATAAACCAACAAGAACTATAAAATCAATGAACTCATTGTTTTTCAAAGAACTAGACAATTTCAATAAATTATCTATTCACATTAAGAACTGAGTCACATCAAATTCTTTCAAAAATATGTTGGAAATATATATTGCGTCACTAAATATTCTTACATTGTTTATTATGTTAAGCTGGAAAAAAATTTGAATGATGTTTTTACAAATTATTTCTAATTTCGTTTTTCATACATATTTTTTCTTCTCCGTATCTGATTATAATATAATTGATCATCTTCAATTATTTCGATATCGTATGATATTACTAGCTGGCACCCGCGACTTAGTCCGCGTAGAATTTGTATTTATTCCAATGTGCTTCTTTGTGTTGGGCCACCTAGCTTGTGCCTGTGGCTCTGCCTGTTTCCCATCATCCCGTTTCCTAGAAAAAAAAATCGAATTTAAACGGTTTTCTTCACATAAAGGATTCAATATAAAATTGAACCAGAGAAAGGTAGATCTCAGGTGAAAAACAACTACTTTCCTGGCAAATACCACGCAGAACGTTGAATGATATTCACCTGAAAATCCATGCATACTTCCATATAATATCAATGGACATTGAATGCAAATGTTTCTTTCTGATAAGCTCGATTATGTTTAATTTATGTCGTGTTCACCTAACAATCCGCATACCGGTTTCAGGCTTCTTGGCCCTCATCAGTACGGAGTAGTCAACCAGCCAAAGGTCCAAAGAACTCTGGCTGAAGTGAGACACAACGTAAACAAACCATCATCGATCTTGTAACACCTATAGGTACGCCGGAAAAGATAAACTTCAACTGGCGGTACCTAGTGACAGAAAGAAACACTCCGAAAAACTCCCACCTCGATAGGTTTCTAAATAAAAGATTCCTTCTCAGTAGGAGTGGCAAGCCCGTCTAGCATATAGTGAGAGATAAGTGCCATGGAAGTGGAATGAATAGAAAATCGAATTTAAACGGTTTTCTTCATAAAGGATTCAATATAAATTGAACCAGAGAAGGTAGATCTCAGGTGAAAACACTTCTGGAATACAGCAGAACGTTGAATGATATTCACCTGAAATCCATGCATATTCCTATATATCAATGGACATTGAATGCAAATGTTTTGATAAGCTCGATTATGTTTAATGTCGTGTTCACCTAACAATCCGCATACCGGTTTCAGGCTTTGGCCATCAGTACGGATATCAACCAGCCAAAGGTCCAAAGAACTCTGGTGAAGTGAGACACTAACGTAAACAAACCATCATCGATCTTGTAATACCTAGTACGCCGGAAAGATAACTTCAACTGGCGGTACCTAGTGACAGAAAGAAACACTCGAAAACTCTCACCTCGATAGGTTTCTATATAAAGATTCCTTTCAGTAGGATGGAGCCGTCTCATATAGTGAGAGATAGTGCCATGTGAAGTGGAATGAATAGAAAAATCGAATTTAAACGGTTTCTTACATGAAGGATTCAATATAATTGAACCAGAAGGTAGATCTCGGTGAAAACAATTTTCCGGCAAATACGCAGAACGTTGAATGATATTCACCTGAAAATCATGCATACTTCCATATATATCAATGGAATTGAATGAAATGTTTTTCTGATAAGCTGATTATGTATTGTGTTCACCTAAATCGCATACCGGTTTCGGCTCTGGCCTTGACTACCCGTACCGATGAGGCCAAGAGCTGAAACCGGTATGCGATTGTTAGGTGAACACGACATAAATTAAACATAATCGAGCTTATCAGAAAGAAACATTTGCATTCAATGTCCATTGATATTATATGGAAGTATGCATGGATTTTCAGGTGAATATCATTCAACGTTCTGCTGGTATTTGCCAGAAAGTAGTTGTTTTCACCTGAGATCTACCTTCTCTGGTTCAATTTTATATTGAATCCTTATGTGAAGAAACCGTTTAAATTCGATTTTTCTATTCATTCCACTTCACATGGCACTTACTCTCACTATATGCTAGACGGCTTACATCTACTGAGAAGGCATCTTTATTTAGAAACCTATCGAGGTGAGATCGAGTGTTTCTTTCGTCACTAGGTACCGCCAGTTAAAGTTTATCTTTTCCGGCGTACCTATAGGTGTTACAAGATCGATGATGGTTTGTTTAGTTAGTCTCACTTCAGCCAGAGTTCTTGGACTTGGCTGGTTGACTACTCCGTACTGATGAGGCCAAGAAGCCTGAAACCGGTATGCGGATTGTTAGGTGAACACGACATAAATTAAACATAATCGAGCTTATCAGAAAGAAACATTTGCATTCAAGTCCATTGATATTATATGGAAGTATGCATGGATTTTCAGGTGAATACATTCAACGTTCTGCGGTATTTGCCAGGAAAGTAGTTGTTTTTCACCTGAGATCTACCTTCCTCTGGTTCAATTTTATATTGAATCCTTTATGTGAAGAAAACCGTTTAAATTCGATTTTTCTATTCATTCCACTTCACATGGCACTTATCTATCCCGTTTCCTGTTATCCTCTTTCCCGTTATTCCGTTATCCCTTTATCCCGTTATACTGTTATACCGTTATCTCGTTTGGGTGGCTCACACAAATTCACTAACCACTTTTCACCCCTTTTAGGGGCGGATTTCTCAAATAAGGTCAAACATGATTTATTTATTTGTAACAGAGAGCTTATTATCCTTAAAGTAAAAATCTATAGGAAACCCCCATGAAAATGTTCTCCCCATATTTTACACCTTTAGGGGTTGAATTTCTAAAAACACTGGAACCTTTATTTTTTAATTTGCAACGAAAACTTCAAATACTAATTTTCACGGCCCTAGTACAAACTCTCAATCCCATTTAACCCCCATTTCACCCCTTTAGGGGTTGTCAGGGGGTTTCTTCCCCTAATATCAAACCTTGGCGCTTTTCACTGTTCTCGGGTTTTCTCGGGCGCCACCTTTAACTTTATAGTGGAAAAGGCCACTTTTGCTCCGGGCAGTCTCAGTGAAGAAAGACACTCCAGGGGTCAATATAGTCGTGACACTGTAACAGGGCCAGCAAGGCAGGCTTTAATTGCCTTCAACTGGGTTTCGAACCTGGGTGGCGACTGCGCACTAGATGTTAAAATTCTACTCAAAATTGTCAATGAAAGAATACGAAGAACAGGATAAACAGGTATATTAAAAATACTGAAATACAGTGAGGGCGGCTGACGGCGACCTCAAGTTATCACAACAAATGAATACATGGCAAGCACTATATAAAGAGAAAGCAAGGAGGGTGTTTTCAAGCAAGCGGGGTAAACTTAACAACCAAAAGCTCTGCGGTGGGGGGTGGGTATTGTACGGACTCGTATGCAGAAATTACCAGCACAGTATTGAAATGAATGTGTGCCTCTTACGATCATGCGCACATCGCATCTGCGGTACTTACAAACATTTCCTGATGTCTTTTACCTGATACAACATATTTACCAAACTCCGATCTCACTGCTTCGGCAAGGCCCGGGACGGTCGTGGACTGCTTCGGTCTTTGGCTCACACTCTGGATACTAGTCGGCCGCTTGGCTGCTTCTGCTGGGCTGGGCAAGCTACTGAATCTTTGAAATTTGTCAAAACGGAACTAAGGCCAGCTTCTCCCTCTTTTCCGAATCCCTCCTGATCGACTTATATGCGCGCGCCGTTTTGTGGACTCTGTCGTTTGCGATACAAATTATACCTTCACAGAATAATTACCCAGAATATCGGCCACCCCTCCTTCGTGACGTCAACGGCTGCTCGGACACAGTGTCATGTTCTCGGTGGCGACTGCTGTGACGTCAGCTCGGTGCGTGCGCCTCCGCTGTACTCTCGTCCTTCTGGCGGAACTCTCTCCTTGGCGTGTTGGCTGGCTTCGCTGCTTCGGAACGACTGACTGCTCTCTCGAGCATTTGATCCAACGTCCAGAATATCGGCCTCCCTTCCCTCGTGACGTCAACGGCTGCTCGGAGACAGTGTCATGTTCTCGGTGGCGACGGCTGTGACGTCAGCTCGGTGCGCGCGTCTCTGTCTAGCCTCAGCTGTGTTGGGTGGCGATCGGACTGTTGGCTCGTACGTGAATGAATGCGATCCTTTGTGGAAACTTTTATTCTCGAGTTTTGCGTTCGATTCGAGTGCTTACTCCAGATTGGGGCGGGTGACGTACGATTGCTTTGTTTCAATCATTCGTTCTCCACAACCACGCTCGCGGTATTGGCGTGAGTTACGGAGGGTGTTTAGCCTATTTATCTTGTTAGGGGTGATTCACGGATTTATCACGAACCTGAATGGTATTTCTAGACTTATTATTACTTTCAAGCGGGGTTTAATTCCTTACAGGGAGCTTTTGGCTGATAAATATAGCGGGAAAATAGTAACTTCGTTACAGGGTTTAATTTCCAGAAACACTGAAACACGTATTTTTTGTTTATAACAAATACCTTGATTAACAATTTTCTTGACCCCAACTTGAGAACTAACGGTAATCGTATACAAACCCCCATTCTCACCCCTTTCGGGATGGAATAAGTGGTTATCTATGTCATCATAGGGATACGGTGTCGAAATTTCAGTTTAGGTCCAGCGGTTTGATTTGGGCGTTGATCGTATGCCAGTCAATCAGTCAGGACATGAAATTATATATGAAATATTCATTGGAATAGGAATTCCTAATATAAATACAATGGTTGTTCTGATTATACTAATTGGAATTTAAAAAAGACAATAAAAAAGAAACAAATAAATACACCAGGCACAGTTGATTACATGACATGACATCACAGTTGAACACATTTTTGACCATATCTTGAGACATTTGAACACATTAAAGGAAGTTAAAAAAGTTAAAAGAAAATATCTCATATAAAATGTATATCTAAAAACTGTATATCTGGAAACTGTATATCTAAAAACAAATATATCCGTGAAAAAAAGTATATCTAAAAACATTGAATATCAAATCTGCACTAAGATAAACTCCAATATGTTGATTCATGAGTTGAGTGACATAACAAGGCTTTTAGCTGGCTTTTAAAAGAATGTAGCGTGGCTGAGTTCTTCATGGGCTTGGGAAGTTGATTGAAATCGTCCAATCCCTAGAAAAATAGCGAGTTCATAGAATTTCTTGTTCTAGATATCTGAAAAAGATTAGTTGTCCTTGTATTGTGTTCATGGATCTGATTTTTATGAGTGACAGAGGAATCGAAGTATTTTGGTAATAAGTTTTTGGTAATTTTGAAAATGAATACCATAGTTAAATAGAAATATCTTTTTCTACGACAACCTCGATGAATGTTCATTTTATAACCGTAACATCACTCATAAACAAGCACATTCTGTACAGAATTTCATTTTTGCATCGGTTGCTAGGCAAGTTGCTAAGCAACAAATGCGGAATGGAATATTTCGTGTTAGGTCTAGGTTCACTCTAAAATCACGACGACTACGGTTTGTCAAATTATGACGTCCACCGACAAATTGATGAAATGTCAGCAGATCGTTTCTGTCAAAGTTTTAGTAGGTAACTAGTAATTTCATAGTTGTTTTCTATAAAAACTATTAATTAAAATGGAAACTGATAGTGATATTGACTTAGATTTGACACTTCCAAACATAATAGAAGCAGCGAAGGTAACAACACTGAATTTATTACCGGAAACGTCGACGAGAATGTATCAACGCGCTTATAACCTTTTTTGGAATGGAAGGTAGATCCCGAGAACGTTTCAATGGCTTATTTTGGCGACTTAGCCAAAAAATTTAAAAGTTCCACTTTGTGGTCACACTTCTCAATGCTGAGAACGACTCTTAGTAGCTATAATGATATAGATATTGCCAAATATTTGAAACTGAAAGCATTCCTCAAGCGGCAGTCTAACGGCTACAAACCCAAAAAGTCAAAGATCTTCACAGCAAATGACATCGATAATTTCATTGAACAGGCTCCAGATGAAATATATTTGGCAACAAAAGTAAGTTTCATATTTCCATTTGATGAAAAATATGTTTAAGTAAACTAATATACATTGTAGGTTGCATTAGTTATGGGAGTAATGGGTGCATGTAGAAGACATGAATTACATCAAATGAAAATTACTCATTTTAATGATCTTGGTTCAGCTGTTTTAGTAACAATACCAGACAGTAAAACCAAAATAGTACGAAATTTTACTGTAACTGGCAAATTCTACGGAATTTATAAAAAATACGCAAATCTTCGCCCCTCAAAATGCTAATGGTCTATGGTTTTTCATTAATTATCAAAAAGGAAACTGTACCATTCAGAGAATAGGTCTGAATAAGTTTGGAGGTATGGGAAAAAATTCAAGTATTTAAAATTGCCAAATTACGAATTATATACTGGGCACTGCTTTCGCCAATCCTCCGCAACAATTCTTGTTGCTGCTGGAGGTGACATAACCACGTTAAAACGCCACGGTGGCTGGAAATCTACTACAGTCGCTGAGGGATATATTGATGAATCGAAGAAAAGTAAGCTTGACATAGCGAATAAAATTGCAAATGCAATACAGAACATACCATGAGGCATACCAACGAATTCAGAAATGGAAAATCGCGAGAAGCCGTCTACTTCGACGTCGACAAATTATCAATTCCGAAAAGAATTAAGTATTCAGCAATCAAGTTCTCCAAATATGATATTCAATAATTGCACATTCAACTTCAATTAGATACATACATACATTTATAGGCTTCTATTTCTGTGTACCTATTAGAAATAGCAATAAAAAAAATATTTACATATTTCTTCAATTTATATTTTAATTCTGATAGAAAGCCCATTAGCGGCGAATTCGGAGTAATGAAATATCATCAGTTTATTTCTCTCAAAGTTTTTGCAATGTATGCATGTATTAAACGTGAACGATATGTTGTCATAGAAAAAGTATAGTATACAACTCGCAAAAAAATGGCCATTTTGCACTCGTATGAATTGCAGCACTTGCCTTCGGCTCGTGCTGCAAATTTCATACTCGTGCAAAATGGGCATCATTTTGTGCTCATTGCATAATATACTATTTCGTTACATTATACCAACCAAGAGTGTTAAGCATATATTGAATCGGAGTATACCTGTCACACCTCAAAATAATTCTCATACCCCGATTTTGAAGTTTCTATAACTTTTGATTATTGTTCACATCTAATAGATATAACAGGGTTGAGCAATAGTCGAAATGGGGCTGAATGATGGTTCTATATATGGTAATTTTTGTAAATATTGAGACTTTGGATAATATCCTAGAGAAGAAAAATAGTTTTTTATATCTTTTCGCATATGTTATTAATGCTTGTTGAGTGTTAGTGATTCATCAAGCATAAATCCTAGGTATCTGAATCCGGATACCCATTCAATTCTCCATCCTCATCCTCCATTTGAAGTCTAAGGGCATTGATAATCCACTGATTTTAGTTTGTATTTATCACTAATAATCATTGCATTAGTTTTTTTCGTATTCAGTTTCAGTTTATTCACCTCTAGATATACCTCAAACTTTGTCAGGACTTGGTTCAAACGCCCTACTGTTTCAATAAGGTCACGCCGTAACAAGCAGCCAGAGTGTCGTCTGCAAATAAGTTGAGAAAATCGTGACCCTGTATGTAACTTATATTATTTAGATATATTATAAAAAGTAGAGGTCCTAGTACGCTGCCTTGTGGAACACCCATGTTATTGAGAACTCCATTAGAGAGCCATTTTCCCACTTTGGTTGTTTGTCTATTAGTTAGGTACTCTTCAAAACACTTGAGGGCATTTCCCCCAATACCATAATATCTAAGTTTTCCTCCTATCTATTGTCTCAAATGCCCTTTTAAGGTCAAGAAATACAGCTACTAGGTATTTACCATTGTCTAATTCTCGTTTCCATTTCGAAATTGTTAGTTGAAGTGCAGTTTCACACGAATGATGTTCTCTAAAGGTGGTATTCATCAAAGTATTGAATTATTTGTTCATATATTACTTTATTTACTTATATAACACTTTTTCGATATTCGGCAACGTATTTACAGCCCTCAAGTCTGATATTTTACTTGACTTACTGATTTTGGGAATGGGGATAATTGTGAGTTTCCATTTGAAAGTGACGTATTTATGAAATTCACTCATAACTTCTTCAACACTACCTTTATTTTTAAGAGAGAATATGATGGATTTCAACTTACCTATGTTGATGTTTTGGAATTCAACAAAGCTCGTTTCTATTATTTTATTTGGAGTAGGCAATTCAATTTCACTAGTGATAGATCTAGAAATACGTTCAATGCTTTCAACAAAATATAAATTGAAGTTTTTAGCCGCCTCCATCTCAGTTTTTACTATTTAACATTCAATTTTCACAGATTGTTTTTCACCTTTTATCAATATTTTCATGGTTTTCCACATTTCTTTTGCGTCGCCCTTGTTGGCATCAATTTTGTTTTCAAAACATTGCGATTTTTTTATTCTTAACATATTCACAACCTTATTCCGTTTTAATTTAAATTGATTGCATAGCTCCGCTTTCAAAGTACCATCATATTTATTGTATAGATTTATTGGTGCCATATTTCCTCTAGTCAAAATAATTTGAATTTGTTGCCTAGTAACAGTTTGAATGTATTTTTATTGTTATTTGACAAAAAGTGCCCGACCCGCAAGGCAACAAACCTGGATGTCAGATTTTCAGGCCATCTTGTATGAACGACATATATTTTTTTAATTATTTCCTGAATGAAATATTACAAAAATATCACAATTCTTGAATTTCTTCTTCTCTCGTCTTTTTGGCAATAATTTCGTGATGTTCGTCATCAAGTTGCAAGTAAGGTCTAATTGAGCTGGTAGATGACCGTTATTTTGATTAACTCTTCTTCCACTCCACATTTGGCCAAAGTTGGGGAAGCAGTAGCATTTGAAGAATGATATTTTTTTTCATTCTAATTGTAATCCTGCCTCTCTTGGTGCTCTTTGGGTCCACAAGGACATAGTATTTCGACCAACCGGAACATTCTTGTATCAGTTTCGTGATGGCAAATAGTGATTAATGGGATTAGCTTTTGAAAATAATACCAAGCACTTTGATTCCACACATTTGTGTAGCCCCCTAGTGTCGTTTTTGAAGATATTGGATTATATTCTATCCTACCAGTTCTGTACCCAGATATGTCAATTTCAGGTTTGAAAAAGTACACAATTTGTGGCCTCGCCACCTGTTCAAGCTAGTTCATAAAATAATATATAAATTACCTTTTTCACCAGGCCATGCCTCGTTTCTTCGTCGCATGCATCTACTAGTTTTTTGAATTTGTTATAGCATAATGCTGTAGAGCTCGTCTTTCTCTTCTTCGGAATCTTTCGGAGTTCCTTTTTTTGCATTAATTGTTCCTTCTGCTTCTTTATATACTACGTCTTTGAAGGTGTTGATTTTCCCCCCATAGTATCACTGGTCTTCACTGTGCCCTCTTTATACTAAGATGCCTGAAAACCTTGGTGTGTTCACTGATTCGATATTGTTCAGAATATTTGGGGGACAGCAAACAAATGGCGTTAAATTCTGCTTCGAACTTCATTAATAGATGGCCCGGTCGGGGAATGTTCGTGTCACGCTAAACTTCAAACCTATGAAATTTCCTTTCTCTGTCAACGTTAGTATATTTTTATGCAAAAATATGTGAATTGATCGTTTACAAAGATTATAGTTCTACGAACAAGTTCCCGATTTTTCTTCTCAAATAGCCTTTTTGGGATCATGGAAACTTCCATGAAGGAAGTAGAAAAGGTAGGAGAGTGGACTGATTGTCTCTAGACGATGAATCAACTTGAAAATTGTGGGGATTCCAAAATGTCGCCGATGACATTGTTCCATTGAACTTTCCGATGCAAACTATTACCAAGCCATTCATTCACTGCCCATCTCTGCCGGACTATTACCTCTCTAACAACCTTCTGAGCTGAACAAAATCATAGAGTTCATTGTCAATATCATAAAATATGTTGATGAAGTTGAGAAATCGATGAAGTCTGCCATAGTCTAGGCTGCTTCCAGTCTTAGATTGACTTCTCCGGAAAAGGTGAGCCCTACTTAACGGGAAAGGTGGGGTAAATGGGAACAACGAGTATATCGACGAAACATTCGCAGATGTTCTGAAACATGATAAAATCATATCAGCTATCAAAAATTTGGCGCGAAAAGCCCATTTTGATAATTTTTTTCAACAAAATGTCATAGGATGAACTCACCCAATTTAGGCATACATTCCTTTAGATTCGGCATTTGGCGTATCAATCCGATTCAAATGCACTGTTATTAAATTTAAACACTGGAAATTATGTATTTGTAATACTTCATTCACTGAAATTATATCGATAAGAATTTTTTTATCGATAAGAATTTTTTTAAACCAAGTTTAAACCAAGTTTAAAGCACTGAACTGACAGAATAAATAACAACTTCGACAAATGACAGCCAACTTGAACTGACAAATACTTTGGGAGCAGATAATGCGAGGTTGCCAATTTGTTTTCTAGAATAATGAGATTTACTTCAACTATATGAACTGTTTACGAAGTTAGGACCGAATAAAAATAATGTTTACGTTTGTGTTCGCAAATATGAACAGGTGGAAGTTTATCAGTTAGGAAATTGATGTCAAAAAAATTGTTGAAATGAGTTTTATTATCACAACTACGTGATTTAGTTCGATTTCATGGTGAAAGCGACACTCCAGTGTTTCTAGTTTTTCAAAAGTAAAAGAAGGGAACACAACCTAACCTCACTTGGATAACATTGCTTTCAAGTTGAACACAATCCATTTTTTTAATGAAAAGTGAATGCTATTGCTTACCAGGAAATGTAACTTGATGACTTTCTGATGTAAAATAAGGAAACACAATTTAACCTAATTTGGCTAATATTGCTATCCAAGTTGAAGGTAATTAATTTTTTTCAAGTAGAAGGTAATCCAACTGTCACTTTCTTTCACAAAAGAAAGGAATACAACCTAACTTAACTTGGCTTACATTGCTATGCAAGTTGAACGTTTTTTTTATTGTTGTTATTATCCCCTAATCTGTTTAGGACCACTTTTATAGGTTCCAGTTAACCTCTGGTTGAGTTAACTAGTGGTTAGAATAGAAATGATGCTCGTTTCATTATCGGCTGAATGCACATTCTAACCACCAGTAAACTCAACCAGAGGTTAACTGGAACCTATAAAAGTGGGCCTTAATAGAAAATCCAACTTGATGACTTCGTAACCCCTTCACTTATGGTTAATTCGTTAATTTAGTACGATGGTTTCCGCAATGTTTTGGTATATACTTGGTTGGTTTTTATTCTTTGCTAAATATTAAGAATGTCTATTTTACTAGAACTATTGTGCTGCCATCTATGACTCAGTAGCATAGGTTTAAAAAAATATAGTTTTTTGACGGAGCTGAACATGGACCAGCTGGTAGAACACTGTAATGCAGATTAATTTTCTATATAATCCGATTGTCGAATGGTGTTTGTTTTTTTTTCTGGTGAAGTAAAAGAGTGCTATTTTCCAAATTGGTAAGACCATTACAAAAAAAAATTAAAAAATTTGGTAATAGTTCTCTACAATGAAGTACTAACAATGTATATATAGTCTATATACAATGGTACTTATAACTGATCAGCGTAAACATAGAGATAACTGAAAACAGGAACACATAACGAATGTCTATTTTATTGGAACTAGTGTGCTGCCATCTATGATTCAGTAGTATAGGTACAAAAAATATAGTTTATAGGCGAAACTGAAACTAGACCAGCCGGTAGGATACTATTTTGCAGATTCATTTTCTAAATGATCAGATTGTCAAAGGGCGTGGATTTTTTTTCTGGTAAAGTAAAATAGTGCTATTTTATGAAATGATAAAGACATTACAAAAAGATAAACGTTTTTCGATGATATTTCTCTGAAATAAGGTACTTATAATTGACCAACATGAACAGAGGGAGATAACTGAACACATGTGAACATAATCTCATTATTTTTTTACTAAATATTGTTTAATCTCGCGGACTTATCTAAGATAAACAAGAATGGACCCATAACCGATGGAGAGCTTCTTCAGCTCATGGAAGATAGGCTGTCAGACAAAGTTATTCAGTGATGGAGATAACAAGGATTATTTGGACACTTCTCCAGAGCCGTCATGCCAAGACATAACGTACACACTCATTATATAATTGTAAATAGTATCCCAATTATTAATATTCTTTAGGGAAAGAACATTCAAACGGGCCAGAGTCGAAACCAAAGGCTAAAATAGACCCCACCGGAAAAGTAGGAACGCAGAGTCATACAAATCGTGCAGGAAATTTTAACTTCCTGCCCTTTTCGTGAAATATACTATACTAGTTTGGTCAATGCCAACTCATGTGCAACACTGTAACTAACAGGACTCCACGGAAGTCATTGTTACTAGTATTTGATTCGTTTTAGTTAAAAGTTATATAGATGGAGCCAAAAGTAATGGAATTGACGTTTGGATTAGTTTGGAGTGCATGAAAACTTTTTTCGAAGCTATAAAGTGTAATGGTGTTCATATCAAAGCATTTTTGGCAAGAAAAATTAGATAATTAAGTGAAATAGTGGCCAGTTATTGCGTTGCTGGAAAATTAAACAAGGATCGTCTATATATAGTGACGTTTCCATGGGCAATTTTTTCAACTTTGAAGTACCACATTTCCTAAGCATACTTTCTCCGCGCCAAATTCTCGATAGCTGAGGTGATTTCATCATATTTTGAAGCATCTGTGAAAGTTTCATCGAAATATCGGTTGTCCCCATTTACGCCACCTTTACCCTACTAACAAAGGTGAGGAGAGAAAACAATTATCTAAATCAACTTCTCTTTTATTTTTCAGTAAGTAACACCCCGCATGAGATAATCGGAAAAAGAGGGCGATCTAAGCCAAGCAGTTGTTCGGAAGAACAAGGCCCTCTCCCAAGATCGATGAGGCTAATGACTGATATTAGGATAGCTATCACTTTTTAATAAACACATGATTTGGCAAGTAGCGTGGACTTTTCATTATATGAAGATATCTTGATTTTGGCTAGTGAATTCTGAACCGTCACAGAGGGTCCCATGGCTCTTTGGAAGAAAATATCCACTATATTTAGAATTTTCCAATACTTTTAGTCAGATGATTGTCATCTCATGGGAAAATTTTCGTACAAAATATATATGATATAAAACATAAATATAAAAGTGTAAATGAAAATATTTGACTCACTAGTTACTAGACACATTACAATCACAAGTTGAAAAAAAAATATTACAATGTTCAAAGGTAGTCCAGAGAAGATACAAATTAATTTATACATATACGAGTCATTTTACTTTGAAGGTAATTTGAGTTCTTGCGATAAGATAGTTGTGTTGTCTGCCAAAATACACCTCTTAATTTGCCCAAAAGCTGAGAGGCTCTCTCACTCAAATAGGTCTCGAACCAGTTGAAACTTCGTCCTCTGAAGTTGTAGAGATGAAGCTTACGTAACAGTCAAAAGCTTAAGATGTCGCAAAACACTGCAGCGCCCACTTTCTTCAGACTAGAATATAGATTTTTCAGAAAGCGAAAGATTGCATCTCCCGTACTTTTATTGGTTTGGAAGCTGAATTAAGTAATTGTATGTGATTTAAAGCATCATGAGATTTTTATCATGAGCAAACGTCCTTTGTAATTGTGGATCCATCATGTAGGTCGAATTTCTCAAAAATGTTCCTTGTTGAAATTACTAGCACATCGATATTCATCTATTCCGATATCATCACTTATTGAAAGTATTTTTCCGTGTAATATATATCCATAATTAACAATCAACTTATATTCCAAAATAAATGTGGGCAATAATGATTAACAATGGAATTTACAGTGATTGTCAATGATATAACAAATCGAATATAATAATATATATATATATATATATATATATATATATATATTGTTATGGTATGAGAATTTGGAAATATATAAATTGTTTTTATGTAGTGAATGAAGCTAATAGTTTTTCCTATTCTTATGAGCCAGAATTGATATGATATAGATAGATATTTTTGCCCTGTATAATAATTTGTATGTGGTAATAATAATTGCCAACGAACGACACTGTTCTCTCGTCACGTAGCTGACAATTGTTATTCCTTTTCTCACCACAGCTAGCACAGTTGGTACGCCCTCATCTCAAGATAGCCGGTTCAAAGCAATTTAGCCCTTATTTGATATGTCAAACTCAAGTTATTCAATGGTCGTAGGTATGTTTGTTGATCATTGTGAAAGAACAAACAACAAAATATCAAAAACAATTATCTCCTTTATTCAGGAAGACTTAAAATACCTGGCCTACGAGAAATAACTTATACTAGTGGGAATATACAAATATTCACGGATAATCATAAAATTGAATTCATGGATAAATAAACAGAACCTCACTTTTTCCGTGATAGTAAAGTTTTCTGTTATTGTTCAAAATAAGGTGAAATAAATTTCTTCAGATGTGAAATACGTTATTGGTGAAATAGTTCAGGACCGAAAATGCACTATTAAAGTTTTTATACCTGTTGGAGATGTCGGTGTTTCAAGATATGCCCTGAAACTGGATACCTTGTCACTACAAGCGCTATCAGGAACTCCAATACCATAACTCAGGAACCATCCAGATGCGGAAATCAGCTTTGGCGACGTGGAAATGATATATAATTCAGGTAATACTAGTTTTGCTCTTCAAAAGTTGGAATTCTTTCAATTTTTGTTCTCTCAAAATGTTGCGTCCATTCCCTTCTAATTTTATTTTCAATCTCCTCGTTGGCTTTGTTTGTTGTTGCCTCGATACCAGTTTCCCTTCTTGTTTTCCCATTTTAATTTTTGAATTCGCGCACTAAATTGTCACATTTCACTGTTTAGGTTTATCTTACTCAATTTATATATCCAACTATTTTTCCATACTTATTACTTTTTACAAATTCTAATAATAATTGCTTATGATTTCAACCAATTGCTATTCCTTCACTTTCATAAGACTTTCTGTTCTACCATTGGTTATTTTAGTTATCTCCAATTTCATATACTGTATGTTTCAAATTTACAAATGTGTTGATCACCTTTTATTGATGAAAATTTTGTAAATTTAGACTTTTTGTTGGCTTTTTTCCAATTATGGTTTATGATCATTATGACAGTGTATGAAATTGATTGTGTTATATTATTTTGACATTTTTATATATCCATATTATACAAAGGCTTATAAATAAATAGAACTTCAAAAGTTATTCAAAAAAAATCTCTTGGAACTATAACTATTTAGTAATTATTATTTTTTTTTGTGGGTTTTTCCTTTTAACCTTTAACTGGCATAACATAACATAACATAACATAACATAACAATATTTATATCTTTATCTGGCTTTATATATCTTTATATATATATATATATATATATATATATAGAGGGTGTGAAGGTTAGACGACTGTCTAAGTTGAAGAAGAATCCTTTTTAAATTCGGGTATGCAGTCAACATGGGTATGGAAATTAAAGTGAACTCTATTTTCCATTCAGGCTTTCGAGTCATTCATTGTCTCTTCATCAGGAACTCTACAATGAATTAAAATTGAACATTATTAGATTTGAAAACCAAATAGGCATGTGTGTTCTTACGAAAGTGAGGTTAAACCCTTTCACTTGCAGCAATTTATAAAATAACATGTCACAACAGACAACACTCTTGGTATAGTCATATATAGTTGAAACTTTGATCAAAATTGATCATGATTACTCAAACATAAGTGTGAAAACATTTTAAAATTCCAAATGGGCTCTTATGGAGGTCTTGTTGGATTGAAGAAGAAGTGGTGACAGATGACTGACAATTGAACTATAAATGAAGTTGACAATTGACAAGTATGAAAAATGGATATTAGACTTCCTGCCAACATACGATGATGTGAAAAATAATACCACCAACCCATCCAGGGTATTAACTTAATGTTATTGAAACGATTTTGGTATGTCTCATAAGGAGAATGACATAGAAAATATGAGTTTTTCATAGAAAAAGTGAACAATTCAATACCAACCATTCCAGGGGACCAACTTATGTTTAATGAATTGAATTATGGTCTGTCTCATAAGGAGAACGACTGAGTAAATATGAATAGATTATGCTGAGATTATCAATGCCCGTTCTCGAATTCATTGAATTAGGTTCTTTGAAAATATGTGTCATTTCGAGAAAAGTTCTCTTTTTTAAATTAGATTCATGTTCCAAGATATTCACATTATCATAATCTGGGTTATAGTTCAAAGCCATGGTGTGATGAGCTAATGAACAAGTTTTTTTTAAATTTCTAATATCGCTTTTATGGGAGGTAATTCGGTCTTTCAATTTGCTTTTGGTTTGGCCAATGTACTTCTTTTCACATTGAGAACAAGGGATACAATAAACCAAGTTCGAGTTGTCTAATAGAGGATCTTTGTCTTTTACTTTTGAAAAAATATTGTTCAATACGATTTGGTTCTTGTAAGCGATTTTGATGTTAGGAATCTTGGAAAATAATTTGTTGAATTTATAATTTAAAGACTCTATATGTGGCAAAGTGAGGTAAAGAGTTGGTTCCAAAATTTTATTATTAGAATTAATTATATTATTATTATTATTGCTATTTGGGTGATCAATATCAATGGAAACCTACTGAAAATCAATTTATAAACAAGATTTCGTGGGTAACCACTATAAATGAATAGTTCAAAACTTTTTTTAGATTGATCGTTCGTAGTGAAGTGTGACTTGTTTCAATTACTCTGTCATATCATATGATTTCTAAAGGAGAAGCCCCTTCTTTTAGAGTGTATAATGGAACGATTAACAAGTTTTATGGATTACCAAAAACTCATAAACCAACACTTCAACTCAGACCCATCATTTCAGGCATTAACAGTCCTAACAGAGGAGTAGCACGATTTGTTAGTAACATACTCACACTATCATACAATTCAAATAATAATTATTTTGTCAAAGACTCTTTCGAATTTTGCTCTTTCATAAATGAGTTTCAACTTCCTTTTGATTTCAAGATTATTAGTCTAGATGTAGTATCTTTGTTCAACAACATTACAGTAGAATTGGCGAAAGGTAGTATCTCCAGACACTGGAATATATTTCCTCCATTGCAATGTTCCCGAAGTGTTATTCTTGAAATTGATTGATTTTCTGTTCGATACAACAGTTTTTAGTTTTGAAAATAGAATTTATAATCAATGTCTAGGTATGCCAATGGGGAGCCCAGTTTCCCCTATAATCGCTCAATATGTAATGGATGATCTTATTGAGGATTGTTTGAACAAAATTCAATTTGAGATCCCCTTTTCAAAAAAATATGTAGATGACATAATATTAAGTGCCCCTCAGGACAAATTACAGGAATTGTTACTTGTTTTTAACTCTCACCATGGAAAACTACAATTTACCATCGAAGAAGAAAACATCGAACAGATACAAAAGTAATCAGAAGGTCAGACAATACTCTAATCACCAGCTGGTATACCAAACCAGGTGCTTCAGGAAAATTCTTACATTAGGAATCATATCATCGACACAGGCAAAAGATAAATCTGGTTTTGTGCATGAAAGACAGAGTAATTAAAACAAGTCACACTTCACTACGAACGATCAATCTAAAAAAACTTTTGCAACTATTCATTTATAGTGGTTACCCACGAAATTGATTTTCAGTAGGTCTTCCATTGATATTGATCACTCAAATAACAATAATAATAATAATATAAGATTCTAATAATAACATTTTGGATCCAACTTTCTACCTTATTTTGCCACATATAGAATCTTTAAATTATAAATTCAACAAATTATTTTCCAAGATTCCTAACATCAAAATCGCTCACAAAAACCAAATCGTATTGAACAATATTTTTCCAAAAGTAAAAGACAAAGATCCTTCATTTAGACAACTCGAACTTGGTTTATTGTATCACTTGTTCTCAATGTGAAAAGAAGTACATTGGCCAAACTGAAAGGAAATTGAAAGACCGAATTACCTCCCATGAAAGCGATATTGGAAATTAAAAAAAACTTGTTCATTAGCTCATCACACCATGGCTCTGAACCATAACCCAGATTATGATAATGTGAATCCAATTTAAAAAAGAGAACTTTTCTCTAAATGACACATATTTTCCCAGAACCTAATCCAATGAATTCGAGAACGGACATTGATAATCTCAGCATAATCTATTCATATTTACTCAATCGTTCTCCTTATGAGACAGACCACAATTCAACTCATTAAACATAAGTTGGTCCCCTGGAATGGTTGGTATTGAATTGTTCACTTTTTCTATAAAAAACTCATATTTTCTATGTCATATTTTCTATGTCCTATTTTGTCATATTTTCTATGTCCTCATGAGACATACCAAAATCGTTTCAATAACATTAAGTTGGTACCGTGGATGGGTTGGTGGTATTATTTTTCACCTCATTGTATGTTGGCAACAAGTCTAATATCTATTTTTCATACTTGTCAATTGTCAACTTCATTTATACTTCAATTGTCAGTCATCTGTCACCACTTCTTCTTCAATCCAACATGACCTCCATAAGAGCCCATTTGGAATTTTAAAATGTTTTCACACTTATGTTTAAGTAATCATGATCAATTTTAATCAAAGTTTTAACTATATATGATTATACCAAGAGTGTTGTCTGTTGTGACATGTTATTTTATAAATTGCTGCAAGTGAAAGGGTTTAACCTCACTTTCGTAAGTACACACATTCCTATTTGGTTTTCAAATCTAATAATGTTCAATTTTAATTCATTGTAGAGTTCCTGATGAAGAGACAATAAATGACTCGAAAGCTTGAATAGAAAAAAGAGTTCACTTTAATTTCCATACCCTTGTTGACTGCATACCCGAATTTAAAAAGGAATATATATATATATATATATATATATATATATATATATATATATATATATATATAGAGAGAGAATATGAGAAATCTGTTAGGAATCCAAGAGAAATCACCATCCGTCTACAGCCTGTTTCATGGTTTCCCAATCATCAGGACGGCTTGTGGTCTCAAATTCATATCAGATATCACGTGTGGTTATTACCTATCGGTACGTACAAAACTGTAAAAGGATCAAATCATAGATAGCGACACCTATAATCTGTGTGGTGAAGCTTAGACCTGTTATCGTGGAATTTTGAAGACACGAGATTTCGTGAAACTTCAATAGGTCACCGACAGATGTCAGCATAGGCCAACCCACGATACCAATAGTCGTACTCCTCGTGCGTTAACGCAATCCAAATAACGAGAATATGAGAAATCTGTTAGGAATCCAAGAGAAATCACCATCCGTCTACAGCCTGTTTCATGGTTTCCCAATCATCAGGACGGCTTGTGGTCTCAAATTCATATCAGATATCTCGTGTGGTTATTACCTATCGGTACGTACAAAACTGTAAAAAGGATCAAATTATAGATAGCGACACCTATAATCTGTGTGGTGAAGCTTAGACCTGTTATCGTGGAATTTTGAAGACACGAGATTTCGTGACCTATTGAAGTTGTCAAACCTGCAGTAAAAGTTGGCACCACGTTTAGACAGTGGCGACATATCTCGCAACTGGCCGAACTAAGTACAGTTGGTAAAACTGATTGAGATAAGGCGGGTTTTTCAAATGTGTTACTTTTATGATTGATATGGTACATATTTTATAAGCGATCGATTTGCCATTCTTGTATTCTATATGAATGGTTGTATCATATGAAATACAGGAATGGCAAATCGATCACTAATAAAATATATACAGTAATCGATTCGTAGAATCTGTTAGTTCGATCGTGGTTAAAATAAAGTTTCAAAGTAAATCTTCATTTCATGATATCAAGAACAAAATTAAAGATCTTATAAAACAAAAATAATAAGTTGAACACTATAAAAACACATTTTATTGTATCTAGGACAAGGTACAACTACAGACAAAACAATAATAAAACTCCGAAAAACAAAAAAATTAAAATATCCTTCAGTCTTCATCAAATCAACCAAAATTAAAACAAATTACATTTACAACAAACCTTCAATAATTTTGTTCATTTATTAGCACAAAGGAGAACGAGTAGGTATACTTAACAAATACTCCAGTTTGATGATAATCTTCCTCAAATGGTGATAGGAAATGGAAACTGATGGACGGAAATAAGTATCAGTTTGTGAACAAATTTCTGCAACTGATGGATGGAAATAAGTATCAGTTTGTGAAAAGCAGTTTATATTTTACCTTGTGAAAGAATATTTCGAGGAATTTTAGCGTCAACTCGAATAACAAAATATTCCATTTTCGACGTTGGGTTCATAATTCAAGTCCATAGTATAATTAATTTTTCGATGACAATTAACAGTAGAATTATTCTGAAATTATAACGTGGTTTGTCATTTTCTGACAAATGTCGAATTTGGAAAATTATCATGTCAGTCGTCTGTTTATTGCGGGCAGCGCCTCCATGCGCGACTGGCCGTACCAAAAACTTGGTGGTCAAGATCGCCAATGTTTCAAACAGTCTCTTTATTTTTAATTTGTCTATGGTAATAACCACACGAGATATCTGATATGAATTTGGGACCACTAGCCGTCCTGATGATTGGGAAACCATGAAACAGGCTGTAGACGGATGGTGATTTCCATAGAGAAACTAAAAATAAAGAGAGTTGTCAAACCTGCAGAAAAAGTTGGCACCACGTTGAGACAGTGGCGACATATCTCCCAACTGGCCGAACTAAGTTAGTACAGTTGGTAAAACAGATTTATTCAGTTACCGATTGAGATAAGGCGGGTTTTTAAATGTATTACTTTATATGGTGTATATTTTATAAGTGATCGATTTGCCATTCCTGTATTTCATATGAATGGCTGTATCATATGAAATACAGGAATGGCAAATCGATCACTAATAAAATATATACAGTAATCGATTCGTAGAATGTTAGTTCGAAAGTTTCAAAATAAATCTTTGTTTCATGATATCAAAAAATTAGTTCTAGAATAATAAGTTAAACACCATCAAAAATACATTTTATTTTATCTAGGATAAGGCACAACTACAGACAAAACAATAATAAAACTCTGAAAAACAACAAAATCAAAAATATTCTTCAGTCTTATCATGATATCAACCAAAATAAAAACAACCTACCTTCAATAATTTTGTTAATTTATTAGCACAAAGGAGAACGAGTAGGTATCACAAACACTCCAGTTCAATGATAATCATATTAAGTAGACCATCTACTTCGTACTTCCTCAAATGGTGATAGGAAATGGAAACTTTTGGATGGAAATAAGTACCAATTTGTAAAAAAAATTCTGCAACTGATGGATGGAAATAAGTATCAGTTTGTGAAAAGCAGCTTATATTTTACCTTGTAAAAGAATATTTCCAGGAATTTCAGCATCAACAAAACATTCTATTTTCGACGTTGGGTTCCGATAGTATAATTTCTATCATTCATTTTTCGATGACAATAACAGTAGAATTATTCTGAAATAATGACATGGTTTGTCATTTTCTGACAAATGTCGATATTGGAAAATTATCATGTTATCATTCGTCTGTCGATTGCGGGCAGCGCCTCCATGCGCGACTGGCCGTACCAAAAACTTGGTGGTCAAGTTCGCCAATGTTTCAAACAGTCTCTTTATTTTTAATTTGTCTATGGTGATTTCTCTTGGATTCCTAACAGATTTCTCATATTCTCGTTATTTGGATTGCGTTAACGCACGAGGAGTACGACTATTGGTATCGTGGGTTGGCCTATGCTGACATCTGTCGGTGACCTATTGAAGTTTCACGAAATCTCGTGTCTTCAAAATTCCACGATAACAGGTCTAAGCTTCACCACAGAGATTATAGGTGTCGCTATCTATAATTTGATCCTTTTATATTTATATATATATATATATATATATATAAATATATATATGTTTCTATATGTTTCAATTGAAGGAATCTCGGAATACATTTTCCGACTGATTATGACAACATAGTCTCATAATATATTTGATTCTACTCAAGAACATAATTATTTTATTGATCTTGCAAATACGAAAATACTCGAAGCGTTTCCTCATTCTACATTCAATTTTCAATTCATTGCCAAAAGCATAAAAACCATGAGATTGGATTTGTTACTCAATGATGAATTCTATGTCAAAAATTTAAATCAAGTTTTTCTGATCATTTGCTGTTTCCAGAAAAAAGGAGAAGGAATTGGCTACCCTCAAAATAGAATAAGTGCCACACAAGACAACAACAAAAAAGTACATTTTTCACCTGATAACACTGTAAATTGAACAGGGGTGGATTATCCAACACTTCACATAATCTTACGTGAAATGTTGGTATTCCTCTTATTCATCAATCTGTCCAAATTTATTTTGAAGAAGAAGTATTTAAAAAAGTTTCCATTCATGCATTTATTCATGTCATTTGCTGAAAATTGTACAAAACATGTGAGTTCGTTCCTGAGGCACGTCTGAATATCTTGTGCAGATAAAATAATATAAAATTTAACTTCTCAAGCAAAGCTGGATTGTCCAAATAGATTGTTGATACGGCTCCATCGCGTTGAGTCCTGCCGCTTGGTGTTACCTTCGTATTTTGCCCCATGAACACGAATTCGAAGTCGAAACGCGTCGTTCTCAAATTCTTTCGGAGGTTCAAAGATCAAGAAAAGCCATTTTTCCGCCTTTTTCAGCAATAAGAAAGGTTCCAAACACATCTTAATTATAATTTATGAAATTTGTTAGGCCTTTTCCACTATCCACATACATTATGAACAAGCACCGACTTTGATGTCCATGGGACAGAAATACATAAGTACCAACTTGGTGAAGTCGTATCAATAGAAAATCAACCATACAAAATTGGTACGCACTACAATTGTTCATAATTAGAATTATTTCGGAACACTGCTCGAAAATTCTATATAAGCCTAACATAAGTACCTGCATGGAATAGTTTGTTCTAAAATATGTTACATCGATCGATTAACCTCAAAATATTTCACAAGGAACCGACATAACCTCAAAGGCGACAAAAGCACAATCACAGAAGAGACACAAATCACAAAAACACCCTGTGTGGTCTGTAATTGCAGTTTACTGAATTATGACAAGAAACGACGTCGGCGCCATCTGAAACACTAGATAACTCCCTTTATCAAGTGGGCTGGTGTCCCCCAGTTTGTCCCAATATTTTATTTCAGAATATTTTCTGAATATGCATCTGGAGCTTACTTCTTGAATTTGTAGTTTCGATAGGCGCAAAACGCAGCAAACTATCTCCAAATATAGGAACGTGACCTCTTTGTAGTGACCGAATAGAAAAAAAAAACAAAGAGACTATTTCTTTGTATACACTTTTTCAATTTGTTTTTAGTAAAATCAAGTAAACAAACCTCTATTCAAAATTGGTTTCATTTTTTGTCGAAAGCAGTAGACAAACGCTGTTTCGGGTACTTGGAATCGAAAGTATTTGAGCTCTCTAGGCTGCAAGTAATCATGCATATTAAAAAAAAGGTACTCTACTTGAGAACAACATGCCCAGCTCTGGTTTTGTATAACTTTATTTATATTTTAATGAGATCACACATGTTATAACATATTCTTACATGAACCCTACATACTGTCATCAATTTCCTGCAATAAATGATTCCATAATTGACTTATCTTCCACACGAAGGTTGTGCACCTCCAACTGAAACCACCATTTTTTATATTTTCATAAAAAATCCCAAAGAATTCGCTAACATCAGTTAATTG
Source organism: Gonioctena quinquepunctata (assembly GCA_018342105.1). NCBI lineage: Eukaryota > Metazoa > Arthropoda > Insecta > Coleoptera > Chrysomelidae > Gonioctena > Gonioctena quinquepunctata. The sequence goes on along the minus strand of JAFIRS010000051.1, from coordinate 1,172,150 downwards.
TGAATATGTAGCAGAATTAATGTTATTCATTTGAATTTCAAATGATCTCACCGTCCATGTTTGATTAGTGGGCACTTAACCCATCTCCGTTTGAAATATCGTTATTTCAGAGGAATTAGGAATATATATAAAAAGGATGCAGCCTCGGACTCATCATATCCACTGCGCTCGTTTGTGAAAGATATCGTTCAAAATGTACAGACTGGTAAGTGAGATTGCAAATTGTTCAGTTCTAGCGGCAGGTATATTATTCTCAAGAGGAAAATACGTACTAAAATGTTTCAAAAAACCTATAAATTTAGTTATTTCAAAAAAAAATCTTAAAATACGTTAATGATGAAATCCTCTTAGGAAAATTGCTTTTTTAATTTCATAATCTGGAAATATTGAGGGTGATTACGAATAATTTGAAACATTCATTTGAATACATTTATATTGGTTATTTGTATCATGTGTTGCATAAAATATTAAATAAATCATGATCAATGCATAGTTAGCTAAGAAAAAACACTTGATTTACTCGTATTCCAAGTATTCAGATGAATGATAATTGTACGCAATATTTCACAAATTCCAAAAATAGTATATGTAAAATTTTTGATTTCCCAATTCAGCAAAAATAAATTTACATAAGACTTACCAACATGGGGAAAAATGGAATAAATTCAGAAGTAGAAAATTTAGATTCGAAGATATTTTGTTTTTAATATAACACGTTTATAATAATTTCTCTTAGCCCCACACAGATTTATAACCCAATACAGATTCCTAACCTCATACAGATTGTCCTGAAAATTTGTGATGGTGAATGTTTGATAGTTATAATAGTTATGAAAAAAACGTGTGGCGTAGGCAATAGATAATTGATGCATAAATAGTTCACTTGAGTCACTGACAAACGACAGCTTCTTCCCACACTCCTTATTATTAACTTTTGCATGCACCACGTTTTTTTCGCTTTGAATCTTACAACTATTTCCGGAGGCATACAAAATTCACAATCACAAATTTTCTGAACTATAGGGTTAAGAATCTGTATGGGGTTTATAAATCTGTATGGTGCTAGGAGAAATTATTTCATACTTTTTAGTCCGTTCTATAATCGTGGTATTAAAAAAAAATTATCGAAATAATTATTTTCTGTTTTTTAGTCCTATGTGTGTGTGTGTGAAATTTTGCAATGGATTTCAAACACCTTGATGATATTATGACAGAGATATGTGGCAAATTTCAGGTTTATATCAGTTAGTTCAAAATCAATTACTCCTTAATATTATTATTATTATTGCAGACAAACAAACAAAACAGACATATGAGAGAGCGAGTTAACATTGCATGGTTATGCAGTTCTGAGCGATGTCTGAAGTTTCAAGAATCTAGCTCATCGGGAAGTCGGTTTAAAATCGATTGCTCCTTACTATTATTATTATTATCATCGACAAACAAACAAACAAACAAACAAGATTTGTCCCCAATGAACAAACAGACAACGAAAGCGAGTTCATATAAACGTGATAAAATTAAATGAACCCATTAAGTTTCTTGTTTCCAATTTGACTGGAATGTATGTGTCATACTATTTTATGTATTCTAACGATTACTTGATGATGTTTAGTAGGTAATTTATTAATTTATTCGCAACTAATTTCGTTATTATAGTGAGATATTATCTGGAAGGCAGTCAAATTTAGTGCACATTGACTCATCGATCATCCTGTTGGTGCTATAGAGAGGTTGTGTTATCCTAACCTCACTTTTTGATATACAGACAAACGAACAAACAGACGGACGAGGAAGCGAGTTAATATTGCATTGCATATCAGTTTGGAGCTATGACTGAAGTTTTAAGACTCTAGCTGATCAGGAAGTTGGTTCAAAATCGATTGCAAAACGAAAACAAACATAAATAAACGTGGTTGAATGAAAAAAAAATATAGACAAAAGTGTGCTCAATTCAGTATATAAGTAAAATTGTCTGAATAGAGGTTCTTTCTCTGTATGAGGGATGATGAAAAATTGGAGTTTAGAAGAGGAGGACAACTGTGACTGTTTATTTTAGTTTTATCTACTACCTGTTACTGAATTATTCGTGAAAGCGTTGTAGTTGATAATAAGACATGACATTCGGAAAATAAGTGGCATTTTGAAATTACAGGGAGATGGATTAAGTTACCTTTAGTAATAATTGTACAATGTTTTCTGTGATGATGAGAGAGACTCCCAAAAGATTCAATTCGGAAAATAAAATTCATAACGAATAAAAATAATCGAAATAAAATAGAAATATGCTGTTTGGCAGAGTTGGAAGATAACACGGTACCGATATGCTCAAAGTTTTTCAGAAATATGGAATGGAACGAGTCTCAACTATGTAAGGCTTGAATCTAGATTTCATAATACGCCCACCAAATACCTTTTCAACATTCAAGGCAAAAATTGTAAGCATTGATTCGTGAAAAAATTGTTGGGTTTCAATGAGTTCCATATTTTATTACAGAATAACGTAAACCATATCAGTTGCGTTCCATATCTCGGACTTTCATTGTGTCAATTTTATTTTCGTTTCGATTTTAGTTTGAATTGAAAATTAAAATGCATTCCTTTGAGGAGAATGTTGATATGTATAAAATAGTACTCTCGCATTTTTCCTAGAAAAGTATATTAAAAAAACGCAAAATAAACCGGAAGTGACGCATTTATCCAGATTCACGAAGCTACATGAACTGAGAGATCTAATGGCAAATAGGTGGATATACACAGCATTTTATTGTTAGATCTCCAAAATTGTTCGTTCGTTCGGGGATTGTAGAAACTAATGAAATTGTACGATAAGTCCACGACAATAATTTTATGCGATAGTTTTTGTTGTTAAAGGTGAATGTACACGAAACACACGAATAAATTGCACCAAATAATCGTTAGATAAATTGCTAAGATCAATTTCTCAGTTGAATCGTACATGATCTATTAACGCAAAGTTTTATTGAACCAATATTTCTGGTCAAATTAATCGGTCCTATTTATTAGTACGTATGTGTTGTTTGGAGCGATTATTGGGTCAAATGTAATCAATTTATCTGAGATCGGTGATCTTCAGACATTTCAAAAAATAAGATCGATTGAACGTTAAATTGAAGGGTGCGAACGAGGTTTTGTTCAGTGATATATTGATAGATTTTTATTTTATCATGTTATGTAGGTATGCAATACATTTATGACAAGTCCAAATGATATACGATTTTTAGTAAATATAATAAATGAGTAACAGCTAAATGAGGTGTAGATATGACGGTAATGTACGGTCAAAAATGTAAAGATAGAAGAATAATGTCTAGATAAACAATTAAGACAATGAATAATACGTAAAGACATAAAATAGCAGGTCATAAACCAGTTTACATATAATATTTTTATAAACATGTGATTTTATATAAACCAGATAATTTTTTGTTAGTATACACTAACAAGCTGTCAGGAGTGATAACAAATTGTGGAATGAATCATGTAGTCAAAATAAGGTATCATGAACTGAAGTCAGTAGTTAGGTATTCCTCGATTGTGTAAAAACCATATCTTAATAACAGGTTTTTTATAGCTGTTTCGAGTTGCTCAAACATAATTTCTTTAATATGATCTGGTAATTTATTGTAGAGTAGGTGTTAGAGAGTTTGAATTTGTACGTTGTAGAAGTTGAACATGGACGAAACTTATTCGTTACTTGTTGGGATGATGGGGTACATAGTAATGAAAAGAAGAAGAATATCATTTTCAAACTTGTCCTCGCAATCTTGGTCCCTAATTTCATCAATTTAATTTTCATTGTCACTCTCAACAACCGTGTCACCAGTACTATCATTTGGGACACGGCTTCCTCTATTATTTAAACTTGACCATGGTAGTACGTCATCGAAGGTGAGGAGAAGTAAATCATAGTACGACAACTTAGGTACATAAATATCATCGCCTCCAGCTCCGCTCCTTTTAGACTCATCTACTCTTCTTAGCTTTTTCCGAAAAGCTGTTCTAAGAATTTGTAATTTTTGCTGTACAAAAATGTCTTGTCTGCTTCTTTGAAAATTTTTTTGCTATACGCAATTACCTTTTCATAACCTTTCTTTTTTATATTTTTGTTGTTTTCCATAAACACGGATTATTACGATATAACTTAAGTAAACCCGTAATAAACTCCCTGCTCGATTTCTAAAAAAACTAAACTACTACCACGAGCCACGAGTACGATCCTACAAGCTCAGACATGTCGTAGCGTGGTTTGCAAATTATCGGCAGATATTTCAACGGATTTATCCGCAGATAAATCGTCGTGTTGATGTCAAACTACAAAAACTATCGCATCAAATTATTACCGTGGATCTATCGTGAAATTTCATCAGTTTCTGCAGTCCCCTAACGAACCGTTTTATCTGAACAATGTTGGAGATCTAACGATAATTTGCTCAGATCGGTCGATAAATTGTTCCGTGTATATCCACCTATAATAAACATGACGATTTATCTGCAGATAAATCCGTCAAAACTAAACGCCAAAACTTCGTCTCGTACCTCTTCAATTTCAACGTTTAATCGGTCATATTTTTTGAAATGGCGAAAGATCACAGATAAATTGATTACATTTGACCCAATAATCGTTCCAAACAACACATACGTACAAATAAATTGGACCAATCAATTTGACCAGAAATATTGGTCCGATGAAACTTTGCGTTAATAGATCAATTTCGATTTAACTGGGAGATTGTTCTTAGCGATTCATCTAACGATTATTTGATGCAATTTATCGCGACAATAAATTGTTTCGTGTATATCCATCTAATATGTTTAGCCAAATTCACGATAAATTGGTGTTCTTTATGATCAAGATCTTCTATGATTACTGCTGGGACTATTCGATAATATTGGATTGAAATGTTTGATTTTGATTCACAGAATCACTATAAGAAATAAAAGTGATTTTCTGAATGAGTTCCATTTACTTTTCTGTCATTAATTTTATTCGAAAAATCGAGTGAGGAATGAGCTACAGAATATCTGCATTTTAATATCCAGGAATATACTATATTTCCTTCCGTATAATCCATCACACGTTTCCATGGAATGATCCAAAAAAGTAGATTTGAAGTTGTTCACATATGGCTTGTTGATGAGTACCCATTGGGATGGCATATAAAGGAATTATTAAATATCGGAAACAGTTCAATCCAAAGAATATCGAGTCGGTTTTGTGATGGACCTGAGTCGAAAGTGTTTCGGCATCGAAATGGGCGAAATTAGTACATATTCAACTTATTTACCAACTCCTTCATTCGCTGACTGTATGAACATGTGAGATTTTGTTATTAAGTTGATATCTACTTGGAAATATTCCTTGAAAGTTTTCGGACTTCAGAGTCAGTTCGCTGGTGAACTGTAGGTGAATTAGATTAGATTTAGCCACTCCACTGTGACCTTTGCAGATCCATTGTGTATGCCCTCATGTTATGTTAGAGTTTCCTTTCTAGGCCTGTCCTTGTTACTGAACTTCATAGGCCAGACCTTGAGTACTCCCCTATTGTTGGAAACCTTAGACTTGTGAGGCCTTCAAAGTAGAACAGTATGTGCGCTGAGGATTCCTCCTCCTCCTCCTGGCAGAACATACATGTGGTTGTGTCTGTCAGTCCGATGTTATTCATGTATTTGTTGAGTCCACAGTGCCCTGTCAGGAGCCCAACCATGATCCTGGTTGATCCTATTTTGGCTAAGCAGGTGCTTCCTTGATGAATTCTTCGGCCTGTCTCATGCCCGGTGACTTGTTTCACCATTCTTGAGATTGCTCTTTCAAACAAGTACTGTTTTGTGTTGTTCACAGCGCTTCCACTGTGCCTCAAAAGGTTCTGGGCCAATTGGGGCAAGTCGTGCTCTTTTTCGGGCTAATGAATCGACCTCTTTTTTACCCTTGTAGCCTGTGTGACCTTTTCACCCAAGCCAGATATAGTCTGTTTTGACTGCCCACCTTTTGTAGGGTTCCCGGGCAGTTCCAGAGAAGTTTGGACTCAACTTGCATGGAGCTGATTGCTTTAATAGCCGCTTGGCTGTCAGAGTAAATGCTTATGGTATTTTCTTTGATTTCTTGCCTTAGTAACTCCTCTTCGCATTGATGTATTGCTGCGAATTCTGCCTGGAATATCGTCACATGTTTGCCTGAACTCAATGAGACTCCTGTCTTTGGCTCGGCTAAATATATTCCCGCTCCTACACCTTCTTTGGTTTTTGAGCCGTCTGTGTAGCAGGCAATTTGGGCATTGATTGGGAGTCCTTTCTTCCATGCCTCTCTATCTGCTATGATTGTTTTGAAGTTTTTCGAAGCTCTTCTTGGAAAGATCGCGTCCGATGGCATTTCCATTATGGGGTCGGTTTCCAACTCTTTGCATATATCCTTATACACTTTGCCGTGCAGTCCACTTATGGGCCCTTGCCTGAAGTGGTGGTAGATTCAGTAAGACTTTTGGGGTGGTCCTCATAGCTCCCGTGGCAGCCAGGCTGGCTTGCCTTTCGATGCCGCTTAGCCTTCGGATCGCCCCAGCCTGCTGAGTCTTTGGCCACCATGTCACCGAATCGTTTGCTATTATGGGTCTGATGACCCTGCTATATAACCAAATGATCATTTTTGGTTGTAATCCCTGGTTTTTTCCACACATTCTTCTGCTACTGTGCTTCTGAATCATTTTGTGTAGGTGTTGATTCGATGTCAGCTTGTGGACAAAGATGTCTCCCAAGAACTGTAGATAAGACTTCACTTTATAAATAACTCGCCACATAAGTCACATGGGCTGGGGGGGTATATGTGAAGATGAAAATAGGTGAATTTTCATAATGCATTCTGCTTATGCAGTTGATGGATTTAAAATGAGATTTGTAGGTATTGATTCTGGTTTTACAACCTTTATTATTACTATGAAGTTATGACGACTCGAAAGTGTATTTATTCGTTAAAAATAGGTGAATTTGGAATCCATGAAAACATTTTGCATCTCTGCTCGGTACAATTTTTCTATAATATTAAACGGCATGGGTTCGTAAAATAATTCAATGTGAAGCACATTGTTTGAAGAATAATGGAAATGACGCCTCTAATAGTAGTTTGTAGCTTGGAGAAGGGTTGATATGGCTCTTCAGCCTCTCTGTGCTTCGACCTATGAGGTCTTTTGTACATCACCCTATTCAAGACCCCTTGCGAAGTGTATCAGTTTCCTGGGAGCTGAGTTCCTGATGTCTGAGGGCGATAATGGAACCTTCTCGAACAACTCAAGCCTCTTGCAAAACAGCGCTCGGCCGTAGCAGAGCGGGTATTCTGCAGTTTCACCGAAGTTCCCGCAGTAACTGTACAGTTCACTGCCCGATTCATCCGTTGTTGACTATAAATCTTCAACATACACTCGACCGAACTTGAACTATAGGTATCTTCGTTCGTCTTAGTGTTACTGGTTTAGTGTTGTCATTATTCGAAAAAAATTAATGAACCAGTCATATTTGTTACAAATTTATATTATTTCGTGATATTATTGTTTAATTGCGAAGACATCTCAATTATTCTTTATGATTTTACAAATAAAAATTTTTTTTTTGGAATATATACATCTATACAAATATCAATAGGTATAATATATAATCCAGTTCATTGATACTTCGAAGGATATAAGTAAAAAATATATTAGGGGAAAACTGTCACAAATAATGTGTTAGTTCGGATATTTTATGAAATGTATTCATTATATAAAAAGCTATTCCGAAGAAGTGTTCGCCATTCAGCTTTCTATCCCATTTTCTATCTAACTTCAGGTACTTCTCGTTTCCTTGGCTGCCGTGGCATTTGCTGCCAATGGGTATCCCACCACAGCTGGTCCCAGCTTCTTGAACAACCCAGACTATTTCAAATACCAACAGAACCAGAACCCCTACTACAACAACAACCCCTATCAAAACAGGTATACCAACAACTACAGATACAACCAACCCAACTACCTTAACAAAGACTACCAAAGGTATAACCAGAACAACAACTACAACAAGGACTACTATAACAAAGACTACTACAACAACAAAAACTATTACAACCCAGAACGCTACCAACAGTATAACCAAGATGCCAGAGCTGCCGGAATTCTTCGTTTTGTGAATGATGCTAACCCCGATGGAAGCTACCAATATGCGTGAGTAGGGTTGTTAAAACCTCATATGTTTGTTTCAGCCCTGATAAAGCGTGTATATTCTCGAAAGGACAGTGCCACATACAGATTGTTCATAGAATGATATATTATTATGGAGAACTCCAAAGCAAAATACCGAAACGCATTAACTAGTTTGGCCTTATTTTGTGCTTCCAGGGAGTGAGATGACTATAAAAGTATATTCCTGTTCCTTCTCGAAGAATGTTCAACTTTTATGTTCATGAAAGTGTTTTTTTTCTGAACTTTGTTATTAACTGATGTACGAGTTAGTAGAAAATAGGGCAGCAAAATGTACCACGTATCTTAACACATTTTCCACGTATTTTTCCAATGCTGGAAATACATAATGGCTCACATACATTCTGAGAATATTCAGTATGAATAAATTAGACAAATTTGGGGATCATATTTGTGAAAACATTGGGAATATAACGTACTAGCGGACGATGTAAAAATCTATGATGGATTGGGTGATATTGTGATTTACAAAACCAAGATTGTAGTAAAGGATAAAGGAAATCTCTTATGGAATAGGTAATTGATTATTTGTCCTATTTTGAACTAGGAACTTTTCAAACCAACTTCAGTGGAGAAATAAAATAGACTTAGGTTAATGCTGAATCTAATTCTGAACCTTTTGTTATCAATAATTGGATATTGCTTGAGGAAACGACAATGCCAATGCCTTTTGTTTTCTGATCGATTTCCTCTGGAATATTTTGTTCGTTGAAGATTCGTTCATCCACATGGATCTACCACCCATACAGTTACAATGGGAAACGAAATTTGCTATTGACAAAAATGCAATTCTTCATCTGATAGCAGAGGGGTAACCGGAAAATGTCACATAATGATCAAAACTGGCTTCTGCAAATAATTCAGTTGATTATTGGAAATGTACCAAATGCCAGAAAATATAGAGCATTCTTAACTTGTCCTGTTTTTCGGATTGATTAAAATTGATTTCATGGTCTTGATTCTATGGATCACTGGCAAACAAAGCCATGGATAAATAATTCTTCGAAAAAAGTTTCATGAATTTCGTGGCTCCAGAAATTTCCCGATTCAGTTTTCTTCAATGGTTCAGCTAATCATTCGTTTGCACACCCATCAAACATGGCAATAAACGTCCAACCGTTCTTTCTTAGATAATAGTTAATTGATGATGATATTTTTTTCGATCATGGTTCATCCAATTATCTTATGTGTTTTTTCCTATTATTTTGGTATTAACTCCCGTGTCTTTATATTCGAAATGGCATCGGTTTTGTGAAACAAGTGATAGAGTTATATTGAAGAATATGAAGATTTATTGACGTATTGCTAAGATTCCTGACATTTCGTCTTGATTTGGTCAAATTGTCTTGCTTTCAAAACGAGATCAGGATAATATCCTGAAACCAGAGTGATAATCTGAATAGTTTATAATTACTTTTTTCTGCAGTTACGAAACCCAGAATGGAATCTCTGCCGAGCAACAAGGAGCTCCCAGACCAGCAGCCGACCAGTCTACCCCAGTAGTTGTCCAAGGATACTACCGTTTCACTTCCCCTGAAGGTGTACCAGTTGAGGTCAGATACACAGCTGACGAATTCGGTTACCACCCCCAGGGAACCATCATTCCTGGTCCGGGGCAAGCTACTGCTTACAGAAGCGTTGTACCTGGATTACAGAAAAAATAATTTGCAATTTATAATCTCTTGTACCTTAATCTCTGATATGTGATGCCTTATGTTACCTTTTATAATTAAATAACTTTTCGATTTCATTGTTTTGGGATTTTCAATCTGCTGTATGAACCGCGATCTGATTGGCTCTTTTTCAAATCAAAGTATTTTTGTTACCATTTTTGTCCTTCCAAAAATCTTTCATAACTAGACCATGAAAAAAAAATAGCATATGATCGTCATTCATATTTTAGCCATTCATAAGAATTATGCACCCAATTTGGGAGTTTCGGTGTTCCGATATGTGTAGGTTCACTTTGATCGGAAAAGGGACTGTTAGCAATTGGGATCATTGTAACTTTTGGAGCATTCATCTCAAATCAAACAATTGAAATGTTTAATTTGAAAGTTTTCCTAAATTTGATTTGAATTAAGACTGAGAATTCGGAATTCCGAATAAGATGTTGGAAACATTGTTCTCAGAATTGAAGACGGGAGGTGATGAAGGTGTTATGTTACAAAATGAAAGTTTTGGGTAAATTGGTTTCAGATTTTTTTTGTGATTTTTTCCATTCAGGACTAGCTAATCAACGATGTGTCCAACTGGTTATAAAATATCATATAATTTAACTCACTAACGATTCATTAATATTGTAACGAAGCTTTTTTTACAAGCTCCGTTACTAAGGACGGCTAACCAAAAGTTTGAAGTTACTTTGGTACGTCCCTGCCTATTTGGGGTTCAATGTTAATTATGTTCTGGCAACAAAATAACGCCTCTTTAGAAAATAAGTGGAAACAAAGTTACTGGATCGATCACAAAACCGAGCAAAATAAAGTTTTAATGCCTTTTTGCACTGTACAAAAAGACTGAAATAATTTTCTGCCTGTTTTACTATGAGAGTAGAAAAAGGAAGATTCATGTGAGTAAAAACGTAGTATGCTTTTTCATAAGGGGACAAAAAATTGAGCTGCTTTTTGGTCTAGTTCTTATGTGAATCAGACAAAAAGAGGGGTCTTTTTTTATACGGTTTTTGTCCGATATTTCTAATGAATCCGGTGGATATAAATGCTGAGGTTTAATTAGGATCGCTCTCTTTACTTCCGTGTCGAGCACATGCTCTTTTATTTTCCTTCCGGGAGCGAGCCCTTTTGGGCTTTCGTTCCGGAAACAAGTTTGTTATTCTCCAGAACAAGTGATTGAAATCGTTCTGCGAGTCGCGAGTCGAAGAAAATAGTTTTCCGTAAAGTCTAAGAATTAATGCAAAAGTTTGATTTGAGTAGTGAGGTAACCATAAGTAGAACATTGTGTTTAAACGTTCAATAACCTGTTGATTTGATTGGGTCATTGAGGCACATTGATGCCCATATTGCCCTGCTGAATCGCACAAGTGTAAAATAATCCAGTTCCGTGACTTTCACGATAAATAATCTTATCTATTATTTGTTATTTCGGATTGATTTATGGGGAATTGTGGGGAAGTGATTCTGTTTTCTTTCCTCGAAGCTCAAAGTAAATATTACGAGTAGGCCATAGAGTTTTGTTTTTATAGTGAGACGAGTTTATAAAGTAATTGAATTGAGGTAGATGAATTTAATTCCCACGCACACCAGAAAAATCCATTTCTGTACTTAGATTGTAAAAAAATAGGAGAATCGGTCTCTTGGGTGACAAAGTAAAATGAAGGGAGATATCTCACAAAGATTATGGTGATTATATTTTGTAAGAGGTGTTATAGTATATGTTTATTGTTGGAACTTATATTGAAGCCTACAGACCTTTGGAAATTTCAATTATGTCAAGAAACCAGACCCCTGGATATTCCGTTTCTCCGTTACTCCTGGTGGGTGGAGTAAACCACTATAAAATCTGATATTCAAAATAGTTTGAAAATGTGTCTTGGCGTCATAAATGAAGTAACGATTCTAGGGATAATAGCTTTTATTCCCGACCCTAGAAAATCGCTCTACAATATGAAAGATGGGTATGCACCTTCATCCACTCGCTTCTTCAATTGGACTGGTATTTGGAGTTTGGTTGTTCAGTCCACTTAGCCAAAGACAAGCACTGTTTTGTGAGTGAACTCAAACCCGCAAAGGTCGGCTTCAGCACCGCAGATCAACAAGGAAGTATGAACTCTAATAGCGTAGGTGACATACAGTTGCCTGTAAAATTCGATGGAGCAGTATTGCCCGTGAAAGTAAGAAATGTCTATCACGTCCCACAGCTAGGAGTAAATTTGCTATCTGTTAGTCAGAACGTGGACAATGACAATACAGTTGTTTTGGACTCGAAAGGTGCGTTAGTTACTGATGCGAATGGTGAGGTTCTCGCATCCGCCACCTTGAAAAACAATTTCTTCAGGCTGGATTTAGACTCGTCGAACCCGATTTTTCTCGCAGCTCCGAACACAGGTATTTCATCGCACAACCGTTTGAGACACGTTGGTTTATCTAGTATGGAAAAGTTGGGAACCCTAGTCCATGGGATAGATTCCGAACTGAAGATTGCCAGTGACTTTGTATGTAAATCTTGTGCACTTGGTTAAAGTAGGCGTTTGCCTTTCGACAAAAGCAGTTCTGCATCTATTCGAGTTTTAGATCTGGTATATTCGGATACTACAGGACCTACCCATGGTCGCTTCCAGGGTCCAAGTATGTGATTACTTTTTTGGACGATTTCAGTCATAAAATTTTCGTCTATTTTCTGAAGTCCAAGGACCAAGCTTACTCCTGCTTTGTTGATTTTAAGGCTGATATGGAAAATGGGAAGGCAGAAAGGCTCAACAGAACTATAATGGAGCGCATCAGATGCCAACTTGATGAGTCGGAGCTACCCAACTCTTTCTGGGCCGAAGCTGCAAACACCGTGGTCTACTTACTCAACCGTTCCCCTTCCAGATGCGTCGAGAAAACTCCAGAAGAGATCTGGACAGATAGAAAACCTATGAAACATGTATGTGTGTTTGATTGCAAAGCATAAACACATGTTCCGGCATCTACTCGTAGAAACCTGGATCCCAAATCAAAACCGTGCCTTTTGATTGGTTATAGCTTGACCAGTGAAGCCTACCGGCTCTTTGACGTAGAAAAACACGCAATTTTCACATCGAGAGATATCATATTTTCCGAAACCGACGAGGGGTCGTCATTGCTGCAGAAAACTGGTGATACATCCAGAAATGCTGTTTTCTTCCCTGATTCGTCTGAAAATGATGATATTTTTGCAGAAAACGACAGTTCCGATGCTACAGGTGACTTTTCTCACGTTGACTCTGATTCTGCGGATTCCTCCATAGTCACAAGGTTCGAGGGTGCATCAGAGGATTTCCTCGGGTTTCCGGATTCTGCCGAATCAGGAGCTGATGACGCTTCGTCAGCGATCGAGAGTGACTCTGATTACATTCCTCCTGAAACCGTCGACGTTGAAAACGAAAATCCGCGAAGAGGAACCCGTGATTAAAGACCGCCAATTCATCTACAAGACTACGACCTGAATTTCGTCTTGACCGTTTTGTCAGATGATCCAGTCACAGTTGACGACGCTCTCTCCCCCTGAAAAAAAAGAATGGCGGAAAGCCATGGACAGAAAGTATGAAGTGCAACTAGACAATGGAATTTGGGAACTGGTCGATCTGCCACCTGGACGTGAACCCTTGAAATGCAAGTGGGAGTTCAAAAGTAAACTGGATGCTGTGCGAAATGTGACCGACAAGGCTGTTGTAAAAGGGTGTTCTCAGATCAAGGGTGTTGACTACGAAAAAACTTCTCCGTTCCATCCGGTATCTTCTGACGATAGCTGCTGAAGTGGACCTCGACCACATGGATGCAATCTCAGCATTTCTACAAGGTGACTTGGCTGAAGGAATTCATATGTTAACGGCAGAAATGTATGATCAAACGAACAAGGTTTGCCGTTTGAAGAAAAGCCTTTATGGTTTGAAACGGGTTAGCAGAGTTTGGAACACTAAGCTTGGCGGATGTTTGAAACACGCCAAGCTCCGACAGTCGAAATTCGACTCTTGTATTTATAACCGCATCGAAGGCGGGAAAATTCTGATTTCAGCAGTGTATGTAGATGATCTGCTTATTTTGTCTGATGATAAACAGATGAGGAGAGAATTGAAGAGGAAATTGACATCGACTTCCAAGATGGTTGACATGGGCAAAGCCGAACGCATTCTAGGTTTCGAAATCAAACGGGATCGGAACAAGAAGAAAATCTGGATCAATCAGAAACGGTATAGTGATCAAATGTTGGAGAGGTTCAACATTCATGATTGTAATCCCTCTGATACGCCCATGGTGCCAGGGTAACAGCTGTCTAACGAACAGTGCCCTACGTCATCTACCGAAAAAATAGAGATGACAAAGATTCCGTATCAGGAGGCTGTGGGAAGCCTTCTCTCAGCTTCTCAAGTATCCCGCCCTTATATTCTGCAGTTAGTTATGTCAGCAGATTCGACGCTTATCTAGGAAAGATCCACTGGAGCGCAGTCAAGAGAATTTTAAGATACCTTAAGGGTACCGCTAATTTCCAGTTCGAATTCTCTGGTCAGAAGGACAAGGTGACCAACTCACTTGGCTACTCCGACTCATACTGGGTCAGGGACGTTGGTTGAAGGCGCTCAGTCACCGGATATGTGTTTACAAGAAACAGGTGTCATGGTCTAGGAAGAAGCAGCCAACAGCCGCATTGAGTACCACAGATGCTGAATATTTGGCCGTGCTTCATCATCCGCCGTGCAAGAAGCGCTCTGGTTACGAGGTTTGTCTTCAGAATTGGTTGTTTCCAGCATCAGTGAAGAGATCTACCGAACTGCGAGTTGACAACCAGGGAGCGCAGAACCTCGCTCTGAATGGAGCCTACTAGGTGCGCACAAAACATATAGATGTGCGCCACCATTTCCTTCGAGATCGAATACGCGCAGGTGAAATCGGTCTCATTTATGTGTCCACGAAGGATATGGTTGCGGATTCCTTCATGGTTCTACAGGGACTTATCTCAAAAAGGGAGCGTGATGTGAATATTTGGGACAATCCTTGGACATCAGATGTCTGGTTTTGTTTATGTCAGTTATATTAACTTCTATCAATATTCATTTTTGTCATAACGTGTATTATTAGTCTGCTTCGTTTTATCCAATCTAATCCCCGTGCCCAACAAGAGTATCAAGTTCCTCAGCTGACTCGATGGATATGTTTTGGTTCTCCAGCTGGCTCTGAAATGTTCGAATACTTTGAATGACACGCACTGTCATTTATATTTATAACTTACAATGTTAATATCTGTGTATTTCTTAGGAGATGGAATCTCACTCTATCTTAACAATAAGCTCTGATGATGGCAAATAGCCGAAAGCACTCAGCTTCGCATTAAATATTTTTTATACACAAATAAATTCCTTCTAAACCTACCTTCAAAACCTATAGGAGAGTTGTGTAATACAAGACAGAGCTGCTAGATTCCGATGAAGCCCACCAACGTTTCCACCCGAATTGTGGAACGTCCCCGAAACCGTGATCATGTGCTACCAACAATAGCACGGAAAGTTAGTTTTTAATCAAATCTCTCGTGAAAAAGTTGTATTTTATCATTTTGAGGGTGAAATAATCATTTCAGGCATCTCGTTGGTTCGAAATAAGATGCCTGAAAACCCTGGTGTATTCACTGATTCGATTTTGTTTAGAATTTTTGGGGGACAACAAATGAAAAACGTTGAATTCTGCTTAGAACTTCATTAGTAGATGGCGCGGTTAAGGAATGTTTGTTGTTTGTGTCACGCAAAATGTCAAACTTCAAACCTATGAAATTGTCTTTTTCTGTCAACATTACTTCATGCAAAAAATTGTGAATAGATCGTTTACAAAGATTATAGTTCTACGAACAAGATCCCGCTCAGAAAATGGGATGAAATCCTCGAAACTTACTGCAACTTACTGTCTGTCAAAAATCAGATTTTTCTTGAAGTCTACCTGGCGATATTTTCGAAGTGATTTCTTCTCAAATGGCCTTTTTGGGATAATGGAAACTTCCACGGAGGAATGAGGAAAGGTAGGAGAGTGGACTGATGTCTCTAGATGATGAATTAACTTGAAAATTGAGGGGATTAGAAAATGTCCCCGATGACATTGTTGTCATTGTCATTGAAGTCATTCAATACCCATCTCTGCCGGACTATTACCTCTCTAACAACCTTCTGACATGAACAAAATCAGATAGTTCGTTGTAGATATCATAAAATCTGTTGATGAAGTTGAGAAATCGATGAATCCTGGTCTACGACAGTCTAGGCTGCTTCCAGCTATCTTTGAATGACTTCTCCGGAAAAGGTGAGCCCTACTAACAAAGGTGGGGAGAGAAACCAATAATCTAAATGCTTCTCTTTCATTTATCAGTAAACCCCGCATGAGATAATCGGAGAAGGAGGGTGATCTAAACCAAGCAGTTGTTCGGAAGACCAAGGCCCACTCCCAAGATCGATAAGGCTAATGACTATGATTAGGATGATTACAACTTTTTAATAAACACATGAATTTCACAAGTGAGCGTGGACTTTTCATTCTATGAAGATATCTTGATTTTGGCTAGTGAATTCCGAATCGCCACAGAGAGTCCCATGGCTCTTTGGAAGAAAATATCCACTATACTTAGAATTTTCAAATACTTTTAGTCAGAAGATTGTCATCTCATATATACAAAATATATATATATAATATAAAAAATAAATATATAAGAAATAAATATAAAAGAAATGATAAAATAAGTTGAAAAAAATTATTACAGTGGGCAAAGGTAGTTCAGAGAAGATTCAAATTGATTTTTAAATTTCGAATCATTTTACTAGAAGTGGAGTAATATTAGATTTTAGCTTCAGAAACTCAGGAGACTGCGGAAACTTCTTACTGTACATTAGTGATGATGTTGGGAACAACATATGAAAACGTACCAACCGTAAAGTGTGTGCACAACTAATTATTTAACAAATAAGTTGCCAAATTACATTGTATATTGAAAATTTAAAAAAAATTATAAATAATGGTGCCACTCGCAAAAATGGAAAATTTTACATCAAAAAGGTGAATACAATTTTTCTTTACAATAAAAACTGTAAGCTGCAAAAAAAATTGTCAACGTGCGGAAAAAATGTGAGGCGGCGACTCAGAAGTGCAGCGCTGGAGGAGCACGCAGCCACGAGCGCTTTACACTGAATTTGTTATAACTTTTGATCTAATTGATAAAATTAACATAACAAAAATTCAACTGAAAGAAGAAAAATGCAGCTAACGACAAGTCATGTTTTTAAAAGTGAAAAAATATGTATGGGAGGAATAGTACGTGAATGAAATTACGTCAAAGCAGAATTCTGTCTAAAATCTTTTTTTTTTATTTTTAAGATAAACATCTTACTCTCAAAATGACAAATAAAAAAAACACAATTGAAAAAAAAAAATATTTCGAAAAATACAGAGCTCAAAATAATGAATAATTAATAAAAATTACAAATTTTAATTTTGAGGCATGCTCCAAAAAATCTAGTTTAAAATGTGATATATCGGATATAAAGAAATTTGTTGAGTGGAGGCCACATTTTTTAACCGAATGAAACAAAAATACTTCTCATGAATACCTCGGCTACTTTCGAAAATGGTCCAATAGTCTCAAAATGGCAGCTGTTGAAAGATTTGAAAAAATTCGCAATATTTCATTTCCATACCCAATATCAGCAAACTATAAGACATTTGATAGAGCTTCATCAGCTCCACAACTTTTACCCGAACAATTTTTCTCCGAGATGTACACATAAATAAAAAATAGGTAGCTGATTATCATTGATGAAATCTACCTTTACGACTGGCCACGCCATCGTTTTTTCAATGTCATATTCTGGTTCAGCGACCTCAAAAACCCCTATAGCATCAATTTGGGTAAAATTTGCCTAACAAAATGGTTTTTCATTATTTAAACAATTAATAAATAAGCAGCGCACGAATATAAGTTTATAACTTTTTTCTTCAAGACATTTCTGAGTAATATCAGAAGGTTTTAGGAAAATCTATGTCCTCCAGGATTCCATAACAATTAGGCTAGTTTTACTCCGCTATATGAAGGTGATTTGAGTTCTTGCGATAAGATAGTCGTGTTGTTTGCCAAAATAGTAAACACCTCTTAATTTGTCCAAAAGCCGAGGGGTTCCTTCACTCAAATAGGATTCGAACCAATTGAAACTTCGTCCTCTGGAACTGTAGAGATGAAGCTTACGTAACAGTCAAAAGCTTCAGATATGTCCCAAAACACTTCCTTCAGACTAAAATATAGATTTTTCAAAAAGCGAAAGAGATTGCATCTCCCGTACTTTTATTGGTTTGAAAGCTAAATTAAGTAATTATATGTAATTTATAGCACATCATAGATTCATTATCCGCTCCATCATAAGATTTCCATCATGATCAAACAGGCACAGAAATACATAAGTACCAACTCGGTGGATCCGTAGCAATAGAAAATTAACCATACAGAATGAATTGGTACGGTTCATAATTAGAATTATTTCGGTGCACCTCTCGAAAATTCCATATAACACTGACAAAAGTACATGGAATAGTTTGTTCTAAAATATGTTACATCGATCGATCAACCTCAAAATATTTCACAACGAATTGACATAACCTTAAAGGCGACAAAAGCACAATCACAGAACGGATCAGAGGATTTTAGAACAAACTATTCCATGTACTTGTGAATGTGAATGTGAATACACCATGATTTTTAGACATCTTAGTTCGAAACAATTAACGATCCGGGTGCTCAACACGGAGATGCGACTGGACCTGGCGGTACTTTATAATGAATTGAAACAAGTCAAAACAAAACCAATTCATTTCGCGAAGAAGAGTCCGGCTCGTAAGAAACTTCATAGAGACTTACAATCTCTGTGTACTCAATTTGAACAAGAAATATTCAACAACAACTAAGCACCATATATTATACAATTTGTAGTGAAAAGTAAACGCTCTCTATTGAACACTATTTCGTAATTTGCAGTGACTGCCTTCATCCCAGGTGTTCAGAAGCCAGTTCATAATTATCAGGTGTTTTGCAGAATACGGTAATAGAAATATTCTTCTATAGCATTGCATATATTTAGGGTGTGATTCTTTCAGGAGATTTTTATTCTACGAGCCGTTCTTTTTGGGCACGTCTTTTCCGTGGAACGTTTTTCCGCGGACATTTTTTCCTGAGATTTCATTTCCCAGGTTGCTAATCAGATCGTAGTGTATCTACCACTACTTACTATTATCATTACCATCAATTCAATGATCCAGTTGTTGATGACCACGCACAACACAGCAAGCATTTATGCTCGGGGTCGCGATCAACGTATTGATTTCTATGAAATAGTATGTAACATTGAATCCTGTATTGATTATGAATAGCCATCCATATCTCTCGTTTTGCTATTCCGATCGATTTCTCTGCGCTTAAAACGTTTTGCTTTTCATGTATAAAATTCGACAATAGATTAGCTATTACATGACGGAAGAATTAGACGAACGTGTTTAATCAATTAGCCCCTCCCACAAATATATTGAGTATATTTCAATATTCTTTTGATGTTAACGCTATGATATACTTGTGGATTTTTTCCAATTTTACGATGTAGAAATATACAGTGCGCGCGTAAATTATGGAAACATGGGGATATCTTTGACACCCCGTGAGATACAAAAACAAAATTTTGGTTATGTATATCATATGGACCAGCGATTTTAAAATTTATATTTTTGAGGTTGTCAAATATACAGTTTCTGAGATATACGAAAAATATGTTTATTTTTAAATGGGACAACCCGTATATTTTACAATATTCTGTTACAGTTTTTTATTACCGATGCAGCATACAAAGTGTTAATGGCCAATATTGACCATTAATTTTAAGAAATTAGGAAAAATATTTTTATTGCAACCGTTGATATTAACATTTAAAGTTTAAAAACGTCTTTGCTGTTTTTGTACTGATAAACATGATATGAATATCGGTTTCATTTCGGTAAATCAAGTAGGTTTTACTGTCAGTAGGTACGTCGTGATTTACTGTCAGTAGGTATGTCGTGATAGTTTTTTGAACATAGGCTTACCAGCGATAAAAATCAGAGTAAAATTCAATAGTACATTTAACAGAGCGTCAAAGAATTGAAATTTCAATACTAAGAGGATGTGGTAACATGAAATACCATAATATTATGAAATTTGAGTATGTTTTATTTGCGACATTATTTGTATTGTATTTCTATTCAATGACAAGTATGAAGACATAACTCCTATAGCACGTGGTACTGTATGTGAAATTATTCATAAATTTGAGGAAAGTGGACCTGTACGAGAACTCCCAAAAAGTGGCCGCCCTGCTATTCCAGAGCAAACAAAAACTGATTTTTTTTTTGTCGATGGTTGAAGACCCTCATAAGGCTTCTAGAGTTGTTACAACTAAAAATCGCATCATTCAAACAACTGTTCGTAAATATTTAAAAAATAAAAATGGCATCCCTATAAAGTACAATTGGTACAGAAACTGAACGAAGACGATCCAGAACGCAGAATGGAGTTCTGTGAAACAATGTTGAATAGATTTGACACTAATCCTAATTTCTTCAATCAAATCCTTTATTCTGATGAGGCTACTTTCCAGTTAAATGGCACGGTCAATAAACAAAACTGCAGGTACTGGTCAGATGACAATCCTCATTGGATGGTGGAGGCACATACGCAGTATCCACAGAAAATCAAAGAGTGGGCAGGAATTATTGATAATACCATTATCGGAATAGAACCATGACAGGTGAAGAATACTGGGCATTTTTAGAATTAGAGTCGATTCCAGAATTAGCCAGACTCTTTCCTGATGATATAAATCCTTATATCGTGAATAGATCAATTTGGATTCAGCAAGATGGAGCGCCTCCTCATTATCTTCGAGGCGTTCGTGAGTTTCTCGACATTACATATTCAAATCGTTGGATTGGAAGAAGAGGAGCTATCGAATGGCCAGCAAAATCTCCGAATTTGACACCTCTGGATTATTTTTTGTAGGGTTATATAAAAAGCAAAGTGTTTGTGAATAGGCCACATACTATCCAAGGACTGAAAAACAGAATTACAGAGGAGATAGCACTAATTTCTCTGGAAACGATTAGAAAAGTCTTGGATGAATTTTCATTCAGAATGGATTTCCGTTTCCAAAGACAAAGAGGTCATATTGAATATCTCCTTTAATTTTTTTCTTCAGGTATTGTTTTCTGTTTATACTGCAATATTAATTACAAAATAAAATCGTGTTTTCTATTTTCTTAAAATTAATGGTCAATATTGGCCATCAACAGTTTGTATGCTGCATCGTCAATAGAAAACTTCAATAGAAAATTGTAAAATATACGGGTTGTCCCATTAAAAAATAAACATATTGTTAGTATATCTCAGAGACTGTACATTTGGCAACGTAGAAAATATAAATTTTAAATCGCTGGTCTATCTAATAGACATAACCAAAATTTTGTTATTGTATCTTACGGGTTGTCAAAGATATCTTCATGTTTCCATACTTTACGCACGCACTGTATATTGGGAGACAACCAATTTTTTATAGTTTTCGTTCGATATCTCACACGCTGCGATTGAATTTTGTTTGGGATAAAATCAATCTTTTTTTATGATAAACGCTATACCGTCTTTATTTTTCTACAATATTGACATAATGATGAAATTGCGTTTTCATTATCCAATTTTCACGATTGTTGCCTAAGGAGATGATGTGAGTGGGTTTGCCCGTCTATGTCTGACAATGATTTCTATTTCTCATAAATAAAGGTATTCCTCATAAAATCAATATCAATTTGACACCTCACACGGTCGTATTTGAAAAATATTTAAGCTCGCCCTATTTGCTTCCCCAAACATTAACATCGATTAGCATTCATAGAGTATCGCCAATCATTGTGCTGTAAACACTAATTTTATAACAGTTATGGTAATTGGATATACAGAGTTGGACACCTTGCACACATTATCGAGGACGTATAATGGTTCAGTCGATTACATAAATTGAATGAATTCAGTGAAGAAATTGACAATATCTAATAGTATTTCGTTATAAACTGACGTGTATTATGAGACTATTATATTTCACATGAATTTTTATGTCAAATATGAGAATGTTAATTTTCTGGGAGCCTAGCATTTTGCAAAACATGCAGAGGCGGACATCTCAATACGAATATCGATCATTGGTTATCAGAATTTTAAATATGTTTACGAATGTTTGATTTATATGTTCGAAGTAAACGGAATTACTGAGCGTCTCAAATAAAACATATCTATATATAAATTGGTCTGAAATTTGCATATTTTCTGTGTCAAAGAATCCGGTGTTATGAAAAAAAAAACAATTATATTATTCTACCAAAATTGCCATAGTCTGCACTTTGAGATCAAGATCGTTCCATACTCCCCATCAGTTATTTAGGCATCTGAATTCTATTAGATGTTCAGTTATTCTACCCGCGATTTCTAATTTACATCTGCTTGGTTCGGTTGAAATAACATTGTTTTTTTCTGGCAGTAAATAACATTGATCAAACTTTGGCCAAATATTTACTAAACTTCTGTACTGCAGAGAGAGTATTCACCCAATAAATTAATCGACTTCGTTGAAAATGTTTTTTTAATATGGTATATAAAATTTTCAAGAATTCGATCGAGAAATGAAAAATATAAAAAAAATTATATACGTATATACCCTTAGGGAAACAAGCGGAAAGAAGGGGCATAACCGAAGACTCAACCACGAGACTACTAAAAAAAATTGAAGATTTTTCATTCAAATAATTTCCACTGGTACATATTTTTATAAGTGTGGAGCAACTGCAAAGAGAAAATGAAGTATCGTTTTAACGACAGATCCTGTTTTTCCCCTAACCGGATTATTGTTAAGGGCAAAATAAAAAATGCCTGAATTGTATGAGTTCTAGGTATGAGTACCCTCCACTATGAATTACTCACCCTTTATCATCGTTATTATTGCCTATAAAAAAAAGTTCATTCTAAAAACTGTGTGTTTATGACTGAATTCTGATTAAATGCTACAAAGTACAGTAGTGTGCAGATTTCAGGGAATTTTTTTTTTCCAATGGGATACCCTGTATATTATTGAATTTTTGGAATTATCTTTTTTCCTGATTTCAAAAATATACCAAGTTTTACCACTATCTTTTACCGTTTTTGAGTTATTAAACCTAGTCCAATCGGCAGTGCTTTTTTTTCTGCATGAGGTTACAGTAGCGATTTTTTTTCACATGATAGGGTCCTGAGTATAACTCTGAGTTCGCGCGGGGGAGGCTGTGCGTAAGCGGCCATCTTAGGAAACACGTTTTGTCAAATATCTCCCAAACGGTCGCGAATAGAACAAGAGATTTTTTTTTTCAGATAATTGAATGTTTTTTCATTATGTTTGATAAGTTTTTTTTATCAAATCACTATTTATGCGAGTTTTTGAGTCAAAGTTGGAATGCATGCTTTTTCTACGAATAACTCAAAAACAATTGATTCTACGAGAAAAATAGTAATATTGAAACTTTTTTCCTATCTACAATAGTTTTCCTACAGTAGATAGCTAAACGAAAATTCTTTACATACAATGGGACTGAGGTAAGGAACAAGAACGTTGGCAAGGTAACCGAGGAGCAGAAAGATGATTTCCGAAATAATTTGTTTCGAAATGACAGGTCATTGAGGGGGATGAAAAATTGAGGCACGAGGAACGTGTGTCAGGAGAGGGTTGAAGATAGGCAAAAGTAATAAAAGGACTAAGGATAATTCTCAGGGTGAATTCGGAAGTGGAGTGATTTACAGAGGGATTTTGAGAGGAATAATTTTCAAGAACGACTGGGGGGGTTTGAAGCACGAAGGAAGGCTAGAAATTATTTGGAAAAACACGTAATGATTTTTTTTTAAGATAAGATATATATTTTTGAAATATTTACCTATTTTTAACCGACGAAACCAAGAAGGAGGAGGTTCTCTATTCGACCCGTATATATTTTTTTTCCATCATATTTTTTTATGTATGATCACGCATAACTTTTTACTGAGGCGTCCGATTCCGATAATTCTTTTTTCAGTGGATAGTGTGTACTTCGAATTTGGTCCCACTTGAATTTAAAAGATGAAATCCACCCCTAAGGGTAACGAAATGAAGGATATTGATCACTCACCCTCTGAATTCTGGTCCGTTAACCGATTCTATCAGGCATAACTGTGTACTGGGTTCTTCGATTTGGATGATTCTTTTTTTAATAGATAGGGTATACCTTATATTTGGATTTCGGAAGGAATTAGCCACCCTTACGGGTAGAAAGATGGGGATAATTGATTTTTCACTAGTGAACATCAGCACACACATACGTAGTTGACATCGACAGATCGCTACTGACATTATTCTTGTTTCACATCCGTCAAAATTAGTATATTTTATGAGAGGATGGAATGATATACAAAGTAATGGAATAAACTAACCAGAACAATGAAAATAATTTATATTACAACAAATAGTAAAAGTAGATTATCATATTATTTCAACGGTAAATATTGAAGAGGCGGGAAATATTTGGAAGTAAAAAACAAGGTAGTTAGATTTTAACAAAAAATTGAAAAAAAAACTTCAACAGAAATTGAAACAAATACAATAAATAAATATAAACTTTTAGTCGTAAATGAATAATTGATCCTAACTAATGATAGAGTCAACTTGATTTTGAGTCGGCGCCAAACAAACTAGCAATTGAATTAGGTGAAGCGTAAAATGATGGCAGCGAGATGCACGGCTGCGTTTTGATGACTTCTTTCATAGATAATGATCTTCGATAATTGTTTGTTTGGCGCCGACTCAAAATCAGTTATTTACATTAGTTTAGGAGCTCAATTATCATTTAGACTAAGGAGGTTTATTTTATTTTTTGCTTTTCAGTTGATTTTTTCGTCGGTTTAATTTTTTGTTAAAAAGTTTTTATTGTACATCAGCTAAACTTACACGTGTTAACTGTCTCAAAAGCTGTTCATTTTCCTTCTCAATATAAAATTCCCGAGAAACGTACGGTAATGACTTGTTTACACGAAGCGTCAAAGCAAAAGGATATCAGTAAATGGCGGCCCAATCGCTTCCGTAAGGCCATTTACAGCACTAGACGTTGAAATCTAAATTCCTATTCCGTGCAGAGGTACAAAGTCCACATGCTGATGTCAGAACACTGTGTATAGGCTCGCGTCAAATTCTCGTTTGCACCCTACAATCGTCGTTCATTTAGCGTATGTAAGAAGGCATGTGAAAACATGAAGTGAAAATTAATGCAATTGCACCTTTGCTGCACAATGCTGTGGAACAATCTTGGAAGCATGCAATGAATTCATTACATAAAGGGAAGTTATACCTACCATTTATCTTATATTACGAAAATATGTTTTTATTCTTGTATGGTTTCATTGTTGATGTCGTTCATCAATAGCACTATAAATTTTAAATGAATATTTTATTATTGTTCATTACAGCAATTATACGCAAACAATAGAATTTATCGCATTGGTCCACTCCGTAATCTTTCATTCTGTTACCGTAAATCGACTCGTTTGCATTGCAGAGTGCAGGCGTTGTAAATCACAGTCTAAGTTACGCGTAGTATACGGATGGTGTGACGTCAGCATGAGAATTATGTACGGTCTGCTGCTTACAGTCTGAGTACCTCTGCACGGAAGATGAATTTAGGTTTTAACGTCTAGTCTTTACAGCTGCTACAATATGGCGTCACTTCCCCACCACAAAGTCAATTCACCTACTGTGCGAAAACTATACTATAGATTAGCCAAGATAGCATTAGGAAAGATTCCATTTTTGAGATTATCCTTCAGCACCAACATGGAGGGACTGCTCTGTAGCAGTTCAATGGTAGTAGGCCCTGTATGAAGGAATCTTCGGAGAAAATTATGTCGCTTAACAGATGGGATATCAAGTCTATGATGCGTCAACATAACCAGGAAAATAGTAAAAACTGCTTCGCTCAAATAATCACCGATAAGAATGAATTGATGGGGCATTGCCAAAAAGAGAAGATTTTGAAATAATGGAAAATCAGAAACGCAAAGAAAACGAGATCTAAAATGAAGCTTTATGCTTATATTGCCAACAATTATACGCTACAACAATAACAGAATATGGGACGGTACAATTCTTAGAATTGTAAAATATGGGCCCATGTGGAATGTACTGCGTTATTCACTATAAATTACCTTCCCCTTATCATCGTTATTATTGCCTATAGCATTTTTTTTTAAATGTGGTGTGGTTATGACTGAATTTTGATAAAATCAAATATACAGTAGCGTGCAGATTCCAGGGCATTTTTTCAAAGTATTTTTACCAAATGGATACCCTGTATGTTAGTTAATTTTTGGAATGATCTTTTTTTCCTGATTTCAAAAATATACCATATGTTACCACTATCATATACCGTTTTTGAGTTGATAAACGTTGAATAACTCAGACTAGTTGTTACTGTGAATACATATTCTATGAAACTTAACATTTTTAAAGTAAGCTATTAAAATGGCAACTGTATTATGTTTGTTTAGTGACATTTCTTCGAAGGAATAATCAAAATGGTTTACAGTGAGAAAGAAAAAGATAAGAGATAACAAAGATTTATTTAGGAATTTTAAATAAATTGATAACTCATAAAAAATGTTCAATGACAATGCATAATTGAAAACGTCTTGTTATATTTATAAGTGAATTGGAAATTGCCCCATTATTGTCATTTGGATTCTCTGGATTTCAAGTCGAATCGTGTCTTTAAAGAGTTGAATATTATTATTATTAACATTGTCATTTAGAAATCCCCAGAATAATCCATCCCTAGGAGTCAAGTCCGAACTGTTAGGTGGCCATTTGATACTTCATGTTTTCCTATCCATATTGGGAATACATTAATCAAATGTTCTGGAAATGTGCGGGGTTGTCCCATCTTGCATCCAAATCATACTGGCAACCTCGGTTTCCAAAAAATTCTGCAAAATAATATGTTCTTCTTCTGGGATGAGTATTTCTTGATAGGTAACTCCTGTTAATATATAATCATAAAATATAGGGCCAACAATTTTATTTCAAAAAATTCCGCACCAAACGCTAACAGTTTTTTTTCCTGTTTTCTTTATTTGTTTTACCAATCTCTTTCTGTTGTCCTTTTTTTCCCAGGACCTTTTTTCTATTGAAAACTCCTGCCATGAAAAAGGAGGACTGATCAGTCCATGATATTTTAGTTAAATAATCTTCATTCAAATTTTGAATCATCTGTTGGCAAAATTACCCCTTTTCCTCTCTGTTAAAACTTGTACGGGTAAAATTTAATACGGTTTGTAGTCGTTCTTTTTCAAAGTACGTTGGATTTTGGAAAAACTCTAACCTAACTGATCAACTACATTTTTCAAACTACATTCAGAATGTTCTTAAAAATAATACAATGTTTCAAAAGAGTCTATTTACGAATTAGTATGGATAGGCGTACCTTCGAAATGAAGCAGTATATCTAGCTGTTTTTCCTGGTTTTCTTGAACTACACGTTTCTTTCTACTGAAACTGAATGTATGTTTGAACTTTTGATAAATATTTTTGAATGTATTTTCTGACGGTGTTGGACGATCTGGATACAACACCCTAATACACTTTTTGCTGCACGTTTATTTTTATAGTTTCGAACAACTATATTTTTGAACTTTTTCTTCCTAACTGTAAACCATTTTGATTATTCCATTAAAAAAATGTCACTAAACAAACATCAGTTTCATTGCTACCTTTTAAAATGTTAACTTTCATAGGATAGGTATTCACAGTAACAACTAGTCTAAGTTATTCGACGCTTAGTTCGGTCGGCAGGGAAAGAAAATGGGCGCCGTAAAACATGAGGTTACAGTAGCGATTTTTTCGTTTCACGTAATAGGGGGGTTGTAGTTCAGTCGGCAAGGGAAAAAATGGCCGCCGTAAAACATGAAGTAACAGTAGCGATTTTTTTATTCCACGTGATAGGGGGGTTGATCCTGAGTATAACTCTGAGTTGGCGCGGCTCGGAGGGGTGTGCGTTAGCGGCCATCTTGGATAACGCGTTTTGTTATATATCTCCGGTTTGTCGGACGCGCAAAATACACAGGATTTTTCTCCAGATAATGAAATGTTCTTTCATCAAGTTCAAATATTTTTTTCTGTAACATCAATATTTAGGCGAGTCTTTGAGTCAAAGTTTGAACGCATGCTTTTTCTGTGAATATCTCAAAAATTATTGATCATACGGGAAAAATAGCTATATTGAAAGTTGTAGAGCGAAAAATTGTCTACAAATTTTGTAGATTTTTTTTCTATTTACAAATTAGCGTTTAATTCTTGGCAATATAAGCATATAGCTCCATTTTAGATCCTGCTTTTTTTGCGTTTCTGATTTTACATTATTTCAAAAACTTTTCTTTTTGGCAATGCCCCATCAATTCATTCTTATCGGTGATTCTTTGAGAAAAGCAGTTTTTACTATTTTTTTAGTATCATGCATAAACCATATTCTTTGTCTCAGTAAAAGTGGAATGTTTTCAAGTAATTCAAGTGAAATATTTACAAGGAAATCATGATGATCATTTCCATTAACCCAGATATGCCTGAAATTTTTTTAACGAGTCTTGTTATATTTTTATGTCAAAGTCAGCTCAGTGTGTGTCAACATTGTTGGGAAAAAAAAAACGAATTTTATTTTTCTCAGAAAACAGTGTCCTTTCAGAGGGACGGTAGGCATACAAGTGAAACTCGATTTGAAACATTTATTTTTATTTAATGCGAAAAACATCCACTAAAATGAAATAAACATAGGAAACTAACTCAACTGGATTGTAACTCATAATTCTTTGACATGGTATGACTTGAAACAAGCTACATGTAGTGCAACATTGCATTTCTCACATTTCGTAGTAACTTTCTTATGGCACATTCGACATCTGGTTTGCTTTTCCTGTGGTATGATCAAATGATCCATACGATCATATCGAGAATCTGCATTTTCAAGTTGTGAGGATTTTGATCTTCTAGCAAACTTCCTTTGGTTTCCTACTAGAATTGATAGAACAATTCTTCTACGAAAAGTTAGGTGATCAAGTTTACCTCTCTGCATTCTGTGGAGCTGCCATGCATTTTGTTCTACAAAATCCAACATATGAAATATCAAAGGCATGTACCATTTCTTGCCACGAAATGCTACTCGATACAGACTTATATTTTGATCTGATCGATCAACACCTCCCATATTTCGATTATAGAGGAAAATATTGTGAGGTTGTTGTACCTGAATTTTTTTCTTCTCTTTCAGAGAATATCTATTTACTGTATGCGTAGGATGGACAGGTACGGCATTCGACATGCAGGAAACAACACTGTTATCATGCCATTTGACGATCAGTATTCTGTCTTCATTGGATCTATAATCGAAATATCCTTTTTTCTTTCTTTTGATTTCAGTTGAACTGATATTTGGGCATTTCGAAGTGCGATTATCCCTGATGGTACCTGTTATGCGAATATTTCTCTTTTTCAGCTCTATACCTATTGGAACATTTGTAAAAAAATTATCACAAAATATGTGGTACGGTTGTTTTTCCATAGAAGTGATAACGTCGGCGTACTGAAGAATAACTGATGGTCCTAAACCCAGATCTCTATATTTTGGATCAATTTCACTTTTAGCAACCTGATAGGGTTCAATCCAAACAACATAACCCTCGTTGGTAGTAACTGTCCATAATTTGTAGCCATAATGAATGGGCTTGCCTCTTATGAATTGAATAGCCATGATGCCCAAAATAGGGCACTATGGCTTCGTCAACACTGTGATTTTCCCGTAGAGGAGCATATTCTTGAAACGATGTATTCATTGTTTGAATCAGACGTCTGATTTTTGCAAATCTGTCACTCTGATCTAAATTTGCGTTATCACAGCAATGTAAGTTGCTGAAAATACGGCGTGGTACCGGCACGAACCCACTCAACAAAAATATTGCAAAAAAGTTTTTCATTTCCTCTTTCGTTATGTTACCAACTTTGTTTTTGCTAGTAGCATACAGATTTGAATATGTCACGAACATTTCAATTATATCGTCACTCCAAAAAAATTAAAATAATTCACTAGGTGAATTGTTATTCAGAACATTTTGTTGGCATGGAAACTGAACTTCTTCTGCAATCAAATCTTCAGCAACCCACTTGTAAGATTTGTTTTTCACTTCAATCTTCCTTTTCTTCATTCGACCTCTCAACTTCTTCAATGGAATGTTATCTTCGCTATCTGTGCCATCAAGATTATTGTCGGTCACCGAAATTCTCTTGGGAATATTAGTTCGATTTGTAACTTTTGAATCGTCATAAAAAATTTCAACTTCTGCTCGGAGCTGTGATCCTGGAAGATTATTTATGTTAACATAATCTTCATCGCCTGAGTCTTCATCCGTAACAGGCTCGCAAGCATTCGTTGGAGAAAGCATTGTTAGTGCTAGTCCATTGTGGCCATCGTCATCACTGTCTTCGAGAGATTGCAACAGTTCGTGCAGAGTAAGGCCTCTATAAAAAAAAATTCATTTGCCCACTGTCCTTTGAAAAGAACACTGACATATATTGCCTTTATGAACTCAAAATACGAATATCCCAATATTTTATATCATTATTCGATTAATGATGAGTTATTTCAACGAAATATAACAAAATGAGCTTGTTTCTATGAATGAATTAAATCAAAATACTCACCCAACCAACTGCAAGTCGAGTGGTGTGTCCATCATAAATTATATGACTCGTTCAAACTCGAAGTAACATGTTAACTGACAACTGCGCGAGTAATATTCCAAATAATACATCAGAATATTGGATGCGATTGGCGCCATCTATGAAAACTCATCCAAACTCAAGCAAAATGCATTACAGAACTCTTGTTTGTGCATGTCCTTATAGAAGGACAGTAGGCATATTTGGGTTAAGAGTCCCTGGAAAAGAGGGGGGACCAATCAAATAATCCCCAACAATACCAATCCACACATTCAATGAAAACTGGTGTTGAAAGCTAGTGTAAACTATTGCGTAAGGGTTTTGGTCACACCACACCTTCTTATCATGAAAGTTCATTATGGCGTTCTTTGAAAAATGTGCCTCGTCAGTGGATAATATATCTGCAGTAAATTGAGGGTTTTGTGCAATTTTCTGCAGTATCCATTGGCAAAATGTTACACGGGGAAGGGAATCTTGGGGCAACCATGCTTGGACACGCTGTTTGTGATGAGGATACAACAGATTTTGTTTGATAATTGACCAAACTAATTTGAGTGGTGCGTTCAGATTTTGCGCAATTTTTCTCGTGCTTGTCTGTGGATCTTCTTCGATTGCCTGAAGAACAGCTTCTTCAACTTCTGGTGTCCTAGTAGTCAACGGTCTGCCTGCCACTGGAGCTTTTTCAAAGGATCCAGACTCCATAAGCCGCTGAAAAAGGTTTCTGAATGTCTGGTGATTCGGCGCTCGATTGATTAGGGAATCTTTCATTATAAATACGTCTAGCCTCGTAGCAATTGCCATCGGCAAGACCGTATACGTAAATCATAGAAGCCATTTCGCTATTTCTCTATGCTGCCATTTGAAAAAATTGGTACACAAATACAGCAAACAACTTCACTGTCACAAGAACGGATTGAAATGACGTGACAAGTACTCACTGAAAAAACTATGTTACAAAAATCAAGAATTATTTTTTGACTACATTGAAGTGTTGAATGTAGAAGACCATTGAATGAAAAAAGATAAATGCCTTGGCGTATTTTTCCGATATTTACTACTTAGAGGCGACTTACGATCCCCACGGAAATAATTCAAATGCATCGATTATTTCAAATCTCAATAACTCGCAAACAGTTGCTCGCAGCGACCTCTACCAGGAATATATTTTGTACACAAACATGTTAGAAAAATCAATTTTTCTACTAGAAAACGTGATACATGTACGTACAAAAAAATTATGACATTTCAAATGACTGAAAAGACATGTAGGTGGCGCCACCCCCACGAAAGAGACAAACTAACATCAAATTTGATTTTTTCTATTGGAAAATTTTTCCATATACCAAACTACACTCGAATATCACAATTATATTGAAATTCATCCACAAAAATAAAAATAAGAATTTAACTTCTACACCCTGCATCTCAGAAAGGAATAACTTGCGAACATATGTTTATGGAAACTTTTCTTCCTATTTCGACGTCAGCAACATGCTCCTAAATTTCCTACACGTACTTTAAAAACAACCCTGTATTATAAATTTATTATGCGTCGTCCAATGGAAACTCTGTTTGCAGTAATGGGAAGGATAATTGGGCATGGTTATATCAATATATTTGCCACTGGCCATAGATCAATATTTATTCCTCTGTTTGCAGAAACAAGCCAACGGAAGTCCACCCTGCAAATACATTATGAAACAGTGCAAAATAACATTGATCAACTACTTATAGTAAATATGGAAAACGAAATTTTTCGATTGTTTATTATACTCTATTTTTGGTAAGGGCAAGAATATTCGGTTATATTTCCACATTAATATTCGATGAAATGAAATCTTCTTTCCAGGAAATGTCCATATATTTATTGAGACACGTGGTAGAATGTTACTGAGTTATTGTAGCAATATCTTCGAAAATATAAAACATGCACGGAGATCATCCCATCACTTCACGGATACACTAACTCGATTCCAAAACATTTGAATAATTCCTCCATATTATTATATCCAAACATCTTCGGCGATAAATTACAGTTGAGGTCACAATCCACTTAACCTTTCATTAATAGCTTGGGTGCGATCTTTTACCGAATTTGTTATATACCTACATCATTATGGTCTCATCATTAGCCGTATTATGTAACCTTGAAAGTTTTTTTACGAAACGTACTGTTGAAGAAGATATTGGTTTGCTGTGGCATTCGAAGCATAATGTAATTAAATAAATTGCTCAAAAAGTGGTTTGAGGCGGACAATATAGATTTCATTGAACAGTTGATTTTGAATTTTATTGGTTTCTGTTCAGATCAGACATATAGGCCAGTAGATATAGTGTTAGTGCATCAATGAAAACAAACTATAAAATTTTGCAGAATTCTGCGATGAACGAAACATTGTTTAAATTGCAAAAAACGTTTTCATGCTTCATAATTGCACTGGAAATTGCAAAAGTTCTGCAAACTAGGCATACCTATAGAAATGATGTTTCACAACATGCATTAAGTTTGCAACCTTGTAAAACTTACGGAACCTTGTTTTTTGTCATTTGTTTAAGTTTTTCATTGTAATTTGTTCAATAAAATTACAAAAGTTCTCCAAATTGGATAACTGAACGGAAAAATAGTTTAGAATATTCACGTACATTTGCAACCATTTCTGAAAAACGCATCATTTATGTATTGAACTTATTTATCGTCGCTTCCATTTTCAATACACACAAGCATCGAAATAATTACAAGTTTTTTATTGTGGTTGCAAATGAAGATAATATCGGTCTTAGTAGATATGTAACTTTGCAACCTCATACGCAAAACGGAACCTATTTATCCACCAATATTTTTTTGTGCATTTTTACAACTTCTGAAATAATTGCAAAATTTATGCAAATTGCAATTAAAATTACGACTAATATTCTACGTGACACAAGAGATTTGCAACCGTCATTGTTCAACGGAACATTTTTTTTGTACAATTGATTTGTTTTTTTTATAATTTGGCCATAAATTGCAAACATTGTGCAAATAGGTTTAAGATATATGGTAGACCGACATATCTACAGTGGTCCAGTTGAATACTTGATTATCCATCGCGTATATCTGTTATATTTTGTACTGGTTGATTGAAATTGCATCCGAAGAATAATACGGTTACGTAGTTAACCATCAAAAAATTTGAAACTAATTATTAATCTCGGAAGCAATCACTGTTTTCGAAATAAATTCAATCTAATATTTCCGAATGCAACAATCGGAAGAATACAATATATTGCTAAATTCTGCTAAAAGACTATTGGAAGACATTAATTTTTTATCGCATTAGAAATGACATGCAGTCATAACGAAATACTTTAATCTTAGGCATGTAATATACTATTACAGTTAATCTTGGAAGCCTATTATATTCGTATACCCACATGAAACTATTCATTTCCATAGTGATTGACCTTTCTGGGAACGACTCATCATATATCCCTATGTATTAATAACTTCAAATACTTGAAATAATGAGAGGGAAAATGAATTGAAATATTGATGAAGAAATAAAATACAAATCTCTATTGAACCCTTTATTACATAACTTTAATAATCAATCTTATAGTTGAATTATTGTTAAAGAGCAATCAGTCTAGCTTTTGGAATGGATTTGAAATGGAAGCACTAATATTTCTACATAAATCGTACAATTAGACCAATCAATAGAGATTTTTTCCGTGACGAAAATACTACCAGGAAACCGACTGTGCCATCATACGAAAGACGGTCCGTAGTTATATCCTGTTATGTTTCCTACTCCCAACTGTCATTGCTTAATTTGTTATAAACATTTGAAAGCATTTATTTTTTATCGTTTTTGCCTTGTAATTTGAAATCTAATAAAACAATCTCGATACTTGGAGAAAAACCGGAAAACCCATTTTTTTTCATTCATAACACCATTGTTTTTCAAGTTCTGAAGCAGGCTCTCCACGACATAGTAATGATTGATATGTACTTTATGTGTGAAAAACTCTCTGCAGTAACATCCAGTAGTTACCAAGAATATTTTGAAAAAACAGCGTGCTCTTAAAGGAGAAGGAGAAAAGAAGAATAAATTGGAAAGGAAACTAAAAAGAGAGATAGCAAAACGAAGCAAAAAGCAGAGAGGAAAGTGAAATTATATCGAAGTGGAATGTTTTTTCTGTGAAAAACTCATACTGAAAGGTCAATATTCAATTTGTGATATTTGTTAAACAAAGTATCATCGTCAATGCATTCCCAAAAAACATTAACAACACATAGGTACCCGATGCAGACGATGAAGATCTTTCCATGGCCATATGTGCTAGAAAGAAGAAACTGAAAAAACGAATTAAGAGACAGAAAATATAGACAATGACAGCTCCGAAACAGATAGAGACATAAGGGAACAATATATTGATGATATGTGTAATAGGACTAAGGCCATGATAATAATACAAATAAGTAATATCGGAAATGATTCAGAAAGTTACTAGTTATGAAAATGATAACAGAGGTAGGGAAGATATAGTTGATGATGATGAAATCGACGTTGACAAAAGTGAACTCGACGATCTCTTCAACAATTATAGGCGAGAATAGAAATCAATGCTCAATTGAGTTATTCACCTATGTGTCATAGTTATAAAATAAAATATTTCCAGCTTTGACACTTCTTTAATTATTTATACATAGGTAATGAGTACTCATGTGGCCATGGAGACTGTCCAATGGCTGAAATTTTCCATGTCCAATAGCTGTGTCCCATAACTGATTTTTTTGACATGCTGTGTATTTTTCCAGTAGTAATTTAAACCTCCTCAATGATGGATAAAAGTGAGCGAATATATATTAAAAGCATGAAGCTAACTTCGTATCAGTAGTATCAACTATACCGCAAATCGAAAAATGAGAGGTTGAAAAAACCTCAACTGTCCCATAACTGGGTGGTTTACCCTACTACTAATCAAATCAGATCTGTAAAATCGATACTAGAATATGGTGACTAAGAACATGCAATTCCAATAAAAATAATGTATCACTTTTAACATCTCACAAAACAATGGAATAACTAGAATTGATATGCCAAATATTCCTCTAGTCAGAATTTCCCCATAAGTAGTTCCTTAAGTGCTTTATATCATAAATATTTGTTCATGACATTTTTCTGAAGATTTTGATTAGGGTAAATTTGGAAAACCATCGGCATATATTATTCTCGAATATAAATATCAGAGCTCGTTTCTGTAACACTGTGCAATGAGTGGGACTGAACTAACAAGTTAGTGAGTCTGAAAGTCCAAGTTCACGGGATATAACATTAATGGTATAACAACATGAATACTTTTTTTGAGAGCAATTATATGCGACTTGAAACTTCTATTGATGTGTATTCCAAGGAATTTTCAGCTTGGATCACAACGTTGTTCAATCTACACCCCACTTCAATATGAACAGGTTGATTTCGAAATATCAAATATTAGCAAATTTTTTAACACAATTTTTTTATATATCAATAGAAATCAATTGGACTAGAGCAGCCCGATCTTCATTGTACCACAGACACTGTAATTCCGTTCTGAACAATGTAGAGTTTCCAGAGATGTCAAGGCTAGCCATATCGTTAAACTTGAGAAGAAACAGGATAGGGCCTGAAACTGACACTTGGGGGATTTCTTGAAAAATAGTTTTGTTTTTCAGAACTATTATTACCTAATAATATTTTTCAATTTTGGTCAATAAGATATGATCTGAACCATCCTTGAGTTTTCATCACTGAGTCAGAGGCATCGGAAAAGTCAAGAAATACTGCTACAGCCTGACTTCTGTTAATGTTTTTCAAGAAGTCAAAAATGGCATCACTTTTGCTTCTTTCAATTCGGAGGCAAACTATTCAATAGCCAATATATTGTGTCCTTCCAATCTCATCATTTTTTGTTTAACTAGTTTGTCAATGATAAAGAGACACTTAACATCAGGTTACTTACACAGTTAGCTGAGACCCTAGGTTTGTCTCATTTTATAAAAAACAAAATCCAAAAAGTTCATAATAATTGTTTTCGATTCATCTCTGGAATCCGCAAGTATAATCACGTCAGTCACAAATTCATAGAATTCAATTGGTTGAAAATGGAGTATTGCACAATGTTGCATCTGGCTACCTTCTACATGAGTTTATGATGAATGGCCATAGAAGCCATAGGAAGTAACTTGTTCTACGGTCACAAGTGCATTCAGTCAATATCAGGATAACTTTATTAACCCTCAAGACCCGACAGCTCTCTTCAAGAAACGCTTCTCATATAATTCTATCAAATTGGCCGACACTCCTCTTGATTTTGTAGACAACTACAGTGAATATGCTTTCAAATCTCGATTAAAACAAGAACTTCTCAAAAGCCATCATGTAATTCATTCCCCTTTTTAATTTGGTACTTTAATTATTAACAATTCTTACCAAATTCGACGACTGTGAATTCAAATATGATGTTATTATTTTCATTGTTTTCTGCTTTATATTCCATTGATTGCATTGGAGATAGGTTTGAGATTAGCTTCAGCTAAAACTCTATGTTTATGCTTGTACGATAAAAATGAAGACGATCATTATAATATTATTCATTATTATTATTATTATTTTTATGCTGAACCATTCCAGTTAGTCCCTAACTTCCGAAGCTCCGACCCATTCGGAAGGGCGTACTGGTTACATAAACCAATGACCACTCCCCACATTCGTGAGAGATCATTGTTCCCGAGAATCATGAGTCCTGAGCAGACATAACGATTTTAGAATGACTGCCTTCTGCATGTTTGAGAGTAGCGTTGGCATAATACCACCAAGGGACCCTATAATCAGATCCACTATCTTTACAGAATGGTCTGGATAGAGTCTGCGGAGTTCGAAGAGTAAATCTCGATACTTCGTCCGTTTCTCACCCTTTTTCCGCACGATACTCGTGTCGACCAGAGCCGACACCTCTATGACGTATATTGTTTTCTGCTGGTCGAAGAGGACTACAAATAAATTCGGCACTTCTCATTCACCACAACGGACTCAATATCCCCCGGAGCGTATGGCAGCACTGGTGTCTCATCAATACCGTACGAGTGTCGTAAATAATAATACAGCACTCGTAACGCCGCGTTATGACGATGGATATAGGTTGAAACCGCAAATGTTGAACATGCTGACAGCAAGTGCATAATGGTCTCAGGCGCTCCACGGCAGGCCCTACATCTCGTGTCAGGGACCATATACCCATCACGCAGCTTCGGTAGACGGGAGTGTTGAAAATACCGTCCTGGCAAGCCATGATGAATCCCTCAGTCTCCGACTTGAGTCCACCGACCTATGAAAAGTAAGGGTCAGCCTTTCGGATAAGCCATGGTCTTCAATATGTTTGTAGAATACTCCATGCATCGGCTTATCCT
Source organism: Gonioctena quinquepunctata (assembly GCA_018342105.1). Taxonomy (NCBI): domain Eukaryota; kingdom Metazoa; phylum Arthropoda; class Insecta; order Coleoptera; family Chrysomelidae; genus Gonioctena; species Gonioctena quinquepunctata. The sequence goes on along the minus strand of JAFIRS010000051.1, from coordinate 1,133,941 downwards.
TGTGGAGCTGCAGATGTACAATATTCTCTGCAGTTTTCATGTGGACTTTCCGTCGAGCAGGCTCCAACTCGGTGATAGAGTCTTGAACTTTCCGCTCGGTGTCGAATACAAGACTGAGTTCATCGGTTGCGCGGATTACTGGGATCTCATGGACTTTGACCATGCAGAGAAAGGGATCCAAACTCCTGATAACTATACAGGCTCCATCCAGCACCGTACTGTTATGTAGACACTCCAAACTCAGGAGTCATCGGCCTTCCTGTTGTCGGGGGAGGTACAACCGTGGAACGAGCGATTTCAGATGCAAACTACGATATAGGTGCATTATTTTGCGAGTCTATACGTCAATGCCACGCAGCTCTTCCAGTGTCCACTTCCACCACCCCAGGAGTAGATTAGTATCAGAACTGCAAGCATATTGTTCATGCCCGATAGTTGTGATAACCAGATCTGCCGGAGTTTGTGCTGATACTGGCCGCGGAGAGATTTTTTTACCGCCACTACCTCTTGGTTGCAACGTTCTTGCACTCCTAGGTAGGTATACGCCTCTCCGGCATGCAGATGGCGGAGGATGCTTCTACCAGCTGCGCATCCTCTCTGTAATCCTCGCATCGTCCTCTCCTGAGATGAACCAGTGCACATTTATCCTTCCCGAATTCCATAACGATAGCATGCGTGTACTCTTGCACCACCCTCAGAGATTGTTGCAGATCTCCCTCACCCGAGGCATAGAGCTTCAAGTCATCCATATAAAATAGATGGGTGATCTCATGCCTGCGGTATCCGGGGGTGCGCAGTTGTAACCACGGGTTTTTCTGAGCGCAACGTATTATGGCATAAGTGAGATGCAAAAAAGGGGGAGGCTGACGGAATCCCCTTGTAACACCTCTCCTGACGATAACCTGTTCCGTTTGGACTTTGGCTCCACCTGCTGTTATGGTAAAGCGAGTCCTCCAGAGTGGTATCAATTGTTCAATGCATATCACTATTTAATCGGGTACCGCAAGGCATCTGAGCAAATGCGAGATCAACTCATGCGAGATCAACTTATGCGATGTTGAATCAAATGCCTTGCGGTAATCGATCCAGGACATCGAAAGGTTGCACTTATACTGCATGCAGTACTGCGTGATACATCTATCGATCAGCAGGTTCCCTTTGCAGCCAGCTACACCTTTCTTTGACCCTTCTGCTCATATATCCGTTTGTACACCGTGTCAACCGCGGGGAGTATTCGCGTGTACAAAATGCGGGTAAACCATTTGTAGCTCGTGTTCAAGTATGTTATCGGTCTGTAATTCTTGGGATCAGACAAATCTTCGTTTTTGAGGATCAGCACGGTTCGCCGCTCGACAAGCCAAGCCGGAATCTGCTGCTTTCCACTGAGCCATGAATTGAAAACTCTGGCTAAGTGGTGGTGGGTACTAGGAAACTTTTTCCACCACAAGTTGCTCAATTTGTCTGGGCCTGGAGCAGAAAAGTTCTTCGAACCCTGTAGTGCTTTCCGTACTTCTTCTGTGGTTATCGGTTGGTGCAGTTCATTGGGATGAGGCTGTTGAAACCTCCTACAGAAGACTCCAAACTGCGTCAGGGCTGGAGTGTCTATGTTGAGTGGCTGCGAATATTCGTAAATCTCCTTTGGAAGTTTTCAACCTGATCAGCGGTCGGCGGGTTTTCCACAACAAGCGGAAGGGGATTGTCGTGGAACTGTTCGTTTTCCGTGATTCCTCTCGCTTGCCATACTAGTGACTTTTTTGCAGCCACTTTCATTCGTATCCTATCAAGACAGTATTGTTTGATGGTTAACAGCACTCCTTGATGTGTGATGGACTCGTCGCAACTTGGTTGCGATTCGCCGCACCGTTAGCGTAAATGGCCTATTGGCCACTACGTAGTCCATCAATCAATCAATCAATCAATCAATCAATTTATTAGTTAAAAAAGTGTTCAATTACAACACAGGAACCTACATTGTAACATACTAACTCAGGTAACACGTCAGATGAGCTTAAAAAAGACAGACACCAATCTACATAACATTAAAACTAGGCTGTCAGAAGCAAAAAGCAGTATTTGTACACAGAAAAATAGTATTTGTAAACGGAACAGTATGCACAAGTTACAATTAATAACACACACTATACTCAACAAGACATGTTAAAAGCAACTATTTTTAAAACAATCGGTGAGAAAATTTCATTTCTGTATAAATTCGTCAACGGAGTAGTGTGCTTTCAGCACAAGATGGTTTTTCAGCTTAGCTTTGAAGGAATGTAAGCTAGGGGCAGATTTGATATTGTCGTCAAGAGCATTATAGAGTCTGACACCAATCGATCCCGGATGATTCTGCGACACTGATAGTCTAGCGAATGGTTGTTGTAGTTTATATTTATTTCTAGTACTATAGTCATGAGAGTGTCCACAAGTAGAAATATTAATAATATTCCTTCTCACATAGACAATGCAGTGGTATATAAACAAACATGGTAGAGTCATTATACCAATTTTAACAAAAAGTGGTTTGCAATGTTCTCTCGGGCGTACCGCCATCATTAACCTTACTGCTTTTTTTTTAATGGCGAATATTTCTTGTGCCTTGGATGTAGCACCCCAATGAATTATTTCATAGCACATAAATGACTGAATAAGACTAAAATATACCAGTTTCGAGACTTCAAGAGAGAGTGTGTTTTTCAATTGACGGAGTAGAAATATATGTTTACTAAGCTTGAGTTTTATATACCCAATATGATTGCTCCAGGTGAGTTTAGAATCAATATTGATTCCTAGAAATCTTGTGTCAGAGACTTGTCGAATTGATGTATTGTTCAGCATCACTAGGTGGGTGCTATCTATTGAAGAATTTTTTGTAACAAAATTAATCATTTGAGTTTTGGTTGTATTGAGAACTAGTCCATTCAAATCACACCACTCGGAGAGTTGATTTGTAGAATTCTGCGCATTACAAAGCATAGTGGGAATACTATCAGCTGATATAACGAGATTGGTATCATCTGCATATACAATCGATAGAGAAGCAGCAGAGCAATACGTCGGAAGGTCATTAATAAAACAAATAAACAGCAGTGGCCCGAGTACTGATCCCTGTGGTACGCCTGTCGAGATATATCGAATATCTGAGAAGGTAAACATCACACATTGAATACGAGATACGTGTTGTCTCGTCTACTTGATTTTAGCTCCACCTTCTGTATGCATCTCTCATGCTTTCTAGTCAACGACGCATTATTATCATTATTATTATTATTTTTATTATTATTATTATTAGAATATCTGTAGAAATCTCAGTTCTGCCATTTCATATCCACATTCGAATTATTTTAATGCCTACTGGGGTATAACTACAACCTTAAGATTCACAGTTCTACTTCAACTCCCTCAATGATCAACCCTGGAAATATTTCCATCGAAACAGGTCTACTGACCAACGGCTCTTCTTCTGTACTCCCATTCACAGCTTTGCTCCCAATTTCCTTTTCTTTGCCACCCGTCAGTGAAAATCTTCGCACTGCGTCTACTTTATTTTTGAGAGACTCTCTTTTGAAATTCGTCTTCCTCAACATCCCTTGAAAATTGAATGGCGGATCGTCCTCAGAAGTGTTACTGTCTTTTCTTGCAATGCTCCTCAGTTCCGCGATTGGATCGACGGTATACTTGGGTTTCGTATTGACAGGAGTGGCTTTTATATAATCGAAGTCTTTGTTAGCAGGAGAAGAGTTAATAGTGAAATTCTCCCGATCAATTTTATTTCTATTTGTATCATCAATTTTCCGCAATTGAATTTTCTGTATTTCAGGTTTTTCGGTTTCGAACACATTTTTACCTCCACTAACAATATTCTTTTTGATGGCGTTATCAGTATTATATTTTGCTGTACCGGATTTAACTGGTGTCATATTTTCTCTCATTGTTTCATTGAATATGTCTTTTGTTTCCTTGATTCCTTCTTCGGATTCCACTGGGCTTGAGAGCTGGGCCATCTCTTCTTCTGGGTCTCTGGAATAGTTTATTTCTGCAAGCCCATCTTTGCTGTCCACCTCATCTTCTGAGTCATCTTCTTTCGTTAATGATTTGGAGTCTCTCCATCGGAATGGGGTATCCCACGATTCTTCTTTCTCATTGAAACTCCTGAAAAAAAAAATGCAAATCTTATATTTCATAAACACAAGTTTTTAATGTGTGGTAGTAATGACCTGGAAATTAAAAATTAAATTTCTTTGAAAAAACTGCTTCTCATATTGAAGTGAATTATTTCATATCTGAAGGATTTTGATTCTTTCCATACAAATATATACTGCCCTTCTTAGCAAAAACGCCGTAACTGCAGCTGAATTGAAATGGTGTGAATGCTAAGTATCGGTTTATATTTTTGCAGATACGGCATAAAATATAATTTTTTATGTGGGGTTTGGTTTGACTTCACGATTTTTCACCAAGCACAACCCGACCGGGTAGCACTTTAGCGCCCGGATTTGCGGGCGTAAAGTAGCACTTTAGCGCTCGCGGACTACTTTATCGCCCGGCGGGCGATAAAATCGTTGAACAGGCGCTAAAGTTGATTTCAATCTCATATCGATAGAAATCTATATTCCGATGGATCATATAATCAAACCCAAAACATTATTAACAATAATATAACGAAAACAATGAACATAAATCAATTTAAAAAATGAATTATAACTTAATATTGACAATACAATTAGAACAGTTATTTATGGAAATATTTGAATTTGTTGTTTTATGTTTTTGCAGATAGTTACTGATTTCAACTGATTCCTCATTACTGGAAGTCTGAAGAGAATGCATGTTATTATCTGGTGTTTCAGAGTAGTGAGCAATATTTTCAGATTGTCTGCAATGGCTAGTAGGAGGCTCATCATTTTCTACAATTTTCTCAGCAATCTTCAGCTCATTTGCAACTGCATTTTAAATATAACCTTCCGCAACAGTCGTCGACTTCCACCCAGCATGTCTTTTGATGTTGTTTATATCCTGCCTGCATCTGCTAACATAGTTGCTGAGGAACGTCTGAAGCAGTGACCAGTATATTCTTTCGCATTAGACATACCTAGGTAAGTGGCTATTCTGAATGAAATTTGACCAAATGTATTTTTTCCGATAACCTGTCTCGTACACTTGCCATTTTTATAATTAAAAAAAAACGCTTTTGATCATTCTGATCTCGCAAGGAAGAATATTTTCTGTAAATATCCAAATAACTTGGCGATTTCTGTTCTTTATCGATTACAGTAAATACTCGATCTATCTTCGTTTTGGTTTCTCGTATAGTTATGAGTAAGAATGTCTCGAAATCTTGAATGTCGTCCACTGTGATATTTACCAATTCTTCGCGGCGACATGGTCCAAAAATACCAAAAATCAGTGCTAACTACAATAAATTCTCAGATTAACATACTGAACATTGAGAAAACATGAAATTAGAACTTACTTTCATCATAGGATACAAATCGTCTGGTGCTTCCCTCAAAATTAACTCGATTCCTTCTCTGCTTAGAATCTTCGATTTCTTTGGTTTATAACCATCAAATTTTCGTTTCAAAAAAGCTATCAATCTTGCGTATCTACTGATATCTATATTATCATATTCATTCAAAGTAGCTTTCAGCATGGAATAATATGACCACATGGTAGAGGGCTTACAATATTTAGATTTTTCCAGAAAATAGGCAAGAAGTACAGTCTCTGTGTATTTCTTATTTTTTACATTTTTCCCGTTGCACCACCTCACGAATTCTTCATACACCTTGTCGTTTATTTTCTTGGATATACTTGGCCATAAACTCAATTTCGCATCCTCAGCTGCTTTACATATTTCTGGTGGAGTACAATTCAGACTTTCTTCGTCGCCTGAATCCATTCCAAAATCAGTAATAAATTATCTTTGATCACAAAAATTGACAGCAAATATGGCTACTAGCCTATATAATCTTATTTCGAAAAATTGACTGAGTTGCTATGGTAACATTCATTCCATCACTTCTTGATTCATTCTGTTTCCGATACGATATGAATATACATCCTCACGGCAGCCTTGATGTATTTTTATCATGTTCTAGATATAAAGAGGTATCTATCTACATGACATCAAATATACCGGTCGTGCATAAAATTTTGTATGTATTTCGGGCGTAATTTGCTTTTATGAACCTAGGCGTCTTAATAGCCCTCGCTATCGCTCGGGCTATTACTTACACGCTGCGGTCCATAAAAGCCTATTTTACGCCCTTGATACATAAATAACTATTATCATTTATTCTGCGACTAGGATTAATATCGACGCCGCCGGTGAGCACACTTTCCAACATCTATGAACTCCGGACCGCCATCTCAACGGCATATCTCTAGATATATCTCTTGCTCATTGATATATCGCCTGCAGCTGCGAGTATGCTACTAATCTGCAGTTGTACGGGGCTTAATAACGCGAAACATTCCTTGACAGGCAGTGGTCAGCCATCATCATATATCGATAAGCCTCTCGTCAACCTGACCGGACAGTTCCCCATAGTTATTACTTTTTTTTAATTGTAATAAATATCGGAATTATTACAAAAATTTCAAATAATGGTTGCAAGTGCAGATGTCCTGACTTATAATGTTTTCATCAATTTGCAACCTCGTCTGCAACACGGAAATAAAGGTAAAATCAAAAGAAAAATATTTTCGTATTCGTATTCTACCAAAAAAAGCAAAAGTTCTGCAAACCGGGCAGACAACTCATTCTACCAATTGGTGGCGGTATAATGATTTGCAAACAATGTTACAATGCGAAACATTGGAAATTGAAAAAATATTTATTTTTACAACATCTGTGTTATCTGCATAATGAAGATTTTTATATACCTAATAAATGACATTTATTGTGTTACCAAGTTAAATATCGACCAAAAAGGTAGGTGCAACATTCAATACTGAAAGCTAACGTTTTCGATATAAGTTGATAACATTATATTACAATTAGGTATTTGCATAAAAAAATCATCAGAGTACGTTTGATGGAGGATCGAGAATCTCTAGACACGTTTCCATGATTTTCTTGATTCATTACAGAATAGAAGAAATATTGAGATTTAAAAACACTTGTACAGTTGTTTCAGAAGAACAAACAATAGCGCGTCACAGGAAACAGTCGAATTTCTTCCTCACCCTGCCCAGGTCGAGTTTGTAGGCATATATTTACCAAGAGTGGGAGTGCAGATAGTGAACTGTTTGGACATTGGCAACACAGTTTCTGCCTGTTTTATTTTGGATTTGGGTATTCATTCGAGTCGATTGCTGGATGGAAGCAATGGCGCCAACAAAAGTTCATACAAACTAAATAGCCGATTTATTCCATACTTTGTTATGTTATTTTCTGAGGGTGATTGAGTTCAAGTTTTTAATGGCCATATGAATTATTTTTCAATTACTCAATGCTAGAGTCAAAATGTATCGCGAAAAACTAAGTAATTTCAAATGATACACAGGGTGAGTTTCGTTCTCCCTCTGAAATTGATCCTCAAGGGTAACTGTGGCCGAAGATATTATTAATCCAATGTCAAAATTAAAAGATGGCGAAAATATTTTGTGATCTATGTTCCGATTCTATCCAAAATTGTTATCTGGAGATTTTTGGGATCGCAATAAATTATGAATTACATGTTTGAATTCGAGAATTCAAGATAGTGGATAAAGTTTTGTGATCTATGTTTTCATTCGTATAGGAGTGTTCGATATCGATGATGATGGATTTTTTGTTGAAATTCAAAGTGGCGGACGGTTTTTCCACTAATGGTCTGGTTGATTTTATTGAAAATTATTATCCTATAGTTTATGAGGTGTAGAATAATGGATTCTATGTTGAAATCAATACAAAATTAGGGGATAAAAATAAAATAAATATAACACTAACATTTATTCAAATGTACTAAAATGGAACAAAGTTTATTAGATGTACTAAATTAGTCGCATGAATACCGGTTATCAGATGAGAATATCATCACATCTAACAAAATATGATTTTTTTCAGTGCATCTGAACAAAAGCTTGTCTTGGAAAAGTTTTTAGTTTTTTACAATTTTGTCAGCTTTCTGTCTTCAATCTTCCCAAACGTAAAATCATTTTTTTGCAAAAACCAATTATTTCATGAAAGATATTTTTTGTATGGACCCGGTGGTCCCATAAGAATTCGGGAATCTCTTGATTTTTCCAATTCATCATGTAATATAACTTTTTTCTAAAAAATCATCATAGCCAAATTCACCGAAGGTCCCGAATTTACACGAATGCATTGAATCATTTGCTCAAAAAAACGGTAAAAAAACGAAGGCATAAAACTTTCGATTTACAACTGTGTTACGTCCCCTCTTTATTTCAAAATTTATACGAATAAAGAAAATGATTCTTACGTGTCGATTACATTCCAGTTCTCCATTCGAATTCAATGGAATTCGAGTCGAGTGGAAAGGTAAATTATGATTCAAGAAATAAATACCTATAAAAATTTAATTTCAGGTGTTATATAAATCTCAAAAAAAATTATTTTTCAGCACTGTTTCTGTTTGATGAATTATGTACTTGCGAGATTTACATTTGATAACGTTTTGATATCCTTACTTCCATAAAGCATCGATTATTAATTTTAAAATCTCTTCGATTGGTATAAAGTCATGTTGTGACAAGTGAAAATTTCAAATGAAGAATGATTGTATGTCGCTTCTAATGCAATAAAAAAGTAATGTCTTCCAATACTTTTTTAGCAGAATTTAACAAAATTTTGTACTCAATCACAATCACAATAGTACTGTTTCGATTGTTGCATTCGAAAATATTGGATTCAATTCATTTCGCTGATTAGTCGACAAAAAAGAGTAATATGGTAACTAATGTATGGCCAAATTATAAAAAAACAAATATAGAAAAAATGTTTCGTTGAACAATGACGGTTGCAAATCTCTTGCGTCGAGTAAAATATCAGTTGTAATTATAACTGCAAATTTCAGAACTTTTGCAATTATTTCAGCAGTTATAACAATGCAAAAAATTGAAAGGTTGAACATTGCTTGGGAAAGTGTATCGAGCTGAAAGGAGAAATGAAGATATTATTTCCCGAATCTTTTGTGTTTCCTTAGTTAGGTCGGGTACTTCGACGGCGTATTATCGTCTAAAAATTTTGACTTCTTATTTTTTTTTCCAAAAATTTTGACTCGTATAAAAAAATTTGATATTTTCTCAACATTTTGACTTTTTTCTCAGAATAACAAAAAAATGCAACGTGAAATCTCCAGAGATAAATAACATTCAAAAAATGCGCTCGACGTGTGCCCTCACATGTGTGCCCGTTTGGGTAGCTGTCTCGCTGGTATTAACTTAGAGAACGCTCGGCAAATTCCGGCGAAAGGATGCACCGCGCCGCCGCCGCGCATTCCGCTGCGTTTTATGCTTTACGTAATTAATTTGCTTGTTTGTTTGTCGCCGACTCAAAATTACTTACTCACATCAGTTTAGGAGCGTTGTTATTAGGACTAAAAATGTTAATTTAATTTTTTGCTTTTCAGTTTTTCCGTCAGTCTGATTTTTTTCTTATTTTCTTTTCATATTTTGATTTCAGTAATAATTAAAGTAATTTATTTGTAATGCTCGATGTGAATAAGTGTATGACTTTATGTTGTTTACTGTAAATTATATCATCAACATCACATTAAAATTGGGGTTGAATTTCTGTTTGGGTTGTAAGAAATAGTATCGTCTATCAATATTCCTGAAACAACCACAATTGGCGCTAGTGTTTGGGGAAAGTTATTCAAGTGGAGGTCCAATCGAGTTTGTATTAGGAGCACCTTTAAATTTGAAATTTTCGACGAAATCTTGAGATGGAGGAATTATTTTATGCACATTCAATTAACAATTAAGAAGGAAAAGTAAGCATGCGCACAAGTCATACAACGCGGGAAATTTCCGAACGTGGTCGATCAAAATGGCATCATCAATTTCCAATTTTTACAGTATATTTTCACACACAAATACAATTCCAAAAGACGTCACAACCAAAACAAACCAGAATATTTTATTTAATAAAAGTTAGGTTAGCTTAACCTGAGGGCATATACAATATATCTGCAAAGGTCGCAGTGAAGTGGCTCCTAGCCCATAAGCCCGTATGAATCTAATCTAATCTAGGTTAGTTTTCGTCATCGCAGGGACCAATCCACGGTCATCTGCATACTAGTTGCGCACTAGAAGAAAATTTGGTTCAATTAAAGTAAGAAGTTAAAAGTTGGTCAACTTTCTACTTGTTAATTGTTAATTGATAATTGTTACTTGTCTGCATAAACACGACCATTGTGAGATGATGGTTCAACTATAATTGCTAATTGTTAATTGATAATTGTTATTTGATAATTGTTATGGTGTTGCATAAATCCACCATTAGTTTTGTGATGGAATGGTCTAATTGGAAAGTGGCGAAAGTTATTGAACTATATGAATAGGAGACAGTACCCACTGTGGAATATAACAAATTCAAGACATAAAAGCAGAAGTAGCTAAGTTGTCCATAATTGCTCAAAACCGACTGATCACTCAAGAAATACTGGAAAACACTTCGGGTTCACTGTAGGAATTGGAATTGGAAGAAGTATGAAGAAAAAGTACCGGGCATATGTTAAGGGACATATGCCTAGGACATGTCAGAATGGAAACGTACCTCAATGATACATCCTCGGACTCTGTGCTTCATACAATTAAGATCGAATTTCACTGAGGTGAGTTCGTTTGATTGTTCGATTATAATGATGAGTTCTCAACAAGAATTCATATTATGATTTACAGAATCAAAAAGATGTGAATACTCACCCCAAGTTTGTCAGGAGGTCACACATATTAGAAGTATCATAGAAAGGAATATCTTCTAGAAAGAAATGTACTTTTAAAGCTGAGCATTGGACTCCGCCCAACCAAGATATGGTAGTAGCTTTCTGATCAATATGGCTCGAATCAATCTCTTCTTTGATTTGCTCCAAGCTATGAACGGGATTCATATTATATAAATGAACCTGTAAAATGAGTGTTACTAGAAAACGTGACTGATAGAATGTTTCTATGGGCTGACCTGTTGGGATAAGTTGAAGAAATCTTGTAATTTTATTCCTCTGTATCGCATCAAAACGGAAAAATACTTGGTTTTTCCATCTCATTGCAAATGGCTGATAAATTTGATATCCTCTTCTTCGAGTTTTTCATAAGGTTCCACCATTTCTTTTCGTTTTATTCTATAAGCTGAAATCATTCAATTTTCATCTTTAGTCTTATTTTCGTCTGGTCCAATATTTGGCACATTTAATCATAGGATTTCTAGATTATTTTTGTTTCCCGAGTTTATATGTAATAGGAAAATCTTACATAGGAGACCAATGCTCTGAAATGCATCCCATAGGAAACACGGGGTGGTGAAAATTAAAGATAGAAAATCAAATGTCCCAATCACTCTCATATAACATCTGTTTTTTATCACGGACAAAGTTCATCAAACTGCCGATATGGTATTCAAACCGGGCCTATGATAGATCCGATATGCTTGTAATATTTTTCCGGAAAAACTGGTTTATGGAAAATAAGCAAACTTCAACAGGGTCAGTGGTGGAAGAGTCCGATTTCCAATCACTGTATACCAAAGTTTCCATTGAAAACAACTAAGGGTTGTAGGCAATTATGAAAAATTTTTTTTTTTTAATTTTGAAATTCATTTAGTTTTTGAAATAATTTAAAAATTAAGGTTTTTAATCCAGGTTTACTTATCCAACATGTTTTGAATATTGACTAAAAATAGGGTGGGAAGATTCATAATTGAATTCCTGCATCTGAATGGAGTTTCCTGAACTGTGTTTTCAATCTTACCTTAATTTTAGGTTTTCCGAAATTGATGGGAATCAATCAAATTCCTCAAGTGTTATTTTCTGGGATATTCGTTTTCTATATCACATTTCATAATTTCCGAAATAAATCCCATTTTCCATCCAACTTGAATATATCTTATTTGAAAAAAAATTAAATTACACATTTATCATCTCAAATGATATTACTTGAAACTACAGATCTTGTGAAAATTATTTTAATTCACCTCATGGGCAGACATAAACAATATTGAAATGAGAATTTGAATTCATTGAATTGAAATAGATGGCATTATTTTCAAATGGTTTCCAAACTATTTGGAGAACATAAAGCAGATAGTTTTGTATAATAACGAACTTTCATATAATTTTAAAAATGAACAAAGTAACCCCGAGTGTTTCCTCATGGGGCCAAATCTATTTTCATAATTCATAGATGATACCAGTCAGCATGTGAAGCAATGTCAAATATTTTTTCTGCAGATGATATTACACGCTTGAATGCCAGATATATCAAAATCTTAGATAATAGAAACATTTCGAATATTTGGTAGTATTTATATAGATGTACGATTGACATTCAGCCCTTTGTTTCAACTGTCTATACATTCACAATACCTTCACTTTTTTTTCGTGTTATTCGATTCTTTCCATGAACAATGAATACGTGAAGGCTTTTCGAAAAGATAAAAATCTTGCAATGAAAACTCTCCTGTGTGAGGGACATATACCCTTGGAAACAATCGAAACCTCATCATTGAAATGTGAAGTATGAAATACCCATCAGATGTAAGACGTTCACTCTTACAATTTGGTTGAAACATGAAATTTTTTCGTTGAATATTTGGAATCTACGCATACGACTTTATTATTCGAATTTTTTTCCTACGTTCTTTAAACAATTTTTAAGAATGCTACAGCGTTTTGAAAACACCGAGTTTCAACACGTCTCGATGACCTTGGAGAGAGAGCGCGACGTCACAATACTGTTGTGCCTATTGATCCCCTATTCTACATTAAGTACGTGTTGCCGCTGCTAATATTGTGAAGTATTTATAGTTCGCGTCGTTATCCATAATTCATACTGAAATTTTTAAAATGCCTACTCCGAAAACGAGTATCTGTTGGTGTTATGTGCCTGGTTGTGAAAATTCAACAATGAAATATTTTTTTGCGTGCCTTTCGAAAAAAAAGGGGTTTTGTGTTGCTCGTCGCAAGTTCATACCTACCAACAAAAACACAATTATTTTGCTGCAAGGATCATTTCACTTTGAAGGATGATATGAAAAACTATATACAGTATTTATTAACGGGTGCAAAAAAATTGAAAAAAGAAGTTCTGCCCCACATTTTTATGAGCAGCTTGATGCAAGTTTGAGGCTGTAACTCGACCATATCGCAACTCATGCCACAATGAACAGTCGTTTTGATACCTACTCCGAAATTCTGCTAATTCTCACAATTTTTGTGACAAAATACTTCTCACGAAAATAATAAAGTCATCAGCGGAAGTTTGATTCGATTTTTTGAATTCTATCACGATTTGATGAATAGACAAAACGCATGATTTCACGCTCTTTGATATTATAATGATATCGAGCAAACTGTACGTTAATTTGTTTTTCCCGAGCTGTCACAAAAAAATCGCGTAAAAAGTAATTTTTCGCATCTTCTGAGTATGGCGCAGAAACAACAGCAGAATTATCGAATTCAGTTAGGACTTTTATGAATTTTGTTGTTGTTCCTATTATAACAGCAAGTTTTTCGTTCCGGCGATATCGCATGTTCACAACCCCCTGAAAGCAAAGAAGGGTGTGCTTAAAAATGTTGTTACAAAAGTTAGTGACAAGTTTTATGATTTTCAGGCGAAAAAGAGTAGTGTATTAAATGTATAGTTGAAAGTTTGAAAAAATTACGGTTAATAAATAAATATGAATGTACTACACTCTACGAATATTGAAAATAACTCAATTTTTATGTTTGATGTTTTGCCTAGTTCCATCACAAACAAAAAGGAGTTTTCCCAATAAAAAATTCTATAAAAAATCCTGATTCTCTTGATTTTAATAATATTATTCCTATTACTATCGATTCGTCTTATATTTTAAACTTTCGCAGCTGCACAATCCATACAGGAAACGTTTTGAATGACATCTTCATCGATTGTCATTTCCACACGATGCATGTGGCTGGTCCGAGTCCCATCAGTATTGTGACGTCACGCTACCGAAATGCCATTCCGAGCGGACGGAGAATTTACCAATTTTAAAAAGTCATTTATAATGAAACATTTACAGCAGAAATAGTTTTTTTTCAACGGTATTATTGTTTTTAGTGATCAATCTCTGTAATAAAAGTGGTTTTATATTGATTTTCCACATAATGTCCCAACCTAATTAGAAGCAGAAGCGTGAACAAAATTCACTTCGCTAAGAAAAATGCTCAGTGATGGCAATTATTCCAATATGTTCAAAAATGAACGTGCAGAGGTTGTAGAATCAAAGTGATGATTGAAATTATTATAATATGAGAAAAGTTGTTATACTCTGTCCTTTTTTCAATGGCAGCTAAACACCCTCATTATAAATGCAACTTTGCGGAGTTGTTTACCGTCGGCTCTAATAAATTTCATGGTAACAAACACGTTTTGGAAGCACTTAATGTGTTTTCGAGTTTTCTTTTCTAGTCCACTCTGTTTTATCTCTAATAACAATAGAACGATGAAATTATTAAAATCATCGATGGTAAAAGTACTGATCAGTGACGTGATTTTGGTAAACCATGTTTTAATATTCATTTATTCATAAACTTTCCAAAAACAATACATGTTTATAACAATATGAAATTTTGAGTAATAATTGACAATTAATCGATTTTTGGATGTATCAAAGTTACACTTGCCAAACTATCATAACTGCGTCCTGTGCGCAACTTCGGCAGCTTACCTAAAATGTTTTAGTTGCAACTAGTGATGGTAATAAATGTTTGTAGTTACTTACCTAAATGTCCATTTCACAGTCATCATCGGTTTCCGAATCATATGAATCTCTGGGTCCTATTGAAATTACTAGAGATTCCACAATTTGGTCAATTGGATTATCAGGATCCCACATCTTCTGTTCTAGTGTTGATACATGATTTACAGCATTTTTCCAATCGTCGCTTGTCACTTTGGAGAACGATGCTAGAAGCTGACGTTCATTATCCCATTCAAAAGTAGTGTTGTTCCTAGCAACGTCTCCTTTCACTTGAGCCCATATGAGCTCGATATGATTGAGCTCACAATGGTATGGAGGTAATCGTAATACAATCATCTTTTTTTCTTAAGCCATTTCATCAACTACGTTCTATTTGTAGTTTGCTTTGTGTTTGCCTCGCAATGGATAATAACTCTTTTATTACCATGCTATTGTCATCTAGGATATCTTTCCGCTGTAACCAATCAAATATAGCTTTTCATTTTGATGTTGGCAACGGTTCCTTGAACCTGAAATGGTAGCTAGCATTGTCCATGACAATAACGGCATTCGCAGGCAACAGCTCTATCATTTGTGAAAAGTAGTCCTCGAACACATCCGCATTCATCTCCTCTTGGTAATCTTTTGTTGATTTCGAGACGAATTGCAGCAAACCACCATCGAAAAAACCATGCATTCCAATTTCGTCTTTATCTATAAAGAGGGACTTTCTGTTCTGCTTTTCCAAGGAAAAGTCTATCTCGCATAAAAGTTTCCATGATTTGGTTCTGCCTACTTTTGTTGAATCGTCATCATCCTGAATTGACTGTCTATTGTTGGTATCTCTTAATTTATATAAAATAGTGAATTTCTTCAATGGCGGTCTATCAAAGTCATCGACTGATAGTGACTTCCATCCCCAATCTTGTTTTGGTGCACTAATGACTCCACTTCTCCTCTAGTTTAAAAACCTATAAATTTTTTTTCCACTCACTCCCGTCGTTTTAGGACATGTAGACACTAACTGGCGAACGACTCGTGGGTTGTTGACAAACAAGTGCATTATAGCTTTTTCTCTTACAGAGTATGCAACAAATGTATTGGGTTCAACTGGTGTAAAATTTGCACCCCATGCCACTACTCAAAAATCACAAACGTATTAAGAATAAGCAGTAGCTCGTCACGGACTCCCCTCCACAGCAAAACAGTATTCTATTGTTTTTATAAAAACTAGCCGATGGGGAAAATCCAGAATTACTTTATTAATTTGCTTTCAATACCAACTAATGATTCTATAATGGGGCAGGTACATCCACTTTGCATTCATTATCCTTCAAAATAACAATTTTGAATTGTATTAGTTTTACCTAAGAAGTAAGCAAATTTTAATTATGATGTATTTACTAAGAACCCTCATTTTGTAATAATTCTCGATTCTTAGAAACGGGAATTTCCATCTAAATATTTTATTTCAACCTGACTATTTACTATAGTAATTGTGCTCGAATATTTACCTCAATTCCTCCATAATAACAAGTGGTGAGGGGAATAGGTCTAAGTATTATTAAATATTTATTTTCAAGGTGAATCCTTGTTCACAGTATAAAAGTTCGTAATAAGTATCATTGAATTTCCGTCTTACATTTCATTAAGAAATGTTACGCCTTTATGTTTATTTTATACCTGCTGCCAGTGGAAGAAGAACAGAGTATAGAAAAATCATTGATCATTATAAAGAGTAATATGCTAATGTGCAAAACGTTTATATCCCATCCTAGTAACTGATGAAAGTCAATGTGTTTGATCAGTACCCTATTTTTTTAACACATTCACCCTCATTCCGAGAACCCAGGAGTTTTTCCAAAAATATTTGTGGAAAATTTAGCAATGACTCTTCTCTGGTCATTCACTTCATCTGCCTTTCCTAGCTAGTTATACAAATAGGTATCAAGATGATTTATAGAATAATCGCGTTGTTGAGAAAAAATATTCAATAAATATTTCTTGAAGGATATATTACATTCATACAAGAAATTTTTCTAACATAAAATTTCTAAACATTTCTTCATCATCTACAATACCGCTTGAATCACTTACATAAGTTAAGAATCAGCCATTGCTTTTTAGTTTTTACCTTTCTGTATAATTTCTGCAGCTTCGTCTTCAGTCATCACACTGCTTCTTCTCCGTTTCCTTATTTCCTCGACTGAAAAATATCTGTCAAATCGAAAACTAGTAAAAAAATGTGAATTCTTACTGCATTCTCTCTGTTCTTCTTTGACCTGCTGCCAGAGTCTGCACTTCACCAAGAATCCGCGAAGAATACTCTGTATCTTGATGATTTTCCGTACTTGTGTTTCGTACAGCCGTGACAGAAACTCCTCGTTATGGTACTTTAAAAACACTTTCGTTTTTCCCAAGGCCCAACCCTCCATCTTGAGTCGAATCAGCAATAATCTGCAGTTATCCTTCGTGAGTTCCACGTTCTCTTCGAAATCGAACGCCAAGGAATTTGTATCTGCAACGAATCAGTTGTTGAGATGATATATGACAGATTGATACCATTCAGGATTCGGAAAAATGCACTCCTAGTGATTTTTCTAATACAGCCACATCTATTAAATCAAGAAAATTAATTTTAATATGAATGACGATGTATAAAACAGTGCTTACAACTTTCATCGAGAATCCTCCTACAAATATTTCATTTCGAATTGAAATAGTACCTGCAGTTTCAACTTGACTGGAATCAAATATTTGAAATATATATTTATGCAGGTTGTTTCAGAAGATAAGGCATATTTTCAAACATGATGCAGAACTCGCCGAAATAGATCTTTTCTACAAAAATCACCTATATATTCTGTGTAATGAAGACCATATTCGAATAATTCGCTTATGAGCCATAAAATCCCGACTGATGTTATTTCCATTATTCAAAACTTCCTTAGTGTACCAGAGCATGAAAAGTGCTACTGTCCTCTTAATACCTAATTATCGTGAAATTTTAAAGATCAATTTGGTTACACATGCAATTTTGTTGTGAATGAACATTCAACTTTAAAATCTGGAGAAACAGTAAATCACCTTCTAGATAATTTAGGAGAGGATATCCTGGAACGTTAACTTATCCTACCTTTTGAATTCATATAAAAGCTCTCATTTCCAATATCACTAAGACACTACAGTGATACAACTCACCTTCTCAAAAACTCTGGGAAAGATATCCTGTGAGGATAACCCTGCTGCCTGGTCTTCGCAGATTCAACCACTGCCATCGCTCTGATCTGCTGCTTAACCAGTTCTCTTCGAAAACTCCGTGGTACTCCCTTCAAATCAGTTCTGATGCACCTCACGAAATGAGTACCACCCGAGCCACTTCCAACTGACAGTTCTTTGAGTAGACCCAAACAGAGTGATCTGAAGATAGTGCTCTGGGTTCGCATTTTTTTTATTTGTGAGTATTGTCTATCGCTGCTGATCTACGGCAATATATACTGATTGGACGAGTTGTAGTGGAAAAGAGGTGAGAAAATATCCACAATAATAATGATAATAATTCTGATGATAATAATAAGCAGGGTAGGTCAAACAACACCAGCAGTGACCTTGGTGTGTGGCGCCACCACTCAACCCAGCTAAGGATGTAAAATCGGACCGGCAGCTCAAGGGCATCCGGGAGGAAAAAGCAAACTTATCGTCTGGTGCCGTGGTCCTGCTAGGCTAACCCCCTCGCAGGATCTGAACTATGATTTCTGAAGGAGGATATTGCCCCCACAACCGACCTCCGGATGGAGGCCCAAATGATGATGATCCACTCTGGATGATGCCTGTGTGCGTGGCACATCCAGAGTACGCCGCATTTCCGCTCAAATCTACGGTATTATGTATCCCATCTTCGTGGTCGTTGCTATGTGATACCTCCTCCTAGGCCGGTTAACGAAGTGGCCGAAGTGGCTGATGTGCTACGAGTCCAACCAGCCAAAGAGGTGGCAGGTATGGATATTCCACCAATAGAGGTTATCAGAACACAGGGTGCTTCGCACTTTGAAGCCCTGACTCTTCAAGACCTGGCTCGACTGGATGCGGAGATTCGTTAAGCGCTTCCAAGAAAAAGCAGACATCTGGAAAATCAACACATACGTGTATGACGCTGCTCTTGTGCTTCTCCGTGAGGATACTCAGAATAATTCGTCTCCGACCAGAAAACATGAGTGACGCATAAAGAAGATGGAAGCCAAAATCAAGTCGGCGAGACAACACGCGTCTCGTATCCAATGTGTAAGGACTACGTAGTGACCAATGGGCCATTTACGCTTACAGTGCGGCAGTGACTTGTGGAAGTAACCTTGAAAGTGACCCCTCAGTACCATCAGATTTCCACCACCCAGCTCTTGTTTTTGAATTCCAAGATATTCCCCATGTCAGAAGTAACTTTTTCTCCCGCATAGATCGTTTAAATTTCAAAAAAATTGACTGGGGAAAAGTTACTCGACTTCTGACCGAGTTCTACTGGACTATAATCGACTCATGCCCATATGTTAACATGCTTGTCAGATTTTCAGCAACTCATTAACAAACGTGATCAAAAAATGTGTACCACTATCGAAACAAAAAAACTTTAAATATCCAATTTGGTTTACCCAAAACATAATTTACAAATTGAAATAAAAAAATCACTATTTGGGAATGTATCGCAAACATAAACTAAACTTCTACCTATCCCGAATGAAAAATTGAAGGAAATTTATAAAATCTGAGATTGCTGAGGCTTATCGATCTTTCATCGAAAAATCAAAAACGACTCAAAATCCAATCCTCAAAAGTTTTGGAATTACAGTAATTTGAAAAAACAAAAATCTCACATACCGGGCAAAATGAACTATAGAGGGATAGAGATCGCTGATCCACAACGAATTATGGATTCCTTTGCAGACCACTTCAAAAGTGTTTATATTAAGGAGGATGCCAATTCAGTATGCGATACATTGGCAAATGGTAGAAATGACACGAATAATAGCGGTTACCTGGATCTACCAAAAATAACTTCAAGAACAAGTGGACATCTGGGCCTGACAATATCCCGCCCAAAGTAATGAAAAAATGTATTCATACAATATGTAACCCCCTCATTGTAATTTTCAATCTTGTTGTCAAAACTGGAACATTCCCTAATATTTGGAAATTTTCGCGCATATGTCCCATTTCCAAAACAGGAAAACCAACAGAGGTCACAAACTCTAGACCTATTGCACTGATTTCTGCCCTCTCAAAATTATTCGAGATAATTGTGGCCGACCTGTTGTATGCTCACACTTGCCATCTCATTTTCCAACACCACCTCGGTTTCATGACAGGTCGAAGCCCTTCGACAAATCTGTATATATTTACAGAATTTGTATCTGAAGCACTCGATTCAAGATCTCAGGTAGATGTAATCTACACAGATTTTAGTAAGGCGTTCGATCGCGTATCGCACAACAGGCTTCTAGACAAACTAATATCTTTTGGTTTTTCTGAGAATCTTATAAATAACTTCAAAACGTATTTGAAAGATCGCAAACTCTACGTTGACTATGAAGGAGTGAAATCCTATGAGTTTACGACAACATCCGGTGTACCACAGGGTTCAAACCTGGGACCCCTACTTGTTCTGCTATTTGTAAATGATATCTGCACTGAAATTGAATCCGATACCCTTGTATTTGTTGATGATATGAATCTATTCAGACGGATTGCGGGCCTAACAGAATCTATTTCACTACAGAATGACCTGAAATCGTTGGAAGACTGGTGTACAATAAATCAACTATAACTTAATGTTAGTAAATGTAAAATTATGACCTTTTCACGAAAAAACATTCCTTTAAAGTACAATTATACCATAAACTAGGAGTTACTCTCACGAGTCACACAACATAAGGATCTGGGTGTCACATAAGACTGTGAAGTAACGTTTACAAATCATGATGAAACAATAATTTCCAAAGCCATGAAATCATTGGGTTTTTTAATTCGTACTTGTAGTGAATTTGAATCGCTGGATGCACTCTGTCAATTGTACTATACCTTAGAACCAAACTGGAATACTGCAGTCAAGAATGGAACCCGTACCACCAACAAACAATATTGGCAATTGAAATGGTTCAACGAAAGTTCTTAAAATACGTATTTTATAAAAAATATAAACGTTACCCTGAAAGAAATTACAGTTACGATCTCCTGTTGAGCGAGTTTGAGACACAGTCTTTAAGAAAAAAGAGAGAAATCAATGATCTACTATTTATGTACATAATTATACACAACACCATAGATTCTTCGACATCACTTTCGTTTATCAACTTCAATATACCCCGACAATCTTATCGGTATCACAATACATTCCACTTCAATGTACCTAATACAAAACATCACTTTCATTCACCAATAAACTCAATGAGCAGAAATTATAATGAGCTATGCTCAGTTGACATTTGTTTTCTTAATCAGACACAATTCAGACAAACCATTTCCATTTCCAGTTTGGCTTCTGACTAGCCTATAACCTGTGAGTCAACCAAACTTATAATTTGTTACTAGTGTTCATTGCACAATCACATGTAATATTTATTGAGTACTCCTGTGATTGAGCTTCGGCCTGCTGGATGTAAGTACCAAATAAATGAATTAAAAATAAAAAATTGCAGCTAGGTTGCGACGAGTCCATCACACATCGAATCGAGCGAAAGGAAACGCGGAAAACAAACAGTTCCGCGAGAAAATTTCCCGCTTGTTTCAGCAGCCGCCTCTTGGAGGACGATGCGAGGTTAACAGAGAGGACGCGCAGCTGGTAGATAGAGGCATCCTCCGCCATCTGGATGCCAGAGAGGCGTATACCTATATAGTGCAACAACATTACACTCAAGAGGTAGTGGCGGTAAAAAACGCTGCCGTGGCGAGTATCAGGAGAAACTTCGGTAGATCTGGTTATTAGAACTGTCGGGCATGAATAAAGTTTCTGCCACCAACAAGCTTGTTGCCATTCCGATAATATTCTAGTCCTTTAGGGAAGTGAAGTGGACACTGGAAGAGCTGCGTAAAATTGAAGACTCGCAAAATGATGCACCTTCATCGTAGTTTGCATCCGAAATCATCCTCCCCCGATACCAGGGACTTCTGAGTTTGGAATATCTTCACATTAGGATGGTGCATTATGATGTCTGTACATGGAGGTTTATGATTTTTTTTATAGAATATCTGTTTCCATCTCTTTTGTGAATTTAGTTTTAGGTGAATTTCATTGATACTATCGAAGAGCATTTCCAATTGTCTTCAAGTTTCCACAAAGTACACTAAAATGTCTTTCACATACCCGTACCAGTACAATAATTTTTTAATTAAAGGATTATTGTGGTTTTTTTCCTCCAAGTTTTTTATTGGAATTTCGACTAATAGATTACTCTGAGAAAGGACTAGAAATGGGCAATCCCTGGAATACGCTTGAACTCATTTTGCATATCCAGCATCATGTAAGGTATTCTGAACATCATTTGTTAACGTTGATGAGAAAAATGTGATTTTGGAGGAATGCAGATGTTGAAATTGATATGTTTCATCTATGATGCTTGAGTACTCCATGTTCGAACATGACGTTTAAATCAATCTTGTACTGAATACAATTTCAAACTGGCATGATTACTCAAAACGCTTAAAAAAACTAGACTTCACTTGAATGTTTTTTTTTACTTGGAATGAGATGTAATATTAAAGGTAACTAGATACTGACAAACCTTTGGAGTGAAACTGTATTTTGATTTCTTGACTTCTTCATTGACGAAGGTCACATTTCCAGTACTATCGAGTTTGTTGGCGAACAACATGCTAATTATAGGATTTTTTGATCCTCTCATAGTGTCTATGATTTCAGGAGGCAGAAAATCCCTATTTTTATCGGGCATTTCTTTGCAATCATAGGTAACTCTTCCAGTATAGTGAGTGACGGTAAGCATCTTTCTTGATGAATCATTATCTTCTTCTTCTCTTCATTGTATATATTATCTGGAAGAGAAAGCTTGATTTTTGACTCTTGCAAATGATTGACAAAATAGGTCGATGATGGATAAAATACTAGTTAATATATTATTTGGATCGCAATTACTGATGAATTTTAGTGTTGGGATTGAATGTGTGTTGGTATCGAGGGACTAGGGTCTAGTATTGAAATGAGACTACTCAATAAGTAGGACTACGACTTGGTAGTTTAAATCTCAAAGAGGAAAAAATATGAAACCAATCGCCTTGATGAAAGTTTCTGCTGATTGAAATGTACAATTTTGCTTCGTAATCCTGACGACACTGTTGCCTATTGAATCTGTAGTTCAACGTATTGATGAATTTCTTCTGAACCCTTTCAATTCGTTCAATACATTTATCTGACTATCGAATCTATATGATGCTCAAAAGTTAATTTGGAATCCAATAAGACACCTTACTCTTTCATGACTTACACACAGTAAACTTGTAACCTGTTCAGGCCAGACTGCAACTTCAGACAATCAGTACTATCGCGGATAGTATTGAACGGGACCCTACACCAGATGTTACACCCACTGATTTGCCGTATATACCGGAATTTTCCAGCTTTATGAGAAGTGACTTGTGGTGAACTTCGTTAAAAGCCTTCGAAAAGTCGGTATAAACTGCATCCACCTGCCTTTTTTGGCTCATTTTATTCAACATGTTCTGACCGATCGACTATGGAAAAACCCATGTAGGTTTTCTTCAATGAGAATTTTTGTTGAGAAAAATAACTCAGAGGTAATAATAGCCTCAAATAGTTTCCAGGAGCTGATAATATTGATATTCGCCTATAATTAATTGCATAATTTCTGTTGCCATTTTTGGAAATTGGAATGACATTGGCATGTTTCCATCTGCTCGGAAAATACTCCTTCAGACAGGAATATATTATAGATGAAGGCTAGTGGAACTACAATCGCGTCACATGTGTTTCTCAGAAAAATTGGTAGTATACCGTCAGGCCCGGCACCCTTGTTAGTATCGAGTTCACTTATTTCATCGATAAGAGTATCTAATTAAATGAAGTCTATGGTAATTGCTTTGAGAGGAGTTGATTTGGGTATCATAGGGAATGTATCGACTGGTTCAAAAACATTGGAGAAATAACATGAATAGGCTTCGCAAACCTCAGTGTCATTGGAAAACAGTATTTCCTTGGTAATCAACTTGAATGGGGCTGTTCTCGATTTTTTGCTGTTGGACACAAACGACCAGAAGGCTGTAATGTTGTCAGATATATTATTTTCGACGCTGCGAGGGTAATCTTCCAGGTCTTTCTGATGTTGAATTTGACCTCTCTTTCCTGATACTTTTTATATCTCAGATTGCTTAGTAATAACATCTGCCAGTCCCAAGCCGGAAAAAAAAGAATTTGATGGGAAATCAAAACAACAAATTAGTGGAAATTCAGTTCTATTTCTGTTTTTTTCAGCACATTCAACTGACGTCGAAAAATCATCTTCAAACAAAAATAGGCAAAGTTACATCTGAAGTAAAAGAATGAATCTCCGTTTATGGTCGGCGTTTTCGATCAAAGCGCAAATCCTATTAAGTTTTATCAGGGGTGGATGGTAAACCAACTGAGAATGGATATACTATAGTGTTAAATCGAAAATAAATAAGTATACTATTGTCATACTCATCGAGAAATATAAGAAAATTTATTGATTATATTTCACTTACCGATAATATACCTCCCGTTGTGCCCTTTTTTCGAAGCATCATCCAGTAGAGAAAATATTCCTTCTGGTTTTCCTAGAAGCTCATTCAAAGTATCCTTATCATTATAATAGGTGAAGGGGGTATATTCGAGATCTTCGCTCTGGAGATCTTGTACCTCCCAAGCGAAAATCCTCTGGAGGAAATGATAATGTAGTTGTTCATTCAGGGTGTTGACAATTAATTGCGGAAACCCATTCTGCTTGAAGCATTCAAAGCCAAAAAAATCTAAGATTTTTATCGTATATCGTGCGCCACTGGAACGAAAATGAACATAGAGTGAACCAATTATGATAAGATATAGAACAATTATTGCAATTTAACGGAAACATTTCGGTTTTATTCTTGTTTAAACTCAATTTTTGTTGAGAACATGTAATATCGACGGAAATAAGGTTCCCCGAGACGATTGAGACCATTTCCAGAGTGATGTCTGTCTGTCAAAAGACGCGGACAACGTGATAAACAAATGCAGCCTTTCGAATAAAAAACAGCAAGGAACAAGCTGAGGGAAGAACTAACGCGACACAACACCCACTACCTACCGGTTGCGACAGATGGACGCGATAAACGAATGGGGCAAAAAAATGGTTCAAAACGAGAATTAGGCGTTGTATAACCCCATAAGTACAGAAAAACTACCAAACATAAGAAACAACAACTCATTGATGAATATGAACTCTATGGCCAGAAAACATAATTCACTGGGTATGAAAATAAATTTCGAAATCAAATACTCGACCAAACTTATAAACAAGAGAACGTTTAAAATAACTAGACACCTGCAAGCCCGGGAATGCATATAAAAAAGTCACCCGTTTACAACGGAGCTATCAATAAGTGGTTATGCACCTCTAAGGAATTTCATTAGTAAACAAAGAAACTATGAATTATAGGTCTTGACAGCTCATTAAGTGAAATACGACCACGAAATAGATAAATCATTAATGTTTTTACATTAATTACTAAGAAAGTGACTTATGATGACAAGTAGAAGATAACTAACTTCAGGAATGTGACCCTGCGAGCCAACAAAGCAATACATGGAAGGGGAGTTGCTATAAAACGCGACCACGCGAACAACAGAAATTGTTTAAATAACATGTCAGACCGGAAGTTTTGAACTTTCATTCGATTAGCATGTAGTGCAGAAAGAAGAGAAGTGCTCAACTTTCACATATCAAACAGGAACTGCCCGAGTAATGACTTCACAAACAGTATTCAAACAGTAATTACCAGTGAACAGTATTTACCATTAATAAGAATGATGTTATCAATACTTCAAGAACGAGATAAGACACCGAAAACCTCTAACCGATAGTTCATGCTCTCATAAAAAAACCTCACCAGTACAACTATAGTCTAATGAACAGTGCGATATAAAAGTAAATAAACAACTTTCGTGGAAATAAATAAAATAGTAAGACAACTAAACTAATATCGTGTAAAACAAATATCGAGTGAGTAAGTGTTGGAACCTGATGGTCAGGAGTGAGTTCATATATTTTTCTGGATTTATGTTTGGGCAAATTGAATCAATTATAATTTTCATATGTCTTTGAATGTATCTCCATATTTCATGTTCCCATATTTTTCAAATAATATTTATCAACAGTCTGTTCAACAATTTATGAAATTTTCACTAATATTCAGTCCACTTGACTTTGAGAATGCCGAAATCTCACCTAATGTAAAATCTCAACTGTTTTTTGACAATTTCATCATTTTATCAGTATATAGAACTGAAGGCTATGTAACTATTATAAAATATATATGTGTTTTCTAATGCTTTTCCAGGTGCATTGTTTGACAATCTTTCTGAGATAGGTACGTGCTTTTATCTAAACGCTCCACATTTTCTGTATTGAGAGTGAGGGATATTTTTTGAAGCCACTCCCGAGAAATGATCTCGGTTCAACCATCCTCAGAGAGTAGATGCTCTTATTACTCCAGTCCTCAACCTAACAACAGAGGAGTGATCAAGTAAAGTGATTAATTCATAATATTTAAAAATTCCTTGGCGTTTATTGGTCTGTCTTCGATGGAGAGTACCCTCTATAAAGGGCTAGTGGCGTAACAGGGCTGATCAGTTGTGGGGTCTCCAGGTTCTCCAACTGTCCCCAGTCTCAACAATGTTGTTGCAAGTGTGGTGTGTGGATTCATAACACCCTGTACATGGCCAGACATAACACTTGTGTTTTCTTTGAAGGAGTGTACCCTCAATACGAGGCCAGTGGCGTAACAGCGTACCGAGCTCGAAACACCTTCAAACTGTTAACAAAAAAAGGGAAACATTGGAAAAAAAACATGACAAAAGAAAAAAGAAGCAGAGAATTGAAAACGGGCAAGAAAAGAATGGAAATGGAAGGGAAAGAATCATAGTTAGTAGAGCAACCATAAATCACTAACAGAACAATGTAATTGGGGAAGAAGAGAATGTAAAGCCAAACAAAAAGATAACAGCAAACAAGCAAAAAAATTTGAAACCTACCAAAATAACAGAACATTTAAAATAAAACAAGTAAAAGGAAAACTGAAGATAGCAATAAGGTGAATAGAAAAAGGCCGTACACAAAACTAAAACACCAACAGTTAACAATAAAAAAAACTGGGTCTTCTTCTTTGCTAATTTTTTGGAGAGTGGAGATGGGATGGGTTCCCCTAGAACTGGTCTGGCTAGATAGACGGTAATCAAAGGCTGTATACCGAAAGGTAAGGCCAGCTCTCCTTGCATGGGGTAAAACTATTTTACTGTGTGTCTTTGTGTGTGTGTTTCTGTCTGTCTGTAATCTTCCACGATAGCTACTGAACCGTTCGACCAATCAAGCTGGGATTTGGTATGAGATACAGTTCCTGCCAGACTGCGACCAGTTTTTGGATGTCATCTGTCAAACGGAAGTGTCACTATTGAAAAATGACAGAAACTATAGCACACGGAACTTGACTTGCTATATGTCATTTGAAAGCCCTTGAAAAACTGTATCCATAACAGTCAAAATTATTCCTCCAAACTAACATCTGTCGAAAATAAAAGAATGGAAAATTTCAAAACTTTGCCATTAAATTATTTAAAATCTATACGATGGATTAGAACAAAATTCGGCAGGGAGCAACACAACGAAAAACTCGAATAAGGTATGCAGTTGTGGCTTCCTACCATTCCCCAGTCTGGCGCTACGATTGTTTAATTTTTATCCCTGGCGTTATCATCCGAGAGGCCGCTCACCCGGGCTTTGACTAGGACGACCCGCGTTTGGTGTAGGACCGCTCAATTGACTGGGTTCAAATATCTGACAGGTGGCTTGACTGTTGAATTGACCGATCAAATGGACTCACAGTCCTGAAAATATTTTATTAATGTTTTATTTCGAAATGACCCCATTCTCCCGAGGCCCGTGCCGATCAAGTTCTGGGGTGTCACACAGCTTCCATGCTTTTATATTGTTATTTGCCATAAAAAGTGTTATTTTGTCAAATAACGATAAACATATATATTTTTTCCAGGATATAACTGTTCATGCCCCCTTTTCAACAATTTTGCAATATCATGTAATTTAGAATTTTTTTAAAATGAACCGTGAACTTTTGGTGTAACAGTTACGCATGATTGATATAACAGCTTAAAGCTGCTATACACATTTCAGTGACTAATGCACGTTTATTTGCTATATTTCTCTGTATTATATTGTGTTATTTCCATTCAGGCGAAATAGACGTTATTATTATTTTCCAAGTCAAAATTAAATGAGAAATTCAATGAACATGGGGAACATGATTTCCTCAGTGGCGATACAAATAAGTGAGTAAAATACCCTCGTTGTGGGCTCTTAGAGAAATGTATATAAATTACAAAATATAGCAGCCAATGTGAAAAATAACTTTTTTCAGTTCTTATATGAATAAGACACGATAACTTCTTCAGAGCAAACACTAGGGCATCACAAGAAACTGTCGAATTTCTTCCTCACCCTGCCCAGCTTGAGTTTGTAGGCATATATTCACCAAGAGTGAGAGTGCAGATAGTGAACTGTTTGAATATTGGCAACAGTGTTTCTGTGCGGTCTCAATATAATTTGGATTTCGGTATTCTCCGAGCGTGGATTGAAGCAGGAAGCAGTGGCTCTGTCAAAAGTTCACACAATTTTTCGATGTTATTTTCTGAGGATGATGAAAATCAAGTCAAAATGTATTGCGAAAAACTAAGTAATTTCAAATGATACACAGGGTGTGTTTCGTTCTCCCTTTGAAATTGATTCTCAAGAGTAACTGGGGCTGAAGATATTATGTCAAAATTAAAAGATGGCGCAAATATTTTGTGATTTATGTTCCGATTCTATCCAAAATTGTTATCTGGGCATTTTTAGGATCGCAATAAATTATGAATTACATTTCTAAATTCGAGAATTTAAGATAGCGGATGAAGTTTTGTGATTTATGTTTTCATTCGTATAGCAGTGGTCGATGTCGATGATTATGGATTTTTTTTCAAAATTCAAGATGACGGACGGGTTTTTTTTTCTAATGGTCCGACTGATTCTTTTGAAAATGAATATCCCATGGTTTTTGAGGTCTAGAATAATGAATTCCAGTTAAAATAACGAAAATCAAAGGGGTAAAGTGAGGCAAGTAATTCTGTGTTCAAACTGAATTGGTCGCATGACAAACTTCTGAGTCTGTAATTACTGCTTACCAGATGAGATTATAACAACCTACATCCCACATCTACCAAAATATTTTTTTTTCCGTGCATCTGAACAAAAGCTTGCTTTTGAAAAGTTTTTCATTTTTACAATTTAGCCATCTTTATGTCTTCAATATGTAGATTAGTTTCCTCGTAGAGCCTGTCCTAATAGAAGAATTGATTCCAACAAATGTTGTGTTATCATATACATCTTAACCTTACGTGGCATAAGTTACGTATTCTTCTGAAAATAATAAAAATTACTGTAAATATATAGAGATCTGATTATCATTATATATATATATAAATAAATATATTCATAACTTTAAAGTATTGGATGGCAGGAATTCGGTCGGAATATTGGAGAAAACCAGTTGCTAAATTGTCCACGTTTCGAAACTTCATCGTTTCATCTTTAGGACTATTTAGAGTGGCAATATAAATAACTTTGACATAAAATATAAATACATGCACAGGTTCATGAAAGACGTTAACACTGACACAATGAAATGAGCAACCTGAACTGTTTTGGAAGAACTTTGCTGACCGGGGGTATCCAATGAATATATTTTATTGAAACGCTGGAATATGATTGCACAAAACGTATTTTCCGTACCCCTATAGGGAAAATTCACATCAGCTACCTCGTGAGGGTAGTTTACACTTGCGATTTTTCGAAAAACTGCTGACCGAGGAAACAAATATTAGAAAATAACCCTTATAATGAACAACTCAATCTCATAATTAATATACTTCAAAATTCTATAAAAAACATGACTCCTCATGTTACATATGTTACAGTTCAGTTCACCATTATTCTATTTGAACGGTACTCTTTCAATATTCTGTATGCACTTTATTACTCACAGGTTCTTTACCAACAATGCGAATAAAATTAAAATATTCCGTTTATCCATAGCAATCCTCGATGGGATAGAAATGGTTCAAAATCAGCTTCTTCTTTATATTGTTCTCGGAACTAGGTCGGGTAGTAATGATGACAATGTGCGCTGTTTCATTGGTATCGAAGAACGTTCGAATTCTACAAACCTATGAAGGTGACAGCATGAATCGGATGAAGATTTTCCAATTTTGGAAAACGTGCCATTCAAAAACAGAAATGATTTCACAGGAATTGTAATTTTTTGGCTAATCAGATGGTATATATAAATACCGGAAAGTCATTATTTTTTCGGTTATGTAGGTTCATTGCGATTTTTTGAAGTAGGTGGAAATCGTTGACTTTCCGGAATTACAACAAATGAGACAATTTTTCTGTGATTGACGGTTTTCACTGAAAAAATCTCTGGAATATGAGAAACGATTTCCAGTTTCACCAAGGTGGTGAATGCTCTTCAGAGCAAGTCCCATTCACTCTTTGCGGCTTGGTTGGGACACTCTTGATGATACGAATCTTGGTTGCTTTTTATTCGAGCATGAAAAAAAAAAGGTCCAAAAGAACGTTAATTATGGTAACACAGGTATTTACTTACAAAATGGCCTTCCCAAATGATAATTTATTGTTGATTGTTTCCAAAATATAATCAACCAATCTTGCGTAAATGGTATTAGCCAGAACATCTCTAGTGTCTGTCGCTTCCTTACATGAATTCCTTCCCCTCATAACATCACCTTCTTTTACCAAACAGTAATTGGTAAGAGCCCAGCAGATTTTTTTACTGTCGACCTTTAGAAGATCTGCAAAGTTTTCGACAACTTCTCTGTTGACTAACGCAGCTGTGAGGTCATCACATGCATCAAACTCTGCTTCTCCCAGATTGAGAATAGCTGCAATTGCAGAATTAATACTGTTAATTTCATCTTGGGAGAACTCTAACTCCTGTAGGTAGTTGGATATCTTAGTATATTTATTGATGTTTGTATCGATTTCGTCTTTTGGTCTATCAGACTTGGGGTTATGTGAGTCCCTCAAATATCGGTATTCTCTGTTGGAGTTTAGCCTGAATTTTCTGTGTTTGCCTGCAGCTACCAGACCATCATATAGGTAATAGAAAATGTGGAAGTTTCCTTGATTCCTGTAAAAATATTTGATTATCATTTACTGTGAATAGTTGACGCTCCATTCCCTTGTATTAAAATTGATCAAATGAATCTGGCATTCTATTGTGCTCAACTATTCAATATAGTGTGAACAACAAGATATGTGTTTGCAATAATACCCCAAATATAAGTTTGTTTTTCAATTTGACTGAATAATTTGATACATTAAATCATAAATGACTACTCAAAAAACTAGAACTCATTGGTTTCCGAGACAGATAAAGTAGAAAATATTAGTGATCACGTGGTTTTCTTCCATGGAGAAGGGTCGGGCGGGGCTAGTTGAGCAATTTTTCAAGTCAAAAATTGCTTGATATGTACTCTGATGGACAAGTAATCCATTCCTTCGCAGAAGCCTCCTGAGAAATGTATCTCTAATAAGTCTAGTTTAAGAGCTACTACTCCTTCAAGTGAGAAATATCAAATATGCTCAACCTACCCCATAGGTGAGGTGAGTTGAGCAAGGGTAAGGGGCAAATTGAGCATAGGAAAATCAAGCCATGTAATGACGTGAATGTTTACTAGACAGGTAATCAAATTGTTATTTCACAATCAACTTTTTGTTTATAATATTAATAATAATATTATAATAATAGTGAGACAAAAACATATTTTTTTTTCAAATATCAAACCATGACATATATATATATATATATATATATATATATATATATATATATATAGTCAACATAAACAAATACGAATAATTTTCGGAATAGACCTAGTCTAACTACTTAAAATCATACATCTAGAGTTATGCTACTATCAATTGGCTTTAAATGTGAATAAGACATAAGGGTGATATAGGAAATTAATTGTCGTTGTCGAAATCGCAATCGAAATCGCAAGTACGATTAGCATTTGGCGCACATTTTGTATGTGCTTATCTCTTGCAAGCTTGGCACTGGACCCATTTTTCCCCTGATAAACTTCCAGAATAGGCTTCGCAGCAAACCAGGCAGACATAGTCATCCTCATTGCTCTCTTCACTTGATTGGTTGTTTTTTTTTTAAACAAGTTCCTTCTTCTTATCATCAATCTTTTGCTTTTCAAGTGGGCAGGAATAGTAATCTCCATTGCTTTCTTCACTTGATTGAAGAATATTTTTGGAAACAGGTTTCTTTTTTTTATCAATCGTTTTCATTCCTTTTTTAATATTTTCAGTTCTTTTATTTTGTTCCTCTTGTAATGCATTTTTTCCTGGAGTATCTGTTAGAATAGTAGATTTCCTCTTCATCCTTTCTTGGACCTGCCTTTGTGTATGGTCGAACAATTTCAGGAGAAAATTGCTGAAATAAATCGGATTGTACGTTTTATTTGTTGCTTGTACTGATTTCTCCTACCGATTGGCTGGTCGAGGCTGTGGCATTATCAGGTTCACTGGTATGTATTATAGCTTGCTCTGAACAATCTTTTTCCAGCTGGACAGATTCTGGATCTGGACAGTTGGTTACAAATGATGGAAAGGTGCCTGCCTTTTGTAAACCATTTATGATATTAATACTTGTCTGAGCTAATGTTAATGAATCTGCGACAACTTTTGGTATATCGTACTTTGTTATTGTCTTACCCGTGTCATTCAGTAGCCAAGTATCTTGAAGAAGCAAAATACTTCTTGGAAGGCCCGAATACAGAGACATCTGGAGGTTGTAATTTGTATCTGCAATGTGGTGGAAATGATAACATGACGATGTCGTTCTCTTCAGCCAAATTTAGTGTCTGCACGTATAAGATTGAAGAGTGATTATCTAAGACTGGTAAAACATGATGCTTATTGGATGGTTTTACATGTTTTATGAAATGTTACATGAACTGAAGGAATTCTACATCTGTAACCAAACCACTGGCATTACCTGCTCCTCTGCAGCCACCAATAATGGAATGGCTCTTGAAATTTTTGCAGGGAAAAACAAACATAGGAGGTACTCTATTTCCAGGAGCAGATGCAGCAGTTATCATTGTAACGTTAGTACCACGTTTCCAAGAAGTCATAGCGCCGTCGTTACGTTTACCCTTGGCAGCTACAATTTTATTTGTTTTAAACACAGTGGACACTCATCCACATTCCATATTTGTGACGCAGTGAATCGATATTTATCCATTACTTCAGCTAAAAAAAACTTTAATGATTTGAGCGTTGAATCATGTTGCCCTACCAAGACTGGTGGGTTCTGGCTTTCAAATAGATAACTCGGGTTTTGATGAAATCTCAACAGCAGCAATGGTTATTCAAGTAGAAGATAAACTTTCATAATGAAATAAATAAAATACTTTGACAAGTTTTATATTTTTCAAAATCATCCAATTTATACATAACAACTGAAAATGTGTACAATCTAGATATGAAAATATGAATTCTGCTCACCAACACTCCCACCAGAATTCATATTTTCTGGTCTTCAAATCTTAGCCCAATTTTTTCAGCACAATGGATGAGCATTCCTTGAAAAACTGGTTTTGTAAGCACATCTGCAACCATTTCACTGATTGATTTGAGGAAAATATTATTCATCTCAACATTTTCCCGTATAAAATGATGGCGTAGGTTGATATGCTTGGTTTTTTTATGGTACGCATCATTTTTAGACATTGCAATTGCACTCCAATTATCACAAAAAATAACAGGAATATCAGTTTCTAGTTCGAATTCAACCATGAAATTTTGTAACCAAAGAACCTCATGACAATTTGCTGCTAAGAGCCATACATTCTGCTTCAGCAGTTGATAAAGCCACGGTTGGCTATTTTTTTCAATTCCATGTAATAACACGAATAAAAACGAATCCTGACACTGATTTTCATCCATTTGCCCAGTCGGTATCGCAAAACCAACTAAGTTCGCATTTTTATTATTCGAAAACCCAATTTTTGTTCCTGTAGTTCCTCGTAAATACCTGCAGATTTTTTTTATAGCATTCCAGTGCCACTCTCCTGGATTTTTGTTGAATCTACTGAGATAATTCACGGCAAAAGCTAAATCAGGTCTCGTAGCATTGGCTGCATAAAAAATGCTACCTATCGCTTCCTGATATGGCACGTTTTTCATATCTTCTCTTTCACAATCATTTGGGGACCCATTCCTTCCAACAACTTCTGGTTTGGATCGATGGGTGTTTTGATAGGATTACAATTTCACATCAATATGCAGAATTAATTGAAAATTTCTTCAATACATCTCCCCTTGTCAATCCATAATTTACCTTTTTTCTTGTCATGGGTTATCCTCATTCCAAAACAAAAATGAGCATCTGTAAATCCTTCATTTTGAATTTCGTCATCAGCTGCATTTTGACATCTTCCTTATGCTGCTTATTATTGGAAACGATAAGTAGCTATCTCAGATCTTATCAGACCAATTTTTCGGAGAACTGTGTCTGATTTCTGATTCGATGCTCTGCTGGATTGCCTTTTTCAATCGGCACACCTTTCTTTCTTCTCCAGGAATAATTAATCCTTCTGGCTGGGTCACAAAAATTTCCTTCTTCAAACAGCATCCATTTGATCGATGTCCATGTCAAATCTGACAGCAAGTGCGAATAAATACCGGAGCGATTCGCATCGTACAACTGGGGAGAAAGTTTCTTCGAAACCTACACCTGGCTTTTGTGCAAATCCTTTCACAAGTCTCGCTTTGTATCTCTCTATGTTACTGTTTGCATTTGCGTTCGAAGACCCATTTGGTTCCTATGACCCTCCCGTTCTGAGGTGAATCTGATAATACCTACGTATCATTTTCTTCCAGTGCCCCCATTTCTATTTTCATTGCTTCTATCCAGAAATCTTTGTCATCCCTCTCCATAATTTCATCAATTGATGAAGAATCATCCTTTTTATGATTTTCTGGTTTGTGCTGTGGATCGACTTGAACGACGAAGTTCCGAAGGTTTTTTTTCAATATTCACTTGAATGTCACTTTGTGTAGAATTGAAATTAATCGATTCGGATTCCTCGAAATGTGTTTCTTGAATCATATCTCCCTCTACTGACTTTTCCTCTGACGTTTGGTTAGCAAATTTATTTTCAAGAAAAATCGCATCTCTCGCTATTAATATTTGTTTTGTCTCCGAATTGTATAAACGGTAACCTTTTATATTATCGGCATACCCCACGAAGATACATTCTTCACTTTTTGGATCCCATTTCCGTCTTTTTTTGGGATATGAGCCATTGCTTCACATCCAGAAATGCGAAGATAGTTCAGATTTGGTTTCTTTCTGGACCAAATTTCTTCAGGAGTGATGTTTCGGAGTATTTTTGTAGGAGATCTGTTGATCAAATATACAGAGGTTGGAACTGCCTCAGCCCAGAATTATTTTCCCTTAATTTTTCAACTATAGTTCTGTTGAATCTTTCGGCTATTCCATTTAGCTCTGGCATATAAGTGACAGTTGTTTGGTGTTTTATACCAGATTTTCCGAGAAAAATTGCAAAAGATCTATGCGAATCATCTTGTTTTTTTTTCCAGTTTCATTCCCTGCATAGCGTTTAAAATGTTGGAGAAATTCCAGCAGTTGGTCTTTTGTTGCAAGAAAATAGACAAACACCTTACGGGAGAAGTCATCGACGAATGTTAAGAAATATCTTGATCCGCCAATTGATGTAACTTCCATGGGACCACATAAGTCAGAATGTACAAGCTCTAAAATTTCTGAAGCTCTGTTCCCAGAATATTCAGAAAAAAACCGGTGTTGCTTGCCTTCCAAACAGAAAATGCATGTTTCATTACTTGTGTTTTCGAAATTTACATCATGTACAATACCGTTTTTAAGTAAAATCATATTGTCTCTATTCAGATGTTCTTATCGTCTAGGCGACGTAGTTCTGTCTATCACATTTCGTGAAAATGTAACAAATGCAGTGACTATCGGTGCACAATCAAGTTCATACATATTATTGCTCATAGTTCCGTTTGCAAACAAAAATCCGTTTACGTCAAAAATTTCACAACCTTTCGCGTCAAAATACACTTTATGTCCGTTTTCAGTGATTTGACTAACACCCAATAAGTTTGTAGCAATGTCTGGTACGAACAAAACATCTTTCACAACCACTCTATCTCTAGAATCATTTGCATTCACTAATGTTATTATTCCTGTTTTCAGAACAGGTATCCGTGCTCCATTGGCAATAACAATTTCGGATTTATTGAAAATGGATTCCTCTAAGCAATCTTCTCTTCTGGTCATGTGCGCTGTGGACCCTGAATCAATGTTCCATTTTTCATTATCAACATTGTTTCCTAAATGTTGAGAATGTAATGATTTCGGTACACTTGATTAACATCTTACTTTTGAACCATAACATTCATAGGACTTATGACCATATTTATTACATTTAAAGCATCTCGGCCCTTTTGATATGCATTTGTGGTTCAAATGTTTTTTTGTATATTTCTCACTATTACTGAGAAGTGCACCATCATGGTGGGACACTTTTCCAACAACATTCGACTTGATATCTTGTGAAAGTTTCGTCTTGATCGAATCACCTGTTATGCTTGTGCCTGAACAAAGATTGATTACATTTGTAACAAGTATTTTTTTTATTAAAATCCTCTTGTCCCAAAGAAAATAGTTGCCTCGGTGCTGCACAGCCCATTGATGGATTACTTTCAGACTTCAATTTCTTTAAATAATTTCATTCCTAGAAAAATTGAATTTAGACGGTTTTCTTCACATAAAAGATTCAATATAAATTGAACCAGAAAATGGTAGATCTCAAGTGAAAAACAACTACTTTCCTAGCAAATACCACGCAGAACGTTGAATGATATTCACCTGAAAATCCATGCATACCTCCATATAAATGGACATTGAATGCAAATATTTCTTTCTGATAAGCTCGATTACGTTCAATTTATGTCGTGTTCACCTAACAATCCGCATACCGGTTTCACGCTTTTTTGGCCCTCATCAGTACGGAGTAGTCAACCAGCCAAAGGTCCGAAGAGCTCTGGCTGAAGCGAGACACAACATAACCAAAACCATCATCGAGTCTATAACACCTATAGGTACGCCGAAAAAGAAAACTTTTAACTGGCGGTACCTAGTGACAGAAAGAAACTGATGAGGGCCAAAAAAGCCTGAAACCGGTATGCGGATTGTTAGGTGAACACGACATAAATTAAACATAATCGAGCTTATCAGAAAGAAACATTTGTATTCAATGTCCATTAATATGGAGGTATGCATGGATTTTCAGGTGAATATCATTCAACGTTCTGCGTGGTATTTGCTAGGAAAGTAGTTGTTTTTCACCTGAGATCTACCATTTTCTGGTTCAATTTATATTGAATCTTTTATGTGAAGAAAACCGTCTAAATTCGATTTTTTCTATTTATTCCACTTCACATGGCGTTTATCTTTCACATATGCTAGTCGGGCTTGCCACTCCTACTGAGAGGTTTTAAATTTTTTTGTACTTTATTATAGACTGATGTGGTTTTGGTTATGTTGTGTCTCGCTTCAGCCAGAGCTCTTCGGACCTTTGGCTGGTTGACTACTCCGTACTGATGAGGGCCAAAAAAGCCTGAAACCGGTATGCGGATTGTTAGGTGAACACGACATAAATTAAACATAATCGAGCTTATCAGAAAGAAACATTTGCATTCAATGTGCATTTATATGGAGGTATGCA
The DNA here is from genome assembly GCA_018342105.1 of Gonioctena quinquepunctata. Classification (NCBI taxonomy): domain Eukaryota; kingdom Metazoa; phylum Arthropoda; class Insecta; order Coleoptera; family Chrysomelidae; genus Gonioctena; species Gonioctena quinquepunctata. Next base: position 1,095,917 of record JAFIRS010000051.1, on the reverse strand, counting down.
TGGATTTTCAGGTGAATATCATTCAACGTTCTGCGTGGTATTTGCTAGGAAAGTAGTTGTTTTTCACCTGAGATCTACCATTTTCTGGTTCAATTTATATTGAATCTTTTATGTGAAGAGAATCGTCTAAATTCGATTTTTTCTATTTATTCCACTTCACATGGCGTTTATCTTTCAATTTCATTCTTGTTAAGGTCATCCGTTTTATACCGAATTCCTTGGCGGCAGCATTTACACTTTTGCCTTCGTCGACTAGGAATAGAACCCCTTGTTGTCTTTTTTTTATATGTACACATCGTAAAATAAAAATAAAACATTTGTTTCAAACCTTGGGATTAGTTGAGCATCAATTGCCCAACTAGCTCCAACCAACATATTTCAAACAAAAGTGAGATTATGAAAGAACGGATTGAGTTAGAACCAAATTCTTTCTAGATATCATAAATAAAACAGTTCATGAAAGTTTGACACTTATTTGATTGAAAATGGTTGATTTTTGTCGTGTACATAAGAAATATAGAAAGAAACTGAATTTTTACTTTTTCGTCGCAAAAGAGCTTGCGTGTACTTTACTAGATAAGTACTAGGTAAGTTCCGCTCCCGCTTTTCGCCATTTGACGAGTTAGCGTGCGGTGAGTAGTTCTCGAAATATTTCGATTGCCCAACTTATCCATATGCTCAACTAGCCCCGCCCTACCCAACTTTGGGATAGTTTTTAATATCCTTCATTATTCAATATTAATCTTAATGATCGAACATAGAATATTATGGAAAACTTAATACTTTCGCTGATAAAACTGTTATATTCCATATAGTACTTCAACTCTGACAATTGAAATGAATTGGTCATAAATATTAAAAAAAAAATTAAACCTGCTTTGATAGCAACTCAGTAATTTTGAATTTTGATGGAGAGTAATAACTTCCATTAGCCTAGTTCCAGAATTCGTTATCAGATTCAGGTCTAATTCAAATTGATAGTAAGCTTCAAATCCATGGATTATCTTTGACAAACATCTGATATAGAATCATCAAAATTTCAACCTCCTGAAGAAACTTGAATGTCTTCTACCCGAATTGAAATATATGGAACAATTCCTCCTACTCAAATATCTGAAAATGCTATATTTCTCATTATTACAAGCCTAATATAATTTATGAAATGAAATGCATAAAGCACACACAAAGTCGTCTTCACAAAAGGTTCAATATAAATTGAAACAATTGGTAGACCGACAGGCGAAAAACAACTACTTTCCTAGCAAATACCACGCAGAACGTTGAATGATATTCACCTGACAATCCATGAAAACTTCCATATTGTTCGCAAATGTTTCTTTCTGATAAGCTCGATTATGTTTAAATTTATGTCGTGCCCGCCTAACAATCCGCATACTGGTTTCAGGCTTTTTTGGCCCTCATCGGTACGGAGTAGTCACCAGCCAGAGATTCAGAGCTCTGGCCGAAGCGAGACACAACATGAATAAAATCATCATCGAGCTTAAAACATCTTTAGGTGCGTCGGAAAAGATAACGTTTGACCGGAGACACCTATTGACAGAAAGAAACACTCCATACACTCCTACCTCGATAGAATTCTAAATAAAAGATTCCTTCTCAGTAGGAGTGGCTCAAAATGCCTGACTGGCATATTTTAATGAAAGAAAAAGCCATATGAAGGAGATAAGATATGAAATGAAATGTATAAAGCACACACAAAGTCGTCTTCACAAAAGGTTCGTGATAAATTGAAACAATTGGTAGACCAACAGGCGAAAAACAACTACTTCCCTAGCAAATACCACGCAGAACGTTGAATGATATTCACCTTACAATCCATGCAAATTTCCATATAAATGGATATTGTTCGCAAATGTTTCTTTCTGATAAGCTCGATTATGTTTCAATTCATGTCGTGCCCACCTAACAATCCGCATACCGGTTTCAGGCTTTTTTGGCCCTCATCAGTACGGAGTATACCAGCCAGAGATTCAGAGAGCTCTGACCGAAGCGAGACACAACATAAATAAAATCATCATCGAGCTTCAAACATCTTTAGGTGCGTCGGAAAAGATAACTTTTAACCGGCGACACCTAGTGACAGAATGAAACACTCTATACAATTCTCCTACCTCGATAGGATTCTGAATAAAAGATTCCTAAAGATAAAGATTCCTACTGAGAAGGAATCTTTCATTTAGAATCCTATCGAGGTAGGAGAATTGTATGGAGTGTTTCTTTCTGTCACTAGGTGTCGCCGGTTGAAAGTTATCTTTTTCGACGCACCTGAAGATGTTTTAAGCTCGATGATGATTCCATTTATGTTGTGTCTCGCTTCGGCTAGAGCTCTCTGAATCTCTGGCTGGTGACTACTCCGTACTGATGAAGGCCAAAAAAGCCTGAAACCGGTATGCAGATTGTTAGGCGGATTGTCAGGTGAATATCATCCAACGTTCTGCGTGGTATTTGCTAGGAAAGTAGTTGTTTTTCGCCTGTCGGTCTACCAATTGTTTCAATTTATATTGAACCTTTTGTGAAGACGACTTTGTGTGTGCTTCATGCATTTCATTTCATATCCTATCCCGTTCATTTGGATTTTTCTTTCATCCTAATATAATTGTTTTTTTCAAATGGGGTGGTCTGAAGCAAACTTTACTTCATAGTTTAGATATCACACGAAGTCATTTTTTTAAATACCAATACTCATAATTATATATTTCTACTCGATCTTCCGTACAAATAAAGCAAATAATTTTATATTGTTCAATTACTGATTTATTGAATTCTGATTTATATTTCCCAAAATATTTTTTTATGGTTTTTTCGAAAACAAAGGAAGGAATCAGGTAGGCCGCTGTCGTGAAATTTGACGCATCCGACTACTTCCAAAAATTGTACACATCTAATTGTTAATAATGAATTTTACTCAAGAAGAATTAGTGAATAAGGTCTACCCTATTAGCATGCAGAATCTACCATAAGAAATATCCATAAGCAAGAACTCCTCGGGTGTCTTTATTTTAGGAGTTAAGATATCAGTTTGAACCCACTGGTAGTGTGTCTTATACCAAACAGAAAATTGTTGGTGGTCAATCAATGAGAAAAGTTTTATTGATGCTACAGGAAAATCCTCACTGAAACACTGGGGAAATGGCAGCGTAAACGGATATTTCACAAAGTAATATGAACAGAATGATATGAAACATAAACATAAAATGGCTGAAAATAGAAAATAGAAGTCACCCCTGGAATCCCAAATGATTTGAAAGACGTGAATTGCATCAATTCATACTTCAACACAATTTCGCAGCCTGACAGGTCTGCATACCAGACTCCTCTACTTGACCGCTTCAAAGTACAAGAAAAGTCCAGGTACCTGTTTTTTTCTACCGTAACTGCACACATGATTGAAAAGTACATCACAAGATAAAGAGTAACGCCACAGGTTCCGAAAACATTCACATACAGATGATCCACCTATTTGAAAACTATCTACTGAACCACCTAACCCACAATATCAACTCAATAATAACTTCGGAACAGTTTCCTCACAAGTGGAAAAGCGGATTAGTTATACCTCTGCCAAAATGTAACAATCCCTCTGACTTAACGGACCTACGACCTATTTCCATTTTACCTTCTCTCTCCAAAGTAATGGAAATGATACTGAAGGATCAAATCAATGTTTTCGTAAAAGAACATAAAATAATTTCATCCATCCAGTCGGTTGACGAGGGCTGTGTTTCCTGTTTAGTTTTGCTCGACTATAGCAAAGCGTTCGACACAATCGACCACGATATCCTCTGTCAGAAGCTAGTAGCTTTCGGCTTTTCGCTGGATGCAGTACGCATAATAAAAAATTACTTGTCAGATCGAACCCAAAAGGTAACTCTTGATGGATCGATTTCAGAGGCATTATCTGTAACTGAAGGCCTACCACAGAGGTCCATTCTTGGACCCTTATTGTTCAGTCTTCACATATCTGACTTCCACCTTTCCGCGAACACTTGTACAATATGGCGATGACACCCAGATTTATTTTTTATTTTCCATTCGTGACCTAGACTTGGCACGAACTCAAATTCATACTGATCTCCAAACCATCTCCGATATTTCTATAGCCCATAAACTCAAAGTCAATCCAAAAAAGTCTGCAGTGATGCTATTTGGCACCATAAAAACAGATGTCTCAATGAAAATGAAAAAAAAAACCTTGATAGGGACTCACTCTCAACGGAATTGAAGATAATACTTTGCGAGTCGCTAATATTTTCTAAAATCTCCTACTGTGACAGTATATACGGTTCAGCTTTACGCCAAAATGATTGTCACGGCCTACAACGTATACAAAATAATTGCCTCCGGTTTTCTTTCCGCATTCGTAAATACGACCATATAACCGAGCCGATGAGGAAATCTGGTTGGCTGAATCTAGAGAAACTTAGGAAATTACACCTTCTAACGATTACCCACAAAGTTCTAACAATCCAACGGCCAGATTAACTCTTCAAAAGACATTTTTGGACCTGAACAGATTTTCTACTCGTAATAGAATAACTCTCATCATTCCAAAGCACAACACTTTATTTTTCACCCGTAGCTTCTCGTACAGCGCACCGAAATGTTATAACTCACTACCCAGTGAATTTAGATCCTACACATTGAGTTATTTGAAAAAAAGACTGAAAGTTCATCTTGACAAATAGACTGTCTTTGTTCGAACTGACTCGGCTAACCTCATCCACTGATCTATTTATTACTGAAAAATTATTACTAGAAAGTTACTACTACTATTAATTCAGTTCTTGAGAGCATTTACTAGCTTTAGATTTACACACTGCTACTTCACTGACTTCAATATTGTTAACATTTTGTTCATATTTATTCTTTTTTCACCATTTGTAGTGTAGTGTAGTTTTCATCAATTCTGAGGGTTGGTCAAACAACTAAGGAAGCGGTTAAAAACAGAAAATTACTTATTATTATCATTATATTATTATTATATTTTTATGGTGAATTAAGACGAAATATTATCATTATTATTATTATTATATTATCATCAGATATTTTTCACGTATTTACTCTCTCAATTTTGTTTCTCTGTGTTTGTTTAGGCTATACAGATTAACTTCAGATATTACACCCAATTTCTCTATGTTACATATTCCTTTTCCTTGGGAATAGGTGGAAGAACAGACATTCTGGACCCTATCTGAAATCCAGAATGAATTGAACTTCGCCCGACATTTCAAATTATTATGTCACTACTTGTTATTTTCATGATTATTAAAGACCTTCATTATTATTATTAACTTCCACTCTTTGCGTTTTGTATTCAAATAAATGGCATGATTGACGGGGATTATAATACTTCAAGCAGTATTCTGTTTCCTGATGAAGCAACGTCTAAGAACAACAAACATTATATGCATTATTATTATTATCAGATATCTTCGCTGTTTGAGGACTGTTGATCACCACAAGCGAGGATCGTCCAATGCTTGGGGAAGAATTATTGGAAATCGCATTATTAGACCCTACTTTCTCAACAATGTGTTCGGAAATGTGTTCGAATGGTGAATAGTATTCACATTTTCTACGACAACATCAGACTGTTAGAAGAAGTGGATCCGAACACCAGAAGGACCATAGTTCGAGCATTTTCGGATTAATCCAATCCTAATCGTTGGATAGGCCCGAGTGATCCTCAGACCTTACTTTTATAGATATCTTGTTTTGGGGATATGTGAAGGAAATACTTTTCAAAGATCGTCCAGCAACTGCAGATGATTTGAAAAGCAGGATCACAGAAGCCTTCCGTTCAACTGTTGGTGTAATGTATTTACATTGTTTCCTGTATATTATCCTATCCTGTTCTTGAGAAGATTACTGGGGTTGTTTAATTCGTGATGTACTCACAACATATCATTTAAGAGTTGTAGGAATGTATCAAAATTTACGACAGCGACCTACTCGATTCAATTTTTTTTCGAAAAATTTATCAACATTTCTTAATTTGCAACAAATCTCATAAGTTTCACAGAGTTGACCCTACAAACCACATTTCAGTAAAAAACTCTCAAAAAATGCTATGCAACGATGCAATAAAATATAGTGTGTTTGAAAAAGTCAAGTTATTGCCATTTGTAGTTTATATTAAAAAAACATTGACTACCACTCCGCCTGTATCTCGAAAGATACGATAACGTTTAAGAAATCGACTGAAAAAAAGTGGTTAAGTTACTTCGAACGGTTCTCAAGTTATTAATTTTCTTGTGAGTCTATGCACGACGCTAATGTGACACATAAATTGATATAAGTCAAAAACTATTGCTGATAAATCTTAGAAATCCGGGTGCGTTAAATCGACAATTTAGTGACGAATCCGAAAATATAACAAAGATGGGTTTCCAATTGAAAAAACAGAACTTATTTTGAGACACCTTATATATGAATAGAAATATTTCAAGAATAAGCCTTATTGTCAGACTTATCGTTGAAAAAAAGTTGATAGCTTGGTTAGAAGAAAGTTATGGAGCTTGCACGCACACCTTGAATACTCTGTATTTGAATACGTGTCAACGGTCCAAACCGAATTTATATTTCAAATTATTCCAGATGCAAATACTCTCATACCATCTTCGAGTTGTTATTCATGCTGCTTAGTTTTTGGATGGAATTGAAATGTTCTTGTTTGTATAGTTCCTGTCAAGATTGAATTGGGCGCATCTTCTGATAGCGCGTATTCACATGGGTTCAAAGTATGTGATGCAAGGCCCAAATATTTTGAAGATTGATTCTCATTTTAAATTGTTGATTATTATTCATACCGTTCAAATGCTCAGAATTCACCTACCGTTTGTCTCAATCTACAGACTAACTAATCTGGCTTTGTCCACCATTCAATGATGGTGGACATTATAACACAATACTCACAGATCATCGCAAGAAACTCTAGACTTCTCTAAGCAATGAACCTTGAAACTAGCTCCAGAAAGCTTTCCAGTCTTCCCATATGAAACATCAGTCTTGAATACAGCTCTGGTGGAGTAAGGATTCGAAGGAGTTGAAGCATGGATCAGAGAATGCGCCAATTTCACAGCATTTTTCATCCTCTCCGAATTTAGGCTCGTATTCTCACCCAAAAAGAAGAGATGGTCAATGAGATGGAGGTAGTTTGTTGTTTTACCAGAGCCAGATTCTCCAGAAAGTACGATTTGCTGGGTGATCATGTGATGCAAGGCATTCTGATAGGCTGCGTCTCCAATTTGGTAGATGTGGGGGGCATTATCAGATTTCGATTTGGATTGATATTTGTGGTGAAACTGCAAAACATACATTTTATTCTTGGCATTCCTCCATGTTAAGCAAACAGCGAGAATATTTCCTCGTCACTGCACCTATTTATATGTTAATTCAGTTATAAACTTGTTTATTCGAAACATCGAAAAAAATTACTAAAAAATGAATCCAATATATCTCCCAAATTTAAGAAAGGAACTACACATATTTATCTCACTGATGAATAAGATTTCAAGAACAATGTGATAGATTCTATGCATAATGGAAAAGCACCAGGGTCTGATGGTCCGGTTCCAAATAACTATGAAATTGCCAACAGTAAAAATAGCAGCAGCAGCAGCAGTCTTCTCAATAAGTACCTAGAATCTACGAAATTTTCCTCTGATCTCGATGATAGCCTGTGTATCATAAAGACTTCTCCGTAGAATCTAGAGAAATTGAAAAAAGAAAGAATTATATCAACGCTGTTCGAACCCACAATCTTCTGTTTGTAAGGCCAACGCATCAACGTTATGCTGGCAAGATCAATTCATTTCCATTGACAATTCGATACATGGGCACAGATACATTTTTAAATATCGACCCCATTGATTGAACAGTTAGCAATAAGTTGGGCATTCGAATTAAATATATAATAATAATATATAATAATAATAAATGGACTTTATTTTACTTGGCGGAGTTTAGCTCATAGCTATTCTTCCACTCAACCAATTAATCTTGGTAATTTGACCAGGTTTACTGTATCAATTATAAAGTCACATTATGACAGATGAAGTGTTTTGTGGATAGTGTCACTGTCGATCAAAAAAGACAAATTGTCGGCCCATCGGCCCATGTCACTATATTAATTTGTGAAAAAAATTACACGAAAATTTCCATTATTTAGATAACCTGAATAGAAATGCCGCTAAAGTTGATGGAATCGTATCTTTCCTACAGGTATATAGGTATCTAGAAGATGGCGGCTACTGGCAAGACGTGTGATTTGTCGTCAGTGCAAAAAGTGTGTGGAAAGTGTAAAATCGTGACCCAAAGAGGCTTGAAATGCATCAAATGTGAAACTGTTATTCATAACGGATGTGTGAAGTACCTTAGGAATATAAACGTTATCGATAGCGATTGTATTTTGTGTTGTGATAACTTGAACAATGTCCCTGAATCGGAGACCGAACTGATATTCTTCGATGCCCTTGAACGAGTTGCCCTCGAACAAGACCGAACTACATGTATTCTCTTACATCAACAAACAGAAAGATATCATAATTGAGGAACTCCCAAGATGAAGTTGAACTGTTGAACTATCAAATTAAATTGTGGGAGAAAAATAATAAACTCAGGCCAAATAAAAACTAACAACGTTATCTAACAAACCAGAAAACAATTTACCAACAAAAAACACGATCAAGTCTGATAATGGACGAATCGAAATAAAAACGTCTGACAAATCAGAAATTAATAAACTTACCAAAAACACAGTCAAGTCTAGCGATCCACCAAACACCAGACAGGAAAAAAACCCAGGGAAGTGGAAAAAGAGGAGGTGTTTCGCAAGATTATGGAGGAATAAACAAAACTGAAATTCAACGAAATTATACACATACACTCTCAAGCACTTCCAGATCTACTCACTCCAATGACTCAGAATGAAAAAATGTTGATGTTGATTAATTGGGAATGAGGAAGGTAGGTGTGTAAGAGGTGTTTTGAAATATACTCAACCCCACGTGTACAGGGTGGACAAAACAACTACCGTTGCAAGTCTTAATTCGCTCCTGAAAGAGAACTTTCCTGAGGACATATGTGAACCGTTGAACTCGAAACACCCAGATCCCTACTTATCATTTAAGATAAAAAAACAAAGCAACTCCAGGAGCGTCATGAATCCAGATGTCTGGCCAGAAGGAGCATGTATATGTTGTTTTTGGGAACTGAACCGAACAAAAATGATCCCAAAATAATGTTCAGTCCAATGATTCTTTCGCTTAATATACAGTGACCGAACAGAACTAAACTGGACACGCTATATGCTGAAATGATCTCAGAATATAATATCAATTCTATTTGTATCACTGAAACTTGGTGTAACTAAAACTCAGTCACCTCAATAAATACTATATAGGGAAACAATTTCAAGGGGGGTGGCGTAGAAATATAAGCGCGAAGTGACCTAACTCTGAAAAAAATAGATTTGACGCAATATTGTATTGAGAAAGATTTTGAGATCTGTGTTATCTCATGTCATTTGGAAATATGCCAAACTGTACTCTTGTGTTGCTATATGTCACCATCAGGTGATCCCAAAATCTATCAAGACCATTTGCTAGATGTTATGGACAAGCTTTTCACGCCAAATTTGAATATATTTCTCTTGGGAGATTCAACATGGATTCTCTTAATCCTTGTAATAATTTCGAAAAACTCATGCTGTAGCTTATCTGCATACAATATCATAGACATAATGAAATGACCTATCGGAGTAACTTCGAACTCAGCGACAGCTATCGATAATATATTTATCAAGCCTTCAGGAAATGAAATAGTTTGTGTAATTGACAACACCATCTCTGATCACCGAACAATAATGTTCGACTCAGGACTGACATATAACTCAGTTGAATCTTCCACAAATATCTACTAGATAGTGATAGCAATCGCTGATATTGGAGAGAAAACATGGGTGGAGTTGTGTAACATTACCGATATGAATCGAGCCTTTCAGTACATTTTCGAGAATTTTATTTTTTACTTCGACAAGCATTTTCCTGAACGAAGAACCTATAATCCTCCGAATGGAAGAAAAAAATCTAAATATTGGGTAACCGATGAAATGAAGGTATCAAGTAGAAAATTAAAATAAATATCGAAAAAGAAACATGAACTGCTCGTCGATTCAACAAAAAAATCGCACTTTCATCATAAAATTGACAACTCCGAAAATCCCACAAAAGCAGCCTGGAACATTGTGTCGGAACTTTCTAACACACCCAATTTCACTAAAAACATATAATTTTTTAGTTAGGGATCAAAAAGATGTTGCCCAAATATTCAGTGAATACTATCAGAGTGTCACTTCAGACACTTTTTCCGGAATAAAATCTCTACCACTGAAGGATTCTGAAAATTCAATGAAAAATATATACTTACACCATAAGTCATTTTCTCTTGTGCCGTCTCATGTCTGTGTTGAAATTGAAGATGAAGAATGAATCATCTTCAAGTTCAATGTTTTTGATGACAGTACTGATAAAACCCTTCACAAACTTTTCCAGATATGTTGAAAGTCGGTAAAGTCACTCCAATATACAAAAAAAGACCCCAACAGGCCAGAAAACTACAGACCTATCACGGTGCCCAGTGGTTTTTCTAAGGTTATCGATTATTCCTTTCTTGATAGACTCTTGAACTTTTTAAAACCAGAGGATATATTCTCTGTTAACCAACACGGTTTTACGAACAAAAAATCTACAACAACAGCAATTCACTCTTACAATAGATTTGTGGAGTACATTGCAGGTGGTGAATATCCTGTTGGCGTTTTCTGTGACCTCGGCAGGGCATTCGACTCTGTGAATCATGGCATCCTAGAGAAGAAGTTATCAAGGGTATACGGGGTATACCCCTGAAACAGCTTTCAACTTTCATCAAAAATCGAAAGCAATATATTTATCTTAATAACACCTCATCGGAACAAACACATATGAACATTGGGGTACCTCAGGGTTCAATCCTGGGCACCGTTTCATTTCTCATTTATATGAATGACATTGATGAACCCGACTCACCCGCTTTACTCACTATTTATGCTGATGATAATGGAAGAATGGTTTGCTTCGAATCACCTCTTGATGAACATAGATAAAACACAATTCACTAGGTTTCATAACAGACAGAAATAATGTGAATAGCTTTCACGACATCAAGACAAATGCAACTCAACCAAATTCTTGGGATATATTTGGATCAATGTTTAACATGGAAACCTCATCGTGAATATTTGATCTCACAACTTCAATCAATTTCAAAGTTAGATCAGATATCCACAACGTCAATACTGGACAAAAAAATTATATTTTTGTACCTCATTGTAAAAATACCACCTGTTTGAATTCTCCCAAGATAATGGGACCAAAACTTTTCAATACACTACCTGACGGAATAAAAAATGTAAATTGGAATCTTCATTCAAGAGCCGTTTGAAATTGTACTTAGTTGATGGGTGTTTTTATAATGTGAACATGTTCCTACCGTAATTGTAAGCTCTCTTTCGAAATAATGTTATTTTTAGTAAAATAAATGTGATATTTCGTTTTGCTTGATGACTTTTTTACTTGTCAAACTTCTATCTTTTTTGAATACTACATACATGATAAACAATAAACAAACAATGAACTATGATATACACAGAGTATCAAATAAATTCTAACATTCTCCCCCCTGGTGAAGAATTTCACGATCCTTCCAGTTCCAATTTGCATTTCGTAGCCACTGGAGAATCTTCTGGGCCACTTCGAACTTGACTGGGAGCGATAAGTTTGATGTTGTCTTGGCCAATTAAAAGGAGTGGTTTTTCATTTCGTATATTTTCGATTGGTAGATTTCTCAGATGAGGAAATGACTATGCCATCCAACGTTTAACATGCATGGAAAGTAAATGTATGCAAAATGAGGATTTCGCTATAAAGTACCAACAAAAAATAGATTAATATATTGAAAATGGTTTTGCCAGGAAGTTATCTAAACAAGAAGCTTTGATTGAAGGTCCTCGAACGTGGTATTTGCCACACTTGGTGTCGTTAATCCAAAGAAACCTGGCAAAATGAGATTGGTATTTGACGCTGCTGTCAAATCCAATGGATTCAGTCTAAATGATTTTTTATTACCTGGTCCTGATTTACTGCAATCATTGGTGGCGATCATCTGGAAGTTCACCAGGTGATGATTCGAGAAGACGATAGGTGTGCACAAAGGTTCTTATGGAGAGATTTGAATAGAGAAAAACCACCTGATGTCTACGAGATGATGGTAATGATATTTGGCTCCAAATGTTCTCCAGTTTGTGCTCAGTTTATTAAAAACTACGTTGCACAAGAACAAGCAGAATCTCCAGATATCTTGACTGCAATAACCAGGAAGTTTTATGTGGACGATTACCTTGATAGCAAAAATTCAGAAAAAGAAGCAATTGAAACTATACTCGAAGTTCGAAGAATTCTGGCCAAAGGAGGATTCAACATTGTGAACTGGATGACGAACTCACCGAAAGTTAGAAAAGAGCTGGGTTTGGATTTAGTTGTCAAGAATTTAGATGAAGAAAACCTACATCGAGTACTAGGCCTTTGGTGGGACAGTGAAAAAGACGAATTTCTGTTCAGAATCAATAATGAATATACCTCGGATAAATCTTTCACCAAAAGGGAAGTCCTCAAATCTCTGATGTCTATTTTCGATCCTATTGGTTTTCTCGCATCATTTACATGCGAAGCAAAGATTTTGCTGCAGGATATTTGGCGTTCTGGAATCAACTGGGACGATAAGCTTCCTGAAGACTTGATGAAAGTCTGGTGTAGGTGGATAGCCGGTTTTCGACAAATCGAAAAATTAGGATTCCCAGATGTTATTCGGTGAATATTCCAGAGGCAGATAACATTGAAATTCACTCATTTTGTGACAGCAGTCAGAAAGCTTACGCCTATGTAGTTTATTTGCGAATTTCAAGAGGCCTACAAACAGAAGTTTCATTCATTGCCGCAAAAACTAAAGTTGCACCGTTGAAGTTACTTTCTATTCCGCGATTGGAACTTCAGGCAGCTGTCATGTCAAGTAGACTGACAACTTCAATAAAAAACGAGCTGGAACTGTCAGTGAATAAGACATTCTATTGGACAGATTCAAAGTGTGTCCTATGTTGGATACGAGGGGAGATTTGGAAGTACAAACAATTTGTTGCTCATCGAGTCGGAGAAATACATGATTTAACAGAAATAAGTCAATGGAGATGGATTCCTACCGACATGAATGTAGCAGATGAAGCAACAAAAATGAATACCCCCAAACAGAAAACTATTTCTGATGAATGGTTCACAGGGCCGAGTTTTCTGAAAAGATCCGATGAATATTGGCCAAAAGAAAAAGAAATGGACCCATCAGAAATTGTCGACATGGAAATGAAAAAGATATGTTCTGGTACTCACTACGTATTTGCCATAAACAATTTTTCGGAATCCCTACCAGACATCAAAAGGTTTTCAAAATGGCTTCGACTCATCAGAAGTACAGCTTGGATGTTGCGGTTCATAAAGCGGACGAAAAAAATTATACCGGAGAGACAAGAGCTGTCCATTGAAGAATTGGATGAAGCTGAAAATTATGGATCAAGAAGACCCAACAAGATTTTTATAGGGATGAATTGGATCATCTGAACGATGGAAAAAGAATAAATAGGAGAAGTAAGATTGGAAGTTTGTGTCCGGAATTAACAGAAGGATTTATGGTTGTTGGTGGCAGGATAGATATGGCTGATTCCCTAGAAGAGCGAACGAAGAAACCTATCATCCTACATCCAAAACATGAATACACCCAACTACTCATTCGCCATTTCCATGAAAAATTCAGACACCAAGGGGTTAATCTTGTTATTAATGAGCTACGGCAAAGATTTTGGATTGTCAATGGAAGAGCAGCAGTGAAGTCTGTATTTTTCAACTGTCAAAATTGTAAGAATAGGAAAGCTAGGCCAATTCCTCCAATTATGGGTCAACTTCCCACTGCCAGACTCACTCCCAATACCTTTGTGAACGTAGGCTTGGATTACTTTGGTCCTTTTTATGTCACAGTGGGAAGGAGAAAAGAAAAAAGATGGGGTGTTCTGTTCACCTGTTTAGCAGTCAGAGCTATTCATTTGGAAGTTTCACATTCTTTGAACTCGGATTCTTGTATTATGGCAATAAAAAGAATGATAGCAAGAAGAGGTAAACCGAAAACAATTTTTTGTGATAACGGGACAAACTTCCGAGGAGCGGATAATGAAATTCGAAAAGCAAAAAAAGATCTGAATAACACCTTATTCATCAACTCTGTTACTTCAGATGGTATAAACTTCAGGTTCAATCCTGCAGCAGCACCTCACATGGGGGGTGTGTGGGAACGATTGATTGGATCTGTTAAAAAGGTAATAGGAAAAATTTTATATGGACAATCGTTGAAGGATGAAACTCTTCAAACACTCTTTGCAGAAGATGAGAATATTGTTAATTCTCGCCCCCTCACCATTTTATCAACCGATCCCTATGATCTCGAACCACTAACTCCAAATCATTTTTTGTCTGGTTTCGCAAATAATGATAGTTCAATCATTGAAGTGGACCCAGATAGTAATTTTTTGAAGCGTGAATGGAGAAAGGCAGAAATGTTAAGAACATCGTTTTGGAACAGATGGTTGAAAAAATATCTTCCCACCCTTAATAAAAGAAATAAATGGACGTTTGATCAGGCACGGATTGAAAAAGATGATATTGTCGTAATGGTAGACGATAATGTACCAAGACATAAATGGAAACTTGGCAAAATAGTACAAACATTCCCAGGTCCTGACGGCAGAATCAGAGTTGTCGACGTAAAGTTGGTTCTTCCATTTACCGGCGACCAGTTGTCAAGATATGCAAATTGGAACTGGAAGGATCGTGAAATTCTTCACAGGAGATGTTAGAATTTATTTGATACTCTGTGTATATCATAGTTCATTGTTTGTTTATTGTTTATCATGTATGTAGTATTCAAAAAAGATAGAAGTTTGACAAGTAAAAAAGTCATCAAGCAAAACGGAATATTACATTTATTTTACTAAAAATAACATTATTTCGAAGGACCAAAATGTAAGCTCTCTTTCGGAAATAATGTTATTTTTAGTAAAATAAATGTAATATTCCGTTTTGCTTGATGACTTTTTTACTTGTCAAACTTCTATCTTTTTTGAATACTACATACATGATAAACAATAAACAAACAATGAACTATGATATACACAGAGTATCAAATAAATTCTAACAGTAATGTTTCATCGTATATTGTTGTATCGTGTTCTACTGACGTGTTTTATTTCATTTATATCCTTTATTTTATTTATATCTTTCTCTGTAACTCTCAATACTACTTTTATCAACCAACCTACTGATTCACACTTCTTCTGACTATTCCTATACAATCATGTATTGTCTGGAAGGAAAATTAAGAATTGAGTTGAATTAAATTGATGCAGGTTGTTTATGATTGAATAACTTGGGAGAGGTGAATTTTAAAATAATTCTAAGAATGAATATGGTGGTAATAGGTGGGACAGAAACAGTATACAGGGCGTCCCTGGACTTCCTCTTTTCCTCTCGGGAATGTTTAGATGGGGTCAAAATATCAGCAGTACTTCATATAACTTTTGTTCCTAAAAGCCTTCGTTACCAAGTTACGGGCCCTCACAGTAACAAAATGAAAAATATTTTTCTTTGATAACCCTCAAAGTGAATATTCAAAATTATCTAAATTTCGGTGATTGACCAAACAAATGAATTCCTTTGATGAGCTTTCATGCAGGAGTCATTTGTTTTGCTACAAAGTCAGGGACGGACTACCCTCGATGGTCCACACCCCAAAACTCTGAAATGACAGATAATTTTTCAATAGTTTTCAACAAAATAAGGTAACGTAGACAATTTCCTGGAAAGTCGATCGGAGCAACGATTCTCAATTCCTTCGATGAGCTTTCATGCAGGAGTCAGTTGTTTTGCTACAAAGTCAGGAACGGACTACCCCCGATGGTCCACACCCCAAAACTTTGAAATGACAGATAATTTTTCGAAAGTTTTCAACAGAATAAGGTTACGTGGACAATTTTCTGAATGAAAGTACTCGTGTGGAAAGTCGATCGGAGCAACAATTCTTAATAGAAATGCAGTTTTACTCGACATCAAACTCGATCGTCCACCATTATTTGAAATGAAAAATTTTCACAGTAGAAATACCAATGCTGACGTTAATTCAACAACATTTATAACAGGGATAATACAAAATATGCTAAAATAAAGTCGTACACAAAAAATACAGTACCTAGTTGAAACTTTCATTCACAATGTAGATATTTTTTCAAATGAAATATCAAGTTATGTAGATTTGTGGTGTTTTTGAACTAACAAGCTACTCCACTATGGAATATCGAATTCAGGCCATATTTTGTATGTACGCGTGGAATAAGCACGTTTCGTGTTGTAGTATCTGAATCTCATGAAAATGAGATAAGTGGTTTATGCATGATGGCACTCCTCCTCATTTTAGTTTGATTGTGCGGGACCATCTGAACCAGATTTTTCCCAATAGTCTCACCGCTGTCTCCGGATTTGAATCCATTGGATTTCTTTCTGTGGGGGCATCTAAAAAGCCTCTTTCACGCTACACCTATTCAAGATGCCTTGTTGAATAGATTTACATTACATTGTGAAGCCATACGAAACGACCCTGGCATGCTATTTCAAATGCAGAGAGGGTGTTTGCGCCGACTAAGAAAATATATTGGGAGAGATGGGGGTCATATCGAGCAGTTTTCGTACCGGATTTTGTATTTCTGTTTGCTCTTGAGGCGATTGATTATTTACACCATGAGTTTTGTAAGGTAAACGTGTTTGCATGATTAAAATTCGTTATGAACATTGTACCTATCATTTCTATTTTCATTACAAATTAATCTTTCCGAATAATGGTAGACATCTCAGGTTGGATGTCGTCGAACAAAAATGCATTTCTGTCAAAAATCGTTGCTCCGATCGATTTTCCACACGAGTACTTTTATTCAGGAAATTGTCCAGGTAACCTTGTTTTGTTAAAACATATTGACAAATCCAAGTCATTTCAAAGTTTTGGGGTGAGGACCATCGGGGGTGGTCCGTTCCTGACTTTGCAGCAAAACAACTGACTCCTGCATGAAAGCTCATCGGAGGAATCCATTTGTTTAGTCAATTACCAAAATTTAGATGATTTTGAATATTCACTTTGAAAGTTATCAAACAAAAACATTTTTCATTTTGTAACTTTGAGGGCCCGTAACTTGGTAACGAAGGCTTTCAGGAACAAAAGTTATATGAAGTATTGGTGATATTTTGACCCCATCTATACAATGCCGAGAGGAAAAGAGGAAGTCCAGGGACACCCTGTATAAAATCAACAATTATTGTTTCGTGTTCAGATGTAATTGAGTATTCTGAGCAGTATGAGAAAAAGCTTATTGCAGTATTCAAAGGGTGATAAACTATGATGGGTGTGCATCCATATTTCTAACCTGTTGCTGGTATGGTAGTCGAAACATGTAACTAGTCATGAAAAATTATCAAATCGGACCTTGGCAATTTTTGAAAAAGAATTCAATCAACGGAACCGGCGCATATCACTATCTCTATCTGGCTCTTATGGAATTTTCCAGTGAGATCAGAGGAAAATTCTTTATGTTCCAGGTAATTTTTCAAAAAAGGGAAATTATTACCCCCATAGTCTAACTGCCATATCTACTGCCAATTAAAAAAATGGAAAAACATAATTCATGATTACAGACTAATTCCACTACTTTCAATTCCTTCGAAGATTCTGTTTATCGGTTTACTTGACGACAATTTTTTTATAGCGAATTTGCCTTTCGAAAATCTGGTGATACAGTGTGTGCAATACTGGGTGTTATCACCAATAATCAGCTGAAATTAGATTCAGGCTATGAGAGACATACTATCATCACTGCATTTGACAGGGAAAGGTCAAATAGGCCTAATTTGATAGGAAACGATTCGTTCATAAGGAAGACTCAAAATCTTCCACAGAAAAGATATTTTCTGGTGGACCACAAGGATTAATCCTCAGACGTATTTTATTTCTCAGTTTGTATGAGATCATCTCACTATCGATAGAAAAATTCAGTACCTCAATATCATGGCCAGGAGTCCTCAACACGAATAGTATTCGTTGAAAATTTCATGTGTTCAACATCCATAACCACTCTTATTGTTTATCGAAATTGCCTAATATCCGTATTATCTTAGAAAATAATTTGTTGGTAACGCCCCGTAGTCAAATGAAAATGTATTCATTCAACTTAAATTAAATTACAATTTGACCTGGGTGCGTGAAAATGATCGAAATCGGTATGAAAACGGCGATGTTATAATTCCGTACATGAAATGTTCGAACCTAGAGATACCAGAATGCCTAACTCATGAAAAAAACTCGAGAAAAACTAAAAATATAAAATAAAATGAAAATATTTTTGATTTAATAGAAAAAATTGATAATTAATATATATCATTAAGTGTTATTCCACTTCGATCAATACAAACGGACAAATTGAGGAAAAACTTAGAAATCGATTTTAAAATCGAATGGAAGTACGTTTTGGACATTGCTCACGGTGAAGATTCTCAGTATCTGATTCAAAGGATATCATCTTCATTCGATTTGAATCGTATTACCGCTTCTTCATTATATTTTTTTGTCATTCATATTAGAACGACTGTGCTGAAGTGATATGGCAAAAATAGATGACAGAAACCTAACAAAGAATTGGATAACGAAATATCTATTGAACTGCCAAAACTACTCTGAAAAAATTCAGTTATTTTATATCCGGGGCTGAACTGAAATTTTATATGTGTAATTTTTATTAGCATATTGACACAGAATTCTTGACATGTTCATCTTTCTAAAATATACTAGGTTTCCTTTCCCGTTATCATATTTTTTTGGTGATGACAAAACACACGAAATCATGTTGAAAAGGGAAACATTCACAATTGAATATTGAATAGAAATATTTTGCTGAAAATTAAAAAATTTAAGATGAAAATGAGGTTATTTTGTATCTTACAGAAAACAACTACTTTCTCGGCTAAAACCACGCCAAACATTGAACTACATCTAGGGTTGCCTTAAACGATGGAAGATAGTGACTAAAGTTTATCTTTCAGTTGCAGATTCCACATCTGATTTTATGAGCAACCTTTTGATTTTTTCAAACCACTCAACACAAAAATATTTTAAGGTGAACTTTTCTTTCCTCGAAATTTCAAAATAGAAAACCCAAATTTTTAAAAGTAGTACAAAAAATGGTTAAATGAGAGCCATTATTCTAACCTACCCTGTACGGTTTTATAGATTCTGAATACTGGTGGAACTTATTCTCAAAATGAATCGACTGGTTTAAACAAGAGATACGGTTAATTGTCAGAAACATAATTGTGTATTGATTTGTTGAAAATATGAACATTATGTTCATATGAAAACTTTTTAACAAATAATTAAACCGACGGAAAAATCAACTGAAAAGCAAAAAATTAAATAAACCTCCTTAGTCTAAATGATAATTGAGCTCCTAAACTAATGAAAGTAACTGATTTTGAATCGGCGCCAAACAAACAATTATCGAAGATCATTATCTATGAAAGAAGTCATCAAAACGCAGCCGTGCATCTCGCTGCCATCATTTTACGCTTCACCTAATTCAATTGCTAGTTTGGCGCCGACTCAAAATCAGTCCCTTACATTAGTTTAGGAGCTCAATTATCATTTAGACTAGAAAGGTTTATTTTATTTTTTGCTTTTCAGTTGATTTTTTCGTCGGTTTAATTTTTTGTTAAAAAGTTTTTATTTTTACTTTTCAGTTCCGTATTTCGTCGGTTTAATTTTTTGTTAAAAAGTTTTTATTTTTACTTTTCAGTTCCGTATTTCGTCGGTTTAATTTTTTGTAAAAAAGTTTTTTTTTTCAATTTTTTGTGGCTAAAATCTACCAATTACTACTTGTTTTTTGATTACTTCCAAAATACTTACTTACCCACCTTACTTCAACTATCACCAGTTAAATAATATGATTATCTACTTTTACTATTTGTTGTAATATAAATTATTTCCGTTGTTCTGGTTAGTTCATTTCATTACTTTGTATATCATTCTATCCTCTCATAAAATATACTGATTTTGACGGAACAAGAATAATGTCAGTAGCGATCTGTCATTGTCAACTACGTATGTGTGTGCTAATGTTCACTAGTGAAAAATCAATTATCCCCTATTTTTCTACCCGTAAGGGTGGCTAATTCCTTTCGAAATCCAAACATAAAGTATACCCTATCTATTAAAAAAAGAATCATCCAAATCGAAGAACCCAGTACAAAGTTATGCCTGATAGAATCGGTTAACGGAGCAGAATTTAGAGGGTGAGTGATCAATATCCTTCATTTCGCTACCCTTAGGGGTGGATTTCATCTTTCAATTTCAAATGAGACCAAATTCGAAGTACACCCTATCCAATGAAAAAAAAATTATCGGAATCGGACGCCTCAGTAAAAAGTTATGCGTGATCATACATAAAAAAATATGATGGAAAAACATAAAATATACGGGTCGAATAGAGAACCTCCTCCTTTTTGGTTTCGTCGGTTAAAAATCAGATGTGGAATCATTTGCGACTGAAAGATAAACTTTCGTCACTATCTTCCATCGTCAAGATTACCTCTTGTGGGGTATTCAATTGAAATGTTTCCCTTTTCAACATAATTGTGTATATTATATTTCTCCGTATTAGAATATGCGACACGTTGCGCGTTGTATGTAATGTGGATTCCTTATTAAAAAAAAATTCTTAGAAGGGATATAAAATATAAAATAACTTTTGAAAATATGGTGGTGAATCCAATCTATTTATCATACCTTTGTCCATTGGCGCACTCACCATTATATAGAGAATAATCTGCAGAATACTTAACTGCCAGAAAAATCTATTTCATGCTAAATGCTGGATAAATTGAATTGGGAGAAAAAGTTTGATCAACGATTCGAATAATCTTGTTGTTGGACTATGTTATCTGATAGGGGAATAGATATATAATTTTTTTTTTAATACCTTGCGAGTTCGCCAGATTTTTGAACGGATTCCCTTAAATTTAAATACCATCAAATATTTTGAAAAATACTGAAAATTTGTAACGTTATAACCGAATATTCATATTCACCAAACTACAGTAAATCAGGTATTAGGATGAGATATGATTATCCAGGATTGTGTACAAAAAAAACATAATAAGGTCCTGTCGAAAGACCTCCCCTGATATTGTCATCAAGGTTTGAAAAACGTATAAACAGCTCAACAAAAAAAAGAAAGTTGTTGCCTTGGATATCTCTGCGGATCTCTATGTTTCCAAGTCCCCAGTTTTCGAATATTTTCATGAACGTACTGAATTGGCTCTGGTTTTTATGATTTTGGTGTATTTTATATTTTAAATAAATAGCACTTTAACTCGATTTGTTGAAAATCCGAACAGGATGTTCATAGAATCAGATGTGGAATCATCTGCGACTGAAAGATAAACTTTAGTCACTATCTTTCATCGCCAAGATAACCTCTTGTGGGGTATCCATGTTGGAAAGGGAAACATCCTCAATTGAATAATGATAAAAAGATCTTCACGATAAAAATCAAGTTATTTTTTGTGAATGTCTAACAGAAAACAACTACTTCCCCGGCTAAAGCCACCTGGCCATTGAACTACATCTAAAAGATATTCTGGGAAGGCCCTAACTCAAAAGAAAAAATCTGAAATTGAAAATTTGCATTTTCATTCAGATAGTAATTTGATTTTCTATTCCAGTCTTAATTAAGAACTCATGAAGATGAATGAGGCAAAGAAGAATGTTTTTCAAAAGACAGTACTCACCAGAAATCATTCGTCACAATGACGCAGGAGAGACAACGCATTCACTAGGTCTTCAATACATTTTTGTCAACGAAAATCTATTTCACGCTTCCACGATCATCAGGAAGACCGGAAGAAATGGGAAACACATTTTCAAGAAGCAATCTCACTTTGCAAAGATGGAAAAAGTTAGAATCATTTCTTTTGGAGAGACACTTTGGAATTAGTGTTTTCTGACATCAAAACCTGTCATGGGGTATGATAGATTGATTTGTTGAAAATATAAACAGGATGTTCATAAAATCAGATGTGGAATCATCTGCGACTGAAAGATAAACTTTAGTAACTATCCTCCATCATCAAGATTACCCCTTGTGGGGTTTTCATGTTGGAAAGAGAAACATTCTCAATTGAATTTTGATAGAAATATTTTTTTGTTAATAAAAAAATCCACGATTAAAATGAAGTTATTTTTTGTGAATGTCTACAGAAAACAACTACTTACCCTTTTCAACTTTAACTCGGTTCTTCAGAACACGAATTTATTATAATGTGTTTGTTATCTTGTAATAATTCGCTTTCTGCGCATTGATATCGCGCATAGACACATCCCGCCCTATCCCCACTTACACCGTGTAACTGTTCGAGAACTCAGTGATTTGAGTTGTTAATGTGAGGTGTTTTATCTGTTGAATTTCGATTCTAGTATACTTTTTTGTTCTAGAAATATGAGTTCATCGCGAAGAAAATGCAAATATAGCCCTGATGTATTCTGTGTTATATTTGTGGTGTTTATATGATCATAAAGTCACAATTTCTCCATAGTCACCTGAGAATCTGGGAAATTATACTGAGGAACAGGAAAAAAAGGTATCTGGGTAGATGAGACCGCCACATGATAGCAGATTGCTGCTGGTCTTTGAAAAGAGATTCTCGCTAAAATAATTATAAAAGAAGAGCTTATGAAAGGTGTTTCTCTAAAGTATAACATGAGTTTTTAAAAAAAATTCCTCTTTCAACTTCTATGTATATTAATAAAACACTGAAACAAAACAATTAGTAATAATTTTTAATACAAAATTGATATTCAAAAATATACTTGTTATTTCTTTCTCATACTTACTGCTTTTTTTATTATGATATGAAAATGAATATTTAAAAAAAACAGAGCCATTATTCCAAAACCATTCATAGTCTCGTGAATTATTGGCATAAAAGTATTCGGAACCACTCTTACATCAAGGGCAACAAAACCATTGTTGACCTGTGCAATGAAAGAGGCCTCAATGATAGAAAATAAGCCTCTCTAGACATTCGATGGGTTCTAGTTGTTAAAATTTATTAATTTATTATATTAATTTTTGAATATTTCTCCAATCGAGGTTGGGTCTAGAGGGAAATATTTGTCCCAATTTTTCCACGGAATACCTTGTTATGAGAAGAATCAGTTTATAGAGATTTTGAAATACCCTGAACATTAATCTGTTTTCTAAATGAAATATCTCCTATACGAATTCTGCAAAATTACCATTTTCTCTTGGTCATTGTTGGTCTTGGAGAATAGGTATTGATTTTCTCTTTCACCAGAAAGTATATGTTCTCAAGTATCTATTTGCTGCAATTGCTATTCAAACTGAGATACTCGTAGTGTTGCGTTGACATCGATCTAATGAAAGTGACTCTACTTCCCTACTTTGATTTTTAACTTCATACAAACCTCTTTCCCATATAAATTCAACATCTCGTTGGGATTGAGTGAGAGCAATATATCGCCAATGGAAGAATAAAATTGTCCCATTTCAAAGCGTTTCTCCAATAGATCCAAAACTTCGCGTTCTGTTATGGGGGTCAGTGCCGCCAAATCTTCATCATACATGGGCACCATACTCTCATTAATCCTTTTTTTCAAAAGCTTGCCGTTAACGTTCATCTCGGGACTTCTTTCGGATGGATATATTTTCCTCACATCATATAGAAGAGATTTGATTTCGAGGGATAGCTGAAATAATATGTGGAAGTTGAGACTCATTATTGTATTGGTTGAAATTCTGATGTGCTAAAATGATGACAACTTATGTTGAATCTGCTACAAATTATCTCTAGTGAACATTGAATAAGTGTAAAGACACCTAGGATTTATCAATTCATAGTTTTTTTTGTTGAATATGTCGCGAATATGTTGAAGGAACTCAACAGAAAATGGTAACGCCATCTTTTGTTCGTATTTTGAATTTATGTGATTTCATTCATGGAATAAAGTAAGTCTATGCTAACATTCCGAAGAGACAACTTCATTATAATACAACAGAAATTATAGTGTAAACCAATTGATCACAGAAGACAATCTCGTAGACCTTGAAACAATGTTAGCATTGTCAAACAACCAAAAATGTACGGCAATCTACTTCGACTTATATTGCGTAGCACTACAAAACCCTGGGATCCTAGGGATATCAAGGCAACATCCAAAATTTCCTTTCAAATAGGCACTATCAAGTTAAAACGAATGGCACTTTATCAACCGTTCAACATCTACAAAACGGTACTCCACAAGGTTCTGTGATGAGTCCTACTTTATTCCTCATAGGAATCAACGACTCAAAACTATTCAGAAACCAGTTCGAACCAGACTGTTTGCTCATGACCTCATCATTTTCTCAAAAGGTAAAAGTATCCAACGCATGGCCTGCCTGTTACAACATGAACTAACTAATCTGGATTCCTGGTCCACAAGAAGCGGACTCAGATTCTTCCCGGATTTTTTTTTTATTTTTTTCACTAAATGACCAATGCAACTCCAGGACTTACCGTTTTTGAAACTCAATGACCGAATATTGCCCTATACTACTGAAATAAAATACTCAGGTCTAGTATTCGACCAATTCCCCACCTGGAAACCCCATATTCGATACTTATCTGTAACATGCCGAAAGAGACTGTACCTCTTCAGATGTCTTGCAAACAAACAATGGAGCACAAATGGAAAAACGTTACTTACATTATACAAAAGATTGATCCGCTCGAACTTAGATTACGGCTGCATATTCTTTCCATCAGCTTCCACTATTTCTCTCAAAGTTTCGGACACAATTCATAACAATGGAGTGCACTATCACCGGTGCTCACAGAACCACCCTTATTGATAGTCTATTCTGCGAACTCGGTGAGCTAACTTTGCACCTGAGGAGGCAAGAGCTGAGTCCATCCTATGTAGCAAAATGTCAAGATCAGAACATTCACCGAATCAGATACTTTCCAGTCAGTCAACACGAAAAAACACATCTTCCTATCTGCGAAAGGATCAAACAATCTCTCGCTCCCATCCACTTTCTGGAAATTTCCTTGATCCAATCTTCCAGTACTCACACAACTCTACTCTGGATCATTACCCCACCATCCTCAAATACCCAGTTACTCCCTATGAACAAAAAGGTAAAAAATACGAAATTGATCCATGTAACATATCTTCATCTAGGTCACACACGCCTTCCACACGATTACCTACTCACCATTACCATTAACAATAAAGAACATCTTAGTGGAGTGTCCTTGTTTCGCAGTTCAAAGACTGAATATAGGATTTCCCAGTGACAATATAATTATATTCCTCAGAGAATAAAACTTCCTGTTCAAAATATAACAAATTGTAATCATTTCAAACATTTTGCCGCTAATAGCCGATTGGCTGATACGGATTTGCTCGATAAAAAAAGTATATTGTGTTTGTAGAAGCTATAATATATTGAGAACGAATAATTTCTTCGATTACCGAATAACTTTTCAGATTCGAACACGAAAAAATTGTATTTTACCATAAGTGATAACAGAGAAAAATATATCAACTAGGTATCGATAATCATCATTTTTAAATATGAACGATGCAATTTATGGTTATGGAAATGAATACCATTGGCAAAATGGCCAGCAGAATTGCCAAGAATCTTAGGCTTGCGACTGTGCTTCTTATGATCGTCAGCTACTTTACTGGTAGTGGATGTGACATCGAACATTGATGCGAATATCAATATAATAATTTGAACATCCAAGAAAATTATAACGGGGTCATCGAATCAATATGACAATGTGGTAATGACTGAATATGACAATGAAGTAATAACCATATTTGAATATAGTCCTAATATGCCTAAGGGATCAGGAAGTGTTGTTAAAAACTGTTTTTTCAGTTCTTACAAATTCTACTAAGAAATAAAATACTCAGACTATTGTTTCCTATGTGTTATAATAAAGATGATGATTGAAAAAATATTTGATGTTTCCATGTCATTGAGTGTATAAAACTATTCCTGCTTCCAATCTTCACCCTCACTTAAGAGAGAACTCTTCATTCCAAACAGAAATGAGTGTGACAGGAGTGTCATTTGAATACATTGGTGTAAGATGTCTTGAAACATAGTGTATTCACTTATACCTGTAAAATATTGGGACAAACTGGGGGACACCAGCCCACTTGATGAAGGGAGTTATCTAGAGTCTCAGATGGCGCCGACGTCGTTTCTTGTCATAATTCAGTAAACTGCAATTACATACCACACATGGTGTTTTTGTGATTTGTGTCTCTGATCCGTTCTGTGATTGTGCTTTTGTCGCATTCAAGGTTATGTCAATTCGTTGTGAAATATTTTAAGGTTGATCGATCGATGTAACATATTTTAGAACAAACTATTCCATGTCCTTATGTCAGTGTTATGAGGGTTATTATATATTGTCAGTATTATATTCATGATAACCCTGAGTGTTATATAGAATCTTTGAGAGGGTTCCGAAATAATTCTAATTATGAACCGTACCAATTTATTTTGTATGGTTAATTTTCTATTGATACAGCTCCACCGAGTTGGTACTTATGTATTCCTGTCCCTGTTTGCTCGTGATAAAAATCTTATGGTGGAGCGGATAATTATTTTATGAAGTGCTGTAAATTACACACAATTACTCAATTGAACTTTAAAACCAATAAAAGTACGGGAGCTTCAATCTCTTTCGCTGAAAAATCTATATTCTAGTCTGAAGGAAGTGTTTTGCGACATACCTAAAGCTTTTGACTGTTACGTAAGCTTCCTCTCTACAGCTTCAGAGGACGAAGCTTCAATTGGTTCAAATCCTATCTGAGTGAAAGAACCTCTCAGCTTTTCGACAAATTAAGAGGTGTTCACTATTTTGGCAGACAACACGACTATCTTATCGCAAGAACTCAAATTACCTTCATACAGCGGAGTAAAAATAGCTTAAAATCATGCATTATTTTGGAATCCTGGAGGACTCTAGGGATTTTCCCAGAACCTTCTAGTATTACTTAGGAATTGCTTGCAGAAAAAAGTTATAAACTTATATTCGTGCACTGCTTGTTTATTAATCGTTTAACAATGAAAAACAATTTTGTTAGGAAAATTTTACCCACATTGATGCTATAGGGGTTTTTGAGGTCGCTGAACCAGAATATGACATTGAAAAAACGATGGCGAGGCTAGTCGTGAAGGTAGATTTCATGAATGATAATTTACAGCTACCTTTTTGTTATTTATGTGTTCATCTGAGAGAAAAAAAAAATCGTGTAAAATTTGTGAGATAGTGAAGCTCTATCAAACGACTTATAGTTTGCCGATATTGGGTATGGAAATGGAATATTGCGAAGTTTTTCAACAGCTGCCATTTTGAGACTATTGGACCATTTTCGAAATTAGCCGAGGTATTCATGAGAAGTATTTTTGTTTCATTCGGTTGAAAAATGGGGCATCCACTCAACAAATTTTGTTATATCCCATATCTGAAAGCTTTAATATCACATTTTGAACTAGAGTTTTTGAAGCATGACCTCAAAATTCCAATTTGTAATTTTTTTAAATTATTCAATATTTTGAGCTCTGTATTTTTTGAAATATTTTTTTTTAATCGTCCTTTTTCCATTCGTCATGTTGAGAGTAATCTGTGAAAATTTCATATATTTATCTTTAAAATAAAAATAAAATAAACTTAGACAGGATTCTGCTATGACGTAATTTCATTTACGTACTATTCCTATACATATTTTTTTCACTTTTATCCCTCAATTTTCAAGTTAATTCATCATCTAGAGACATCAGTCCACTCTCCTACCTTTTCTCATTCCTTCGTGGAAGTTTCCATGATCCGAAAAAGGTCATTTGAGAAGAAATCACTTTGAAAAAATCGCCAGGTAGACATCAAGAAAAATCTAATTTTTGTCAGACAGATGTAAACATTGTAGTAAGTTTCGTGGATTTCATCTCATTTTCGCGCCAACTGTTCTGAGCGGGATCTTGTTCGTAGCACTATAATCTTTGTAAACGATCAATTCACAATTTTTTGCATGAAGTAATGTTGACAGAAAAAGAGAATTTCATAGGTTTCAAGTTTGACATTTTGCGTGACACGAACAACAAACATTCCTTAACCGCGCCATCTACTAATGAAGCTCTAAGCAGAATTCAAAGTTTTTTATTTGTTGTCCCCCAAAAACTCTAAACAAAATCGAATCAGTGTGTAACGAAGCATTTTTTTTTAGAGCTCCGTTACTAAGCGCGGCTAAAGTATATTTAACCTAACTTTGGTACGTCCCTGCCTATTTGGGGTTTCTATTAGTTCTGGTCTGGCAAAATATTTCATTCCCTGTTAGAAATTAAGGTACATACCCAAAGCTACTGGAATTCACGTCAACATCCTGCATAAAACATAACAGAGTTTTTCTCTAGATTAGATAAAAAGGGTGAAAAGCTCCGGTGATAGTTTTTGTAAAAGACGAGAAAGAAATGAAGATCGGGATGGGAAAAACCAAATCATTTTTTGCATCAGGAACGAAATAATCCCTCAGATTTTCGGTCCAGTTTCAGTTCATCAGACAAAAAACCGCGCCTTTCTTACTGGGCTTTTTCGTCTAGTTTGGTCATACATTCGAGATCTATAAAGAGGCACATGAAGCTCTCATCGGGGCTTGTTCCTGTTCTCCCGTAACACTTGTGACTTGTTACTTGAATCCAGTGTTGATACGAAAATCCGTTTAGAAGTAAAGGTGAAAAGTGTGAAAAGTATATTCGAGTTCCAGTAGTGTTGAGGTATCCGTAAGTGGAAATAGTAAATAATTTGTATAGGAGCTGGGTTTCTCCGTGTGCTGAAGCACTTGGAGTTTATTATTTCTACATTCATTATTTGATTTGATGCAATTAATTTTCCGGGCGTTTACATATTATTATATGTATTATTATTATTTCATTTAGTTAATTATCTGTCGTGGCATTTACAGTTTATTTCTGCCAAAGTATTCTTTATTTGAGTTAATTCGTTGCCTTAGAAGTTAAATATATTTTCTGCATTATTATAATTTCCTTTATTCGAGCATTTGCCGAAACGTTTAAGTTGGTCAGAAGACTACAGAGTGAATATTGATTTATTTTATTTTTGGGTGGTTCAATCGAACTTTTTGTGAAATCGATTGAGTGTTTAATTTAGGTAGTATTGACATTTTGGTCAATTGTTGGTTATTTTTACGGGTAAAAAAAATATATGATTTATTTGCCAAATTGAACAGTGGAAAGTAGACCATTTTATTTTGTGTCCCCGCGGAAAACAATTTTCACATAAGCTCTGGCAAGTGTTTTCCTTTCCTTGTCAAGGGAAATCTTACCTAAATAGTTCTTTTATTTGCCCGTTATTAAAATTATTGAGTTATGTTTTCAGTTATTTGAGTTCAGGGAAAACGCCGAATGCAAACAACTGACGCGAATATTTACATCACTTAAATCAGTGAATTTAAACTTTTCTATTGTCTTAAGTTCGGGGAAAACACCGAATTTAAGCAATTGACGTATAAACCAATTACATAACAATAATTATTGGTCCCCGTTGTCCCGATTCAGGCACTAACCAAATCGGAACATCGGCCGCGATAAAGGCGTTGAAAAGTTTATATGTCCCTGAAAATACATGCCGAGCAAAACAAAATTCACGAATTTCACAATTAATAGTTATATTCAGGAGGAATAATTCATAATAGCGACTTGAGAAGGTGATTTGGTTAAATAAACGATTTTGAATGCATTAGGGGGAAATAAGGGATTTTATAACACGAAAATACTGTGAAGCTTTGTCGTCTGTATCCACGCCCATTTGTTAATATTGTCTAAGCTCAGGAACTCACCGAGCATAAACAATAGGAAAACAAAGGCAAAAATATAATTCTTGTTAACGAGAACAGTCGTAGAAAAAAAAAGGGCTATTTTAAGGAATAGAAAAAAAAAATATCACAGCCGGGAATATTACCAACGTGAAGCTTAGGTAATATACAAGTGACACGTGGTATTCAATTTTAGTATTAGGGTTAACAAGGGGAAATCGGGATGTTATAAGCCGCTTGCTTATAAACTTGAAAAATCACTTTCTGAGTCAGTCAGATAACCGTGTTCAGGAAGAAACAGTTTTTCTTAGCTCTCAAGAGTAGTTCATTTTATTCCCTAAATTGCCGGAAAATTACTGTTCATTTGGCCAGTTATATTTACCGTGAAGGTGAATATCGGTTCGAAACTATTTATAAATAGGATATATATATATATATATATATATATATATATATTATATATATATATATATATATATATATATATATTATATTATTCCCCCTTAAATTTTTTTTGTATTTGTATTACGAAAATTTTGTGCCAGATTTGTTGAAAACCAGTTAATTAATACCTATTTTTTAAAAAAACCCCTTTCTATTTCCTATAAAGTATTGAAGTTACGTAACAGACGTATTTAGTCAATTTGCAGAGTAAAAAAAAACAAGCAAAGACATTTCTGTCTGTCGGTATCTTTGGGAGCCCTAAAAGCAATCGGCGTTCAGTATCCAAAATTTGTAATTAAAGCCTACAGTATTTTGTGAAGATTCAAGGAGTGTCAATATACCAGACCCCTGGACGTTCCGTATCTCCATCTGTAGCTACCCTAGTGCGTGGAGAAAACCACTATAAAATCTGGCGCCCGAGATTTGAAATAGAAAAAAGGAAAATATTTCCTGCCTAAAATTCTGGCGTCATAAGTAACGTGATTTTCTAGGAGTTTGAGGGTTATTAAAACAAACCCTAGCGAAACACGTCACAAGTGAATACACCAGGGTTTTTAGGCATCTTACATTGGTGACCTGATTCTCACGAATGAACAAAATGTTGAATGATGTTAGTGGATTTTTCACTGTCTGGGCAACCTGGTCTGAAGACTGATTATGACCACACCAAATGTCCAGTATTTTGTGTTGAAGCAGATTCATAGGCCGAAGTGCAAAACCCAGAGGGCATACATAATAACTAAAATATATCAATTAATTTTGGGATAAGTATGATAAGTAATCATTTTTAAGATTCAAACAAATCAAATTAATGGTTTGTCATTTTGACCGAGCGTTATGCATTGAAATAGTATTCAGGGAATGTAAATTGAACAAACCAAATAACTCACGTGATAATTATTTTCAGGAACTTGTTCCAGGAAAGGATGTTCTATGATTTCCATAATATAAGGACGATATTCATAATTTTTAACCAAACACCTAGAACAGAGAAATATTAATTTCGTTTGGATTTGCAAAAACACCAACATATCACTTTATATACCGGGTATCAACGAATCTATTAGACAAGTCATAACTCCTAGAATATTTGGTGTATCAAAATGAGATTTGGTAGAGGTAAATGGTATGTGAAGAGGAGAGTTCTCGCATATTTTTCACTTTTAGAATATATAAATATAAATGAAAAGTATAACGGATATCTGAAATGGAAATGCCACATAAATTATACGATCAGAAAATTACAAAAAATTATCTATAAATTCAAACACCTCAAACAATACCTACCATATAAAGATTGAGAAACTCTATGCTAGTGGAAATATATATCCGATACGGAATACCTGTTTGGGAAGCAGTTCGACGTACACATTTGAACCAACTTGAAAAATACCAAAAGAGATTTCTGAAAGTATTAATGTCAAAACGGCCCACATACTCGTCAGATAAATTATATCGAGAATCCGAAATGCTGGACCTTCGACATTTCTTTTCTCATAACACTCGTATTGAATACCATTTTGACAACAACAAAAGCCCACTTCCAGTTCATAAATATAACAGCAGACAAAAAACCCTACACACTTAAACGCTAGTCATAAAGTCACTAAAAATGTATAATACCATCCCAGAGGACATAAAATAAAACAAAAAATTATATATCATTCAGAAATCAATTGAAAAAATTTGTTCTGAATAATGATAAGACAATTTTTTATAAATATAACCGAAAATAATTAATCAATAGATTATATTTTTATTTATCACTTCTTACACTAAACATATTGTAATTGGAAATTATATTTATTGTTATCAATTATAACGAATTTTATATCTTTTGTACTTGTTACCATGAGGATTACCTAATCGAAACAAGTGTATCTACACTCATCGCTATTTTTACACGCTTTATTACACGCTTTATATTAGCTTCACTTGTATGTTTGTTTGTTTTGTAACCGACTCCTTTGGGCGCGATTTTAACCCACTTCCAGACGTACAGATGATTCGAAATTTGGCAGGTGTACATAATTCCGGTGGAAATGCATTGAGAAATTTTTGTTTGAGAAAAAACAAACAAAATGGCGGCTCCAATATGGCGGACGAGTTTCGTGATTATGGTCCAATTTGCTTCAAAATTGGTATCTGAGGGTTTTCGTGGTCAGAAATTATGATTCTTTTGTCAAAACTGGTAAATTCAAGATGGCGGCTCCAAAATGGTGGACGAGTTTTGTGATTATGGTCCGATTTTATTCAAAATTGGTATGTGGGAGTTTTTGGGGTCCAACATTATGATTTATTTGTGAAAATTCGAAAATCCAGGATGGCGGCTCCAAAATGGCAGACGAGTTTTGTGATTATGGTCCAATTCTATTCAAAATTGGTATGTGGGGGTTTTTGGGGTCGGAGATTATGATTATTTTGTCAAAATTGAAGGACTCAAGATGGCGGCTCCAAAATGGCGGACGAGTTTTGTGATTATGGTCCGATTCTATTCAAAATTGAAGAATAATAGTTGAAAATTAAATAATAATAATACTAGTTTGAAAAACTGAAGAACACCCTTTAATAGAAAACAAAACTGAAAAGTTGAAAATAAATGATAGTTTAAAAACTGAAGAACACGCTTTGATAGAAAACTAAACTAAAAAGTAGAGAATAATTTTAAATGAGTTTGAAATAACAGTACAGTGATTAACAACAAATTTATTTCATCGTGAAAAAGCGTGGGGTGCTTTTTGAAATATTCTCATGATGATTCTACTTTTACCAATATCTGTCCATGAAATATTATCAACAATTGACATCAAGCACCCCACGCTTTTTTACGATGAAATAAATTTGTTGTTGATCACTGTATTCTTATTTCAAACTCATTTGAAATGATTTTCTACTTTTTAGTTTAGTTTTCTATTAAAGCGTGTTCTTTAGTTTTCAAACTACTATTTATTAACTTTATTTACAGCGCAAATATTTCCTTATACTTACCATTTCATGCTTCTGAATAAAGATTATTATTATTATTATTATTATTATTATTATTATTATTATTATTATTATTATTATTATTATTATTATTATTATTATTATGTTTTAAAAACTACCAGTCAGGCCCTTACTTCCGAAGCTCCGACCCATTCGGAAGGGCGCGCTGGTTACATAAACCAATGACCTCTCCCCACACCCGTGGTGAGAATCATTGGGTCCGTGAATCATGTGTCCTGAGCAGACGTAACGATCCGAGAATGACTGCCTTCTGCATGCGGCCGGCTAGAGATTTTGCCGATTTACGGCATGCCGGTATAATTTCAGGTTTGAGAGTAGCGTTGGCATCATTCCACCAAGGGCCCCTATTATCAGAACCACTATCTTCACAGAATGGTCTGGATAGAGTCTGCGGAGCTCGAAGAGTAAATCTCGATACTTCGTCCGTTTCTCATCCTCTTTTCGTATGATATTCGTCTCGCCCGGAGCCGAAAACTCTATAACGTATATCGTTTTCTGCTCGCGGTCGAAGAGGACTACGTCAGGCTTGTTGGCTTGTATTTGCCTGAGGGTGGGGAATGAGTAGTTCCAATAAATTCGGCACTTCTCATTCTCCACAACGGACTCAATATCCCCGGAGCGTATGGCAGCACTGGTGTCTCATCAATACCGTACGAGTGTCGTAGATGGTAATACAGCACTCGTAACGCCGCGTTATGACGATGGATATAGGCTGAGACCGCATATGCTGTACATGCTGACAGCAAGTGCATGATGGTCTCAGGCGCTCCACGGCAGGCCCTGCATCTCGTGTCAGGGACCTCTATACCCATCACGCGGCTTCGATACACGAGAGTGTTGAAGACACCATCCTGGCAAGCCATGATGAATCCCTCAGTCTCCGACTTGAGTCCACCTGACCTAAGGAAAGCAAAGGTCAGACTTTCGGATAAGCCGTGGTCTTCAATATGTTTGAAGAAAATTCCATGCATCGGCTTATCCTTGTGAGCTCAGATGTACAGTATTCTCTGCAGCTTTTATGGTGACTCTCCGTCGAGCGGGCTCCAACTCGGTGATAGAGTCTTGGATATCCCGCTCGGTGTCGAATACAAGACCAAGTTCATCGGCTGCACGGACTGCTGCCTTAAAAAGAAACGCTCCTTTCCCTGTGATCTCATGGTCTTTGACCATGCAGAGAAGGGGAATCAAGCTCCTGATGACTTTACAGGCTCCATCCAGCACCATCCTGTTGTGTAGACACTCCAAACTCAGAAGTCCACGGCCTCCCTGTTTTCGGGGGAGGTACAACCGTGGAACGGACGATTTCGGATGCAAACTACGATGTAGGTGCATCATTTTGCGAGTCTTCACGTCGATTCCGCGCAGCTCTTCCAGGGTCCACTTCACTACCCCAAAGGGGTAGATTAGTATTGGAACGGCAAGCATGTTGGTGGCAGAAACTTTGTTTATGCCCGACAGTTCTGATGACCAGATCTGCCGGAGTTTCTGCTGATACTTGCCGCGGAGGCGTTTTTAACCGCCACTACCTCTTGGGTGCAACGTTGTTGCACTCCTAGGTAGGTATACGCCTCTCCGGCATCCAGATGGCGGAGGATGCTTCCATCTACCAGTTGCGCGTCCTCTCCGTAATCCTCGCATCGTCCTCTTCTGAGATGAACCAGTGCACATTTATCCATCCCGAATTCCATACCGATAGCATGCGTGTACTCTTGCACCACCCTCAGAGATTGCTGCAGATCTGCCTCACCCGAAGCATAAAGCTTCAGGTCATCCATATAAAATAAATGGGTGACCTTATGCCTTCGGTCTCCGGGGTGCCACAGTTGTAACCACGGGTTTTCTGAGCGCAACGGATAATGGCATAAGTGAGATGCAAAGGAGGGCTGAGGGAATCCTTGGAACACACCTCTCCTGAAGATAACCTGCTCCGTTTGGACTTTGGCTCCACCTGATGTTATGGTGAAGCGAGTCCTCCAGAGTGGTATCAACTGTTCAATGCATCTCACTATTTGATCGGGTACCGCAAGGCATCTGAGCAAATGCAAGATCAACTCATGCGATGTTGAATCAAACGCCTTGCGGTAATCGATCAGGCCATCGAAAGGTTGCGCTTATACTGCACGGAGTCCTGCGTGATACATCTATCGATCAGCAGGTTCTCCTTGCAGCCAGCAACACCTCTCTTTGACCCTTTCTGCTCATATATCCGTTCGTACACCGTGTCAACTGCGAGGCGTATTCGCGTGTACAAAATGCGCGTGAACAATTTGTACCACGTGTTCAAGCAATGTTATCGGTCTGTAATCTTTGGGATCAGACAAATCTCCGTTTTGGGGATTAGCACGGTTCGCCCTCGACAAACCAAGCCGGAATCTGCTACTCTCCACTGAGCCACGAGTTGAAAACTCTGGCTAAGTGGTGGTGGTACTAGGAAACTTTTCCACCACAGGTTGCTCAACCCGTCTGGGCCTGGAGCAGCGAAGTTCTTCGAGCCCTGTAGAGCTTTCCGAACTTCTTCCGGGGTTATCGGTTGGCGCAGTTCATTAGGATGAGGCTGCTGAAACCTTCTACAGAAGGCTCCAAACTGCGTCAGGGCTGGAGTGTCTATGTTGAGTGGCTGCGGATATTCGTAAATCTCCTTCCAGAAGTTTTCCACCTGATCAGCGGTCGGCGGGTTTTCCACAACATGCGTCGGTTGCTGGAATAAGCGAGAGGGTTTCTCGCGGAACTGTTTGTTTTCCGCGATTCCTCTCGCTCGCCGTACTAGTGACTTTTTGGCAGCCACTAGCATTCGTATCCTATCAAGGCAGTGTTGTTTGATGGTTAACAGCACTCCTTGATTCAATGTTGATGGACTCGTCGCAACTTAGCTGCGATTCGCCGCACCGTTAGCGTAAATGGCCTATTGGCCACTACGTAGTCCATCACACTTGGATACGAGATGCGTGTTGTCTCGCCGACTTGATTTTGGCTTCCATCTTTTGTATGCGTCTCTCATGCCTTCTAGTCGAAGACGCATTATTCTGCGTATCCGCACGAGAAGCATGAGAGCAGCATTATATACGGCGGTGTTGATTTGCCAGATGTCAGCCTCTTCTGGAAGCGCTTCACGAATCTCCGCATCCACTCGAGCCAGATCTTGAGGCTTCAGGGGCTTCGAGTGCGGAGCACCCTGCGTGTTCTGATAATCTCTGTTGGTGGAATATTGATACCTGCCACCTCTTCGGCTGGTTCGACTCGTGGCACTTCTGCCACTTCGGCCACTTCGTTAACCTGCCTAGGAGGCGGTCTCACGTAGCCACGGCTACGAAGGTGAGATACATAATCCCGCAGATTTTGTGCGGAAAATGCGGCATACTCTGGGTGTGCCACGCACCACAGAGCATGCATTCGCGCCATGTATCCCCTTCGGCCGGGCTCGCTACTCTCATAGCAACGCAGAAGGCCGTCTCTCCTGAATAAAGATTATTATTATTATTATTATTATTATTATTATTATTATTATTATTATTATTATTATTATTATTATTATTATTATTATTATTATGTTTTAAAAACTACCAGTCAGGCCCTTACTTCCGAAGCTCCGACCCATTCGGAAGGGCGCGCTGGTTACATAAACCAATGACCTCTCCCCACACCCGTGAGGTGAGAGATCATTGGGTCCGTGAATCATGTGTCCTGAGCAGACGTAACGATCCGAGAATGACTGCCTTCTGCATG
Organism: Gonioctena quinquepunctata; assembly: GCA_018342105.1. Lineage (NCBI taxonomy): Eukaryota > Metazoa > Arthropoda > Insecta > Coleoptera > Chrysomelidae > Gonioctena > Gonioctena quinquepunctata. The sequence goes on along the minus strand of JAFIRS010000051.1, from coordinate 1,058,588 downwards.
CGGCCGGCTAGAGATTCTGCCGATTTACGGCATGCCGGTATAATTTCCAGGTTTGAGAGTAGCGTTGGCATCATTCCACCAAGGGCCCCTATAATCAGAACCACTATCTTTACAGAATGGTCTGGATAGAGTCTGCGGAGCTCGAAGAGTAAATCTCGATACTTCGTCCGTTTCTCGTCCTCTTTTCGCACGATATTCGTCTCGCCCGGAGCCGAAAACTCTATGACGTATATCGTTTTCTGCTCGCGGTCGAAGAGGACTACATCAGGCTTGTTGGCTTGTATTTGCCTGAGGGTGAGGAATGAGTAGTTCCAATGAATTCGGCACTTCTCATTCTCCACAACGGACTCAATATCCCCCGGAGCGTAGGGCAGCACCGGTGTCTCATCAATACCGTACGAGTGTCGTAAATGATAATACAGCACTCGTAACGCCGCGTTATGACGATGGATATAGGCTGAGACCGCATATACTGTACATGCTGACTATTATTATTATTATTATTATTATTATTATTATTATTATTATTATTATTATTATTATTATTATTATTATTATTATTATTATTATTATTATTATTATTATTATTATTATTATTATTATTATTATTATTATTATTATTATTATTATTATTATTATTATTATTATTATTATTATTATTATATAATGTATGAGAAGAGATGGAGTATTGATATTCTCTATATCAAATATCTATCCTCGGGATTACACGTTAGTAAGTTACGTTCCTGAGTTTGGTCTGCCACCCAGTTCCTGAGTCCGGCCCTGCCGCCTAGACCTCATGGCGACTAGAGAAATTGCAGAACAAGCTCCTACCAGGATTCATCTTTGCAGAATGAGCTCACGTCTAGAATTATCTTGTGAACCGAAAATCAACGAGAGAACTATAATAGTTTTATTCTTTGTTTATGTTATAAATTATCTGAGATATGTATTTTGATCATTCCATTTTTGTCACTTGTAACCTGCATTTTCAATTTTTATTAAAAGCATCGAGTGAAGTGAATCTTCAATTGTTCAGAACAGTGAACGTTGAAAATTGGTTTCAATCAACGAGTAGAGCTTTCCTAACCAAGGGCTGCGAAGGCACTATCTTAACTGGTAAACGAATACGGTGTTACTAGTATTGAATATTGTGGTGCAGTTATCGTCGATGAGTCAGTCCGATTTACACAATTGTTTTTATTGCCAAGTTAATGAATTGTAATCAGTATGCATATGATACTTACTCACTGATGAAATCATGATAATTTTCAGACCAACTTGCTAGTTTTTTCAGTGATGGTGGAGGATTCGTTACTATCTGAAATAAAGCACGCGTTGGATTCATTTCTTGGAATGGTGCCTTTCCTTCTCCGAGTTCTATTGCAGTTATTCCTATGGACCACACATCTACCTGAAAAAAAGTATGTCAAGTGAATCACTCATTGAAGCGGGATATGGATGAGAGGACAAGTCTATGACGACGAGTTCTCCTCAAGATATTTTAAAATGAATATAATCACTTTATAAAGTGCGGTCCATAAGTATGGAATAAATTCATTTTTAGCGTTATTATGTATTTGTTTGAAAAACCTGAAACAGGTCAATTTCTGTTGTCAATTTGACAATTTACAATACGAAAATATTACCCCTTTTTTTTGTCCCCTCTGAATTATGAGCATCCTCTCAAAAAATTTGAATGAACCTTGTTCGAAACGAATTTTCATTCTCTGTTCAGAAATATTGAGTTTTTAAAATTTGGTGCAATGATAATATAAAAAAAATATTCCGAAAATGTAGAATTTTGCTACTTTACGTAGAATGAAGGAAATAATATCACATAATGTTCAGGAAGTATTTTTCAATTTATTCTACAACTGAATTGAATGTTCGAAATGACCACCATTCACTTCTTGACAATAAGCAAGTCGATCTTGGAATGCTCGTACAACATTTTGTAGGACCTCAGGGGTTATGTTGTTAATTTCTTCCGTTGTCCTTACTTTTAAATCTGCAATATTTTCTGGTCTATTGAAATATACTTTTGATTCGAAATAACCCCATGAGAAGTAATCGAGAGGACTCAAATCGGGGGATCTAGGCTGCCATTGAATCGTTCCACGTCTTCCAAACCACCTATTACGAAAAACTTCGTTTTAATAATCTCTTACAATACGTTTGTAATGCGGTGAAGCTCCAACTTGTTGGTATCAAATTGATCTATCTATTGCATTTGGATCATTAACATCAGGAAAAAATTTAATGTAGGCTGTTAAAAGTTCATAAAAAAATCTAGATAAACCTCACCATTACCTGTGCCTTCAAAAAAATAAGGGCCAATAATTTTGTTGTTAATGATACCAGCCCAAACATTCACTTCTTTAAGATATTGTTTGTGAGCCTCACACATCCATTGAGGATTTTCTCTGCTCCAATATCTACAGTTTTGTCTATCAACCGATCCATTTACATGAAAAGTAGATTCACCAGAAAAAATAATTTTGTTTATGAAGTGCAAATCTGCTTCCACTCTGTCCATCATCAGTTCACAGAATTGTTGCCTTCCATCAGGATCATCATCATTTAACTCCTGAACCAACTGAACTTTATAATGATGGTATTTTTTTTCATGTAAAGCTCTCAATATCGATGATTTACTAACATCATTGTCGGCGGCAAGTTGTCTACTTGTCATATGCGGATTCTCCTCAATAACTAACAGTACATCCTACTCCATATCCTCACCCAATGTAACATTTCGACCTGGTTTTTGAATAGATGCAGAATCATTCTTTTTCCTCATAGTCTAATCGACAAGTTGAAAATGGTCTAAAATAGAGATACTGCTCTTGAAATTATGTGTGATAACTCATTGGATCCGAGATAACGCCTAGAACAATGTGCCAAAAGCGTGTATTAGCACATAAAAAATTGCAAAAGTTATAAACAATTATAGATAAAAAAAATGGCATTTCGATTTTGGCCAATATTTCATAAACTATCAATATTTAAGAAATTTCAAAAAAAAAATCTGAAAGAAGAGAAAATTTGGAATAGAAAACTTCCAGCTCCCGAACTCTATCTCTATTATTTATAATTTTAATTTAACGCTGAAAATGGGTCTCCTCCCGACATTTTTAGGTTGCGCGCGCGGCGTCAAAAGCGAGTACGACACATTAATTAATTTATTTAAGGTATTAAATATTTTTTTTTCATTTTAAAAAATCATGGTGTATTCTGAACACTATAAATAATTTATTCCCGTTGGAAATTTTACTCAAAGTTGATTTTTCAACAAGTTAAACGATTGTTAACTAACAAAATTTTCTCGAACTTCTGTCTTAATTGTAAATGAAAATTTTTTTTTATACATACTCAACAAGATCACGCCATAAAAGTTGAAAAAATATTCATTCTTTGTTCATAATAATTTTTGTACTTGAACAAATACTCAAAAATCCAAGTAATGTTGTTAAAACATTTTTTTTTTCTTAATCATCATATTATCGTTCTTTATTAATACAAGATATGAATTGATTTGCAAAAAAAATTTTTCCCGCCATTTGTTAATAATTTTTTTTATAAACAAATTGATTATTATTGATTAATCTGTATGGGGTCGGCTTCAGAATAGCCCCAGGGTAAATCCTGCCTGTCGTAAGAGGCGACTAACAGGATAACCGTAGGTGGAAGATGGTCTCATCGCCCGGTGAAATACCACCATATCGACTTTGTGTGCTGTGAAATGGATTCCATGTTTCAGTATTCGGTCGATACTTTCCGGTCTCCCTCTTTCCTTTTCCCCGATTCCTCCTTTATTTTCAGCTAATAGTAATAATGAAGAAGTCTCCTAGAGTAAAACACTCCGGAAGTAAAATACCTCTCCATTCGGATTTCCGGGCGAGAGGTACTCGAGGGGACTCAACATTAAAGATTAATTTTTGCAACATCCGTAGACTCAACAAGAACATCAATGACGTCCACCATCACCTACAGACGAAAAAACCGGATATTCTGACTCTAACAGAAACACAAGTAAACTCGTCCACCAACAAGGTCCATATGCTTTGTCCTGGTTACGAACTCCATTCTCGATTCAGGTTCAAAGGTGGAGTCTGCCTTTACGCTAAGGCTAACCTTTCATGCCAGCGTGAAGAGAGTTTGGAACCGAAAGACTTTGATGTGATGTGGTTTAAGCTATCTGATACCAAAGTGACTAAGTTCCTCTGCTGCCTTTACCTATCACCTAATGAACCTTCATATAACAACCTCTTTGAGTTTTTATCACTCAAACTGGACTACATTCAGGAGAACCATCCAACAGCTGAAACCATAATCATGGGGGACTTTAATGTACATAATGCTGCCTGGCTCAAATTCTCTAACAAAACAGATGATGCAGGTCGTCAAGCTGAGGCCTTCGCCATCACTCATGGTCTTGAACAACTGGTCGAACTACCAACCCGCATCCCTGATGTCAACAACCAGTCTGCCAATACACTAGATCTTTTCCTCACCACCAATCCTGACCCGTATAGAATAGAAGTTTGTGCCCCACTTGGAAACTCTGATCACACCCTCATCTCCACAATATGCTCTTTCCATTTACCATCGAGCAGCACAATACCACCCCGTCTCATGTGGCATTACAATTCGGCCGACTGGGAAGGTCTTCGTATGTTTTTCTCAGCGTTTCCATGGAAGAGAGTTTGTTTCTCTTCAGTAGATCCAACACGATGTGCTGAGACAATTTCTGAAATCATCATACATACCGAATACCGAAAGAAGAACATCATCCGATAAGACCTGGTTTAACAGAAACTGCTCTAGAGCTGTGGCTTCCAAACAGGCAGCATACCATCGATGGCAAAAAAATCCGGGACCTGAGACCAGAGCAGCATATGTTGAGGCTAGAGGCATATGCAAAGAGACAATAGAATTTTCAAAAGATGCTCATAATGCCAAAATAAGATCAAAACTTGTTGAATGTCCCAACGGATCCCGTTCATTTTGGTCTTTCGCCAAAGCTGTGGGAAGAAACTTCATTTCCAGCTCTTTTCCTACCCTAACCAAAGAAGATGGAACACTAGCAACGACTGCCCAGAAAAAGCCAATATCTTTGCGCACCTATTTGCTGGAAATTCCACTCTGGATTCTTCGGAAAACAACCCCGAACATTACACCTATTGACAGTCACATGCCCGAGATCACCTTTCGCCAACGTACTATCAGAAAGATTTTGCTGGGTCTCAACACCAACAAAGCCTGTGGATCTGACGGAATCCCGCCGATTGTTCTCAAGAAATGTGCCCCCGAACTAACACCTGTTCTTTGCAAGTTGTTCAACCACTCTTACAATTTGGGAGTATTTCCGTCCAATTGGAAAATTGTAAGAGTACAGCCAGTCCCAAAAAAAGGCAAAAGTACCCTACGTAGCAACTACAGACCTATCGCACTGCTATTTATTATTTCAAAGGTCATGGAAAAAGCCATCAACATCGAGCTCATGAAATATCTGGAAGACTCAGGAATTATCAATGATAGGCAATATGGCTTCCGCCATCAGAGATCAACTGGTGACCTGCTCGCATACGTCTCACATATATGGCAGCTATCTATTGAAAAGTATGGAGAAACTTTAGCTGTGGCATTAGATATCTCCAAGGCGTTCGATCGAGTTTGGCACCAGGGACTCCTCGCCAAGCTTCCATCTTATGGCTTGCCCCCTCAGCTGTGTTCTCTGCTTGCTAGTTTTCTCTCAAACAGGTCTCTCCATGTAGTGGTCGATGGAGTTTCATCTGACACTCTACTCATAAATGCTGGTGTTCCGCAAGGATCCATTCTAGCACCAACACTATTTTTACTTCACATCAACGACCTGTTGAAAGCAACTTCATGTCCTGTACACAGCTTTGCCGATGATAGTACCCTCCATACCGCTTTCTCTTCCAGGGCCCCTATATCAGCCCGTGAAACCAGAAATGAACGAGGAAGAAATGTTAACAATATAAATATGGACTTAGCAACAATTCTCGAATGGGGATCCAATAACTTGGTAGAATTCAATGCAAATAAAACACAAGCATGTCTTTTCTCTAGAAAAGCCGATCTCACTGTGCCTAACATAACTTTGTCAGGAGTAACCATACCACTGAAGTCATCCATATCGATGCTTGGTATTACTATCAGCAATAACCTTTCCTGGGAAAATCACGTGAGGTCCATTGCCAAAAGTGCATCCCAAAAACTTGGTTTTTTGTTTCGTGCCAAGAGCTATTTCACCTCCAGTCAGCTGCTTATGATCTATAAGGCACAGATCCGACCTGTCCTGGAATACTGTTCCCATATTTGGAGTGCGGCACCTAAACATATCCTGAAGCTATTGGATTCTGTCCAAAAAAGGGCAATTCGTCTCGTCGGTGATGCCGCGCTTGCAAACTCGCTCACTTGTCTGGAACACCGTAGAAAAGTTGGTGATTTGTCTCTATTTTATAGATATTTTCATGGGCGATGCTCTTCTGAAATATCAACAATCGTTCCTCCTTTGGCAGTCTCTTCGAGATTAACCCGTCAAGTTCAGTCTTCACACCCATTCGTGGTCACTTTGGAGACCTGCAGAACATCACTTTCCAAAGACTCATTCATCCAACGAACTGCGAGGCTTTGGAACTCATTGCCTAGGGAGGTGTTCCCCGAGGCATACAACCTCCAGAAATTTAAGAAGAACACCAACTCCTACCTTCTTTCCCTTGGTTCCCACGATGTTCTCTGAACATTACAGGATATCCCTTTTCGTGGGAACCAGAACATATAAAAAAAAAAAAAATTCAATATTTTTGAAATTTTTTTTCCACAACTTCATTATATTACAAATATTATAATTAAAAAAAAATATTTACTCAATAACAATTTTTAATTGTTTATAATAGTTTTTTATATTTCTATTGTTTAAATAATTAGTTGAGAAATTATTTTTTTTCTAAAAATCATAATCGACAGTCCTCTATGAAGTAACAAAAATAAATTTTTTTTCAACAATTCCATTGTTTATTAACTTACCAATTTGTTATAAACAAATTTTTTACTTTGTTAGATTTTTTTTCTGAAACTTCTAAAATTTACAATGTATAGAAAGTATAGAAAAACATTTTTCCCAATTTTTCCCAATTCCAATTCCCAAAGTACAATAAAAAATTTTTTTTTTCAGTTTTCAGTTTCAAAAAAATTAACAAAGTTAAAAATTTGTTTATAACAAATTAGTAAGTTGATAAACAATGGAATTGTTGATAAACAATTTTTTTTGTTACTTCATAGAGGACTGTCAATTATGATTTTTAGAAAAAAAAACATTTCTTAACTAATTATTTAAACAATAGAAATATAAAAAAAACTATTATAAACAATTAAATATTGTTATTAAGGAAACAGATTTTTTTTCAAAAATTTAATATTTGTAATATAATGAAGTTGTGAAAAAACTTTTACAAAAATTTAAAAAAATTTTTAAAAAAAAATTAAAAAGGGGGAATTTTTTTTTTGCAAATCAATTCATATTTGTATCAATAAAAAAACCATAATATGATATTAAGAAAAAAAAAATTTTTTAAAACATTATTTGGATTTTTTAGTTTTTGTTCAAGTACAAAAATTTTTATAAACAAAGTATGAATATTTTTTTAACTTTTATGGCGTGATCTTGTTGAGTATGTATATAAGAAATAAGACAGTAGTTCGAGAAAATTTTGTTAGTTAACAATCGTTTAACTTGTTGAAAAATTAACTTTGAGTGAAATTCCTAACGGAAATAAATTATTTATAGTGTTCAGAATACACCTTATTCTTTTCAAATTTTAATAAAAATATTTATTACCTTGAATAAATTAATTAATGTGTCGTACTCGCTTTTGACGCCGCGCGCGCAACCTAAAAATGTCGCGCGGATACCCATTCTCAGAGTTAAATTAAAATTATAAATAATAGATATAGAGTTCCGGGAGTGGGAGTTTTTTGTTGAAAATTTTCTCCTCTTTCAGAATCTTGTTTTGAAATTCCTTAAATATCAATAGTTTATGAAATATTGGCAAAAAACGAAATGCAATGTTTTTTTCATCTTTAATTGTTTATAACTCTTGCAATTTTTGATGTGCTAATACACGCTTTTGGCACCTTTTTATAGTTGTTATTCCGGATCCAATGAGCTATCACACATAATTTTAAGAGCAGTATCTCTATTTTAGACCATTTTCAACTTGTCGATTAGACTATCATATTCCATTGATATGTTTTCCTCAGAACCTACCTATGTTATAAATAAATATTTTTTTTTAATAATTCTACTGAGAATTATATTTGTTGCTACTAATATCCCATTTCAATTCAACTTTACTTCATAAACGTTAATAAACAAGCGTGAGAAAATCTTTAATAACAATTTCAATTTCAATTTCAATGTATTTATTTATAAACAATGAAAAACTGTCCTGAACATACATATGTAACATGTTAGATATGTAAGAGTACCGTCATGAAATGAGTATTTTCTGACGTTGAATATAATGAATGACCAAATGGTGAACACAAATGCCACTTCAGAAAAATAGTTTGTCAAAGTGATCGAAACCATTATATAGGTCTGACCCATGATATGATATCAATCGAAGAAAAGAGCCATTCAGCAACAAAATAAATTGTTTCATACTTACTTAATAATGATAATCATAGTTTCAACTGCTTTGCATGGCTAAAAGTAAGGGGTGAATCTCTCCATGGTATTTGACAAAACTCAAAATGAGTTGACAAAAGTTGTCAATATCCAAAAATGTGAAACCTTCTAGTTTTTTGTTATTTTATTCCATACTGATCAACGCCATCTTTTAAAAAATATATCAAAATGAGCATAACTAGGATCAACCGTTGGTTATTAACATGAATAATCCAATAATTCCACACAATGTAAACAAGATTGATTGATTCCATCAAATGCAGTACAGTAACGTTGAAGAGAAGAATTTTGTATAGTAGATACACCAGATATAAATACAAAAGAAGGATGTATTTTCACAATTATCAGGTGGTCCACCGCATATTCCAAATATTTCACATGCGTCTTTATCCAATTGAAGGAACAAATCATCAGGTGAAAAATGCGCACAATACAAATGATAACTTTGGATAAGATTAAGGAAACGATTCTTCCTGATGATATCGATCAGTGTTTCAGACGCCCTTATGCAAACTTTTTGTTTTGGGCCATTATATGCTTTCCATAAACAATCGATGATTTTATTAGTATTAATCGATTACTCACTCTGCCATCGTATCCATTCTCACTATTGATTATTTCTGGCGCCATCCAACTAGGGGACCCCAAAGTAGCTGTCAACTTTTCCTCATCATTTTTCCGTTTTTTCGATAGACCGAAATCACATAACTTCACTTCACCTTCTTTTGACAACAGGATATTACTGCCTTTTATGTCTCTATGAACGATATTGTATTCGTGAAGGTACAAGACGGCCTGTAAAAATATAAGATTTCGACTCTTTAAAATGGTTCGAACTACCGAATCGTATTGGGGAAAAAAATTGAAAAAAAAATCTTCAAAGTTGCCTGCAAAAGTCGGTGACATCCACAAGCCTATTAGAACGGTGGTTGAAGTAACCTTTAGCACCATGTTAGACTTATTATGTAAAGTTCGTGAATAAAAAAATTATAGTTCAAAAAAATAAAAACACGCTTTTGTAGCATACGGACTAGGAAGTTGAAAATAACAGTCGTTGACCAAAAAATTGACTTTAAGTAGACAAAGTATGGGGTGATAGATAACAGTTGTCTTGAATTTTATATCGCTTGCTATTCTCATTACTTTTAACTTTCTAGTCCATATTGCTGAAAAAGCGTGTCTTCAAACCTTCTAGCTACGATTGATACATCCAAATCGGATTGAAGTTTTCACCAATACACTAGTCAACATGTGCCTTTTAGCTCAAATTTTTTTATTCGCCTAGGAAAATTATGATCGAGGGGTCATTCAATTTGTCATCGAATCTAGAAACTTTTTGAAAAATTTGGAGTGGCGCTTGCAAAAACTACAAAAGTTATAAACAATTAAGTAAAAAAAAGGGATTTGGTTTTTTGCGAATATCTCAAAAAGTATTCAACATTTTCGAAATTTGAAAAATGATCCAGAAAGAAAAAGAAATTTCCCAAAAAAACTCTACGACCAATATTAATAATTTTTCTAGAGGGTTGAAAATAAGGCCGAAAACGAGAACTCTCGCTTGCGTAAGCTCCGCCCACTTCGTACCTTTAATAAATAATTATTATTTAAACTTATTAAATATGAAAAGTAGGAACTTAAAAAATTCAGGCACCAACAAAATAGATCAATGAACAATAATCCACCGATCAAAAATTTTTATCGCGATTTTTCAATTAGTTATCCATTAATTAATTAACAATTTTTTGTAGCACGAACATCAACATCGAAAGTGCGATAATTGTTAAACTATAAATCTAGATTTTTTCCTTCCATGGAGCTATTCAATAAAGGCTATAGAATAGATTCCAGTTGAAAAAATCATGAAATTGTCAATTTCCACATTGTTATTAACAATTTACTTAAGTTAAAAATTATTAACCTCGATTAAACATTGAAAAAAATATTATTTTTGAAATATTGCTATGGGTCCGTTTTCTTATGATCATAAGCTACTCAAAATTGATTTTGAATAATTTTTATCCCATATGGTTTGAAAAATGGTTATAAAAAATGCGTTGTTTATAAGATAATCAAAATATTTTCTTTAACATAATCTTTCATGAAAATTATGATTTGAAAAAAAAATCGTTCAAAAAAAAAAAAATTATATCTTAAAAACGCATTTGTTAATTAACAATTCTTTTTTAACACTTGTTATGAAAATTCAGGAATAATTTTTTTTTCAAATCATTATTCATCTTGCTCTTCGATGTCTGAAATTTTTTTCTAGTTTTATTCAAATTTTATTTGTTTATGCAATAAACAATTTGTTATAAACAATTGAATTTTTTATTTAATTTTTTTTTGCTCTAAAAAATACAACAAAAACAGCTCAGTATCACTTTTTGGAAGAAAAAAAATTTTTCGATTTTTTATTAATTTTAAGTATTCTCGTATATTCAAATTACCTTTCGCGCCTGCTTTTCTTTATTTATTATTAATATTACTTATAAACTATTGCAGATACAACAAATTCATCTAGACATTTTTTTTCTAAATGAGCCACTCAACCAATTTATAGCCAAACTAAAGCTCTAACTTAATTATTAATATAATTTTTTTGCAACTATTTATAAAAATTAAAGAAAATATTTTTTTTGCTTTTAATATAGAAATATCTCATCAACTACAGATACGACAAAAGTTACTTTTATCTTCTTCATTCTGCATTAGTTAATGAACAAATTGAGCTCCTAGCAGCTATTGATAAGAATGTATTGGGCAAAATTTTTCGGGATTTTTTGTTCACATTAAAAAATAAATTTCTTCATAAATGTTAAATTCTTTTTGGAAAATCACTTAAATATTATAAAGCGTTATAAATAACATCCATTCATGAACAAACTAAGTTCATTTCCATACTAATTGTTAGAAATTTCAGTCATTGTTATCGAAATCTTTGATGTCACAATTTGTCTAGATGTAATTAAGAACAATGACCGAGTATTTTTGGATAATTATTGAATCCTAGTTATAAATAATTAAGTTAGAGCTTTAGTTTGGTTATAAATTTGTTGAGTAGGTGATTTAGAGGAAGAGAGTTCAGATAAATTTGTTGTATCTGCAATAGTTTATGAGTAATATTAATAATAAATAAAGAAAAGCAGGCGCGAAAGGTAAGTTTGAATATACGAGAATACTTAAAGTTAAATAAAAAATAGCAAAATCAATTTTTTTCCATGATACTGGGCTGTTATTGTTGTATTTTTAGAGCAAAAAACAAGAATATAAATAAAAAATTCAATTGTTTATAACAAATTGTTTATTAAATAAACAATTAAAATTTGAATAAAAATAAAAAAAAATTCAAGACATCGAAAAGCAAGATGAATAATGATTTGAAAAAATGGTTTCTTAATTTTTATAACAAGTGGTAAAAAAAATTGTTAATGAACAAATGGGTTTTTAAGCAATACAATTTTTTTTTGAAACGTTTTTTTTAAAATTTTTATCAAAGATTATGTTAAAAAAAAATTTTTTGATTATCTTATAAACAACGCATTTTTTATAACAATTTTTCAAACAATATGGGATGAAAGTTATTGAAAATCATTTTTAAGTAGCTCATAATCATAAAAAACCGACCAATAGCAATTTTATAAAAAAAATATTTTTTTCAATGTTCAATCGAGGTTGATAATTTTCAACTTAAGTAAATTGTTAATAAGAAAGTGAAAATTAACAATTTTTTTCATTTTTCCAACAGGAATCTATTCTATAGCCTTTGTAAAATAGCTCTATGAAACGAAAAACATCCCAGATTTATAGTTTAACAATTATCGCACTTTCAATGTTGATGTTCGTGCTACAAAAAATTGTTAATTGATTAATGGATAACTAATTGAAAAATCGCGATAAAAATTTTTGATCTGCGGATTATTGTTCATTGATCTATTCTGTAGGTGCCTGAATTTCTTCAGTTCCTAATTTTCATATTCAATAAGTTTAAATAATATTTTTTTATTGAAGGTACGAAGTGGGCGGAGCTTACGCAAGCGTGAGTTCCCGTTTTCGGCCGTATTTTCAACCCTCTAGAAAAATCATAAATATTGGTCCTAGAGATCCGCGAGCCGGCACTTTTTTTTATGAAATTCCTTCCTTTTTTTGGATCTTTTTTCAAATTTCAAAAATGTTGAATACTTTTTGAGATATTCGCAAAAAACCAAACCCCCCTTTTTTTACCAAATTGTTTATAACTTTCGTAATTTTTGCAAGCGCCACTCCAAATTTTTCAATAAGTTTCTAGATGCGATGACGAATCGAATGACACCTCGATCATAATTTTCCGAGGCGAATAAGACATTTTGACCTAAAAGGCACATGTTGACTAGACTATATCTCCTGATGAAAGTGCTGCGAACACCGCACTAAAATATGTCTAATAGGAAAACCTGCAGCAAAGTGAAATGTCACCGATTTCGACAAAATTTTCACAGATGCTTCAGAATGCGCTAAACTTCGTTCAACGACCAACATTTTTCCGCAGAAAGAGTCGGAAAATTTTTGTTTGTTAGAAAATGTCCAATTCCATGGCATGAAGGTATCAATGAACACTTGTAATCAAAAAGGATTATTTCAGAATCATTCACGAAACAAGCACTCTAAACAGAGAACTAGACTTTATGAATGCGATACGAGAAGGTATGTTTTAAATGTCAAACTGAATGGTTGGATAAAAACGTAGTTTTCCTATTTGAAAGTCTTTTCATTTGAGTAAACAGGCAAAAAGATTCGAGATTATTGTCAATAATGTCAATAGTCATTCATGAACAATGTTGCTAAATGTAAAAAATGTCCGATAGACATTCATTCAATTAAATTATTTATCGTGATAATCAAAATTATGTGAATTGAAGGTTTCAATCAGAGAACTGTTGAAAAACTCAAGAAATCAAGCCGTCTCAAATAAGTGGAAATTGAAAATTGACTTGTTTAACCTTTCTGGGGCCATAATTCCGAAAATAACCGTTTTCGCAGAAATATTGGCTAACCATGCTATCCAAGATAATTACCAGCCAATGAACTTTTTCAAAACACGCTTCACTTCGCTCGTGGGAACTTTGGTAGCGGTGATTTATCTCGTTTTTTACGAATTATTATTTGGGCACAATAGTGACAGTCAGTGGCGCGATGCAAGTACACTGAATTAGATTTCAATAGGAGCAGATATTTCAACAAATGAGTTATAAGTTTAGCATATTCCGATCTGTTCTATAAATCTAATCTTAGGGGATTTTAAAATTACGTAAAAAAAGGGAACTTGACTAACTTTGCTATCCAAGTTAATGGCCAGCCAATCAACTTTTTCAGAACACGCTTCGCTTGGCTCGCGGGCACTTCGTTAGCGGTGATTTTTCTCGTTTTTTACGAATAATTATTTGGGCACAATAGTGACAGTCAGTCGCAAGATGCAAGTACACTGTATTAGGTTTCAATGGAAGTAGAAATTTTAGCAAATGTGTAATAAGTGATGGTAAAAATTTAGTTTAGAGAAATTCTTCGTCGTGACTCGGTCCGCTCTTGAAATCCAGTCAATGTCTTACGTAAAAGAAGGGAAACAACATAACCTAACTTGGCCAACCTTACTATCCAATATGATGGCCAGCTAATTAACTTTATCATATAAATATTGGCAAACTTCAGTTTTTCTTCGAAATATACACATACATATATCACTGTGAATATCCATTGATATTTTAAATAATTTGTTTGCCCTACAGACTTGGGTATCTCAAATCAAATCGAATTTATTGCTCCAAAATTATATATATCAAACATAGTATAGATACATTAATATGGGACAATAAGTGTGGTGATTCAGAAGAATTATATAATTCTTGTGTGGAAGGTACAATGATACAAATTTTAAAATAATACATTGATAAAAATATTTTATAAGATTATGCATATTCAAGGTATAGAAGGTGTGGTTAAAGGTAATATATATATATATATATATATATATATATATATATTATTATGATGCTGCTATTTTATTATTATCATTTTATCTAGTATTTTGTTTTATTATTTTATCAATAACTAGTCATCATGATTAAATATTTGCCATTTTTCATGATATGTTTGAATAAATGATTTATTTTTATTTGAAAATTCTGAGAAGAAATACCTATCATAACAGTAATAAAATATTCGGCTATGTTGCTTACTCTTTTTTAAATATTCTTTTACCCTATCCCAGCTCAGTCGGTACGCCTACGGAAAATTATGTTTCTCCTTCTCTGTTGCTCTGCTTGAAGTCAAATTCTCAATGTACTGTTTTGTGGAAATATTGGTGGTTATGTGATTGAACAGATAAATAATGAATCCAGAAAATAATCAAATGATATTTCTTTTATTCAAATGAATCCTCAGAAATACCTATCATGCGAAATTCATCTTGATTTCATCAAAACCTCATGTGCAATAAAGTAACTAGAGAATATACGTTTGAAGGTTATACTCAGTTTATGAGCATGAACAAAAAATAATGTTCGAATGAATGGATGAAAGTCATCAAAATACCCGAAAGAATTGTCTGGCGCGAATACGCTCACTTTGTTTAGTTCTGGGTTAAAAATGTCTGTTATTTTTTCTCTGAATCCTGAATCGTGAATCCTGGAAGTGTTTTTCGGATATTGGAGATTACAGCTCCACTGTGGAAGGCCCTTTTGTTATTGGCAACGTCACGGATAGAATTTAGACTGTATTCTGAAGGTAAGTGTTTTTTTCTTGATAGTTTCTACTCCTATTTGTCTCTGGATATGTTTTATATTGTCTAATGGTTGATTTGCTTCCGTTATTCTTGTATTTTCTAATTTATTGTTTTTGAAAATTTGGTACGGCTTCCTTCCTAAATATATTTTTTTTCATCCTCTAAACTTGTTATATTTTTTTCTTGGCAACCCTAACTTTTTGTTTATTTTCACAAATTTCAGGTTTTTGCTCACGTTCTGGAAAACTTCTTCCTAATCTAAACTATTCTATGGATTTTATTTACAATTTACATTTCTATAGCTCACATAATATATGCAGAGTATGTTGAAATTCATATTTGACAACTTTCTGTTGGAAGTTTTCATTAGGTATTGAAAACATTTAAAAGTAAAAGGGAAACATTTCAATTGAATATTGATAGAAAGATTTTTCTGTGATTAAAAATCCATGATTAAAATGAAGTTATTTTTTGTGAATGTCTAACAGAAAACAACTACTTCCCCGGCTAAAGCCACGCTGGACATTGAACTACATCTGATAGATATTCTGAAAAGGCCCTAACTCAAAAGAAAAAATCTGAAATTGAAAATTTTCATTTTCATTCAGATAGTTATTTTATTTTCTATTCCAGTCTTGATTCAGAACTCATAAAGATGAATGAGGCAAAGAAGAATGTTTTCCAAAAGAGAGTACTCACCAGAAATCATTCGTAACATTGACGCAGGAGAGACATCGCATTCACTAGGTCTTCAATACAATTTTGTCGACGAAAATCTATTTCGCGCTTCCACGATCATCAGGAAGACCGGAAGAAATGGGAAACACATTTTCAAGAAGCAATCTCACTTTGCAAAGATGGAAAAAGTTAGAATCATTTCTTTTGGAGAGACACTTAGAAATTAGTGTTTTCTGACATTAAAACCTATCATGGGGTATGATAGATTGATTTGTTGAAAATATAAACAGGATGTTCATAAAATCAGATGTGGAATCATCTGCGACTGAAAGATAAAGTCCTTTCGCGTGACTCGTAGTAGTCTCGGATGCTGACGAGGTAGATGAAGCAATATGGATAGGTTCATTTGCTATTTCAATTATAATTTGATATTCTGCTTTGTTATCGTAATTTCATGCAAAATTATAAGAGAATGAGAAAAACCTGCCAAAATACTAGACATCTACCACATCAGCACTCAAAACCTGTACTATAAGTCACGTGGTCCTCTCAGCAAACGAATCACTGACCGAGCGTTCTCACTCGCACACAGTCCGACCCATGACGCCTTCTACTAGCACTCACATGCAATTTTCTCTTACGTCTTGCAATTTCGACAGAAAATTCATAATCTCCAATCCGAAAAATCCCAAGATACCAATTTCGAATAGAATCGGATCATACATTTCAGAACTCGTCCGCCATCTTGAATTCATAAATTAAAAAAACACCTCCGACCCCAAAAACCCCTAACTCCTATTTCCTCATTTTGAATAGAATAAGGACAACATATATTTTTTGCTAATTATTTCTGCATTCTTCGGAAATTGCGATTGAAAATATTGAAAAATCCTATTGGATGTGGAGATTTCTAATATTTATTATACTCTCCATAAAAACACAATTACACTCAAGGGAACCACCAAACCTGGGACATGCCCCAAGATGAGTTGACCAGAAAGTATAGCTTTGTGGAAGAACTAAGCACAAAGCCAAGTCGCAAAAGGAAATGGGACAAAGACAACATGCCAAGAATTGATGGATATGCATTAAGTGGTACCCAAGTGGTTCCAGAACTACCTTAGTAACTAGAATATGTGTATATGGGCCTGAAACCAAGTACTTTGAAAGCTTAGGCAAATCCTCGAATATCTTTCTAGCGGAAATTCAGGCTATTGGAAAATACCTCTAGTTCAATATAGAAAAAAATATCAACAGAAAAATCATTATCATGTAGAGTCAGCAGACATCAATACGCTGAATTCCCATATAATCAGCCGAGTGATTGACGGGGATTGCTAAGAAATACTAAACAAACTGAACAAGAATAATACGGTTAATATGGGTTACGGGACACCGGAGTGGAGGGAATGAAAGAGTAGACGAACTCGCAATAATACTAATTTTGAGTCGGCGCCAAACAAACAAGCAAATAAATTACGTAAAGCATAAAATTATGGCAGCAGGGTGCGTTCTCGAAGTCGATATCCCCGAGACAGCTACTCGAATGGGCTCACACGTGAGGGCACACGTCGTTGCGAGTGGTCATGCGGAGAGTGCATTTTTGGATTATAATTGTTTATCGCTGGACATTTCACGTTGCATTTGTATGTTATTTTGTTTTGATCATTTCTTTAAAGTAATTCTAAGTTCTTCTTTGATTGTTTGTTTGGCAACGACTCAAAATAAGTAACTCAAATTAGTTCTGGAACTTAGTTATTGATGCTAAAGAAGGTTATTTTATTTTTTTGATCTCCAGTTTCTTTTTTCGTAGGTTTAATTTTTTGGTAACAAGTTTTTATTTTTTTATTTTTTATGGCTGAAATCTAGTAATTACTCAATTTGGAATACTCTCAAAATACTTACTTACCCACCTTACTTCAACTATTAATTGCTATATACTATAACTTACCCCTTCAGAGACAGAATTTCGAAAAATACTGAAACACGTATTTCTTTATCGAACTTTCACCCCCCCTTTCACCCCTTAGGGGTTGCATTTATGAAAACAACTCTTACAAAGACCTCAAATACCAATTTTCATGACCCAAACTTGTGAACTAACGGAATCCCCATACAAACTTTCACCCTACCTGTCAACCCTTCAGGGATTGAATATCTGAAAACACTGAAATACCAATTTTTATGAACACAACTTGAAAACTAACGGAATTCCTATACAAACTTCCAATCCCAATTTAACCCTCATTTCACCCCATAAGGAGTTGAATTTCCAAAAACACGGAAACACGTATTCTTTATTTGTAACAAAGACACCCAAACACCAATTTTCACGATCCTATCTTCCAACCTTACTATACAGACTTTCAACTTTAGGGTTGCATTTTCAAAAACCCTGAAACACATTCACCTTTATTTGTGAAGAAGAGCCCAAATACTAATTTCCATGACTCTAATCTCAAAACCAACTGTACTTTCACTTTCACCCCCTGTCTCATCCACCTTTTCACCCCTTCAGGAATAGAATATCAAAAAAATATGCTGTCAAAATTTTAGTTCTTAGGACCAGCGGTTTGGTCTGGGCTTTGATCGTATATCAGTCAATCAGTGAGTCAGTTAGTCAGGACATGTTATTATATATGTACATATTACCCCAAACACGAGGTAGCTGCTGTGAACCGTTGAGGAAATCCGTCAACTGTCTTCCGTTTCATAAACAGAATAATCGCGGGTATTCTGAAACCCTAATGAATGGGACTTGGGTGAATTTTGATAGATATCACATTGTACCATCCAATGAAGTGGAGAGAGACAGTTTGTCTTGGACGATTGAACAGTAAAGATCGGTATTGAATAAACATAGATTATTACAATGGCAAAACAATTAATATCTATCATCTATATATCTACCAAATACGCTACATTTTCTGGTACCGTACCGCGTATTCCCTAATATAAGAATCTGTCTACACTGATCTGGAACTATACAATTGTCCCGGGATCATACATTAAACCCAAGAAAATGTCCCAGAACTAATCAATTTACAAATATATATCTGGTATATGTTGCGAGATTGTTATTTTCTGTTCTATAATGAATATATATTTATTTCTTTCACCAATTGTAAATGATGATTTCATATAGGTATAACTCTACACTATTGAGATGAGACTAGCTGTTCAAGCATTTTTGAAAGAATGTGTGAAAAAATGCTACCTTATAAGTGAAACGGTAAAAACGTTATTTACTAAACAATTGCAATGAATTCCTGGAGCAATTTCACTTGTTGGTCTTGTATTGCAAATACTCACCATACACACCATACCTTCGTATACAGTATACATACATAACGTTTCCCATAAGTTTCAAGTTTATGAGTGTTCAAATCAAAATGAAGTATACTATTTTTCGCTAAATGGTTTAGATATGAATAAAAATGAATTCAACATTTTCAAAACGGAAGCTTTCATTGAAATGCATTAAATAGAAACAAAATATTTAATTTCTACAGGGCGGCCATTTGTATCCAAGACCGTCAACGCCTTGCGGTTCAGAAACAGAATAATTGCGGGTATACTGTAACCATAATGAATGAGACTACAGTGAATCTTAATAGATATCACATTGTACCATCAAATGAAGTGGAAAGAGACCGTTTGGACAATTGAACAGTAAAGATCGGTATTGAATATATAGGTAAAACATAGATTATTACAATGGCAAAACAATTAATATCAGTCATCTATATATCTACCAAATACGCTACATTTTCTGGTACCATACCGTGTATTCACTAATATAAAAATCTGTCTACACTGATCTGGAACTATACAATTGTCCCGGAATCATACATTAAACCCAAGAAAATGTCCCAGAACTAATCAATTTACAAATATATATCTGTTATATGTTCCGAGATTGTTATTTTCTGTTCTACAATGAATATGTATTTATTTTTTTCACCGATTGTAAAAGATGATTTCATATAGCTATTGATCTATACTATTGAGATGAGACTAGCTGTCCAAGCATTTTTAAAAGAATGTGTGGAAAAATGCTACCTTACAAGTGAAACGGTAATTCGACATTTGAATAATATTCAAATTCGAGTATGTTTAGTTGCCTATAACACAATTATACATTAATGGACCAAATCGACCATTTACAGATTAATCGTGGTCGATTTTGGTGTAAGTTTGGTTGCATATATCACAATTATGCATTGAAAGATACTTCGAAGGTTGATAGGAGTCATTAACAATTGATTTCGTGTAGATTATACAGACTCGTTGATACGGGGTCGCCGGAATACGTATACTATTCCAATGAATTCCTGGAGCAATTTCACTTGTTGGTCTTGTATTTCAAATACTCACTATTGCGCCTTCGTATGTCAGTTTGTCAATCAGAAGTGTGGTTTCAGTGTTTCGAAAAACCATTCGAAAATTAAAATTATACATGTTCGTTTTTTCAATATTTATAAAATCTGTCAGTATTTCACCAAAAACTGATAAGTATACATACCCGATAACGTTTCCCATAAGTATCAAGTTTATGAGTGTTCAAATCAAAATGAACTATATTATTTTCCGCCAAATGGTTTAGATATGAATAAAAATGAATTGAACATTTTCGAAAAGTAAGCTTTTATTAAAATGCATTAAATAAAAAAAAAACTTCAATTTCCACAGGACGGCCGCATTTGTATCCAAGACCGTCAACGCCTTGCGGTTCAGAAACAGAATAATCGCGGGTATACTGAAACCTTAATGAATGCGACTTCAGTGAATCTTGATAGATATCGCACATTGTATCATTCACTAAAGTGGAAAGAGACAGTTTTTCTTGGACGATTGAACAGTAAAGATCGGTATTGAATATACATGTAATAGGAAAAAACTAATCCTATCTCTATATATCTACCAAATACGCTACATTTTCTGGTACCTACCGCGTATTCACTAGCATAAAAATCTTTCCACCCTGTGCCGGAATCATACATCAAATACAAGAAAATGTTCCAGAACTAATCAATTTATAAATATATATATATCTGGTATGGGTTGCGAGATTGATAATTTCTGTTCTATAATGAATAAGTATTTCTCTTTTTCACCGATCGTAAATGGTGATTTCATATAGCTGATTTCATATAACTGTATTGAGATGACAGTAGCTGCCAAGCATTTTCACAAGCATTGTGAAAAAAATGCCACCTCACAAGTAAAACGGTAAACACGTTATTTCTTTGTTTGTCAATCAGAAGTGTGTCATCAGTTTCTCGAAAAACTATTTGGAAGTTAAAATTATACACGTTCGTTTTTCCAATATGTATAAAATCTGTGGGTATTTTACCAATAACTGATAAGTCTACATACCAAATAACGTTTCCCATAAGTATCATATGAGTGTTCAACTCAAAATGAAGTATATTATTTTTAGCTAAATGGTTTAGATATTAATAAAAATGAATTAAACATTTTCGAACGGTAGCTTTTATTAAAATGCATTTAATGAGAAAAGTCTTTAATTTCTAGGACGGCCATTTGTAACCAAGACCGTCAACGCCTTGCGGTTCAGAAAAAGAAAAATCGCGGGTATTCTGAAACCTTAATGAATGAGACTTCAGTGAATCTTGATAGATATTACATTGTACCATACACTGAAGTGGAAAGAGACAGTTTGTCTTGGACGATTGAACAGAAAAGATCGGTATTGAATATACATGTAATACATAGATTATTACAATGGCAAAACAACTAATACCTATCATTTATATATGTACCAAATACGCTACATTTTCTGGTACCGTACCGCGTATTCACTAACTTAAAAATATATCTACACTGATCTGGAACTATACAATTGTCCCGGAATCATACATTAAACCCAATAAAATGTCCCGGAACTAATCAATTTACAAATATATATTTGGTATGTGTTGCGACATTGTTATTTTCTGTTCTATAATGAATAAGTATTTCTTTTTTTCACCGATTGAAAATGATGATTGCAGTTCAGTTCTAACTCTATACTATTGAGATGACAGTAGCTGTCCAAGTATTTTCAGAAGCATGTGTGAAAAAATGCTACCTCACAAGTGAAACGGTAAAATAGTTATTCAATCAATTAGTGTATTAATTGTGGCGATTAATGATCGATATATTTTAACGCGAGAGCGAAGCGAGCGAATTATTGTTCGAGATCATTAATCACCATTTTAATATACGGGTTGATTACAAAAAATTTCCGTCGACCTCGTTCCTGGGGTCATCGTGAAATTTTCGATATTAATTCCCTTCAACTAGGGGGAAACTTACAATATTTCGATTTTAAAATACATAAATTTGACAGCGCGAAGGTAATATGACATTTGAATAATATTCGAATTGGTGTATGTTTAGTTTCCTATACCACAATTATACATTAATAGACCAAATCGACCATTTAAAGGTTTTTAATGGTCGATTTCGGTGTATGTTTAATTGCATATACCACAATTTTGCATTAAAAGAGAAATTGAAGGTTAATAGGAGTCATTAACGATCGATTACGTGTAGATTAAACAGGTCGCCGGAAATAGTTATTTAATCAACTAGTATATTAATGGTGGTTAATGTTCGAGATCATCAATCGCCGTTTCAATATACGAGTTTTTTTATCAACATTTGGATAATATTCGAATTCGTTTATGTTTAGTTGCCACAATTATATATTAATGGACCAAATCTACCATTTGCTGATTATTAATGGTCGATTTTGGTGTATGTTAGATTGCATATATCACAATAATGCATTAAAAGTGAAATTGAAGGTTAATAAAAGTCATTAACGATCGATTTCGTGTAGATTAAACAGACTCTTCAATACGAGGTTGCAGGAAAACGTTATTTACTCAACTATTTCAATGAATTCCTGGAGCAGTTTGTCAGTCAGAAGTGTGTTCTCAGTTCTCCGAAAAACTATTTGGATATTGAAATTTTAGACGTTCGTGTTTCCAATATGTATACAATCTGTCAGTTTGTTACCAAAAACCGACAATTATTCATACCAGATAACACGTTTCCTATAAATATCAAGTTTATGAGTGTTCAAATCAAAATGAAGTATACCTACTATTTTCCGCTAAATGGTTCAGATATGGATAAAAATTAATTAAGCGTTTTCTGAAGGTGAGCTTCCATTAAAATGCATTAAAATTAAAAAAAAACTGTAGACATATCAGGAGCAGATTCAAAAACTTGCCGCGTTTTCAGTTTGGTTTGGTATTCTTGCGTTTTTGGATATGTTGTAGGCGACACATTTGGAAAAACAAAATTCCTTTTTAATGCATTTCAATAAAAGCATTTCTTTATTTTTTTTCATTCATTTTTGTTCAATTCTCCCCAGTCATTTATGAAATACGTCATCTTGAATTATCGGGTTTTAACAACAAATTTATCTCAAATTATTACGGAATCGAATCATAATCACAAAACTCGTTCATCATTTTGGAGCCGTTACCTTAAATCCCTAAAAACCAATTTTTAATAGAATCACGAAACTCGTCCGCTATATTGAGCTGCTATCTTGAATTTTTCAACTTCGACAAAAAATTCATGAAGTCGCCATTTTGTTTTTTATCTAACAAAAATTTCATATTGCATATTATGAACCTGTCAAATTTCAAGTTAATCAGACGACTAGAAGAGGGTCAAAATTCAATTACAAGATTTGATTCAGACAGATGAATAAACAGTGTGGGTTCAATAAAAGCCGTAACAAGGCAAGTAAAACGAAAGATTGTAAAAAATGGCACTCATCTCAGGAATAATTTTCTACTCCATTATCGTAGGGTATTGCGCCAATTTTTGAAAACATCTCCTGTATGTTTTTTAGTTATAAAACATGAAATCTCAATTCATGTCCTGGAAGTATTCATTAAACATAAAAAACTTCCGGGACGTCCCTGAACTATGCGTATTATATAAAAAACTTCCAGGACTGACCCGGAACTATACAGTTGTCCCTGAATCATACTTTAAACCAGAAAAAATGTCCCGGAACTCGTCAATCCACATAATATATATATATATATATATATATATATATATATATATATATATATATATATATATATATATATATATATATATATATATATATATATATATATATATATATATATATATATATATATATATATATATATATATATATATATATATATATATATATATATATATATATATATATAATTTTTTGGGTTTCTGGTTCATGGATAAGAGAAGTTCAGTAGATCATTATTGATTTACTAATAAAACGTTTCGTTTTGGGGCTCTAAAACTTCTTCAGTTATGTTTATCAAAAGGAGAGTTATGTTATGGCAATATTACATGTTTGTTTCCTCTTCCTCACCTTAAAACACTTATTCATAATGGTCCACATGTTGATATGAGGTGCTACTTTTTTTTGGGGTACTTTTTATTTCCTTATTTTAAATATTTTTTTGTTTTTTAGGTTATTTTTTCAATTTGTTGCCAATTGGGCGGTTATAGGCAATTAGGAATTCATTGTTCCCTTTTCATTTTGGCGTTGCTGGAAATAACTACATAACTACAAGAACAATAATTATCTCTTATCTTTTTTTAATATAGCACAATCACTGAAACAAAACCACAAGAAAAAAAACAACAGATGGCAGAACAAACAAAACGCACAATAACAATATACCGCCGATTAAAAACCAGATCCCTCTCTTCGTGTTGACTCTTCCACATGATAACCAAAAACAACATGGTTATATTTCCAATAAACCTGAATTACAACCACCCTTTCAAAGTTTCCAATAACAAACATAGATGGCAACACAAACACAAAATCCAAGCGCGACAACTGTCATAAACATTTGAAGACATCTAGCTGTCACAAAATACTAGGTTTGCCTATTTCCATGCGTCCAGGACGAATGAGCACCACATTGTTTTATTTGAATAACTTCAAAAACAAAACAAAAAGTAGCACCTCATATCAACATGTGGACCTTTATGAATAAGTATTTCAAGGTAAGAAAGAGGAAACGAAAATGTAATATTGCCATAACCATAACTTTCCCTTTCAGAAAATAAACATAACTGAAGAAGTTTTGGAGTCCAAAACGAAAAGTTTTATTAATAAATCAATAATGAATCACATTTGCCATCTTCAGGTGATGTCTAATCCATTCGATTGTTTCGAACTCTTCTGATGTTTTCGTGTTGTGCTTCTCAATTTGTAATGGTTATTAGGCGATTGCGCACGATCGTTACGATCGGTTTTCTTCGTTCGCGCCCTGTTGAGTGAAGAGCTGAAAGAGGTTGTTGGATGCGTTGTTGCCAGATCGCCTCCGGTGTTTCTCAATTGTGCACGATCGTCACGATTGGTCCCCTTCTTTCGTGTTATACTTTATATGGGGCCAGAAGAGGTCGCTGTTAAACGCGCCATTGCCAGGTTGCCATGGGTATTCCTGGGTGAACTCTCTGCTGAGAGCGTCGATGTTCCATCGCCGTTGATGTTTTGTTGTCGATTAATTTGTCGGTGGGTCAAGATAGATCGCCATATGGTTGGTAGTCTTCGACTGTCATCCCTTTTGTTCATATTATGTAGTCATTTTTCAATTTCGATGGCTTCTCTTGTTGTTCTTGAGTGGAAATCTTCATCACTTACCAATGTATGAGTTTCATTGGAGTTTATGCTGTGTCCTCTGTAGTCACTATTCCAGACGATGTGGTATCCTTGTTTCGTATAGAAATCTTGTGTTCCTCTTTACGGTTGTTGATTCTTCTGTTTGTTTGGCCTATCTACGACTCTTCACAATTTCCACATGGTATTTCGAAGACTCCTTGGCACTCTAGTGGTATACGGTCCTTGAGGTTTCTGAGGGTAGATTTTATTACACGGTCTGTTGTAATCGTTGTAAGGATATTGTGTCGGTGATAAATTCCACTGATCCTATCAGTTGTACCCTTTATGTATGGTAGGAATGTTTTGCCAATCGGTGGTTCCTGAACCTCTCGTTGTTTCTCTTTGTCTCTAGATGCTGCTTTGATAGTTCTCTTGGAGTATCCATTCATCTGGAGGGTCGTTTCGATATTATCCAACTCCTCTTTCATGTGGTCGTTGTCCGCCAATCTTCTTGATCGAGTTATCAGTGTATTCGCCACTAAGTGGATTTGCTGTGGATGGTGATGGGAATTTGCGTTTGAGTATCGATTGGTGTGAGTTTTCTTGCGATACACTGTGTGACCCAAGGTGCCGTCGGGCTTCTTCATGATCACTATCTTCCATCGTTCAAGATAACCTCCTGTGGGGTATTCATGTTGAAAAGAGAAAGATCAATCCTATCAATACCGTTCATAGAACTTTTTTTGTAGGAAATTGAATTTCCTACAAGTCATTAAAATTTCCACAAATCCAGTCATTTATGAAGTATCGTCAAGGAAATTAGAATTTTCTACAAAAATCAGATTCAGTGACTCGTACAATCTTACGTTGTAGACCATGTAATCCTGAGTAAATCGCGTTTTGGTACGATATGATAGTATTGAATGCCGCTGAGTTATAGATACTTGAAAAAAAAAAGAACAAAGTTTACGTACATTTCAAATGAGAAATATTTCCACGCTCTAGGAAAGTAATGAATGTTGATATTAAGAGCTCAAATTTTCAGGCTTTTTTTTTGAGATTTACAACAAAATTTTAGGTTAGGAGCAAAAAACAAAATACATTGTCGTAAAAAACATCATAATGTACATACGTGTATATTTATTTTCATGTGAAACTAACTTGATTTTCTATTATCAAATAATAATATTGTTCTCTTTGGAATGAAATAATGAGAGTGTGCGTAAGATGTCTAAAAACCCTGGTGAATGAACCGATTCGATATTGTTTAGATTTTCGAGGGGACACCACCTGCCATTTCAACAGAGCTTCTCTTTGTGGTAGTCTGTGGTAGATGGCGACGTCCAAAAATTTTTGTTTATATTCTCGCTTATTGTCAGAACTTAATTCCAGACATCTGCAGCATCTTATATGAAATTATTTTCAGTGATTTGTCGGTATCTATGCGTTTTTTATCTATGATTTGAAATATTGCTTAGCTTATTCCTGAGTTTGATCTTTGAAAAATCACTCGTTCAACAGTTCATTAGTGCGTGAAGAATTGTTTATTTTCAGGTAGTGTAGTGTGTAAGGATACTTTTCGTAGGATGGGCCACATTTGTATTTTGTGTGGACAGTGTAAAGCCGCAGATTCAAATATTCACCCGTACTCAGTACTAAAAGCAAGTACAAATCTTCACGAATTGACTAATAATGATATTTTCATAGTTCATCATATTGTATGCATTGAAATTTATATTTTCTACAATTTAATGACAATTTCAGTTCCAATTCTCCGTCTGTTAAAATGCAGTTAACATCAAATTCAAATGGTACAGAATACGAAAAACAACACGACGTCCTCTCTTTGTGCAATGTTTCGGGGTTTCTAATTCTAGCTTTGCTATTGGTGAAGTTTGACAGATGTCTCTTTTCAACCAATAGCAAAGCTAGAATTAGAATCCGGGAACAGTTCGCCTCAAAGAAAAAGCTAAGGAAATATATATACCCTGTAACTGAATTGACACAAAAACAAAATTGGCGCCATCTGACCCGCTAGAGATCTCTATTATCAAGTAGGCCAAGTGTCGCCAAGTCGATCCCAAACTTCTACAGGTAAAAGTGCAAGCACCAGGGTTTTTAGACATCTTAAGTGTGAGTTTCATCGTTGTAACAAAGAATTACTTTCACTTGAAATATTTTTATTTTATACAATTTATTGATAATCATCGATAAATCTAGGAGCAGATGTTGGTTTTACATGAATTATACTTTTTTCCATTCTTGGCAAGTTATTCACACGAAAATTTCTTTTCATAATCCACATGTGTTTATTATGTATAAATTTTTTTGTAATATGCACTCACAACTTATGAATTACAAACTACACCTGGGATATTATGAATCTTTCTTCACAAGCCTTTACATATCAGAACCACAAAAAAATTATTGCCCACAAAGCAGGTAAATAAGTTGTGAAATAGAAATTGTGTAGCTTTGGAGAAAGATTGATTATAAATTCTCCGTCCCAATGAATTTCAGATTTTAGAAATTATTTTGGGGACCAAATGAATAAATCGCAAGCCGTTAAACCTCAACCATACATTTGAATTTGGCATTGCGTGTATTATTCATGAGTTTCTTTCAATTCTTCACAATTCTTGTCCATTTTCAAATAAGTGACTTCAAATTTTTCTGTTACTCTATCGTAATAGGTTTTGTTTTGCATGAAAAAAGACATTTTATTTCAAATAGTTGTTCAACGCATCCATCTGAAACTACAACTCCGTCAACTGAAACGCTTAACCATGGCTGCAGGGGCGAAACATACGTTCCAATTCTGTAAAATTCATACTCTGGAAATTGATCGATATATTCCTTGAATGCGAAATTTTTGTTTTGCAGCCCATATTCTACACTTTGAGTTTTGAGTTATTTTTGGGGAAATAAAGTCTGAGGCTATTTATCAAAGGGGCAAATACGGATAATTTGCGTTATCTGGAGTAAGTCGCCCGATTCCGCCACTGCGGCGCCACTTACGAAGGTACTCCAAGGTTTTCATCCCACCCTTGTATATAACAGAAAACAACTACTTCAATTGAGAATGTTTCCCTGTTTAATTGGTTTTATACAAATAATGAACATAAAATCAAATTGAAATTCTAAGTATCAGAATTTGAAGGCAATTCTTCAAAGCAGTAAAACAATCAATGTTTCTGAATAGTTTTTACCGCTTACCTTCTTGGGAGTATTATGCACCTTACTCAAATAATTTATATAAGTAGGTACTCATTAACCGCACAGAAGCTGAAAAACAGAAGATTCCCAACATAAAATGGCTTTCATTATCTTTTTTGCAATTCGCTATGCATCGTATATCACTTCGGCTTGAGCGCGCAACATTTTCAAGCTTGAATAATACACATTTTCTCATAAATTGGTCATAATTACACTAATAAAACAAGAGCTCTTTGAGTTATTTATGGATGCTAACAATCATTCAGTCGAGGATATTTAGATGCAATTGGAATCATGAAATGCCACTACTTGAGTGATATGGGAAATGGAGAGAACGCTTTCTTTTGATGATGGATCCGTTTCATCGCACGATCGGCGATCGAATGACATTCAGAGGTTTTTCAATACAAGGAAAGGACCGGCTAAGTCCTCAGTTTCGAAGAACGTCCACGGAAAATGTATATGTTGATATACCGGTAATAATTTTACTCATGTGTTTATGGATCAATACAAATGTTTATTTGTTGTTGTGAATAATCCTTAATGGACAGAGTGTGGGACTCGCTTTGAGTTTCTCGGTTCCTTTGCCCAAGGTTCTCTGGGTTACTCACTAAAAATCTCACCCAGTAGGCTCGTCTGATTCGTACCTCCGAACGACACTTGGGCCTTTTGACCCATTGTATCCGGCCTGCTTATTCCCTTCTACAGCACCCATTCCAGTAGTTTTGTACCCTGCAGAAGTTTGTACAGGTCTTTTGCTGGAAGTGTGCTGTACAGTCTCGGTTCCCCAATTGGTTGCCCGATGACTGACTGTCTTCTGCGGTCCAGAGTTCCGCAGTTACATAGTATGTGTGGTACTTTTCTCGTTCCTTGCCGCACAGTCTGCATGTTAGGTTGCCATTGAATAGTCCCATTTTGTTGAGGTGCACTTTTACTGGCACATGTCCTGTCTTCAGTCCCGTAACAATGTTCAGCTGTTCCTTGTTAAGGGTTAACAGGTTTGCTGTTTTTTTCCGTGTCTGTTTCCTTGTATGTCTTTCCAGTATTGTTTGTGTTTTTCCTGGATCCAGTCTTCTACTGACGCTCGTACCATACGCTTTGGTACCCCGAGGGTCTGCTTTGGCCCTGGTTCGTTTTCCGATCCTCTTCTGGCAAATTCGTCGGCTTTTCCATTCCCTGCAAATCCCTGATGACCTGGCACCCATATCAGCCTGACGCGGTTTTTATTCTGCCAGAATTGCCAGTTCCTCTTTGCAGTCCCAAACCGCCTGGATGTCTGAGAGAATGTGAATCTGTTTCTCTACTATTGCTCTTCTGGTGTTTTCCCTCACACATTGAAGGATTGCGTAGACCTCTGCTTGAAATACAGAGGTGTGAGTACCTGAGCTCGGTCCTTGGGATTTTGGAGTACATTCCTGCTCCCGCACCATTCTCCATCTTCGATCTGTCTGTGTACCAGAACTTGCCCTGTAGAATGGTGTTGAGTTCTGTCCGAATGGTATCAGGTAGATTTCAATAGAAATACTTTCTATTGAGGATATATTTTGGTATTTCGCCGATCATGGTCCTCCAGAACCCAAGAATACCATCAATTCTATATTAGCTGCATTAATAAATGAAATAAAATAGATTTATTTGTACTAAGTGATGGATGTACACGTCAGTCATATGTTATCAAATCTAGGTTAACAATATCGTCAATAAAATACATGAATACAATAAATAAGCATTACATAAACAATACATTGAATACAATATATATACAATAAGTCAATCTAAATATATCAACCTGATGTATCATTGAGGAATTCTTTCACAGAGTAATATGCTTTTTGTACCAGATTTTTTTTTATTTCTCTTTTATACCTTTTAATGTCCATGTTTTGTATACATACGGGAAGTTGATTAAAAATTTGATTCCCGCATATTTGGCTTTTCTAAATTTTGCTAATTTGTGGGTTATGCTCAGTGCTCCAGCATTCTTGTTGGGTATTGGTGTTTTTTTTTTAATGTATGCAAGTTCTCTTTCATGTAGATTAGTATTTTGTATATATAAAGACAGGAAAAAGTCAATATTTTGTTGTGAAGGAATTTGATGTCAAATATGATCCTCAGAATACGCTTCTGGCTAACAAAAATTCTTTCAGAATTAGCGCAATCTCCCCATAGTGCGACGTTGTAGGAAATATGACAATACACTACAGAATAATACATATTCATGAGTGGTTTCCTATCCAAAGTTTCCTTTAATTTTAGGATTGCAAAAAATCCAGAATTGAGTTTTTTTAAAGTGTGCTGTAGATACTTTTCCCACGTTATGTTTCGATCTAGATAGAGCCCTAGGAATTTAGTTGTCTCAGAGTTTTGATGTTCTGTTGAAGTCATACAAGGACTATTATTCTTACATTTGAGTTGGAGGTACACTGTTTTCTCCGTATTTAGTATCAAATTGTTACTATTAGACCAGTTTTCAAAAGACTTTGTAACGCTACCTATTGAATTTTGCAAGTCTTCGACGGTCTGTGCTGATACTACTACTGAAGTATCATCTGCAAACATAGTTATCAATCCATCTTTCACATAGTCTGGCATGTCATTAACAAAAAGTATGAAAAGCAGTGGTCCCAGTACCGACCCTTGTGGAACACCACTATCCAGAAAGTAGATGTCAGAACACTCATTGCTAATTTGTACGTAGGCCTGTCTATGGATGGGGTATCATTCTAACAGATCAAGAAATTTTCCTCTAATTCCATTTGAGTTTAGTTTTTTTTGAATAAAATTCACTTATAAGCTGTCAAAGGCACACGAAAGATAAAAGAAGATGCCACAAACGAATCTACCTGCATCGATGTTCGTATAGAACTTTCCATGAATTCGCAAGCGGCACTCTCCGTTGATACTTTGTATCTCGTCAAAAATTCAGGAATTCTATCATAATACGAGATGGCATGAATAATTGTCACCTGTCTATAGTTATCCATAGAGGTACGCTAATTTTTTTGTATATATGTATATAACTTTGCCCAGTTTCAGGTTGGATGAAAATACGCCTGTATGAAATGACAAGTTGATTAAGTAGGCTAGAGAATTTCCTTCAGAGTTTTTATTATTTTAACGCTTATTTTATCGTCTCATGTACTTTTTTTGTTGGGAAATAATGGTAATTATTTGGTGGCAACTAACATTTCGGAAATAAATGCTCTGTCCGATATTTCTTATTGGTGCAGTACATTCTGTTGATTAATTTTTTCCAAATTGTTCGACTAATTTCTTTTGTGTGTTTAGAGAGCAGAGCAGAGCATACTGCTACTTCTTTCGGTTGGGTTACGTTTACATCTTCTATATTCAGATTGATATTTTTTTTGTTATTACTCTTTTTTATTACCTTGTTAACTATGTTCCATACAGTTTTCTGTTTGTTTTCGCTCTTCCTTATGATATCCGCGTAAAAATCTTTCTTTTCTTGTATTACTAGATTGTTGAAATACTTCTTCTATTTTTTATAGCGCTCCCAGTTTTCAGGTTTATTTTCATTGTTTTTCGGCTGGACATTGCTTCTAAGTTTTTGCTTTCATTTTATTTTTTCTGTTACCCATACTTTTTCCGTGCGGTAATTTTTTTTGCGGACAGTTTGTTTCGATAACATAATTAATACTCGATATAAATTCATTGAACGCTTAGTTTATGTCAGGGTCTACCTCATAAATATTTCCGAAACCAACAAATGATAGAGGTTGCTTTGACATATTCAAAAAAGTTTCAGATGTATTTCTATTGTTATCATACCAAGTGTTTTCGTTCTCCCTAGAGATTTTAGAGGGTGGTTTCAATGTAGTAATAATAGCCAGGTGGTCTCCTATATTCCGTTGAGTAGTATAGGATTCGTTTCCATCCTCAATTTAAGTTGTAACAATATAATAGATTTTTGTTTTAGATATTTTGTTCTTAGAAAGAGCAATTCTAGAGGGTTCGTTTGGAGCACATATATTCAAATTAAGGTATGTGAGAAATTCATCTAGAATTTTTTTTTCGGATGTTCAGCTTCAGCTTTTTCAGTTGTTGAGTTCAAAATTTCAGTTATGTTGTAAAAACATTCATTATATAAAAAGTTCTTAAGTTCAGGTTTGAATACATATAAGTTGTCTTCCAATCTCGTACAGGTGGACAAATGATTCAGAAAATGATTTCCTTTATACACTGGGGTTTTTCATACAGACTGGTTCCATGTTTGGGAAGTCTAATAAGTTTTGAAGAGCGAGCTGGGTAATCGTCTTGATCAGAGTAGAGAGAAAACTCATGATAATTACATTTCGCATAAAGGATGCATTTTGTAGATATATTTTGAGTATAATGTAAGAATTCCATATTCTTTGAAATTATTGTTTCTCTATAATCTATTTTGTACATTGATCGTATGATCCTCTTTTGAGAAATGAAAACTCTGGATGCGCCCACTACACCAACCCAGAGATGATATTATAGGAAATGAGGGAATAAACGATAGCGTAATAGACGCTGATCAACTGACTCGATACAAAAATGATTTTCAGTTGTAATATAGCAAGGTTACTGCTATTTAATTTCTTGCAGATGTGATCAATATCAGTATTCCAACTCATATTAATGTCTACGAATACTTAAAAAATTTGGTGGATTTCGGAAAAGGGGCTTCAATATCATTTACTGTGATTCTACCATTTTCAGATATATCATTTCTGATGAAGAACTGCATACAAATGACCTAAGCGGAGTTGACCATCAGATATTTCCTCCCACACCACGTGGTGTATCCTTTAGACAATCTACTCATTTTTGCAGAGAGTTCTTGAGTCGTTTCTGCATCAGTAGCCAAAGTGGTGTCATTAGCATATATGTTTGTTCGGTGACAATTTTTTCAATGGAATAATCAAAATGGTTTATAGTGAGTAATCCGGTACCAAACTTAACTTCAAACGTCTGCGAAGTGGATTGAAAGATCAGTTTCGATTTGATTACCCGACTACGACAAAGCAAGAAGGAGGGTTATGATTTTGACCGGTATGTATGTATGTGGGTATGTATGTCTGTTCATCTGTTCCCTCACAACTTCTAAACTACCTATCATAATTTGACAAATGAGATATCTTTGGAAGCGTCCTGATTGTCCAGTAGTTATAGGCTTACATTCAATTGAATATGGTCATAAAAAGTCATGAACTAAAAAAGAATATTTAATGATGCCGTGTTGTGTATCAAATGAAAGGGCATAATAAGCACATTTGAAATATATATATATATATATATATATATATATATATTGTTAGCTGTTGCTCGCGGGTTTGCTTGCATGCACTCGATAATTGGGAATAATTTCTAAAATCACGCCTCGGATGTGAGCCAAACATATTTTCTCTCAAAACCTACCCAAAATGCATATACAATAAATACGGACTATGGTACACATGTTAAAATTATTCAAAAAAAAACCAAAACGTGTGTAATAATAATGACATAAGCTGGGAGTATCTCTACGCGGTAATAACCCAGATTCGTGTAAAACAATGAAACCTAAAAAAAAAAAATAGCGGCTCTGTTCTCTAAGTTCAAACCCGACCACTGAAAAATCACGCTCAAAAAAGTATGAAACAAGAAAATATTCTCATCTGAAATTGTTAAGTACGAATTATTCAATATTTATCGCCTATTAAATGAACAACTTACAGGTAATAGATTTCAATGTATTCAATACATATTCATAGTGATGCACAGAGGATAGCCTTGGTCATATGCCACTTTACCCTAAAGCTAATGATTGCCTACTACTGTTAGAATGTATTATTTTGTTAGGGTAGGTCCTTACGAAAGTCCAGTCTTTGATGTGACCTCATGTAGAATCTACCACTCAATACTGGGGCTGAAATTGTGCTCATCAACCCCCCAGGTGATGGCTTAAACAGGAATATTCATGTTTGTTCAGGTGCTCAATCATGCGAGAATTCAGAGGTCTACAAGTTCTACTTTCATGACAATCAAATTGAATTGTGGTGATTGTCATGCAATTTAATATTCACGGAAGACCTCTGAACTGAACTCGATATAAAAGCAATGAAGGAAAAATAATAAGATACAATCATAACTGGAAAGAACAGGTAGAGAAAATGCCAGGAGCCTAATGATCACAAAATACTTCAATGACACGATGGTAGAATGGAACAGGACAACATACCTTTTTTTTATTTTTCGACTACCACGTCACATATAATATCACTTATATTCTCGTATTTTCTGAGAGGTGTTATGAAAAAAATGTTTTATTATACTCCTTATTTTTGCCGTCATCGAAAAAATCTATCTAAATTCTACGAAATATTCTATTCTGACAAAAAAAAATCATGTTTCAAAGATAAACCATTTTATTACAATTTACAGTATGACATTCGGCCAACGACGACGTCATCAATCACGGAAACGAACTCAACTCGTTCATAAAAGCCCTGTATACTGACAATACAAAATGAGGTCCATAAATCGAAGGCTGGCATATACTCACTACTTACCCTGACAGTTTCTTTCATGACATATGCAATATGTTCTTCGGCCATCCTCCGATTTTTTGCCAATAAACCATTCACCAGGTCGATAACTGGACCTCCTTCGCATGGCTGGAAATAAAGTACCGGATGTCAGTATATACGCTCATCAAAGGCAAAGGGTATTTTTCGTTTTAGTATGATTGAAAGCACTGTTAGAATTATGAGTGATTTCAACGATATGCTACCAAATGATTAACTCTGCATTAAAAAGTTCTGCTATATTCTTCAGAATGAACGAATCAAGTGAATTAACACTATAAATTTTGGCGAAAACTCCCACAGAAAATCAATTGGCCAAGGTTTTTCATTGGCTGTTGCTCAAGGATGTTATGCCTATGGAAAGGGATAGAAACAAACGATATGATGTTCATAACCAATATTAGGTTTGGTTGTTTCCCTTTTTTTAAGATGAATATATTTTCCTAAATTCTACTCCATTATAGTAGTAACAAATTATTTTCTTATCAAAATTGCCGAGATCTATCATTGAGTAATGTTTCAAAATCTTCCTCCAGGTTGTGATGAATGAGAGACCTTAATCTCTAAATATATGAAAATTTGCATGTGGGTTTTACACTGTGGGTGAGCACTAAGGATTTCTGGAAATTAAACTCCCAAGGTGGTGAAAAAGGTGCTGAAAGTTTGTATGAAAATCCGTCATTTTTCAATCATGAAATCTGAGAAACTGTCAAATTAATGTTCGAAGCTTGATCAAATCACATAAAGAAAGCCAGAAAAAATACAAATTAACGCGCACGAAGTCGCGGGCACCAGTTTGTTTATTATATGCTGTCAATCACAAATGTTCATAAGGAATATAAAGAAATACTAATATCAACAAAATATATTCATTATCTAACAAAAACAAAAGCAGATGCCCTATCACGACTGGAGCTCAGCGTACCTCAATTTGAGCGACATATCGTTCTACCGTTTTCCGGGAAAGAATATTTGTTCTCTAGAGAGGGATGTGATGGCGGTGCTATACAGGAAAAGTTAACTAGACTTCCTTGTTCTTTCCAAACTTATTAGATAACTATACCGATAGAAAGTGAAACGTTTTCTGGGTATTTTTTTAGATAAGCCCTGCAGTTTCCAATATTTTACGTGGAGAATCACGGGAAAGGGGTCATTGACCCACATTCAACCAGGCACATGTTGAGAGAAAGGAATGAGGGATTTCTGCTAGCTATTATTCCAGATAATATCGAAGAATATTTTGATTTTTTTCATGTTTTCTGAGGATTATCCTGTTGTCTTCTTGTTTCATCTATATGTTGCCATCGTCCGTCACAGAGAAGAGTTCAGATACTGCAATGGTTATTTCTTCGAATGGAGCACCTTGGTTGTATTTTTTCATTTCACCTCTGGACCATGTTCTGGGATATTTAGTTGCTCTGCATTCAGGACATCTTCTGCACTAGCTTTCTTCATCGTCCCAACATTGGTCTCTGCCTGATGGAAAGGAAAACTTTCCAAATTGAATATTGAATCGTTTTCTGAAAATCGAAAAATCAACGACAAAATTTCGGTCTTCAGTCTTGATAAAGAATTCTTATAGATGAACGAGGCCATGGTGAATGTTTGAGCAAATGATCGTTCTTCCGTTTTCTGGGATACGGTGCTATTCGGAAAAAGTTAACAAGACTTCTTGGGCATGAAAATGTGTTATTTCCGAGCTTATTAGATACCAATGATGATAGAAAGCTAATCGTTTTCCGAGTATTTTCAAAATCAGCCCTGTTGTTTCCAATATTTCACTTGGAGCACCACGAGAAAGGAGTTTTTTCCTTGGTTCACATTCAACTTGGACTCTGCCTGATGGCTTGATTAGATTTCTGAAATTTGAAAATTCTACGACAATAATTTCGATCTTCAGTCTCAATAAGGAAATCATGTGAATGAATGAGGCAAAGGAGAATGTTTTCCAAAAAGGATTACTCACCAGAAAAAATAATTTCATTATTGTCGTAGATTTTTCAGTTTTCAGAAAAATATTTTTAGTTAATATCCAATTGAGAATGTTTCCCATGAATACAAGATAACATTAAACGATGGAAGATACTGATTGAAGTTCATCTTTCAGTCGCAGAGGATTCCATAAACATCCTGTTGACATTTTCGAGAAAATCACTCTGCCTTATTTTGTCCAAGGTCTCATTGACTCCCAGATGTCTTGTTTGCCCTCATAAATTCCCTTCAAGACTTCACGTATCCTCTTTTCGGGTAAAACCAATTGGAAAATCGACGACATCCTATTAGCTGACTCCCATCCCGCTTGAGTAGTTTATTTTCCACATCCCAGAAATGTCATTGTGCCACATTGCCTTGAAGATGATATCTCCAGTTTCATTCTCTTTCCAACACAGAAAGTCTCCAATATTTGGATCTGTTCCTTGGTCTTGTCTTATGTGGGCGGTAGTCCAGTCATCAACAGGCAACTCCTATGCAGTCTTCTAGATAGATATCCGAATTACTATTTGGCCATTCTAGGTGATGGTTCATCTTTCACCTGATGGCGGATTATCAGTAGTTCTCCTTAGATGGCCCTGGGAACTTCGGTTTAACTAGTCCGATATATTGATCAATTCAGTTTCTTGATATTTTCTCGAAAACTCACTAGATAGAACGTCTGAAGTAGGTTTTTCTTGACTGGTTATTAGCAGTGCTATTCTAATATTTTAATCTTTTTAAGTATTCAATTAACCATGTGCCTTATGCACTTTGTGCCCCTTCCTGAAGTGGCTTTTCGATCAATACTGCCCTCAATTTTGGCCTTGAAGTGTTGGAAAACGCCTTCACTTCCAAGGAATGAACCAAGGCTACAGTGCATTCCTTGAAGTGTGTTAATCTCAAGCCAGCTGTCCTTTTAAATCCTCCGGGGCCTCTGGGTAGGCAAGCTGGAACAGTCTCTTGACGTCTGCTTCAAAGTCCTGTAGACTTCTGCACTCGTGTTTTTAACTGTGTCCGTTACAATTGTCCTCGATATCTCCCTGGATGGTCTGTTACTTTGGACACCTGAGAAGCCACTAGGAGTGCAGTTTTTTTTTCTTCATCATCCCATCTATTGGCTGTCCACAAAAGTCGATAGTTTCTCGGAATTATGTTATGTGGGAACAATGCCACGGTCATTTTCTTCTTCTTGCTGTCCCTTCCTTCCATTATTCGCCGGACTATGTTGATTTCGACCCCAATTTTATCAAAATATTCCTATGAGTGGCTCCTCAGTTTTCTAAACAATCTTCCTGAAAATTGCTATCTGTCGTTCTTCCAAAATTTTCTGGCAATTTTCCAGCACCCTATTCCTTTTGTCAACGAATCTCCTCTTCTTGCTCTCCTTTCTGTCTTTGTTCCTTCTCCACTTGTTTTTCTCTCTGTCGACGTTCTTTCTCCATCTTCCGACATTTCTCCTCCTTCTGTCGACGTTTCTCCTCCTTCTATCGACGTTCTTCTTCCTCTTGTTTTTCCATCATCTGTCGTTTCCCCCTTATTTCGTTTTCTTCCAGCTTGATCATTTTCATTATGGTCTCTATATCGTTATAGGATGTATTTCCCGTATTCACAATTAGTTTTTCTCAAATCAGCCACTAATATTTTTACTTTCGACACCAACTGCTACAAATCTAGAGTTCGTTGATATACTCGACTGATAATCGTCCGTTTATTTACATTTCACAATAACAACACTATGAGAATAAAATGAATCGATTACAATTCACATTCCAAGATACCGCGCGCGACAATGTAACTGTGCGACCTTTCTTCCACTTTCCGGAACGGCAACTAATGTATGTAATGTCTGTCTGATACTTACACGCGATGCATTATATATATAGAGAGCTCATCAGTACTAGAATCCCTGGAAAATTATCGAAGCTCCCAAAGCCCACGATATGACGTCACCTCGCGTGGGCTATATATAATTGTAACAATGCAGTGGTGTAGTGGCTTCGTAACAATATAAGGTTCAACAAACTTAATATAACTTGTCACGTGCAACTCATTTATCAATCAATTTTTCACAGGTAATAGCGGGTATGATTGATGAGAGCAGCACCAATCTAGTGAATGAGTATACACAATCACAAGAGAACTCATATCTGCCCATACGTTAGTGATTTCGAAAAGGCATACGAATCGCAAATAAATTCTACGTAAAGGAAACGGAACAAAATTCAGAAAATTGTATGTACTTAAATCATTTCATGTACCGGACCGGAAAATTGAAATCAAGCACAAACAATATTACAAAAATTCAACATAACTAAATGAAAAGAAAATTGGAGGAATCTTCTCACCCCCTGTTGAATGGAAAAGGAAATTTAGTCGAGTTCGAGTCACAGAAAATCAACATCAAGTTCTCAACACTTGTTCTCCTTTGAATTGGCACCCGGTATATATCGTAATCATAAATCAATCACTTATGTTTTGTTGGCGTGCCACAAGGCAAGAGCAATTAATATAAATTACTTTATTTGTAATGGTGACACATAACAACTTATTGAAAATTCATTATTCTCTATATGATCTGTAATTATGACAAGAGATATTCAGAACAGACCTGAACGAATTTTTGGGTTGTTTGTTGGGACTTTAGGGAAAGGAACAGGTATCACAAAATATTGTGATTTTTGGAAAATACATCTTTATGGGATTTTGAATTCGAAATTTGTATATGGACTAGAAAATTGAAATAATAATTTTTAATTAGGAAAATCTTGTTGAAATCTGCATTTTGTTATCGAATAATAGAAGATCAATGATATTTGGAAAATAATAAT
The DNA here is from genome assembly GCA_018342105.1 of Gonioctena quinquepunctata. NCBI lineage: Eukaryota > Metazoa > Arthropoda > Insecta > Coleoptera > Chrysomelidae > Gonioctena > Gonioctena quinquepunctata. Next base: position 1,018,219 of record JAFIRS010000051.1, on the reverse strand, counting down.
TTCTATTCGCGTGACAGAAAAGGTTTACTCATGGAAAGTATACTAATTTGCTATTTTTTCATTAAATTTCACCAGATATAGCATAGCCAGTAGTACTGATGGGCTAGTTACATTCAATTTTTTTTTGTATTTAGATACATCCAATGACAAGGGCATTCTACAGAAATTAAGGTTATACGATAATCATATATACAAAATAATCCACTTATATGCTAGCCAAATCATAGGCTTTTCATATATAAAAGATAATTAAATAATCAATTTGGAATAATACGAGAGATTTCCTTTTCAAATGCTCGTAGGATCAGAAAAATAAGTCAACATCGGCAGATTCCAAATTATCGTAATATCTACACATATTTGAGAGAGGACAGAGGTAGTGAATTGGATATACCTAGGTGAAAGGTTATATTTGTCCTAGAAGTTATTCGTGTGGCATTGAAATCAATCGAGGTTGAGAGATTTGGAGAATCTATACCATTATTTATGATTTGTGTAAAAACCCAAGATTTGCGATCTCTCTTCGTTTTCTCAATGAATACATGTTGAATTCTACTAATAATGAATTATAATCATTGCCCCTCTCCAGATAAGAGCCATTTTTTTGAATAAAAGCAAATTTTCGAAATTTATTCTGGAGGGACTCTAACGATATAGTATTTCAGCCTACTTCTAACCACTGAGTAGTAAACGTTGCGTAAAGCATCAAAAGATCGGAATTCCTTACAGTTTATGATAATGTACTGGAAGATGATTTTTTTAATGTGATCCGCGAAGGTAAGCTTTCCATCGAATACATCTCCTAAGTCTTTGCATTCGGAGACTCGTGATAACTGTTGATTTGCCACCCAATAGTCAAAAGTGAGGGGAACGTGTTTGCGGAACAAAATCGTTACTTTACACTTAGTGGGATTCAGGAGAAGTTTGTTATCAATACACCAATTATTCAGAGTAACAAAATTTTTTCGTAAAAGTTCACAATCTCGAATGTCATTCATTTTGCAGTACAGCTTCAAGTCATCGGCGTTCAAGAGAGTTTTGGAATTCAATGATTCGAATATGCATTGACAAACAAAAGAAACAAGAGTGGTCCCAAGTTCGACCCCTCCATTCTATGGATAACTTGGAATTGTTAATAATCAATACAATTTCTGGTGTCAACTGAAGTTTGTAGTGTGTGAAATTATCTGACTCATATATAATAAAATATTTGAAATAACATTTATATTTCAAATATTGTATTTCATACTCATGAATTTCATGTAAATTCCTCTAGCTGACACGATTCTACGAAACAAGTATTCCCCTTAACTAACAAATTACCACAATTAACAAATGGGTCAACAGCTTTTCTGATCGGATTACAAATTCCAGTAAACATCATAAAATCTCTCTTGGAACAACCAAAAGTCTAATTTTGTATTTATTTTCAATCTACACGAAATCGATCGTTAATGACCTCCAATTTCTCTTTTAACGCATAATTGTGATATATGCAATCAAACATACACCGAAATCGACCATTAATAACCTGTTGATGGTCGATTTGGTCCATTAATGTATAATTGTGGTATAGGCAACTAGATCTAGAGGAATTGGAATATTATTCAAATGTAAAATCATATTACCTTCGCGCTGTCGAATTTATGTATTTTTTAATATCCAAATATTGTAAGTTTTCTCCTAGTTGAAGGAAATGGGTATCGAAAATCACACGTTGACCCCAGGAACGAGGTCAACAGAATGTTTTGTTATCAACTCGTATAATTAAATGGCGATTAATGATCTCGAACATTAACGCGCTTGCTTTGCTCTCGCAATAGTTGATTAAATAACTATTATCGCAGAGCGTTCTCGACCTATATTGTTATGTATAAAATTGTGACAAACAGTGTAAAACATTTTTTTTTTTAAATGACACATCTTTATCCACTGCCAGCGTTTTTTAATATGTCAAGCCTGAAATTAATATGGAACAGATTAATTTTGGAACACAAAAAGATAAGAAGAAGAATGAGAAGAAGAGAAATGAAGTGTTCTATGGTTCAGCTTGGAGTGAACCAGTGAACCGAAGTTAGCCAACTGCAAATTTCTGAACTATCCCAAAATTGTTTCAATGTATACAATTTTACTTCAATCTTCTGTGAAATGGAACGAAATATCTGTAAAATTTTTTTTTTTTCAGACAGAAATTGTTATTGACTAATTAATGTGTGAGTCCTTAGGAAAATCTAGTCTATTGTAATTCTTCCATGTGACCTCATGTAAAATCTGCGAATTGATACAGGGGCTGAAGTTATGCTTGTTAACCTTCATGTGATGACCAAAATAGAAAGATTCATGTTTGTTTAGGTGTTCATTTATGCAGACATTCAGAGGTCTACAAATTCTACCGATATACTTTGTAGAGCAATCACCACATTTCAATTTGTAGATGCCGCTTTTCGATAATTTGTCAATTTCATCTTTTGTATTGATTTAATGTCTGTCCAAGTTGTAATTGGTTCTGATAGACATTTTTACATTCTCTACCCTACTTTCTATACACTTAACCACCTTTTGGGCAATGTTATTGTTCAGAAAAGTATTGAAATGTATTTTTCCGTTGCCTTCATATTAGGGTATGTTAGTTTGTTCTCTCTTTTATTTTTGAATTTATGAATTAGAAAATTGATCAGATTTATATCATAACCGTGGTTATAAGCTGATTGTTTTAGAATGTTGATTTTCTTGTGATATTCAGGAAGTGGTAAAGGAATATTTAGAAGCCGGTGTACGTAACAATTAAAAGCTGCCTTTGTTCGCTGTGTATGACATGTGCTGGTTTTCTGTGAATACCAAACTGCAAATTGCTCCATTATTTTTATGTATTGTGATGTCCAAAGGGTTCAATTCATTTTCTGATTCCATTTCTAATGTGAATGCGATGTATTTCATTGATTTTGTCTAGAAGCTCAACAGCTGTATCTGAATCTTTATTTATGAACAACAAACAATCATCAACATATCTGTGCTAATGGAGAATTATATTGTTATTATAAATGATAATGTATTTATTTTTCAGATTATTCATAAAGATATCAGCTAGGAGAGGTGAAAGACGACTCCACATAGCAAGCCCTTTAATTTGCTGGTGAAATTTGCTATTAAATGTGAAGAAATTTTGTGAGGTTAGAAATTTGTGCGATTTGTGTTGCGTCTATATTAGTTGTTCTCATTAACCAATGGTATAGTTTCGAAAAGTGAAACATTCTCAATTGAATATTGATAGAAATATTTTTCTGTGAATTGAAAAATCCACGATTGAAATGAAGTTATTTTTTGTGAATGTCGAACAGAAAACAACTACTTCTCCGGCTAGAGCCACGCTGGACATTGAACTACATCTGGTTATCTTGACGATGGAAGATAGTGACTAAAGTTTATCTTTCAGTCGCAGATGATTCCACATCTGATTTTATGAACATCCTGTTTATATTTTCAACAAATCGGTATAGTTTCCTTTTGTGAAACTCAAGTAAACAGCTTGCTGACATCGAAGGACAATATGAGACAATTATAAGTAAGAAGCTTTGTAGAATGTAATTTTTCAATTAAATCTGAAGTGTTTGTAATAGAGTGCAAAGCTTTGAAATTGGTCAAATTCTTGATGGGACGGTACAGGAACGAAGCCATGATGCAAACGGGAGTATTCGTGAAGTTTACCACTGACAAGACTAACAAGATAATCTAATAACTTCTAGTCGAATAGGTTAAACCAAATTACTGATATTCCATTAATAAATTGCTGTTCCTTTGAAATTGAAGCAACCAATTCATTCGATTGAAATAAATTCCATTAGACTCAATTATTGTCACTTCTCTGTGGCCCTCTTAACTTCAATCCAACGAAAGTAACATTTTTAATTATTGATATCGTCACAACTCTGGGATTGAGGATCCCGTTAATTCGTTGTGGACTGGGGGGTAGCTACAGATAGTAATAGTTGAATAACCAAAAAAGAACACTTTATTTACCGAAAAAACAAACCTAACATATTCGAGAGGGATTTTGAATATGGGGCAGCTGAATATAATAAAAAACCAGATGACACTGTACAAAAATATCGGGATGATCAAAAAAACAATTCAACAAGTTTGTACATTAAGATTAGGGCCTTACACAATTGGGAACATCTTCAACTTCCAGTTATTATCTTGCAGAGGAGGGCCCTTCACTGACTAATGACTTGTGACCCACACCAAGACCTGACAACCACTAACTTATCTTTGTTTCTTCCCTCACCTCGAAACCCAGTTGTTTTTAGCCATCAACTGGATCACGGTTAGCAATTCTGCTTTGTTATATTTTAATTTAGGATTTCTAGGTCACCTAAAATGTGACACAAATGTTTTGTATTGTCGGCCTGGTTTTTGTTGTTGAATGTTTTGGAAATATGATCTGATTAATTTTGAATAATGAACTTGAAATAAACTGTTTTGGTAATTTTGGAAAAAATAAATATGATTCTCCTTTCTAACTTATGATTGCTTTGTGACAATATACTTACTTCCAGAACAAACCACATTTCCTTCCCTATTCGGTATATTCCGTAGAAATCAACGATATTGAGATGGTTACTGAGGTCTCTCAATATTTTGTATTCTTCTTCGACGTATTCTTTGGTATTGGCATCGTACTTCTGAAGTTTAATCGCAACGCTTTTTTTGCTTGCCTGGGTGTCTGTGGCCGAGTAGACTTTTCCATAGACGCCGTATCCATACATGTCTCCGAATTCGTACCGATTTCCAGGTTCGGGAATATCAGAGAAGTTCATTTTCATTTTCTTGAAGCGGAATTTCAACAATGTACAGGATTTACTTGGAACTAGATCTGAAAATAATTCCATATATTATTGACGTGTGGAGGATGAGAAATTAACACAGGTGTGCTGAATACGAATATAAAGAACCCCGCACAATAGCATAGAAAATTGGCCCAGAGTGGGATTTGCCTGAAATTCACATATGTTATTGGTATTGAGTTTCTGATCAAATTTTTTCAATGTGACCAATCCTCTAAGACCAATGATTTAGCTCTCAGGGCCTTATTTAGTATAGGTGCCAAATTAACAATGACACTTTTTTCTCAAGCCAATATTTTTTTTATTTCCTATTAGAATTCAATTAAATAAGAAATATTGCAAAATATTAGCATTTTTCTTTTAGCACAAGTCCTCTGTTAAACATGTTTTGTCCTACAGGACCGTATTTAGTAAAACTGTATTTGCCAAGTGATCCACAAAAAACCGAATCAAATTTATTTTGTTATCACTTTCTTATTTCTTGTCCTATTTCAGTGATTGATAGCTCGTTTGATAGACAAATTCAGCTTTCTTTGTGTACATAACAAAAGTGGTCGCCATCTTAATATCCAAGATGGCCGGCCTAACCTATAAACTTTATGTAGGACTTATATTGTAGCTTTTTAAGAAAGAAAGAAACAGAAAAAAATAAGAACTACAACGTTTTTTGAAATCGGTCATTCACTTTTTGAATTATCTTATTCTATAATATAAATATAACTCTACTATATCATTAAACCTATATCTAATCAATAACTAACAGAGTTGAAATCAGGGTGGTGGAAGTGAACAAAAAAATTAAGCACTCATTATCAAAATAATACACGAACACTTACAGCTACTGGAGAATCGCATCTTGCACTGGACGATTTGCGGCATCTTTAAAATTCTGTAACACAGAAGTCGATGGATAATTCACATTTTGATTATGGCGGGCAAATCCCAAATGCTACCCAATATGCCCAATATGCTTTAAATATGAGCAAATGTTCCTAGTGTCCTTGCCCCTGATTCGCAACTGCAGTAGTATCCTATTATTAATAAATCTTCTTCATTATTCTCGTCAGGCTGGTTGAGTGTTGAACATGTTGAATTATCACTTGGTCAAATAATTTGGGAATCGACTTAGAATGGCCATTACGACTTTCTATTACCCATCGAGACTTTGCAACCAATCGGCTATCGTTTGCTGCTTCAGTTGAGAGTTGTTCTTCTCCTGGTTGTATAAACGCTGGCATTTTGTAATTAATCCCCATTTGATTTAAAAGGGGTATTGCATATCTGTACCCTCTGTCGACGAGGAGTATGTCTTCCTCCAAAAACCAGTTTCTCATACCCTGAACCTCATTTTCGTCTTCATTTTCCAATATCGCGCTGTCAGTATTTCGCCCATCAGTGGAGTAAATACCTAAGTACATCAAGAATGTAGCCATCCACAATTTCAAAGTTTTTTTTTGGAGATATTACAACAAACTGTACATTCAAGTTTGATAGCATACCTTATTTTGATTTTTAATCGATTGTAATTTTGTTTTTGTTTGTTGGGCACCTATACTAAATACGGCCCTGAGAGCTAAATCATTGGTCTTAGAGGATTGGACCCATAAGAACATCTGATCAGAAACTCAATACCAATAACATATGTTGATTTCAGGCAAATCCCACTGTGGGCCAATTCCCTATGCTATTGTGCAGGGTTCTTTGAACAAAATCCCAGACGTCAGGATTTGACACAAAATGCAAAATTCTCTTCAAATTTAGCAAATTCCTCTCAGTTTTTGGTAATTTTTTTATCTTAGGGTTTTTAACTTAATTTAAAGACGAAATTACTAATAATTAACTCACATCAGTGCATTTAAGATATACAATGCCAAAAAATATAACTTTGAAAGAAAAGAACTACCGGAGTAGGCTCTAACACGCACGTGCTTGATTGCATTTTTCACTTATTCTTGCCTTTCCCATCTCACTTCGTGTTAGCTAGTCATTCTTAAATCGTGTTTCCCCAAGATGACTCCGCGAAAGTGTGTTAATTCATCTGACAGTTTCTGTTTTATATACAGTGTTGAAGTAACAGCTGAAAAAACTTCAAACGCGCCAAACCTCATTTGGATGCAATCCTAGAGATATATGTTTCAGAATGATGACTTTATTCGATTTCACCCAAATGAGTCTTTCATTTATTCAAAATTACTATTGGTGAAAACTTTCCGTTGGTAATCTCAATAATTTATTCACAGTTTATTCACATAGGATGCCTTCCATGGTTATATATTCTTTTATTATTATTTCGCGTCCAATTAACTATACTGAAAAAGACATATTGGCGAAATAAATATTACTTTGAGGGCCAAATTCATCTTCCGATGAATCTGAAATTATTTCTCCTTATTGCATTGGATTGTTTCTGTCGATCCGAATTGATACCGGAAACTACTCAGCATGTGGAAACTTGTTTTCATTGGAAATTGATTTCGATAATTTTGGGTGGAATTGTGTATTTGTTGAATATGTTTTCTGGCTTCGCAATATCTCCCTACAAATTTTTCGCTGAACTGAAATAAATCCCATGTTTACTTACGAAATATGAAATCTTGATGAAAAAATAGCTTGGTGAATAAGTATGAATTTCAGTAATCCGGCGTTATAAAATTCTTAAAAAATTGGCTAAAATTCGATATGCGTGACCCCGATATCTTCCAGATACCGATTTTGAGTCATAACAGACCATAAACGATATTTGATGGCGATATTGGTGGCACTCAAAAACTATAGACATCGATTTTCAGTTGAATCTTTCATAACTCACATAATTTGGGAGCGATATTGATACTTCAATTCTGAATTTCTATATAAAATGTATAATCCATGACACCAGATACTGATTATGAGTTGAATCCACTCATAATTGATAACATTTGTTTGCCTTCCTGAAGTAGTTACCATTTAATTTCGTTTCAGAAAAGTGTTGACGTGTATTGTCATCATAATTATGTTCAATTGGCTGAATTTTTGGTATGTCGTTGCTTCTATGTAGTAAACTCCAAACATGTCGATCTTGCGTTCTTTAAAAACTTCACATATTTTATAAATGAATATATTGTTATGAAATCTGATAAAGTACGCCATTGCATGGTTATCACGCGCAACACGATCCGACAACGGTAGGTCTGTGGATGCTGAGGACCTTTACATAAGAGGCCGAGCGTACCGCGGGAAAACAGTAAGTTATTTATCTGTTGGAGTCCCTTCATTCAACATTTATTGAAGTTGAATTTTATCGTCGGAGTGAAGTTTTGTGTTGTTTTCGTGAAATGGTAATGTACGGACAATAATGAGTAGAATATTTTAATAGCTACGAATCCCAGATGCGTAATAGTTGGTGGTCTCAGGAGTGGGATTTTAGGACTATTTGAGAACAGTTAACGTCGAATACGGGAAATATACGTTTCTACGTTATGGAGCACGTGATGGAAATGATCAAGTGACAGTCTGCCGGGTAAGAGAGACAACTGCTGGAAGAAAAACGAATTGTAAGGAAACGTTGATAGAAGGAGAAAGAACAGAAACAGAAAAAAAAACAAGAAGAGAAGAAACAGTGACAGAAAGGAAATTTCCTAGAAGTACGAAATATCGAACGAGAACAACAGAAAGCATTTTTCGAGCAGATGTATCAGAAAACTGAAAGGCGAATCATTGTGCCAACAATCAATCAGAAAAAAGAGGTGACAGATGTAGTAGGGGCAAACACTGCCAGAAAAATTGCAGGGTGGGATTGTCACCTCGTTCGTCATCACCTTGCAGGACACATTCAGGTTTCAACTCAGCTACAAGGAACCAAATAACTAGTGAGTTGTTGGTTAGATATTGAGAGACTAGATGGCCATTTCATCGAGAAAAATGCGGGCTCCTAGGGCCATTCAAGTCAGTAGGGCCAGAAGAACTACTGATAATCCGCCTATCAGAAGAAAGATGAACCAGTACCACTACAATAACGAACAACGCTTGGAACGACCAAATTTTAATGCAGATTCCTTACCTGGAAGACCCTGTCCAAAGGCCAGTAATGAGCATTACCAGCAAATTGAAGACCATGAAGAAGTCGTCGAAGTCAGATGAACAAGACTATCAGATGAACAAGACTATCGCACATATGGGACAGCACCAAAAAAGCTAACATTGGGAACTCACATTGGAAAGAGGACAGAACTGGTAGACTCTCCCTGTGGATATTTTGGACGGAGAAACCATCTCCAAGGCAATATAGGCACAGAGGCAATCCCCGGTTGTGGAAACTGGAATGTTCGAAAGGATATGGAAAGCAGCTCATGGAAAGTGGTCAATTTCATGATTGGTTGTGCCCAGGGAGAAGATGGATGAAGTCTTGAGGGAAAGTCCTGAGGGAAAAATAAGGAAGTCAATAAGACCTTGGACAAAATCTGTCAGAGGTTCTACTGGCTTCAATTTTGGGACGATGTGAAAAGAAAATGTCCAGAGTGGGGTGCAACTGAAGATACCAGAAAAAAGTCCAGGAGTGCACTATTCGAACGGTTTGTCGATAATATAACTGAACCATTTTCTGTGACGGATGATGGCAACAAATGAATCCTTGTTACCATGGATTACTACAGCAAATGGGTGGAAGCCTATGCCATTCCAGACCAAGAAGCATCGACAAAAGCAAAGTCACTGGTGGACAACATATTCTCAAGATTCGGAGAATCTACCAGAATTTTGAATCAGAGTAATTCACGAAACTGTGTAAGCTTACGGATATCACTTAGACCAGAACCACAAAGTTTCACCCTCTCGGTCGGATGGTATGGTTGAAGGATTCAATCGGAATTTGGAAGTACATTTCTGCAAGTTTGTGCAAAAGCATCGCAAGTATCGGTCAGGAAACTTCCACTATTTCTGATGGCATGCAGAACAGCTCTCTAGGGTCCAATCCGACTAGCATTATCTTTGAAGATGCAAGGAATAAATATGGCTCTTCAGCCTCTCCGTACCTCGACCCATTACATTTTTTGTACATTATCCATTATATATTCAAGACGCAGGATTTCCAGATTCCTTCCGACGTGTATCAGTTTCCTGGGAGCTGAATCCCAAATGTAGAAGTGCGTTAATGGGCCTTCTGCAAAACAGCGCTTGGCAGTCGCAAAGCAGGTGTCCTGCAGTTTCAGCAGAGTTCTCGCAGTAACGGCACAGCTCACTGTCTGATCTATCTGTTTTCTGAGGTGATAACTCTGAAGACAAAGTCCAGTGAGCAGTCCCGTTACCAGTTTCAGGCCTTTCTCGTCCACTTCGAGAAGCTATATAGCTCTTTCTGACGCTGGGCTCAGAAGCCTTTTTGCTTGTCTTTGCTCTGAAACCATATTCCAGTTGGTTTTATTTTGGTCGGCTCTCAGCACCAAAACTCTCCTTCAATGCGGGCTTTGAAGAGACCACAGAAGGGTTCTGGATCAGAAAATTGAGTGTTTGCCCTTTCCATGGCAAGCCCATCTGTTCCCTCTGATGGCCGGGCACTCATATTGAAGTGACCTGACTAATTGCAGATAGTTGTCTCGGGGAAAGTTTGCAGTCCGAAGTTAGTCTGGACTCACAAGTGTGTCACTTAAGAGCTTCAAGTGTTGCTTGGATGTCTGAAAGGATGATATTTTTGTCCATCTGGAGCCTCTTGCGAGGAATTCTTGGGCGCAAATTCCTATAGCATGGATTTCCGCTAGAAAACTTGTTGGAACTTCACATAGGGGCTTAGAGAGTCTAAAACTCAGACCCGTTACTCCTACTTCAGCCTCCTCACCCATCCTGGATCCATCAGTATACCAAATGTACTTCGAAATCGTGCCTAGCTGGCATGATATCAGATGGTTTGTATCTGGATTCTGGGGAAATAACCTTCAGATGTTTAATCAGAGTTCCGTGTCTGGTGCGTTCTGAAGGCACTCATTGCCGCTTTTCTCATTACCTCCAATGTTGCAGTGGAGAATGTAAATATTGCCCCTGCTAATTTGGAGTTCAGATCACCAAGCGACGAAGACGTGCCATACTGTGCATTTACACTTGAAAATTAACGAAACCTCTAGAAAGAGATTAATATGAGCAAGTGACAGGATGGAAGCTCGTGATGATTTGAAAGCTAATTCAGGAGGAATTCAAGGAGGTGACCGAATTTGTGTATGTTCAGTTCACGTAAAAAGGAAGGTTTATCCTTCAAGCAAACACCATTTAGGGCAAGAGGGACATTGTTATGAAAACGAAAACAGTACGATGCTGCATGGTTATCACGCGTTCGAGGACACTATGACGTAACGACGGGGATTTCCGGAGCAAATGAACTTCGAACCATCGAGATACTTCCAGGAATCGAGAAACAGGTACCAGAAGTTTCTGGATGGTAAGAACCTTTATATAAAACGTCAAGCGTACCACGGGAAGACGGTTGGTTGTTCATCAATTGTCATTCATTCAATGTGTATTCAGCGAAATAACTAGTGCAATCAGTGCATGGTATAATTTAGACAGTACATTAGGACTGAAATATTTAACTGGGGTGAATTATTGTGTCGTTTCTGTGAAGGTAACCGAACAGACAATAATCAGTTGAGTATTTTCACAGCCACGAACCTCAGATCCACAATTGAAAAGTACCCAAAATAAAACTCAACGAGATCCCGGAATTTTTGACTGAGATCAAGGAATTTTCCCTTAGATCTCAGGATTATCAGACTGACTGACTCCTGGCCATCGACGACCGATGAACAATATACATCCAATAAATAACAATGAAATATTTATTTCTTGCTTACGCATGTGCAGACTCACTATTGTCCATCCACAAGGTATGTCAACAACATTACTGTGTTAATTTGTTTTTCTTTTCTCATTCGATTATTTTGAACTTTCAATATTTTTATTCTTTTTTTGAAAAAATCAAAGGAATAAGGAGATATTTTTCCAATGCTCATCTCAAATATTGTAATGAAGAGTTTTTCCAGTAATGTTGAAATAATTAAATGAATACTCTGCATAAAGCAAACCAGGTACAAGATTGTTGGCAGCTTTTCGAACCCCATAAAATGATATTCATTTTTGTCAGCATCTTAAAAGATCGATACTTGGTATCTATATAAGTGGGCAAACAAAATGACAATTTCAGTTATGTCACAATATTGTCGCTGGCTGGCGATATCGCAAAAATACTCACCACACAAGTAGAAATTATGTAAGTTTTTTACATTGTGATAAAAGGAGATATTTTGTATAACAGCAGTGTTACGTACGATAAACACGTTAATTGAGGTGGTGTTTTGGTCCAAGGAATGCAAATTTTGAGTGTTTCCAGTAGCCGAAAATAGCGCTGTTAGATGATATTCATTCGCCCCTCGAAAGTATTTGAGAGGGATGCGTTTTTTCCGAACCATCAAACGGCATATTCTCTATTCACCCAAAATCGAACTCGTTCATTCGAATTGCGAAATAAGCGAGAGTACCGAGCAGAACGGAGACTGGCACTATTAGGTTTATCTAACATGATCGTTGGGTAATCATTTTATCAAAGCTGAAATTTTCAGTATGAGTAGTGTGATATGTAGTTAAGAACGAATGCATACTTGTGCTAGTTTGAAAGAGGGACCCTTTTACGGGTAGCAGGTATAAAAGTACATGAAAAACTTTTATATTTACGTTGAAGGTATGGTATTGCGTTTGACAAATAATATCATCCAGTGGGCCAAGCGGTCTAAGCCGCAAGATCTAAGCTCTGTAATCAAAAACTGGCGATGGTTCGAATCCCCGCGCCTGACGATTTATCTTTCCCATCGAAATTGAGAAATGATTTGTTTTTTAATTGGAACATTCATCCCAAAACTAGATCACTCCTCAATTTCGAAGTGAAAAATAAAAATGAAATCATCAGGCGTGTTCTTCAGTTTTTTTAAATATATATTTTTAATATTTCTAACTCGAATTAGAAAGGATTTTTTGCCACAATTGTCCTTGAAACTAGCTTTTCGAGATAATTTGAATCCATTATTTGGAGAAATTCGAATCCGGGCTAAATTTTATAACTAAATTGGAGACTTGCCAAATTCCCCATTCAACATTCAATTGGAATACGTTGGAATAATCATTAAGGAGTTTTCATATTTATTTATGGACTATCAACTGTTAGTGGTGGTGCAACAAGTTAGTTTATACGCTGTATACTATTTCTGTAAAAAAATGCATATTATTATCATTGTTACTATTATGATTACTATTAATAAGTCATTTATATCCGTGAAAAAAATATCGAAACTGACTTCTGGCAATGTAATACAAAGTATATAACTCGTATACAAGTTACTTTGTCTGAATTGCCTGCAATAGGAGCAGATGATATTCCTCGTCAACTAATAATAACATAATTACACAAGTGCACAAAAAATAAGAAATCCCAAGATAACATGAATCTACTTGTACGTGTTCAGTATCCTATTAAGGCAGTTACATCTCCACTAATAAACTAATCTAACATAAATGAGCAGGTAATTAACCCGTAATAATATCACGTATACATACTTCGAACACTACTGCAACTTTATTCATTCGAAGCGGCCAATTTACTTCCAGTATTAAATTATTTTGCTCTTTTCCCATTATACCATAGTGCACTCGGTGGATAAAAACGGTTGTAACTGAAAGTTTTTCTCCAAGAAATGCTACTAATGCAATTACGCTGGAAACCATCAAAGTGTAATGGGATTTGGGATAACAGTGATCCTAATTTCTAATAGATACAGCGCGTTCATGACTAGAAGAAAAAGGGGGTGACTGTTTGTAACTATTACATAATATTTGAAGAAACATTATTAGCGGTGGTCGAATTTCATATACCGGGTGATTCTCTAAGGTGGCTCTCCCCTATAACTTTTTTATTATTGAAGATATAAAAACGAAATTTGAGGGTTGTGTATTATAGTTCAACTTACATTTTTTGACATATTTATTTGCTTTGGCGTATTTCCGGTTTGACCGGAAATGACCCCAACTTTCGATTTTTAAATGGGACATCCTATATATTTTCACTTATTTCGATCGAGAATGACATTCTAAATTCAGCATCACCCCACTCCTCAATATTTGACAAATAAAGTTATTTTTATTCCAATTTTTATTTTTTGATCTAGAATGCCATGGATCGTGTAAATCAAGTAACATGGGAAAAATACGACTTTGAGGCTTATGACTTCACAGTCGTTTTAAGAATGATTTAAAAGTCGCAAATATGGATTTTTTCAATAACCTTTATTTTTTCAAATGGAAAGGGGGTGGCTTGTCGGCTTTTTGTGAAAGATCAATTTTTACGCATAATTTGATACCACACACTTTCACTTCATTTTCACTATTTTTCTGAATAATTGCAAGGAGCGATCATACCTAATAACAAATAATACGTATTCGGTATACTTATGCACTGAGTCCTATTATTCTAGTTATCCGTGACAAACAATTGAAGCTTTCGCTAGGACTACTTAAACAAATAGGCTAGAATATGCTGTCACTTTTGAAAATTTATTTGTTGCGTAGTTTATAATATGATATGGAAAATCATACTAGGAACGAGAAAACTCACATGTTGCTAATTTACGGAGAAGCAAAAAATAATGCAACTGATGAAGCTCGAATGTATGCTCAGAGATTCCCTAATCGTCGCCATCCCACTCGGCATTATTTTCCAAAACTGGAAAGGGAAATGCGAAATGAACAAGAAGAAAATGTTATAACTGCATCGTCAGGAAAGAAAGAGAAGTAGACGTGTTGGCCTATGTTGAAATGAATTGTACGGCGTCAATTCGCCAAATTGTTTCTGAGTGTGATATAAGTTATTCGTCCGTTTGGAGAATTCTTCACAAATATAATTATCGATCACTCAAGTACCAACCACACCAACATCTTAACGATAACGACCACAACCGAAGATTACCTTATTGCAACTGGATTTTGACTAAATACAGAGAAGATGTACGTTTTCCATTTCAAATTATTTATTTAGATGAAACTCGATTCACCAACTTGGGTCTGTTCAATTGGAATAATGAAAGGTACTGGTCTCAAACAAATTTACATCTGATGCAAGAAGGAAATTTTCAAGAGCGATTTGGTTTCAATTGCTGGATGGGTATTATCGGAGGAAAACTTTTGGAGCCAATAATTTTCGACGGACAACTTACTGCAGAAATATATCTACAGTTCCTTAGGAATCAAATCAATGATTTCATTGGAGATTTGCCACTGGCTAACCAAATTGATATCTATTTTCAACAAGATGGAGCGCCACCTCACAATTCTCAAGTCGTAAGAGAACATCTGAATGACTCCTTCCCAGAAAAGTAGATTGGCACTTATGGAACTATTCAGTGGCGTGCAAGATACATTCTTAAGTTGTCATATTTTTTCATAATGTATTATTTCTTTTTCATATTCTAGATCACCAGATCATACACCGCTAGATTTTTTTCTCTGGGGAACAATAAAAATCAGGTGTATAACACATCAGCTCTTCGTGAAGAACTGCAGTATAAAGTAAGGGTGGCATTCCAGAACATCACTGGGGAACAGCTAATCAAAGTGGTGCGCGGAACAATTGAAAAAGTTGAACTTTGCCGTGAAGAAGGAGGACGTCATTTTGGATATTTAGAACCTCAAAGGACTAATTTGCAACTTTTAAATGATTCTTAAAACGACTGTGAAGTCATAAGCCCCAGAGTCGTATCTTTCCCATGTTACTTGATCAAGAATGAAGCGATTTACACGATCCATGGCATTCTAGATCGAAAAATAAAAATTGGAAAAAAAATGACTTTATTTGTGTGGTGTTGTTGGATTTAGAATGTCATTCTCCGGTCAAACCTGAAGTGAGGCAAAGGAAGTAAATATGTCATAAATTTTAAATTGAACTATAATACACAACCCACAAATTTCGTTCTTCTATCTTCAATAATAAAAAAGTTATAGGGGTGAGTCACCTTGAAGAATCACCCGGTATTTGATTCAACCTCTCCATCGGTAATGAAATCTTGTAACTGAAATTAGACCCACTTTCACTCATTTATTTGACAAACTTCACTTTTTTTTATTTATTGATAAAAAATACCAATATTGTGCTCCA
Organism: Gonioctena quinquepunctata; assembly: GCA_018342105.1. NCBI lineage: Eukaryota > Metazoa > Arthropoda > Insecta > Coleoptera > Chrysomelidae > Gonioctena > Gonioctena quinquepunctata. Next base: position 1,002,220 of record JAFIRS010000051.1, on the reverse strand, counting down.
GTAAGAACATGTGGGAAAATTAGTGTATTGTACAACGAGCATGAAATGATACTAATTTCTCACGAGTGTGAAAGTTGCGGTACGAGCCGAAGGCTCGTTGTACACTTGATTTTTTCTACGAATACGATATTACTCTTATGTTACTTTCACTCTCATTGCGAATCAACAAAATCTTTCTTTCTTTTCTTTTACTGTTATGCAGTTATGAGAAAAACCACTCGGGTGAAATTGGAATTGAATCTTCAGGAGGTAAACAAATAACTCAATCAAACACGTAGGCAAATACCAATTTTCATGAAAAAAATTACAAGGCAGACAAATGATAATTTCGAATATATAGGTTATTCCAAATGGGGAAAAAATAGAAGTAAAGGAAGTATAATCCCTTTCACTTCATTTCGATACGACCCTTAGTCAAATGAAGGTATATTTACTCGGCCTGATTTCACGTTGAAAATCCATATTCCAAACTAAGTAGCTATATGTTTTCAACATATTTTCATCTATCATCTATTATTATGAACAATATTAAACGTTACATTATTACAATAGTTGAAACTAATATGTGGCAAATTTTCATTTTCAAAATTCAAATTTTCCTGGGTTTCAATACACATATTACAACTTGAAGTAGATTCATTTATTGATCATAGATTCATCGATATCCCTCTGCTACGGTGATGGATTCCTAGCCACCATGCCTTTTCGAAGAGGTCATATCTCCTCCTGCATCAACCAGAATTGTTGCAGAATATCTGCGGAAACAGTGGCCTGTATACGATTCAGGATTTGGTAGTTTGAGCTATTTGGCTATTAGTTTCCCCATCACTTTCCCCTCTGATGATAAGAAAAGAGAAAAGTCCTTAACGTTTGATGGGCGAAGATCGGCATATTTCATAAAAATGGCCAGTTATCGTGAATTTTCGCACAACTTTGGTTTTGGTGTCAGGTATTGTTACAAGAACTGCTGATCCCAAATCCTGCAAATCAGATTTTTTCGTTTGGTGTATTCCATATTCGCGGCAAGCACCCATGACTCTCATAATCATACAACTTGCAGAAAAAAATATAATTTGTAGATGCCCAATAAAAAAAGAAACATATGAGATTTCAACCGCCTACACACTGTCTTACCGTTTTGACAACTGAGCTACTACGGCATTTAGGGTTGTTTAGTAAAAGGTATATAAATCGAGTTAAATTATTTGAGAGAAGTTTTGCAATCATTTCCATTCTATTCGTTTATTTCTATATATATATGAATACCTTAGTCATTAGAAATACATGATGTTCGGCACCTTCCATAATGTCATTGATTTCTTTTCCTGTGAATATATTTGATTTTTTTGGTAAGCATCTCATTATTATTTGAAAAATGCTCTCATTTTCAGGTATTTTGAAATATCAATGTCATCATTGATGCTTAGCGTTGTTCTTAACACTGAATATTGATTCCATAAACTTGTTGATTTAAATACATTTGCTTTTTAATGAAGATTTATAGGCAAATTCGTACTTTTTTCTACATTTTTTGGTAGTAAATTTATAGCAGATATCTTGGCATTTTCAGAAATTTTTCGAAGTGTCAATTCCAATTCAACGTCGCTTGAATGATTTGCTCGAAATCATGAACAGGTTGTTCATAAAATCATCTGCGACTGAAAAATAAACTATAGTCACTATCTTCCATCGTTCAAGAATACCACCTCTTGGGGGGTATTCATGTTGAAAAGGGAAACATTCTCAATTGAAAATTGAATAGAAGGATTTTTTGAAAAATAAGAGATTACATTAATGGAGTTTTTTTGTAATATCAAAAAGAAAACAACTATTTTCTCCCCGGCTATAGCCACGCTGGATATTGAACTTCATCTGATAGATAACTCCATTATTGTCGCGAATTTTTTAATTTTCAAAAATATTCTTCGATTCACCTTTCAATTGAGATTGTTTCCCTTTTCAACATCGCTTGAACCTTCCATATTTTCAATTGCATCAGAACTTTGAATCATTGAATATCTTACTTGGACCCCCTACAGCCGCCAATTGAAGCAGGGGCTCATTTAAAATTGATGAAAAATATAAAAAATTATGATTAAAATGCATATTTTATGGATCTATTTCAAACTTCGTCTGGGTACAATTTGTTTTTTCCTATGTTTTCCTTGTGTTCCTTCATCTAGGTTATGCTTTTGACTCTGCCTGCCTTCCCGTTCTTCCGTTATAATGTTTTTCCATTATCCAGTTCTTCTGTTATCCCGTTTTTTCGTTATCCCGTTACCCTTCCTTTTCCTTTTCCTGTTATACCGTTATTTCGTTTTCCTGTTATTTCATTTTCCTGTTATTCCGTTTTCCCATTATCTTATTTTCCCGTTATCCCGTATTCCCTTCATTCCGTTTTCCCGTTTTACCGTTACCCTGTCTCTTCGTTTTCCTACTATCCAGTTTTTCTGTTATCCCATTATCCCGTTATCCTAGTATCTAGTTAACCAGTTTTCCCGTATTCCCATTATTTCGTGATCCCGTTTTTCCATTATCCCATCATCCCGTTATCTAGTTTTCCCGTTTTCCCGTTATCCTGTTTTCCCATTATCCCGTTTTTCCGTTATACCGTTATTTATAATTGATTTGTTAGCTAAAGTAATACTTCTTAACGACTGTCACTAATTCAAGAATGGGAATGTGAAGATTGAATACGATTTATCTGTAACAGATAGCCAAAAAATAAATTTTTATGACCGTCACTTAAATACTAACGGAACCCCATGAAAACGCCCATTTCACCCCTTTAGGCAATTATTTTCTAAAATATTTCTTCATTCGTAGCAAAGACCTCAAATACCAATTTGTGTGAGCCTAACTTCAAAATTAATTGAACCCCCCGAACGAACATTCACCCTCCCCCCACATTTCACCTATGATTCATTCATTCTACTAATACATTGATGCTACTTATTATCCTTGCGATGAATTTGGATGTTGTCAATTACTTTTTTCACAATATGCATTTTAAATTTTGTTACACTTGATATTTCAAATGTATTGACGAAAAAAAAAATTGAATTATCTTTTCAATGAAGTGTCACTTGACCCCCATGCTATTCGAAATTTTCAAGTTAATATGCTCCTCCGCGCCATCTATCGAGAAATCACAATGTCCATAGTTTCAGAAAGTAGTAGTCGAACCGTTCAGGAGTTAACATGGGGGGAGCGGGAGGGAGGAAGTAGGACTATGAAAAGCCGCACTAAATATCATATAAGTATGATTGTAATTCATTCCACTTTTATTTAACCGACGAAAAAAATTGGGGGCTTCCAGTCGACGCATATTTTTTTTAGTATAACTTTTTACATAATGGTCTGATTTTGATGATTATTTACTAAATAGATAGGGTATACCTCAAGTGTCTCCCATTTGGATTCGAAAATAGAAATTTACTCCCAAGGGTAGGAAAATGGCGGATAATTATTGGTTCTCCCACTGAATTTGTACTTGTTAACCAATTCTATTCAGATTTAGATTCAGATTACCCTTTTTTTATTGTATAGGGTATGCTTCGAAGTTTTTTGAATGAGAATTACACCGCTAATAGTAGAAAAATAGGAGATGATTTATTGATTTTCACACCTGTGAACCGATTGTGTTGAAACTCTGCACACATATATAGTTCTGATGACACCACAACATATTGGAGGCCCGGAGTTAATCGGATGATAGAGATGGAAGACAGTCGAGGGATCTCCTCGTGTTGGGGTAATATGTACACATATAATTACATGTCCTGACCAACTGACTCACTGATTGACTGATATATGATTATCGCCCAGACCAAACCGCCCAGATCAAACCGCTAAAATTTTGACAGCATATTTTTTTGATTTTCATCCCTGAAGGGATGAAAAAGTGGGTGAGAAGGGGGCTGAAAGTGCAATTACATTTGGTTCTAAAATTAGAGTCATGGAAATCGGTATTTGGGCTCTTCTTCACAGAGGAAGATATATAAATGTATTTCAGGGTTTTCAAAAATTCATCCTCAAAGGGATAAAATGGGGGTTGAGTGTCTGTATAGTTAGTTTCAAAGTTAGGATCATGAAATCTGGTATTTACAAATTTTGTTACAAATGAAAATAACATTTTTCGGAGTTTTTGAAAATTCAACCCCTGAAAGGAAAAAATGGGGGTTAGTTGGGATTGGAAGTTTGTATAGGAATTCCGTATATTTTCAAGTTGGAGTCAAGGAAATTGGTATCTGAAGTTTTTGTTACAAATATTACAAATAGAAGAAATATGTGGGTGGAAGGAGGGGTGAAAGTTTGTATGGGGGCTCCGTTAGTTTTCAAGATAGGGCCATAAAAATTATTATTCGAGATCTTTCTGAAAAGGATGAAGAAATACATGTTCCAGAGTTTTTATAAATGAAAACCCTAGGAGGGTGAAAATTTGTTTTGAAGTTAGGGTCATAAAAATTGATATTTGAGGTCTTCGTTACAAATAAAAAATACGTATTTCAGTATTTCAAAAAATGAGTGAATTTGTGATAGTCGTCAAAAAAATACAAAGTTCAACGCGGACGACGTCGCTGGTACCAGTAAGTTATAGTATATTACGGTTAATAGTTGAAGTGAAGTGGGTAAATAAGTATTTTTAAAGTAATCCAAATCAGGTAGGTAGCACTCAGTAGATTTCAAAACAAATAAAAAACAAAAAATTTCAACAAAAAATTAAACCGACAAAAAAAGAAACTGAGAAAGCAAAAAATAAAATGAACCTTCTTATTCTTGATAACTTAACCTAATGTTAGTAACTAATTTTGAGTCGGCGCCAAACAATCAACGAAAATCATTAAATTACTTTAAAGAAATGATCAAACAAAATTACATAAAAACGCAACGATAAACAACGATAAACAATACCATTCCAAAAATGCACTATTCGCACGACCACTCGCATTGACATGTGCCTTCATGTGTGTGCCCGTTTGGGTAGCTATCTCGCTTATACTGACTTCAAGAACGCTTGGCAGTTTCCGGCGATGGGACGCGCTGCCACCGCGCACCTTGCTGATATCATTTTGAGCTTTACGTGATTAATTTGCTTGTTTGTTTGGCGCCGACTCAAAATTAGTTACTTACATTAGTTTAGGAGCTTAGTTATCAAGACTAAAAAGGTTAATTTGAATTTTTACTTTTCAGTTTTTTTTTTCGTCGGTTTCATTTTTTGATAGAGAGTTTTTTCTACTGAACCACTTTTCATTTGGACCGTATCTAAATTATTGTATGTATTGACCAGATTCCAAAATGGTCAATGAACACTTTTTTAACTTGTATATACTATTCATGCAACCTTTGAGGGATTAACTCTTCCAGCTTACATGCAAGAAAAACTTTTATTGACCATGTTTCATTGTTTACTAGAACGTTATACATGTGATAGCTTTTAAAATTCTCTAAAGTTGTAATACCGCTTGTCGTTTGTCGGCTCTTACAAATGATAATTCTGCTATTTGTCGTCCAAGCGTTTACTAACAACTTTCCGTGGTTCATCACTAATAAATCTTCCTCGGGTTCATTTCTGGGAAAAAAACATGTTGGATTTGTTAATATTTGTTTTTCTGAATTGATTGGTTTTATGTGTTACGGATGGTTTCTGTTTGATATGTTCTCGTGAAGCACTGAAGATTGAAATTAAATAGGGCCTTGAATCTATAGATTCCATATACACAATTGTATTGTAGATTCAATATACACGGCTGTCATCAAATCGGGTTTTGGTTTTTGAATCTGTTGATTGAACTATGATATTTTTTGCGAGAAATAAAAAAATGTTGAGAAGGGAAACATTCCCAATTGAATATTATATATAAAGATTTTTCTAAAAATCGAAAAATTTATAATAAAATTTAAGTTATTTGTTCGTATATTAATGCAGAAAACAACTACTTCACGGCCAAAGCCAGTTAAAATGAAAGTTAATTTGTGTTTTATGTTCATGTTAGTCGTGTGCCTTGTTTGCAATGTAAAGAGATATATTGACTCTGTTCCCTTTCTGGATACGAGAATATGTAGAAACAATAACAACAAACGAAATGGAATAGAAAACCTTGATCAAGCAACAGGTTACTGAGTTACCATTCTTACCATCGAACAAGAATGAAAATAAACCTGATACTACCAACTACCAAAAAACCCAATCATTGAGTTGTCACACCCAACGTTCGCCCCTGATAGTCTGATTAACAAGTTAAAAAACGGGTTAATTCTTGTTCCCGGGCCTAAAAATATGTGTGATAGCTCATTCGATTCGGAATGAAGTCCAGAAAAATGTATCTCGAGCATTTATTAGCACATAAAAAATTGCAATTGTTATTAACAAAATAAGATGAGAAAACAAGATACTCAGTTTTTCGGTGGTAACTCAAAAACTATTGATATTTAAGAGGGGGAAATTTCCAATGAAAAATTCAAGTCTCCCGGAATTCTATCTTCATTATTTATAATGTTTATTTTACGCCGAAAATAGGTCGGCCATTACGGCATGAGCGCAACATCGCTGAAGACAGTGTATCACACAGAATATTTTTTTATAGTATTAAATATTAATTTAAAAATTTAAAAAAATCATGGTGTCATCAGAACACTTGAAAAAATGAAGCCACGTTGGAAAAAAAGGTCGATTTTCCAAAAAGTTATACGATTGTTAATATATTATATACATACTCAACAAGATCACGTGATATAGTTTTCATGTCAATGTCAAGATCATTTTATCATTCACCTAATTTAGTTTTTATATTTGGTTTTTATCTCAACCTGTTCTATTGGTGTTTATAATTATATTTTCCACAAAACGAATGATGTCGGATGTGAGGGCGGCAATTGATTCGGAAGCTCTGTAGTTCCAGTGTGAAATATGTGGAAGGAGATTCAAGAATGGAAGAGGTTAGAATATTCATACAAAAAGGATGCACCGCTCTTATGATAAAGGCTCGGCTTCGCAAATGTGTGATAGATCTTTGACTTGGAATGAAGGTTCTTTTTTTTAAAATGAATTTTTCTCCGACAGACTAAATTCCCGTTTGTCGTTCCAAAAGTTGAACTCTCATATTATAAGAAGGATTCCAAAATCAGCAAGAGTGAGCGCTGCTGAAGCATTGTGCAGAGCAATTGACAACTGTGTTGAGTATAACTCCTTAGAAGCCTAGGAAAATCTGTTTTTTTTCGCATATAAGTCTTTCTATCTTCCAACATCCAATAAAAATCGTAAAGAATCTCTAACGTCGATCATAGAACGTAATATAAGAAACAATAATATTCCACAATATATATCTAAAGATATTCAGTCATTACCACCAACCACGAACCTTGCTAAGTGTGTGATCAATAAAGTCTCTGATGGGGATCTCATATCTGCTGTTCGAATCTTGTCGTCATCTGACACTATCGCAAGTTTTGACAGTCATACTCTATCTGAATTACGTTTGAAACATCCAACTGATTCAGAAGTTGAATATACAGGGAGTGAAAACTTTATTCCATTACAAGTCAATGAAATTGAAGTTTCAAAAGCAGTGAAATCTTTCCGTACTGGATCTTCTGGTGGACTTGATTCGTTGAGGCCATCGCACCTTCAAGATTTGCTTTCCAAAAGTTCTGGATCCATGGGCGAAAAACTTTTGAGTTCTTTGACTTCGTTCTGCAACTTCTTACTCACTGGAAAAGTCATACAGGATGTGATTCCCATACTTTACGGAGCCTCATTGGTTGCTCTTAAAAAAAAAGATGGTGGCATTAGACCTATTGCCGTCGGCTTGATTTTAGACGGCTTGTGACACAACTAGCTTGTTCGAAGATAAAAGAAACTTTAGGTGAATTATTTCGCCCTTTTCAATTTGGTTTCGGAACCCCAGGAGGATGTGAAGCCGTTGCTCACGCTGCTCCTCGATTTTTAAATCAACATCCAGATCCTGCCTCCACAGTATTCCTGAAAATAGATTTTCAGAATGCTTCCAATATGATTCATAGAAATATCTTTTCAGAAAGAGTAGAAGACAAGATTCCGAATCTATATCCTTTCATAAGCCAATGTTATAAGAAACATACCTTTTTAAATTTTGGAAATAACACTATTTTGTCAGAAAGAGGTGTCCAGCAAGGAGACCCTTTTGGCCCAGCACTCTTCTGTTTATGCATTGATAATTTAAACAAATCAATCGAAGCTGATTTTAACTAATCTTGATGACGGCTCCATAGGTGGTAAATCTGATGTAATTTTAGAACAGTTCAAGAAAATAATTTCAACATCAGAAAAAATTGGTCTTAAATTCAATTATGAAAAATGCGAACTATATTTCTTGGACGACCTGAAAGATGACATACCAAAAAAATTTTACAGTTTTGCTCCTGGTATGAAAATTATGAATAAAACCAACTGGACCCTCCTTGGTGCACCCATGTCAGAAGAATCTTTGGCACAATCCCTGAACCAAAAGACTGAATCTTTGAATTTGATGGCATCCCGCATGGATTCCATTCCAAAGCATATTGGGTATTTTCTTCTGAAGAACTGTCTAGCTATACCCAAATTGATATATACATTGAGATGTTGCCCGACTTGGCGCTGTCAAAATGAACTTGATCTCTTCGACTCAACACTCCGTATGATTTTGGAGCAGATTACTAATAATAATTTCAGCCTTTCCACGTGGCTTCAAGCAACACTTCCCGTGAATAAGGGTGGTCTGGGTATACGACAAGCATCTTCACTTGCTTTACTAGCTTTTCTTTCTTCGTTGAACAGCATTCAACATCTAGTTGATCAAATTGTACCTGATTATTTTTCCAGTGTGTCCGATGTTCACTATATAGAGTGTGAATCTGTATGGTGTTCTGAAACTGGAACCTCTGCACCTGATAATAACATTTCCCAAAAATCCTGGGATCTTCCTCTCATCGAATTGTCATCTAAACAACTCCTTGACTCGGCTGTTAATTCTCCTTCTGAAAAGGCTCGACTGAAGGCAGTTAGTACGAAAGAATCTGGAGCTTGGCTCAACGCTCTTCCAGTTGCATTCCTTGGAACTTTATTAGATGATGAATCTTTCCGGATTTCTGTGGGTTTACGTTTGGGCTGTTCTATTTGTGTGAGTCATAAATGCAGATGTGGATTTATCGTCAACGAAAAAGGGACGCATGGATTGAGTTGTAGATTCAGTTCCGGGTGTTCGTCTCGTCATTCAACAGTAAATGACTTAATCAAGCGAGCTTTATCAACTGCTGATATTCCTGCTGTCTTAGAACCTTTGGGAATCATTCGTGATGATGGTAAGCGTCCAGATGGGATGTATCTCATCCCATGGAGTCATGGAAAACCTTTAGTCTGGGACTTCACCTGCGTAGATACCGTTGCAGCATCACATATTGATTCAACATCCAAAAATGCTGGTGGGGCTGCAGATTCTGCTGAAAAGTCCAAATTGAAAAAATATTCTACTTTAAAAGATCAATACATTTTTTATCCGGTAGCAATTGAAACCTTCGGTTCATTTGGTAGTTATGCCACCGGATTAATTAATCATATTGGACAAAAATTGATCAATAAAACAGATGATCGAAAAGCAAGGACTTTTTTGATACAACATATCAGTATCGCCATCCAAAGAGGAAACGCAACGTCAATTCTGGGTTCTATTCCTGCTACTCAACGTTTGGATGATATATTTATTCGTCCACAAAGAATAAATATGTCAAGTAGTATCCATAAGTATATTATTCGGAGCCAAATACCTGGAAAGTATAATTTGGATTCAACCACTTCCAAAAAAATAACGCGATCTACCATATCTTTATCCAACTCGATTTCAAGCAGCCTCCGATCGAGTTCCTTATTGCGGCGCTCCAATGATAGAGAAAATCATTGCATAAGAGACTGTCCCTTTGAAGATAGCAATAGCGGTGAGCGCATCTCCCTCCGTTATGACTTCATCAAACCACTTGTGTTTGGAAGCTCCAAAACTCTTGGTCTTAATGGTTTGAAAAACATTGGCAATACCTGCTTTATGAATAGCGCAATACAATGTTTATCGAATACCAGATGGTTGCTCGAGTATCTGAGAAAAGACGAACATTTGAAGGATATCAACACAAGCATATCTAGTATGAAGGGTGCTTTGATAAAAGCATTCGAAGAAGTGGTAAAAGAACTTTGGTCAGAAGATTCGCCTGATGTGGTGGTTAACACTGTTTCTTTGAAAAGCCTGATACAAAGATTTGCACCTCGTTTTATGGGTAACGCTCAACAGGATGCAAAGCAATTTTTCAGATATTTATTGGAAGGTCTTCATAAAGATGTAAACAGAGTAAGAGAAAGGCCTAAACCTATGTTCATAGAAATTGATGAAAATTTGAGCGATAATGAAAAGGCAAAAGAGTATTGGTCAAGATATCTTCGAATGGACAACTCGAAAATTGTCGATAACTTTGTTGGTCAACTGAAATCATCGTTGAAATGTACTTTCTGTGGCCATTGTTCTGTCACTTTTGACCCATTCTGGGACCTTTCACTCCCTATTCCAGAGAGTACTGGCAAACTCAGACTGTCGCAATGTTTAGACTTTTTTACTAGGGAAGAAATTTTGGATGATGACGAAAAACCCACATGTTCTGAATGCAAGGAAAGGAGAAAATGCACGAAGTCATTATCTATACTTGAATTCCCTAAAATTTTAGTAATTCACTTGAAAAGATTTTCGCAGATGGAGAGATTCAGAGAAAAACTAAATGTTTTCATTGACTTTCCTCTCGATGGATTAGATATGAATATTTATGCAGTAGATAACGCAGCTCCGTGTCGCTACAACTTGTATGCTGTATCCAACCATATTGGAACAACTTTTAACGGACACTACACGGCTTACTGTAGGCACCCTTATGCAGGCACTTGGCACGAGTACAATGACTCGAGAGTATCACCGCTATCACCAAAATATATCGTGAGTGGAGAAGCATACGTCCTCTTCTATGATCAAGAGGACACCAAATCACAGTTTTAAATAGAACATTTTACTTATTTACATTATTTATATTATATTCATCTTTACCTTAATAAAAAATATTAAAGTTTTATATTTTGTTTGTTATAATTTCTTTAAATGAACAAAAAATGGAATATTGAAAAAATGTTAAAAAAATTGTTGTTGGACAAATGTTATTATACAGCTGTATTTGCATCTAACAATGGCATTAATTAACGTAGGAAAAAAAAATGGCATCATTTGTTAAAAAATTGTTAATAAACAAATAGACACATATAATATTTATAAAAAATTATTTCCCACCATTTTATTGTCAAGACAAAATGATCATTTGAAAAAAAAAAATTTGTTGTTTATAACCGTTTTTTCATATATCGTTTGGTTTAATTATTAATTAAAGTATGTTTTTCTCTTTAAGAATCATAATTGGCATTTCTCTATATGTTAACAATTTTTTTCATTTTTTTTATCAATAATTTCATTGTTTATTGATTTAACAATTTGTTATAAATAATTTGTGACCCTCGGTTAATTTTTTCCTGGAAGTAAAAAAATTACAAAAAAATATTTGAAAATGATATGAAAAATTAAAGACAATTTTTTTCAGTACTTTGTTCATTTTTGTATTTTTTTTTACTTCCAAAAAAAAAATTAAGCGAGGGTCACAAATTGTTTATAACAAATTGTTAACTCAATAAACAATGGAATTCTTGAGAAAAAAAAATTGTTAACCCATAGAGAAATATCAATTATGATTTTTAAAGAGAAAAATATTTCTCAATTAATTATTAAAACAAACGAAATATAAAAAAATGATTATAAACAATAAAAACATGTATTTAAGGCTTTTTTTCAAATCATCATTTTGCCTTGACAATAAAATGGTAAGAAATAATTTTTTTCAAATATTATATTTGTCTTTTTGTTCATAAACAATTTCTCAACAAATAACGTGAATTGTTTTTCCCTACGTTAATTGATGCCATTATCAGATGCAAAAACAGCTGATACCATTTGTCAATAATTTGTTTTTTTTTTTCCAATTTTTATTCATTTAAAAAATTTATAACAAACAAAATATAAAACTTTAATAAACATTCATCACGTGATCTTATTAAATATGTATATAAGAAGGGCTTCGAAAAACAAAAAATGTATAGGTCAATTATTTAACAGAAATTGGATAAAAATTAGTTAATTAACAATCGTATAACTTTTTGAAATATCCACATAACTTTTTTTTCCAACGTGGCTTCATTCTTTCAAGTGTTCTGATGACACCATAATTTTTTCAAATCCTTAACTTAATATTTAATACTATAAAAAAATTATTTTCGGCGTTGAATAAAAATTATAAATCATGAAGATAGAATTCCGGGAGTCCTTACTTTTTTATTGGAAATTTCCTCTTCTTTGAGAATCTTTTTCCAAAAAATCCTAAATATCAATAGTTATTGAGTTACTAACGAAAAACTGAATATCTTTTTTTTTCATCTTATTTTGTTAATAACAATGTGCTAATAAATGCTCGAGATACATTTTCCTAGACGTCATTCCGAATCGAATGTACTATCGCACATATTTTTGGGACCGGGAACAAGAATCAACCCGTTTTTTAACTTGTTAATCAGACTATGAATACTCAGTGGAGTAGGGGTATCCTTTTTAAAATCTCATATCCCAGAAAACAGTAGAAATGTCAATATTGAAAACAATTACCAAAATTCAAACAATCATTTCACGAACAGTAATTCAATGAATTCCAGGAATTTAGAACAAGACAACAATATTGTGACCCCTCCTTCGGAGAGTTCTCCAATTTTTTTGTTCATTACTATAAATCAGCAATGTAACCCCAAAACTCATGAATATTTTTGAGGATAACAATACCTAGATAGCTCAACGTATTTTGTCAACAATCAAAAGTATTTGTACAAAAACCAAAATAAAATTAGAAAACTCAGAGAAATCCTATGTATATAATATTCCTTGCCCGAATTGTAATAAAAACTTATATCGGACAAACTACGAGGGATCTATCTGGATGCATTCCGTCTCACAGTAGTGACTGCAATACAAATAAGTTATCCTGGGTACTTTCCGAATATGTTAGTGATAATAAATTCAATATGGATTATGAGAAAGTGAAAATTTTATGCACAGAAAAAATCATTATGAGATCCATTTTTAATTGCAAAAATCTGACAAACTGGACGGTGGATCGATTTAAAAATTTGTGAGTCGGTTCTTGAAGGGTATGTTCACACCATACTGAAATTTTGGGTGATTCGTGAGATTCGACCAAAACTACAGAAATATCTTAAGTATCATGAAGAGTATGGGAGTTTCAGAAGAAGATTGAAGTGAAGTGATAACGATTTTCATAAGGAAGTGCACATAATCATGAAACCATACACATCAAAAAATATTTTAAAATGAGTGTTTATTACTGATCTATTGTGGATTATTTCATACAGTAGGCATATATAGTAGAATCAATATACATTGTTATTGTTCTTATTGGGTTTCTTACGGTACTGATTACCAACTGAAATATGATCAGTTCATCCAATGTACATTCATATCAGACAAGTTTTTCCACTGAACACATTTTGAGGATCCATTCAATGCAATTTTGTGTTTGTATATTACCATTTCATAACCAACCAACAAAATACTATTGAAAGACCATTTTTGGTGACCTCGTAATAACAAGTCTGTTACACGAAATCGATCGTTAGTGACCTCTAATAACGTAAAATATCTCTATTGATACATAATTATAATATATACAGACAAACATACACCGAAAAATCGATTTCTCTATTGATGCATCATTGTGGTATAGGCAAAACAGACACGAATTCAAATACTCTATTCAAATGTCAAATTATATTACCTTCGCGCTGTCAAATGTATGTATTTGTGTGCCCTCCTAGTTGAAGCAAATGAATATCGGAAATTCCACGATGTCCCCACGAACGGGGTAGACTGAGTTTTTTTTAAATCAACTCGTATATTGAAATGGCGATTAATGATCTCGAATATTGACGCGCTCGCTTCGCTCTCGCGTTAAAATATCTCGATCATTACTCGCCACCATTATTACACTAGTTGATTGAATAACTATCGAAGGTCCGCTACAGCAGCAACCTGGACGTCCCTCAGAGTATCTGGCTAGACATGGGGCTCAAAGCCAAACATTTTATATTGGTAATATCAAACAGTCATCAAACACATGGTCATCTATCCATTATTAAAATGGTGGCCAAAAATTCAATAGTACTCGGTACAAATCAAGTTGCGGAAAGTGCAGTGGTAAGCGTGTCTGAAAATCATAGGGGCAATGTTGACATGCCCCACTGCAGCATTAGAGGTGATGCTGAACCTATAACTGAAGATTCTGGAAGATATCACCCTAGAATCCAGGTACCAACCATAAGATATTATGCTAGCTGAGCATGACTTAGAAGTGCATTTAGAAGTGGTTCTGAACGGTCACCTCAAATGCACAACGAACGGACTTCAACTGAAAAATGATGCGTTAGTTTGGTATACTGATGGATTCAAGATAGACGGAAGAGCTGGAGCCCTGGTTCAAGGCTCTCAAAACCTCTGGGAAAAGACCCAATTATCCAAAAGAAATTCATGCTATGGAAATTTACGCCCGAGAATGCATTGAAAGGGTCTAGATTGTCTTAGGACTGCAAACTTCCCCTAAGAAAACTGGCTACGAACAACCAGGTCACTCTGATCCAGTTGCCAGGTGACAAGTGAATCAAATGCAATAAAGAAGCAGACAGCCTTGCCAAGGAAGGGACAGACACTCAATTTTCCAAAGCCCATATCAAGGTGCTTGGCAGCTGACCAAATTGAAACCCACTTAGATAAGGTTCCAGGGCAAAGACAAGCAAACAGGCTACTGAGCCCATCGTCAAAGGAAGCAACAGCCTCTGGAGTTGAACAACAAAGACTTGAAACTGGTAACGTGACTGCTCACCGGACATTGTCCTCTGAGGTATCACTCCAAAAAAAATTGATAGATCAGACACTCAACTGTGCCGTTACTGCGAGAACTTTGCTGAAAATGCAGAACACCTGCTTCGCGACTGCCGAGGTTCCATTAACTCCCTCATACATAAGGGACATAGCTCTCAGGAAACTGATATGCTCCGCAAGGAATCTCGGGTCTTGACTAGATGAAGAGTTATGTACAAAAGATCTCATAGATCGAGGTACACAGGGGCTGAAGATCTATATCGACCCCCATTACAATCTACTTACAATCTACAATCCTTCACGGTTGAACTTTCAAAAACACTTAGATATATTTCTTTATTTGACGAGGAGAGCCCAAATACCAATTTTTTTCAGTTCAACTTCAAAACTAACGGATCCCCTATACATACTCACTCCGTAAGGGTTTACATTACCTTTCACCTCCACATTTCATGCCCCTTTTCACCCCTTCGGGCATGGGTTAGTGGAATGGGTTAGTGGCTGTCGAAATTTCAGCTCTTCAGGTCCAGCGGTTAATCTGGACGTTGATAGTCGGTCAGTCAGGACATTTCATATGTATAGATGGAGAATAAATAAAACAAGTTCGTTGTTGCAATTATATTTCATCTCTTTATTACTCACATTTGGAATGTTGTCAAGGGTGCATCACATTAACAGTAATCCTTACTAACGGCTTTGTTAGTATGGCTTTCATTGGTTGTGAAGATTAATTTTTTTCTGAGTTATGCAATATTACAAAGTATACTTTTACTAAACCAGATATACTTGATTCTTCACAAAGAAGCCCCCACCAAATAAATAGAAAAATGTCTCGCAGGCAATTTTGAAATTTTTTTGGGATATTCTCATACAAGTCACTAGAATGAACACATGCAAATTCAAATTAGTTTCTATGTCTAGTTTCGGGAATATTAATTTTTTTAAATCATGGAAAGGCTGTTTTACTAAAACATAGTTAGGTTCGCTTATCCAAAAGTATAACTTTTTAGATAATTAGAAACAAAATAAAATCAGCTAGTTTGAAGAGAGTCAAATGACAAGTCATTCAGTTGGTCGTTGAAACGAAAGAAGCAGATTATTATACAGAGTGGGTAAAAAATAGAGACAATTTATCATATTAAAAATGTCTTTATTGGGATACTTTTCTTATGACAATGATATTCTCTTTGAAAGTTTTGACTTTCAACACACTTTTTTCCAATGTTTGTTTTTTAATCTTCTTGTTTTTAACATTGGTCACTTAAAACAAACTTTTTGAGACAATAAATCAGCTTTGAAGCCAGAACTACTTGAGGAAGACTTATAGTAATCACTTGATATGATTAGCTACAGAAAGTTACAATCACATTTTAAGTGGAGAGTTTACAAATATTAGTTGAAATAGGTTTTGCACCTCATATAGTTATACTTTGAAGTAAATTACCCTACACCCGTGTAAGTTTCATCAATTTCGTGTGTCTAATTTGTGAAATATAAATATTGAAAATATTTTCTATAAAATATTAATTTTCAATATTTAGATTTCAAAAACCGGATATGGGAAATTGATGAAACTTACACGAGTGTAGGTTAATTTACTTCAGAGTATAACTGAAAAATATGATTCAAATTGACAGGAACATTCCAGAATAATTGACTAACAACTTTACCTATTTTAACTAATATTTGTAACCCCCCCTCCCATAAAATGTGATTGTAACTTTTTGTAGCTAATCATAGCTAGACCGTAAGTCTTCCCTAAGTAGTTTTGGCTTCAAAGCTGATTTATTGTCTCAAAAAGGCTGTTTTGAGTGGCTAATATTAAAAACATGAAGTATAAAAAGAAACATTGAAAAAAAAAAAATTTTGGAAGAAATTTAAAGAATTTGAAGGAAATATTCTTGTCATAAGGAAAGACTCCCAATAAAGATAGATTTAATGAAAAATGCACAGTCACACTAATGGGATCAATGATAAAAATTGGCGAAATAAGCTAAATTGTCGCTATTTCTGACCCAGTCTGTATAAAGGGCTGACTGATTGACATGTCATTTGAAAGTAATACTTTTGGGTAAGTGAACCTAACTATTTTTTAGTAAAACAGACATTTTTATGATTTTCCAAAATTCGTATTCCCCAAACTAGTCATAGAAACAAATTTAAACTTGCACGTGTAACTCCTGGTGACTTGTACAATTTATAAAAAAACAAAATTGGCTGAAGGACATTTTCCATGTATTTGGTGCGGGGTTTTTCAGATTACACATAACTATTGATAAAATCATATAAATAAAGAATAAATATTTCATATTTTACATATCTAACAAATATTAATTGAATTATACACCATATACAGTACAAATTATAATAATTTTCCACGAATAGCAGATGATTCTCAAAGTAATCAGATTCAAAGATGACCAAACTTTTCAAAAAAAAAACGAGATTACATAATGAATTTGGAAAATAGTTAGATATCGAAAGGAGTTTTGCTCACTAAAGCAAAGTAAAAGTAACATTTTGATATATTCTCTTCGTTGAGTATGAAGTTTGTTTTCATTTATTTGTCTCCGATTTATGTTTTATTCTATGTGAAAGGATATATAAAAATTATATGTGGGGTACAGAAGAGGGGTTAATTGATTGCAAATTATGGAGAAATTAACAAGATTAACAAATCGTCAAAAACTTTTTCGATATTTTAAAGTCTTTGGATAAATACTCAATTTACCTGAGGTCGACAATACTGAGGACATTTTCACAAAACGAATTCTTGGAAAGAGGACTCTCTGGTAGAGAGATCTTTTTTCAATGTTCACTCCTTATTTACAAATACTGATCCATTCCTCATGACTACACATTTGGCACTGAACTTCGCAGCACCAAACAAACTTGCAATGGCATCGTTCGACTTTCCTGTGTTTGATGAGGTTATATCCTCTTCCACAACACAGATTGGAGCAACTGTCGGGCGTTGTTGTGGTCGTTCGGTTGCAGAAACGCCCTGTGGTGCCCTGTATCTCCAGCGCCTGATCTCTTTCACAAAAACTCGGGGATTTTTCGAAGTAGAGGAGGTCGTTGGACAAATCTCGTTTGTGCTTGTTTTTCTGAGGGGTCCATTTCTTGTGCTTTCTTTTGACCTTCCTTTTTTTCTGATTGGTCCTGAAATAACAAATGTCACGTTATACTATGTTTCGTTAGTCAGTCAGTTGACAATATATCTTTCTTAATTACCAACAAGACACAATAGAAACATATTGAATATTATTACATTTTGCAATAACATTCATATTTCATGTTAAACAGGGTTGACCAAGGGGGCGTGCAAGATCCATAACTTTTTTTCTATCCAAGCTATTGACTTGTCTTTTTCAACAAGATAGCTCAGAACTCACAGAAAAAGGCCACATAATGACAATGCTTTGACAAAAATGCATAGATTAAGGCGTACTTACTAAAAAGCACAAAATGAATTAATAAAAAAAACTTTTCAAAGACAAGCTCTTATTCGAAATCGCTAAAAAGTAAAGAATAATTGTTCAGATGTGTAACGTAGGTTATTCCGTGAGTTGCAGACTTGAAAGCTTATCGCTTTCATAATCGAACTGAAATTTTGCTCGACAAGCTCTTGAGTCTATTATCCACGGAATAACCTACGTCACACATCCAAAGAAACTATTTTGTACCTGTCAGCGCATTTTGATGAAAGCTTGTCGCATTGATGCAAGAATGGCATTGCATTCACTAGGTCTTCAATACATTTTTGTCAACGAAAATCTATTTTACGCTTCCAGAATCATCAGGAAGAACGGAAGATTCCAACATCATTCGAGCTGTTTTGCTTATCGTAGTAGATGAAGTTTTATTCACTAATAATATTGTTTAAAATCTTTCAGCAGATGTTTGTCGAACAGAATGTATTTCCGAAAAAGCTTGTCACATTGATGCAAGAATGGCATTGCATTCACTAGGTCTCCAATACATTTTTGTCAACGAAAATCTATTTTACGCTTCCACAATCATCAGGAAGACCGGAAGAACTGGGAAACACATTTTCCAGAAGCAATCCCACTTTGCAAACATCGAAAAATGTTAGAATCATTTCTTTCAAAGGAACAATTCGATTATTCCACATCTAATTCATGAAATATTATATTTCCAAATAAATCAATCACCCCATGAAAGGTTATAATTGTCAAAAAAACTCAGATTTCATCTTTTGAGTTAGGGTCTTTCCAAAATATCTATTAGATGTAGTTCAATGTCCAAAGTGGCCTCAGCCGGGAAAGTAGTTGTTTTCTGGTAGATATTCACAAAAAATAACTTCATTTTATCGTGGATTTTCTCATTTAATTTCTATTCAATATTCAATTGAGAATATTGAGAATGAACTTATTATTGAAATTATTTATTGGGCATGACCAGTAATGAACACACAAGCAGAATGAGTCTCAACGTAAACATTTCTTATGCTATCAATTCGAGCATTGTCATCTTCAGATGATCAAAGCATACAGATAATTACAAGAAAGTTGTACTCACTTATTGAGTTTTCTCATAGCTTTTTTCCCCAGGTTTGCCTGGTCCACTAGAAGAGCTGAGCGAAACTTTTCCTTCAGTTCTCTCCCCACCACGCGAAAATCTGGAACGGCTCTCCAACATGTCTTCAATTCACAACTGCCAGACATCCCATGGCATTTGCACTGCAATTGCATATTGTTCGAAACTGCCTACAAATAAGGGGAAATTATTAGAATATTCTGGCCTTAAAGACGAATTAGGAGCTGTATCAGATGAAACATAATAAACACATGATACAATGAGCGAGATCACTAGTTTTTGGAAGAATACCACAATATCCAGAACGATGTGAAAAGTGGTTGGATTTTTTTCCATTTTTTTGTAGTAATTTTTCAAAAATCAATTTTTGAAAAATGTTCATGTTTGAACACTTCGGAAACGCGTCGAAATGTGACGTAACAAGTTCAGAACTATGGCCGATAGCCGAGTTGCCAAGCGTTATTCATAACATTTCTTTACAATGCAAGCAATCTGGAAAAGTAATAACATAGCACTTGGTATCCATAAATATTATTTAAAAATAACTAAATCAAGAACAGCTATCAAATACGAAGTCTCCATTCCAATATAACACATGCTGTCACAAGTTTTGTTTTATTCATAGTATAAAACAGAATAACATTTCCTCAGAGGTTCCGCAAAATAATGACACTGGCAACTCGCCGATCACCGAGAGTGTCAGGATTTACAGCGTTGCCAAGTGTCATTCTTAATATTTTTTTCTTAATATTTCTTCACAATGTGAGCAGGCCAAAAAAATAATGACATAGTACTCGGTATACATACATATTATTCAAGAATAACTAAATCAAAAACGGCTATCAAATACGAAGTCTTCTTTTCAATATCACATATGCTGACACAAGTTCTGTTTTATTCATATGATGAAATAGAATAACATTTCCTCAGAAGTTCCACAAAATAGTGAGACTGGCAACTCAAGTAAATGCCAATCATTGGACATATGACGTCAAAGGAAGAGGCAATAACGCTGTGTTTGGATGTCTACTGAATTTGAGGAATTTGGAGCAGCGTTTATTCGAATATTACCTAATATATCCTGGGAAAAACTAGGCACACATAATATTTTTTCACTATATTTCAACTTCAAGCACATATGAGGCAAATTTACGAGTTTGTGATCCCGCCTATTCCCTTGAAAATCGATTGGTATTGCAACTTTTTTCATGTAGTTGAGAAGATAGCATTCACATATTGGGAAAAATGCGGAATAGAAAACTTGTCACGTTATTAGAAACGTCAAAACTTCATAGAAGTAATTACGTCAAACACTTTGGATTGAGCATTCTACCTAATGTTATTCACTTCTTGTGAAGATCATCTGATAACAGAACAACAATTAAATATGAATTTTCACGAGATCCGGTTTTGAAATCTAGTATAGACTTTCTCAGTTCATAAAACTGTCGCTGCCCTGTTATGCAATCTCAAGATATCAAAATTATCCTGAAACCAGTTAACAAATAATTCAGATCCCCACCAAAACTGACTGACATCCCAGATAGAATATCTCCATTATAAATGTGTAATTCTCATGTATCCATTTCGGATTTCAAGGTGAAAAAATAATAAAGAAAGACAGCTCGACAGAGGCGGATTCAGAATATTTATAACCCTTTTACAGAGAGATCAACTGCTTTCTGACCACTCATTGATCAGAATTATTAATGAATAAATGTGGCAGCCATATTTTTTTTGTATAAAAAATGTTGAAGTCTATTGTCATGTACTGTATCATGTATTATTTTATAAGTGATACATATACAACAAAATTAGAAGGGATTTTAAAGTTTGCATTCCTTCTTAGGGTTCTTTTCTGGTTCTGGAATTTTGGGGATCTTTTCTGATACTGGAGTTTCGGGGACTTTTCTTGCTCTGGAATATGCGGTTTGCAGGGAGACATACTACGGAAGTAGCGTCGTAGAAGGAGAATACAGGGCGTTGACGATCCACGTCACCAAAAGGAATTCAAGAATATTCAGGTTTTCTCTTTACATTCAGTTTGATCCTTGAGTATTATTTTCTTATATTGTAGACTAAATGGTAAGTGGTATCACCTTTTCTTTTTATTATTCTATGTGAGCGGAAATTATTTGGTAAATGATTGCTTTGTATGGTTTTGCTTATATCTGATTGCCGTACGCTTGAGCTCTCGCGACGCAGATCAAACTTCTCCCACTTGTGCGGTGTTGCCAACTTAGAATTTCTGCAGTAGATTGCTTACAAAGGTGTATGGGTGTTACCATTGTTAAGTGTTGCTTACTACTAGGAGTGCGGCTCAACTATGTGTGTTATGCTTTCTATTAAATATTTCTTCGGTTGGATACTTAGAGATATCTGAATGTTAGTACTTATGCTTGAGTAGTATTATTTTTGCCTTCTGGTATACTGATTACTCAGCTTTACCACACTGTTATTATTTTTGCTAATTTCAACATATGCTTCCGGTAAGGTACTTCTGACAAACTATTGTCATTTTGATAGTTTTTGATTCATTTATTATAGTTATATTTCAGAAAGTGTGATTTGACTTTTATCGACAGATTTCATTTCAACCATGTTGTGCTATGTTAAAAGAAAGAAATAAACCTAGCTATTGAAAAAGTCGTTGCCTGTTATTTTTTTTTGACCCTGGTTTGGTAAATTGTTGGGTTATTTCGAGCCTAGAGTATTCAAACGGTTAAATTCACCTGGTGCCCTATTAGAACACCTTTTTATAAGATTTTGGAACGAACCTCCCCATCTCCAACTCGAGTTTAGCCGTGAATACCCGTCTGTCACCGAACAGCCGCGGTCTTAAGTGACCTAAGAATATCAGTGATAAATGGTAGGTTACATTTTTGGATGTCAAAATTAATAGAATATGTTATACTGGGTGAGAATTCAGTTTCCTTGAAAACAATTGGAAATCATATAAAAGATGAGGGTTATTTGGTTGATAATATCTCTTCATTGGTAGTTTTAATTCATTATTTTTTTTCACCGATTCTCGCATTATCTGGGCTGACGAACTGTCAATTTCAGAATTTGTGTGGATTTTAAGTGAAGTGGCAGTGAAATATAAGGATTTAATATAGGACGGCAATCTCAGTTTTTCTCAGCTTTTGACCATGACCATTTATCATACATCCTTTCTTTAACATTCAATATTTGGAATCTTCCGAAATATTTCTACGGAAGTATGTTTTCATGCATGTGGTATAACTGTCCAGATACTTCAAGTTGATCCAGAGTTTCCCAACACAAAGAAAATGTCATGAATTGCTAGCCGCAATAATAGGTGCAAGATTACATGTTTCTGGACTAGATGGTCTAGAAAAAAAAATCAGCTGTGGACACCCCGGAACTTGAACTTTGTATTTCTTTATTTCAGACAGATGTCAGTCGGAGAAATAATTTTAACTGTTCTAGATACAGTTTTTCGAGGGCTTTCAAATGATTTAATGCAAGTCAAGTTCCATGCGTTATCGTTTCTGTAATTTTTTTATAGTGACACTTCCGTTTGACAGATGACAACCAAAAACCAATGGTCGCATTCGGGCAGAAACTGTATCTTCTTTTCAAATTTCAGCACGATTGGTCAAACCAATCGGCAGTTATCGTGGAAGATTACAGACAGACACACACAGGCACACAAGCTTCACTCTGGAAATGGTCTTGATCGTCTAGGGGATCTCAAAATGGATATTTCCGTCGATATCTCAATTTTTTTTCTGCACGATTACAGTACTTGACCACTGGGGAACTGGTCAAGTAATATTAATCGACTTCTTTTCGAATGAATTTATCAACTCTTTCCTTTTGCATCGAAACGTTTGAGTTATAATCATTGTCATATAATAATAACTACGTTGACAAAGCTTGCCTAAAACTAAGATGCATAAAAATAAGATAATATTGAATGCAGTAAATACGTTATGTTAAAATTGATGTTGTATATATATATATATATATATATATATATATATATATATAAATAATGAAGGTATTGTCGATTGAGGACAAAAAAGGAAACTTCCTGATTATCAGCCAAGGTTTCGTTTAATTAGCGCTTACACGTCATCAGAGTCTACAAGAGCGAAATATGTATAAAACCAAAACAGAGAAAATTTGGGGAGTGAGACACTTATAACATTTTGTTGGATACGAAATTATCAGTTGTATACTGTATAGCTGAACAATGGTAGAAAACTGATTATTCAAATACGAGACATAACATAACAGCTAGAATAACATTACAATATTGAAAATATTAAAAATTTAAAATATTTCAACGTGCTAATCATCAATTCACGCGAGAAGTAATGAAAACCAAAGTTATGAAAAAATGTGAGATGTACATACCTCAACTAGGATCGTATCTGGGAATAATGCAAATATTTGATATGTATGTGTGGAAGATTGCACGTACAACACATTAATTGTGGTGGAAGTTTTCGTAAACAATTCTAGCTGTTCTATTCTGTCTCGTATTTTGCTAATCAGTTTTTCACCATTGTTCAGGTGTACAGTATACAATTGATAAATTTGTATCTACCAAAATGTTACATAAAAAAGTGTCTCACTCCCAAAATTTTATCTGTTTTGGTTTTTATACATATACATACTTGTAGGCCGTGATGAAGTTCAAGCGCTAATTAAACGAAACGTTGGCTGATAATTGGGAAGTTTCCTTGTCCTCAACTGACAATCCCTTCATTATCTACACCCAAAGGATACAATCTCAAGTTACAATGTTATATATAAAATAAAATAAATGATCACAGTACAGTTTGTCACAAAGCTCATAACAATCCAGGAACATTGAAATAATTTATGACATATATTAAGGAGTGAGCTGTGAGGTTTTCCATGAAGTATTCATTCAAATCATTATCCACTTTTTGGAGCAGGAGTTTTTTCACTTCTTTTCGAAATTTATTTTATCCTTCCAATTTTCTGATGGTAGATGGATGGTGGTTGAATAGCTCTTTCCATTATAGATTATTGAATCTTCAATTTGTTGTTGAGGGAATAGGAAGACTGATGTTATGAGTAAGACGGGTTGCATAGACTGACTGAGACATAATCTTCTCGAAGTGTTTTTTACGGATCAAACAGACTGTTTCTATTATAAAGAGACATGCCAAAAGCAGAATTCTTTGTATTTTCATAGGAGTCTCTGACTCCAGCTTGACAAATATATCTGAGATCTCTCTTTTGGACTGTGAAGATAGGGTTAGTAACGTTTTGGGAGTCTGCGACCCAGAAACATATTCCACAACGTAAGTGGGATTCACGAAGTGCAAAATAGTCATTTCTAGCTGAATTGAGGTCGATATACTAGAGATGGTTTTAATGGCATAGCAGTTTGAGCATAATTTTTTGCACAAATTGTTGATATGATTATGGAATTTCAAATTTTTAATAAGCTAAATTTTTTTTTTTTTATGTTCGGGTTCCCACGAAAAGGGATATCCTGTAATGTTCAGAGAACATCGTGGGAACCAAGGGAAAGAAGGTAGGAGTTGGTGTTCTTCTTAAATTTCTGGAGGTTGTATGCCTCGGGGAACACCTCCCTAGGCAATGAGTTCCAAAGCCTCGCTGTTCGTTGGATGAACGAGTCTTTGGAAAGTGATGTTCTGCAGGTCTCCAGAGTGACCACGAAGGGGTGTGATGACTGAACTTGACGGGTTAATCTCGAAGAGACTGCCAAAGCAGGAACGATTGTTGATATTTCAGAAGAGCATCGCCCATGAAAATATCTATAAAATAAAGACAAATCGCCAACTTTTCTACGGTGTTCCAGACAAGTGAGCGAGTTTGTAAGCGAGGCATCACCGACGAGACGAATTGCCCTTTTTTGGACAGAATCCAATAGCCTCAGGATATGTTTAGGTGCCGCGCTCCAAATATGGGAACAGTATTCCAGGACAGGTCGGATCTGTGCCTTATAGATCATAAGCAGCTGAGTGGGGGTGAAATAGCTCTTGGCACGAAACAAAAAACCAAGTTTTTGGGATGCACTTTTGGCAATGCACCTCACGTGATCTTCCCAAATATCTAAACATTTTCAATGTAGCCTATTGATAACCATACCTCTTTTTCCCTCACTCGTTCATATAACCACAAGGTTACCGTTAATCTCTTGTCGCCTCCACATTCATCATTATATCTGTATTTTATAATTATTTATAGGCCCTGTGGAAGTTCATACATAGTAACCGAAATATTAGCTTAAAATTAGATTATAATTATTGTACCTCATCCGACAACCTAAAAGTTATCCAAAAGTAGGTTATAATTAGTAGATGTTAGCCAAAAAATTTAAAAATAAAACATTTTCAACAGAAAATTAAACAAACGAACAAAGAAATAAGCTGAAAAGCAAATAATAAAATGAACTTTTTCAGTCTTAATAACTGAGCTCCTAAACTAATGTAAGTAACTAATTTTGTGTCAGCCATTTTCCCTATGTTACTTAATTAATGATATTATTGATTTTTCCATCAATAAGAATCATAGTTGTACATTCAGAATTGGTTATAGATAAACAATTATGCAAGAAAAGAAGGGGGGGATTGGTTCACTCGGTGTTATTTTCCTGAAAAAACCCCTTTGTTCCAATTCCATCGAGTTTATGGAACTGATCTATGAGGCGGCAAAAACAAAATTCGAAAATTCTCAAAATAGGAACCACTCTGCCATCCACCTGAAGCCGCCTCTGGATCACGGTAGCCTGTGCTAGGTGGTAAATGACCGGCGGCTGCAGAGGTGCCCGAATCCTTAATAATCTGCGTGAAGCCCGGGCCCAAATGCAGAAGAGCCCCGCCCCCATTCGTATACCTGACAAAGGACCGCCATTGCACCACTCTTCGTGTTATTATGATTATTAGGACCACACGCGCCGATTCTCTCATTAACCGTTTTCTTCCAGCTCCTCTCATGGCTGACTTTGATTTTATATACGGCCACTTTAGCTTCTCGTCGTTCACATTCCTGGCTTTTGTTCGCGGTCATAGCTCGATGCATGGGTGGCGAATTGATTTAATGAAGAAACGCCTTGGTCTACTGCCCAATTCAGTACCAAATATAACCCAAGAACTTCAAACAACCGACTGCCAGATTGGTATATTTCTTCAACGAAACCACGCAACGCAGTTTTATTCGAGTTGCTTTACTTGGAAATCCTACATAAACCAGGAATTTCAAATTTTGTTGTGCGATTTCCGTTATTCAGTTCCAATAAATACTTTTTTTTCCAATACTTACGTCAAAAATGTGTAATTTTTTGTGACTTTTGAATGTCAAAAGTAGGCTATTTTTGAACAGAATGCAAAAAAAATCCGGACGGCGTACAAAAAAGTACGAACCTACGTTGTTTAAATACAGCTTATATAGAATACCCATCATTCTCATTTCAATCGTTTTTTATTAAACATATTACAATCATATTTCCCTCCACACACTGAAACGGAAATATTCGATATCAGGCAATTGTATTACCACTGTTCCTGTGTGCGACATCATTTACACAAGCAATTTCCCCAAATACCAGAACATGAACACAACACTCGAAAAAAGCAACACTATATCATTCCATTCATGTCCAAAACAGCTACTCAAAGGTCTTCTCTTATCTTGCACCAAAATTATATAACGGTATTACAGAAAACATAAAATTACTGATCAATATAAACCAATTCAAACGTCACCTGAGGAATCACCTAATCGAAACTGGTAGATCTGTGCATCATTATTTTGACAATTGAAATAGAAGAACTTTAACCCGCTGTATTTGAATACCCACAATTTGATGTTTTACATATTCTGTTATTTTATTAAACTAACATTGTCTTGTAAACATTTACTTTATTATACTATGTGTCTGATAATTCATTATTATATTTTATACCTGTTTCCAAAAAGTTGTATAACTTAGGTTTTCTTTGTTTCACAAATAATGTGATAAATGTTTTATATTTTGTATTTTCATTTGTATGAATAGAAGCGTATTTTTTTTTTTTTTTTATGTTCTGGTTTCCACGAAAAGGGATATCCTGTAATGTTCAGAGAACATCGTGGGAACCTAGGGAAAGAAGGTAGGAGTTGGTGTTCTTCTTAAATTTCTGAAGGTTGTATGCCTCGGGGAACACCTCCCTAGGCAATGAGTTCCAAAGCCTCGCTGTTCGTTGGATGAACGAGTCTTTGGAAAGTGATGTTCTGCAGGTTTCCAAAGTGACCACGAAGGGGTGTGATGACTGAACTTGACGGGTTAATCTCGAAGAGACTGCCAAAGCAGGAACGATTGTTGATATTTCAGAAGAGCATCGCCCATGAAAATATCTATAAAATAGAGACGAATCGACAACTTTTCTACGGTGTTCCAGACAAGTGAGCGAGTTTGTAAGCGAGGCATCACCGACGAGACGAATTGCCCTTTTTTGGATTTATTATTATTACTATTATACTCATTTTTTAGAAGATTTATATTGATAGTATTATTGCTTTCATTTTGTATGTTGATTCCAAACGATGATTTTGGTAATACTAAATCAAATGGCTTTTCTTGTCTAATGTTAGAACCGGGAAACAAGTATTATTGTTCTCGACTTCGACATTTCCACTTTTATTAATATCACCATCAAAAATACCGTTTCCATTTTTCACTTTTTCTTCCACGTACTGCTCCACATAGCCTTCTGCAACGCTCGACGATCGCCACCGGATGTTTAAGTCTCAAAATATCAGCCCCTGAGCCCCAACTAAAAGCGACGCAGAGGACCTCCTGAAACTATGGCCAGTATATTTTGCAGTATTGGGTAATCCAAGAAATGATGCAATTAGACTCGGAATTTTTGCAGAAGTATTTATTCCGACTACTTGAACTGTACATTTTCCATTCCTATACTGAAGAAAAAATCTAGGGTTTTCTGCAATCTTAGGACGCAGTGACATGTACCTACGGCAAATTTCAGCTGGATTGAATTGGTGTACATTGTTATTTGGAACTACAAATGTTCTTTGTGTTTTCGTTTTTGAATCAGGAATTTTAACAATTATATAAGAATCCTTGGCCTCAATATCATGTAATGTCATTTTAGAAAGTTCGCCCTGGCGACAGGCGCCTGACACTCCCATAATCATAACTACTTTCATCAATAACGATTTTTCATCCGCTTTTTTTCTGAGAAAAGCCTTCACTTCGGGATAATCTCCTATATGTATGTTGTTACTAACAGATAAAGTTGATTTCAACATGGAAAACTCCGACCACAGGGTTGACGACTTCATAGTTTTGGTTTTTTCGTCCAAATTCGCAAGTATGACGGGTTCTGATACCTTAGATATTTTTTTCTGAGAAAACCAACTATCAAATGCATCATATTCTTTCTCGTAGTCTGGACTTTACTGGTAGAAGTTCTGAGCTAACTGCTTCCGCGGACTCCATCACATCGGCAGGAATATCAGGATGTATCACTGAAATCACTTTCTTCATCCATAATTAAAGAGATATTTTATGAATTCACGGAAATTATCTGATTACGGTTTTACAGTAATGGCGACTTCAATAATTGTAATTGTTACTATGCAACCTGACAACCTGATATTTATTCTAATTTTTAACTGACGAAACCAAAAAGGAGGAGGTTCTCTAGTCGACGCGTATATATTTTTTTTTATGTATGACCACGCATAACTTTTTACTAATGAAGAATATTGATCACTCACCCTCTGAATTTTGGTGCGTTAACCGATTCTATCAGGCATAACTTTGTAATGGGTTCTTCAGGCGAGTAGTTTGCGTCAACACATGTTCACCTCCTACGAGAGATGAAGATGGGTTGCGGAAACTTAGGTGGCTACCTCCAAGTGGTATCGCTGGATAACGGGGTTGACAAGGAAAATCCAGTGGGAATGACCAGAAATGGTCAAAACCTGCGGATCTCTAAGTCAATCTCAAACCAAATGCCACCACAACATGGCTTAATCCAAGGCGTCAAGCGACCCGTGCCGAGGGATGGAGGATACCTGAGCCAGTCAGGTATAAAAAAAACGGAGCCTCTGGGATACATGGCGACCTCCCAGAGTAATCTGCCTTACACCTGCGCAGGGGGCACCGCAGGTGTGGACGACCCTTTCCCCTACACAAACAACCCTGGGGAACTTCCAGTTGAAGAAGACCCAACACCGATAGCGGGTATGGAAGTCGAGGAGATTCCAGTTGAATCACACTCGGCACCAGAAACCGTAAACCCAACCGAGGAGGGATCAGCAGATGGTCGAACACCTACTGAGAAACTCCCGGAAACAGAGTGGATTCCAAAGCCATTTGGTAAAATGGAAACCAAAAAGATTCTTCAGCTCATCAAAACCCAGGACATGGGGATAGATACTGAAGACTGGCTTGTCATCAAGAGACAAGAGGAGGCCTCGGGTCTAACTCTTGTCTTTCAATCTTCGACTGTGACGCCCTAAGTGGTGGGCGACACAGAATCTTTGGAGAGATCGGCCCGGAAACGGTCATGAGTCCGAAGAACCTTATCAACGGGCTTCTAGACCTAGTTAGGGGCACAAACCTGTTTGAATGAGGAACCACTGACGACAGAGTGATACAATAGACCCCAGCTGGTCGCAGTGTCAAGGGAAGCTAAGTGCCAACCCTGTCTCTGGCTCGTCAGCCTTAAACCAACCAACCAACCAACCAATGGGTTCTTCAATTTGGATGATTTTTTTTTATTAGATAAGGAATACCTCAAAGTTGATCATATTTGGATTTCGGATGGAATTATCAACCCTTACGGGTAGAAAAATAGGGGATCATTGATTTTTCACTTGTGAACATTAGCACACATATGTAGTTGACAATGACCGATCGCTACTGTTATTATTTTTGTTCTCCTACATCCGTCACAATCATTATATTCTATGAGAGGATGGAATGATATACAAAGTAATGGAATAAACTAAGCAGAACAATAAAAATAATTTATATTACAACAAATAGTAAAAGTAGATAATCATATTATTTAACTGGTAATAGTTGAAGTAAGGTGGGTAAGTAAGTATTTTGGAAATAATCAAAAAACAAGTAGGTAGTAATTGGTGAATTTCAGCCACAAAAAATCGAAAATTAAAAACTTTTTAACAAAAAATTAAACCGACGAAAATACGGAAGTGGAAAGTAAAAAATAAAATAAACCTTCTTAGTCTCAATAACTGAGCTCCTAAACTTATGTAAGTAACTAATTTTGAGTCGGCGCCAAACGAACAATCAACGAAGATCATTAAATTACTTCAAAAAATATTATCAGAATGTCACCGCGCAACTCGATGCCATCATTTTACGCCTTACCTAATTCATTTGCTTGTTTGTTTGGCGCCGACTCAAAATAAGTTACTTACATTAGTTTAGCATCTGAGTTATTGAGACTAGGAAGATTTATTTTATTTTTTACTTTTCAGTTCTGTATTTTGTCGGTTTAATTTTTTGTTAAAAAGTTTGTTCTGGTAGGTATGTATTACGATTGACTGAAATAATTTTGCTTATGTCACTGTCACTGCCAAACCAATAAAAATAAACGTTTTTTTTAATGGTACCCCATTTAACCCATTTAAAACACGGCTCAGCGTGTGTAAATCGAACTTAAAAAAACGCGCGTTTTTGAAAGTTAACATGGCAACATCAACAAATCGAGAAACGTGAAGTCCAAATGACAAATTTTTGATTATTGATCTGACAGGAGTACCTTGTAACGTCAAATAAAATATCACTAACAAATGCAAAACTTCATTATAAAAACATTTTTAATTAATATATTAGAGTTTGACAACAAATATTGATCTTTGATAACAAATTGCAAATGAATATCTGTTAATTTCATTTCCATAACAACGAAAGGTATACTGATGTCACATCACGAATTCAACCATTTTGCATTATTCGTTCTTATTTCTATTTTTTGTAGTAATAATACCAGTATATATGATTTCAAAGTGCACCAATAAAAAAAAAATTGCCTAAAGTATTCGTGGATAACTGGTCTTAAAAACACTTGCTCTATTTCGAATGCTCGAAAAATCGCTTGTGTTTTAAAGCCCTTTTCATCCACTTATACTTTAATATACTATTACTTTCAAAATGTTAATGATGAAAAGTATTTCCATTTTTATATTGGAAAACCAAAGTATCGGAAAAAATCATGTAGAAATAACTATTTTGCAACAGACACAAAATTACAATTGCGATGTCAAAAATGGGCAATGATAAATGTTCTTGTTTTCTGTCCTTTTTTTTATTTTATTTTTTTTGTCTCGTCTCCAACATACAATATTTTCGGAATCGATAAGCATTGACTGTCTGCAAAATTTTTCGTTTTTGGAGTTCAATTCATGTAAAACTTTCCAAAGTTTAGTTATTGTGGGCAAATCAGGATCATCGGTAATAACTTACGCAGAGTTCATGGATTGGCGAAACTTAAACCAGAATGTCACCGCGCAACTCGATGCCATCATTTTACGCCTTACCTAATTCATTTGCTTGTTTGTTTGGCGCCGACTCAAAATAAGTTACTTACATTAGTTTAGCATCTGAGTTATTGAGACTAAGAAGATTTATTTTATTTTTTACTTTTCAGTTCTGTATTTTGTCGGTTTAATTTTTTGTTAAAAAGTTTGTTCTGGTAGGTATGTATTACGATTGACTGAAATAATTTTGCTTATGTCACTGTCACTGCCAAACCAATAAAAATAAACGTTTTTTTTAATGGTACCCCATTTAACCCATTTAAAACACGGCTCAGCGTGTGTAAATCGAACTTAAAAAAACGCGCGTTTTTGAAAGTTAACATGGCAACATCAACAAATCGAGAAACGTGAAGTCCAAATGACAAATTTTTGATTATTGATCTGACAGGAGTACCTTGTAACGTCAAATAAAATATCACTAACAAATGCAAAACTTCATTCAAACATTATATAACAATTAATATTTATAAATGAAAATTGAAAGTACAATTGGTGTTATTTGATATATTAATATTTCGATTCTGCCTCACTATTAAAAAAATCGATATTAGAATAATTCATTTTTGAGCTCTGGTGACAACAAATATTGATCTTTGATAACAAATTGCAAATGAATATCTGTTAATTTCATTTCCATAACAACGAAAGGTATACTGATGTCACATCACGAATTCAACCATTTTGCATTATTCGTTCTTATTTCTATTTTTTGTAGTAATAATACCAGTATATATGATTTCAAAGTGCACCAATAAAAAAAAAATTGCCTAAAGTATTCGTGGATAACTGGTCTTAAAAACACTTGCTCTATTTCGAATGCTCGAAAAATCGCTTGTGTTTTAAAGCCCTTTTCATCCACTTATACTTTAATATACTATTACTTTCAAAATGTTAATGATGAAAAGTATTTCCATTTTTATATTGGAAAACCAAAGTATCGGAAAAAATCATGTAGAAATAACTATTTTGCAACAGACACAAAATTACAATTGCGATGTCAAAAATGGGCAATGATAAATGTTCTTGTTTTCTGTCCTTTTTTTTATTTTATTTTTTTGTCTCGTCTCCAACATACAATATTTTCGGAATCGATAAGCATTGACTGTCTGCAAAATTTTTCGTTTTTGGAGTTCAATTCATGTAAAACTTTCCAAAGTTTAGTTATTGTGGGCAAATCAGGATCATCGGTAATAACTTACGCAGAGTTCATGGATTGGCGAAACTTAAACCAGGCACATTCATTCTCGGAAAATGTCTTTCTCGCTTATTTTACAAAACTTTCTGAGAAATATGTCATCATCGTTGTGGAAAATATATCATTCCATCAAATAAATATGAAATTCAAACTGAATGAATGAATAATATTTAGATTGCATTGGAACTCTGACTATCGTATAGTCGTAGAGAAAGTATAGTCTTCTACTCTCATATAATTCCGAAACTCGCCTACGGCTCATTTCGAAATTTATACGCTCGTAGAAGAATATACTATTTTATTGAACAGATTTATATTATCGAGTATCTACCATCATTTTACTTTCAACAATAGTGTTGAAAATATTTTTAAAACTAGTGTTAAAATGATTTCGACACATTATTCAGATACGTCAGTTTTTAACTCACATACCTATGAACTAGAAACGTCATTATTATTGAAAGCCTATGCAACATCGATAAATACAGCAAGACATTTTTTTGATTTATCAAGATTAAGGTTCAAGTCTTCGAGTACTTGAAGAACCGCATTATCTGTGCATAATTTTTTTTTGAAATTCATACTGATCACTCGTGATGATACTGTATGTGTCGAAGAATATCATTAGCCCATCATTGCCCATTGCTCTAACATTTTGGCAAATATCACCGATTATTCAATAGATATAGTTCGGTAATTAACACAATTGAAATTCCTGAAGGAAACCGTAATCATTGATACAGAAGACTATCAAAAATTTTTAAAAAAACCTTAAAAAATTACAATTTTTATAATTCGATAATAAGTATCAAAAAAATTATTAAAATATTTAGATACTACATTTTCCTGGATATATCAATACATATATTTTTTCATCATCCTGGATGTGTTCAAAACTATTAAAGCAAGAGTTGTAAGTTTGCTGTGATCTATTTGTATCTAGCCCTATAATTTATATATATATATATAATCAGTTATTCTATACAATAATATATGTTGCACTAGAATTGTGAAATTTCAAAGAATAGTGAACTTTTTCTTTCATTCGATATAAAGAGAAAAAAAACGAATATCTCATTCAATTACATTATTTTCCGAAAAAACGCCATGGAAATGAAAATAAGCGATTTGATAAAGGATTTTAAACGTAACGCTAATGATCGATTTTTTAGAATTCTCGAAACTATCCACTTGCATCCTCAAGCACGAAATCACCATTCAAATGGCGTGTTGTAATTTGTTCTAGTCAATGAAGGATGAATAATGTGTTAAAATTAGCATACGAAATTGTGTTAACTGATGCTTTACATAATCTACTCAGAATAGTTATTATGGGTCTTCGAAACGGACTATAACAACTCAATTGTGGGAGAAGAAATGCCAGTTTTTTACGATGGGAGAGGGTTGGATTTCTCCATATGAAAACATAGAGTCCCTTATCTACCTTCATAGGTCTTAGGAGGTTCAATCGAGAATATTTTTCTATTGTCGAGACCTGTATTTACAGAAGAGAACGTACCGTGGAGAACTATGGGTTTGTCAAAATTATGGAACAAATTCGATATTTTGCAAGCCATGTACTTTTGACAAAAATCCTGAAAAAGGTCGATTTTTATTTTGAAATGCCGATTTTTTTATGTATATTCTGGAGAGGTTATGTCACTGGTTTTGACATGGTGACGTAATCGGTAATTTTTTTAAATTGGAATAGATGTCTTGTGATGCCTCATCTGAAAGGCCTTTCGATACTGCATTCAATGATAATAATTAATAAGATATTTTTTCACAGGGTGAACAAAAATTATTATTTTATTTCAATAAGAGAATAACTTTATATCCAACAAAATAGAACAGTTAAATAAGATGTTCGAAATGCCATCCACCAGTCTCTTGACAATAAGCAAATCTACGGACACATTCCTCTTGCACATTGCGAATAACTTCCGGAGTTTTTCTGTTAATTTCGATCCTAATTCGATTTTTCAACTCTTGTAGATTTTGCGGCCTATCTACATAGACCTTCGATTTCAAATAACCCCACAAGAAAAAATCTAGGGGCGTAAGATCTGGAGATCTTGGGGGCCACTCTATCGGTCCGCGACTACCAATCCACCTCCTAGGAACAGTTATTTAAAAACTCGCGAACATCACGTGCATAGTGCGGGGGTTCACCATTTTGTTGCAACCAAATACTTTCATTTGGTGAGTTAGGATTGTTGGCGTTTGTAAAAATATCGGCAAGGCTAGGTATGAGTTCATTCCTTGAAAATTCCAAGTAACGCTCCCCTGTGATATTTCCTTCGAAAAAATACGGGCCAATAATCCTGTCGTTTATTATCCCGGCCCAAACATTGACTTTCTGAGGGTATTGAGTATGCCCGTCCATCATCCAGTGAGGATTATCCCTACTCCAATATCTGCAATTCTGACGATTTACTGAACCATTTAGGCAAAATGTAGCCTCATCGGAAAACATAATTTGTTTTATGAAACGTGGATTGAGGTTACACAAATCCTGCATTATTTCACAGAACTCCACACGGCGATCGGGATCATCATCATTGAGTTGTTGATGTAGCTGTACTTTGTATGGATGGTACTTTTCTGCTTTTAGAATACGTAATACAGAACTTTGGGATATGTCAAGGTCTGCTGCAATTTGTCGTGAAGTATTGTGAGGATTATTCTCTACACCCAATAGAACATCAAGTTTTACGTTTTCTTCTATTTTAGGACGTCCAGCATTTGGAATATGTTTGACATGACCAGTTTCTCTGAATTTTTTCTCAATCTTACTCACTGTTGAACGACTGATAGCTCTATTTGGATACTTCGCATTGAACAAGTCGCATACCTCTTGCTGAGTTCTGGTTCTATCTCCGCATCCAATAAAAATTTGAATTTCTATGCGTTGGGTTTCACTTGAAGTAGCCAT
Organism: Gonioctena quinquepunctata; assembly: GCA_018342105.1. Taxonomy (NCBI): domain Eukaryota; kingdom Metazoa; phylum Arthropoda; class Insecta; order Coleoptera; family Chrysomelidae; genus Gonioctena; species Gonioctena quinquepunctata. Next base: position 965,952 of record JAFIRS010000051.1, on the reverse strand, counting down.
ATTTCACTTTTAGATCCTTTTCACTTAGAATTTGTGAGGAATATTTGTTGATATTTCAACTGACATTTATTTGACACTAACTTGCCTATTATAGCATTAATTTGTGATTGTCTTTTGTTTCCATTTTAGACTAGGAAATAGCTAACTATTAATATTCGGAAAGGATCCATTGGTGTAGTAGAGCAGTGATTCACTAGTCTGCAGGGCAGTCTAAGGGATTAGAGCCTTGGCTCAAAAAAGTAAAATTTTGCATTTTTCAACACGCTTTCATTATCTTTACTCGTAACTAAATAACTCACAATGTAATAAAATCTTGGAAGTGAATATTCACCCACTTCCAATCTGAATAATCTGAAATTTGTCACACATATCAAGGACCGATGACAATACAAGAATTTCATATTCATAATGTAATAATAATTAAAATATATTTTTCCAAACGCCAACAATCCTAATTCACCAAATGAAAGTATTTGGTTGCAACAAGATGGTGCACCCCCGCACTATGCACGTGATGTTCGCGAGTTTTTGAATAACTGTTTTCCTAGGAGGTGGATTGGTAGACGCGGACCGATAGAGTGGCCCCTAAGATCTCCAGATCTTACGCCCCTGGATTTTTTCTTGTGGGGTTATTTGAAATGGAAGGTCTTTGTAGATAGGCCGCAAAATCTACAAGAGTTGAAAAATCGAATTAGGATCGAAATTAACAGAATTACTCCGGAAGTTATTCGCAATGTGCAAGAGGAATGTGTTCGTAGATTTGCTTATTGTCAAGAGACTGGTGGATGGCATTTCGAACATATTATTCAACTGTTCTATTTTGTTGGATATAAAGTTATTCTCTTATTGAAATAAAATAATAATTTTTGTTCACCCTGTAAAAAAATATCTTAATAATTATTATCATTGAATGCAGTATTGGAAGGCCTCTCAGATGAGGTATCACAAGACATCTATTCCAATTTAAAAAAATTACCGATTACGTCACCATGTCAAAACTAGTGACATAACCTCTTTAGAGTAAATATAAAAAAATCGTCATTTTGAAATAAAAATCGACCTATTTCAGGATTTCTGTCGAAAGTACATGGCTTGCGAAATATCGAATTTGTTCCATAATTTTGACGCGCACTATATATTACAAATTCGAAATACATCGTGTCCCCGAAAATAATGCATTTCTTGAGAGGGTATGCAGAATGAACGGATGAATATTTTTCCAAAGCCACCCGATAATTGAACACTGCACTGTGTTCAGTAATCACGTGTGGTACTGTCTAGTAGAAGAACACGGAGTTATTGTATACCCGATGCGGAGAAAAAAAGTTCGAAATTGTTGCAGATGACCCAACAGAACGTACTCGATCTGTCTCTTTAAAGTGCTGCGTATGCTAGGAGCACTATTTTTTAAGTAACATACATGAAATAAACTGTTTCTTGTAATAAAAAACTAACACATCCTAATGAACCTAATAATCACAGTAACGAAGCAAATAACAATAACCAAATTCAACTGAATTCGTATAGACAAATATAAGAATAACCTCTAGTTGAAATGCTCAAAGGTCGCGGTTATCGGCAAACATTTTTTTTATTTTATTCAAATGGTCATCACCCAACACAGGTTAGAAAAATCTCATTACAGGATAGCGACAATACAACAATCTTAATATTAATTGAATCAATAATAACATGATAACACTGCAAGATCAAGGTATCAGTGATTATAATGAAGAATTGTCTGATGAAGAGTTTAAAAGTGCTTCAATTATTTTTCGGAATAATTAAAGCTCATGTAGAGAATATCAATATCACCGTCATTCCAACACAATTGAGAGTGATATTGTATCTAATTGAAGGAGCGTTAGAGAAAAAATTTGAGGTGGAAATAGGTACGTGGAAAATATTTCTGCGCCTTAATATATAAAGATTACAGTTCTGTGAAAAATGGGCAAAAATTTCTTTACAATCAATGAAGTTGTTGAAAATTTCATAGATGAGTGACAAATCAATAAAATCCCTTTTGAGCGAAGTATATTCCTATGAAATTTATAGTCGAGGTTATTCACCATTTTTTTTAACAAATTCCAATGTTAATATGTTAAAATAAGAAATAAAATGCATAAAGCACACAAAGTCGTCTTCACAAAAGGTTCAATATAAATTGAAACACAATTGGTAGACCGACAGGCGAAAAACAACTACTTTCCTAGCAAATACCACGCAGAACTTTGAATGATATTCACCCGACAATCCATGCGAACTTCCATTTAAATGGATATTATTCGCAAATGTTTCTTCCTGATAAGCTCGATTATGTTCAAATTCAAGCCGCCTAATAATCCGCATACCGGTTTCAGGCTTCTGGCCCTCATCAGTACGGAGTAGTCACCAGCCCGAGATCCGGAGAGCTCTGGCCGAAGCGAAACACAACATAAATAAAATCATCATCGAGCTTGAAACATCTTTAGGTGCTTCGGAAAAGATAACTTTTAACCGGCGGCACCTAGTGACAGAAAGAAACACTCCATACTGGTGACTACTCCGTACTGATGAGGGCCAAAAGCCTGAAACCGGTACGCGGATTGTTAGGCGAACACGACTTGAATTTAAGCATAATCGAGCTTATCAGAAAGAAACATTTGCGAACAATATCCATTTATATGGAAGTTCGCATGGATTGTCGGGTGAATACCATTCAACGTTCTGCATGGTATTTGCTAGGAAAGTAGTTGTTTTTCGCCTGTCGGTCTACCAATTGTGTTTCAATTTAAATTGAACCTTTTGTGAAGACGACTTTGTGTGCTTTATGCATTTCATTTCTTATTTTCTCTCCCTTCATATGGCTTTTTCTTTCATTAGTTAATATGTTGGTTATAAGAAGGTTTCCAAATTGTAGAGCAATACAATGTTAGAATAGGGCAAATCCGCACCGACTTTCTGACGGTTACCGAAAATCATTTCTAATTCTGTAACTTCATCGGATGCGAGTTGTTGATTATTTAGGGTGAGATGAAAAATAAAATGATCTACGTGTAAAACTTATTTGGTGACATTTATTTATGTCGACTCAAAGTCTGTTAATATATTTTTTTTTAAGTTATCGAGATTGTTGTTACAAGCTTTTATTTAACTTGCTTCGTTCGTATGTCATTCTTTCCGGATCAAAATTTGTAATCCATTTTTGGAGCACTTGCTGACATACGATTGAGCTGAAATTTGGCAGGTGTTCATAATTCCGGTGACAATGCATCATGAAATCTTTTTTGGAGAAAAAACAAACAAAATGGCAGCTCCAAGATGATGGACTATTTTGTGATTATGGTACAATTCGATTTAAAATTGGTATGTGGGGGTTCTCGAGGACAAAGATTGTGAGTTTTTTGTCGAAATTCCAAAATTTAAGATGACGGCTCCAAGATGGCGGACAAGTTTTGTGATTATGGTCCGATTCGATTCAAAATCGGTATGTGAAAGTTTTTGGGGTCGGAGATTATAAATTATTCGTCAAAATTCATAAATTCAAGATGACGGCTTCAAAATGGCGGAGGAGTTTTGTGATTATGGTCCGATTCTATTTTGTATGTGTGGGTTTTCAGAGTCGGAGATTATGAATTTTCTGTTATAATTGATGAAATTTAAATGGCGGCTCATGGAATTTATGTTATAGAAAAAAACAAAATGGCGCTCTAAGGTGGCAGACGAGATTCAGGTCCGATTCGATTCAAAATTGGTATGTGGGTGTTTTCAGGGTTGAAGATTATGTTTTTTTTTTCAAAATTCATAAAATCAAAATGACGGTTCCAAGATGGCCGATAATCTCTGTGTTTATGGTTCAATTCTATTCAAAATTGGTATGTGGGTATTTTTGGGGTCGGGGGTTTTTATCAAAATTTACAAATTTAAGATGGCGGACAAGTTATATAATTATGGCCGGATTCGATTCAAAATTGCTATGTCGGGGTTTTTGGGGTCGGAGATTATGAATTTAGTCGAAGATTATTGATTTCTAGTTGAAATTCATGAATTGAAGATGGCAACTCCAAGATGGCGGATGAGTTAATCTTTAGATGGTCTCTTCATTGAAGGACTAGATAACTTACAGGAAAAATGCCCCATAATAACGATGCTTTAACAAAAATTCATAGATTAAGGTGTAATAAAGTACTAAAAAGCACAAAATAAAATAATCGATAAAAAACTTTTTCAAAGACAAGCTTTTGTTCAAATGCACTAAAAAGAAAAAAATTATTGCTTTGGATGTGTGACGTAGGTTATTCCGTGAGTTATAGATTCAAAAGCTTGTCGCTTTTGTATTCGATCTGGAAACATTGCGCGACAAGCTTTTGAATGTAGGTTAATATTTACTGATATTTTTTTGTGAAAACCATGCTGGTGTGGGATAATACAGTTTAGTATGCGGAAGAACATTTCATTAGTGAAGATACTTTCAAAATTTTTTCCAAAAAGATTCCTTGGGGAAATCGGCCTGTAGATTCAATATACCTTTTCATTTTAAGGAAAAAATCGTTTGAGAGAGATTCATTGAAAATTAAAAGTAGAGGTTCAGCTAGAGAGATTTCGCATTTTTTTCAGGGATGTTTTTTGTCAAACTAGTTCAAACATCCACGATTTGTTGGAAGGTGGAGTTATCATTCAGTTCAAGAAGTAGTGTTTGATACGAAGGTGTCACTGAAACAATTAGAAAAAGTTCACATGTGGATGTACAATCAGAAGCTACGTTATCGTCCATATTCATCTGAAATGAAATTGTTGTTCTTTTTGTTGGATATGAAACACCCAAAAATTTTCATTTGATTTTTCATGATTTTTATGAGTTTTCCACATAACTTGCATAATATCTCGTAATAGTCGACTTGTCAAGCTTTTGTAATATTGAGGTTTCATAATATTCCCTAGATTCGCACTCCTTCCATGAAATGGGAGTCTTGAAAACCACAATGAAAAGTTGTTTCTGTTAATACGTTTTTCGAGTATGTATATTTGAGTAGCCTCGTTCAGAATACAATAGAAATTTTGGATACACTGATCGACATAAGGCTCATTCAGTATATTTACCCATTCTACGTTTTGTAGAAAAGTACCTATTTATTGAGTTATAATCTGCTTTTGAAAATTATTTTTTGGAAAAAACTTCCAATGACTTGTAATGCAAATTTTTCTCCACAAAAGTATTTCTAGAGTAATAATTTTTCCAATTGATAGCACTAAGAGTAGAATATTTCCATGAATATTATGTATTTGTTTGAACTGATGAGAAATAGAACAGAAAAAGAAATCATAAGTGAAATCTGAGGCATCAGACGGATATAAGCCTGTATAAGTCCATTTAATTTAAGAAAGATTGAGTCTCCAACAAGTATCATAGGACTTCCACTATAGTTAATAAAAATTTCCACACCTTTGTTGAAATGAGATATCAAGTATCCAATTTGGCATCTGGAGGTACGTTAACAAAGAAGAAAAATAGTTTCGTACCCCCGTTTATTGAAACAGATTTCCAAATGTTTTTTGGAACACTGGTACTATACCAATCTGTCATGTGTTGTGTATTAAATCGTTACCCACCACCCAAGAGTTTACCGCTGATATTCGTGTCCCTATCTCTTCTGTAGACGTTGACGATGAAAATATTTCTGAGTTCATGATATCGTCTTTCAACTACGTTTCCGTTATGTACATGAAGTGATAATCGCCCGAACATGCTGACTGAAAAAAGTATGTTGTCTTAGTCCTTGAACTTCTGGCATTTTGATAAAATGATTTCAGTTCATTGGATTTTTTTATGGAGTTAAAATACCTCAAAATATCAAAGTTATTAGTCGATCGACAAGTTCCTGAGGCATTGGTAACTTGAATATTGCGGGCATTTTCGAATTTTTTCATGAGAATTTTTCCATCACTTAATAACCAAAATTTGATTGCGTTTGAACGACATAATTTTCTGGCAGTTTTGAATAGTAGTGGGACAATAATCACAAATCTGATTATTGTACTCTGAAAAAAAAAAACAGAGTTCCTCACTCATTTGAATGATACCTCAATAAGAGACTACAAAAATGAATTCACAACTTTTCATCTTCAAAATAACACATTTTAAATACTGAAGAATATGTAGGTGGAATAAAAAAAATGTCTCACCATTCTTCCAATTCGATTATTGTGCAGATTGACATTGGATTGAATATCCTCAGCCTTCTCTCTGGAATCTAGGAAAAGCTTCGAGAACTTAACTCCATAATGTATATTGTGAGAACATCCACCCCATTTCCACTTAGTTTTCGTCATTGTGTTCAACATCGACCTAGGTTTCCTCATTTTGTAGGGTTTGGTATCACAACCGCAGTTCGTCAGGAGACCAGAACTGCAGCCTTTTGCTACAGCTATGGCGACACCAGCCGAAGTGATGGCATGGGCGAATGCCGTTTCTTTGTAACCTAGAAAAAAATGGAGAATTCATTGCGGGAAGAAATGAACGATATTACCCCTCCAGGCGACAGGGAATCGGAAGTAGGTGTTTTCCTGTTAGGTGCATTCCCGATAGGGACATGTATCAAAACGTACCGAATAATTCACTATAAATTACCCACCCCTTATCATCGTTATTGTTACTTATAGAAAAAAAGTTAAATGTAAAAGTTATGTGGTTATGACTGAATTTTGAAATACAGTAGCGTGCAGATTTCAGAAAATACATTTTTGTTGATGGGATACCCTGTATTCAGGGTGGGGCACCCCATACGACACGGTCCCTGTAAACCAAACCATTAATTTTTTCGGGAATTTCTCCATTTATTTATATGTATATTGATTGAGGCTGCAAAAGGAAATCATTTTGGAGTCTACAGGGTGGTTCAAAGAAGTGTGAAATATCAAAGTTTTTTTAAATGGTACCCTGTATTTCGTTACACTTTTGAATAGGTCAGGAAAAAATAATATTATATCATGGAAGGTACTTTGTACCTAACTATGACCGTTCTCGAGTTTTTGATTTTTTTATGGACATGCTAGGTACAATTGGAATTCGAATTCTAACCAAGCATAAAAGATGTTTTGGGCTATTGATTTCGATAAAACCCGTTTCTCAATATTATACAGAATGTTCAAAAATAATTGTCACTTTTTATAATGTCGGACAAAGATAACTTTGTTATTTCAAATAGAACACCCTGTATTTTTTTGGCCTGAACATTATAAAATTCAATTATCTTTCATTTGAAATTGGGGTTCTCTATACCTAACCTGAATAGTTTTTCAGATATTGGCTTTTTCAAATAGTAGTTCTGTTTTCAATGTATTCTTTGAATCAAGATAGCTTTGAAACGACGTTTATTCAACTTGTTGAGAGAATTCTTATTGACAGTTATTGTGTTTTACGTTATTCAAAACAATCACTGAATTATCAGCATCGAAAATGGAAACTTATCCCAGTCAAGAGCGGATAGATATGATTTTAACGATTAGTGAGTGTTTAGAGAATTGCCTTTTGGCGTCGAGGGTGAATGCCCAAAAATATCCAGACCGGCATCATCCAAACAAGTTGGTTTTCAAACGATTGCTACATCAATTTCGTAGGACTGGAAGTGTAGCTTATGAAAAGACAAATGGACCAAAACCTATCATTGGAAATGAGGAAAATGAATTCCTTATTATGGTATCAATCATAGAAAACCCTTATACGAGTCAACGTAAGATCGAGAAAGATACAGGGATAAGCAGACGGGGCATTTCTAGGGTAATAAAAAAATACAAATTTCACCCGTACCGTATCCAGATGCACCAGGAATTATATGAAATAGACTTCCATCGACGAATCGAGTTTTGTCTATGGGTTGTGGACAAGTTCAGTGAGGATGAATATTTTTTGGATTCCATTTTATTTTCTGATGAATCTACTTTTCATAACAATGGCTTAGTGAACAGACACAACTTCCATTATTATAGTGATGTGAATCCTCATTTTTTCCGCACCCTGGATCACCAGAAAAGATGGTCTGTCAACGTGAGGGGGGGGAATTATAGGTACACAAGTTGGAAGACCATACTTTTTTTATGGAAACTTGAATGGTCAAATTTTTTTACAATTTTTACGAGATGATCTGCCTGAGCTTCTGGAGAATGTGCCGCTAAATATCAGACAACGGATGTGGTTACAAGTGGATGGAGCTCCGGCACATTTCAAATTCAGTGTCGGACAGTTTTTGAATATGTGCTTTCCGAATGAATGGATTGGTAGGGGAGGACCACAATTGGCCAGCGAGATCACCAGATTTGACTTGCCTCGATTTTTTCCTATGGGGATACCTGAAAAATGAGGTTTACGACACTTCTCCAACCACACTGGTTAATATGAAGGAGAGAATAAGGGCTGCTTTTCGAAGAGTGACGCCTCAAATGTTATTAAATGTTAAGTAGTCTTTCATAGAGAGAGTGGCACTTTTTATTCAACAGGATGGTCGTCATTTGGAGCACCTACTTTGAATTAAATACATTTGTGTTTCATATTTTGTTGTTGTTTCAGTTGAATAATAAAAAAAAATCTATAGTCTGTTTAACGAACTACTGTCAGAATATGTCAGTAAATGATTACTTCATTTTAGTGAACAGTAAATATTTGCGATGAAGTGAAGTATAACAATTGTCAATGAGAATTCTGAGAGCAAATCAAATAAATGTCGTTTCAAAGCTATCTTGATCCAAAGAATGCATTGAAATGAGAACTACTATTTGAAAAAGCCAATATGTGAAAAACTATTTAGGTTAGGTATAGGGATCCCCAATATAAAATGAAAGATAATTGAATTTTAAATTGTTGAGACTAAAAAAATACAAGGTGTTCTTTTCGAGATAACAAAGTTATCCTTGTCCGAAATTATAAAAAAGTGACAATGATTCTTGAACATTCTGTATAATATTGAGTAACGAGTTTTATCGAAATCAATAGCCCAAACCTCTTTTATACTTGGTCAGAATTCGAGGGGATGATTTGTATACATTTCGATGTCATTTAGTTTCCAATTGTAAAAAAATCAATAACTCGAGAACGGTTATAGTTAGGTACATAGTACCACATATGAAATCATATTATTTTTTCCTGCCCTATTCAAAAGTGTAATGAATTACTAGCTGTTCCATTTAAAAAAACACAACTTTGATATGTCACACTTTTTTGTGCTACCCTGTAGACTCCAAAATAATTTCTTTTTGCAGCCTTAATCAATATACATATAATGAAATGGAGAAATTCCCGAAAAATCAATGGTTTGGTTTACAAGGAGCGCGTCGTATGGGGTGCGCCACCCTGTATAATCGAAATTTTGGAACGATCTTTTATTTTCTGATTTCAACAACATACCATATGTTACCCCTATCGTATACCGTTCTGAGTTATTAAACGTCGAATAACTTAGTTAGACTAGTTGTTACTGTAAATACCTATCCTATGAAAGTTAACATTTTCAAAGTGAGCTATGAAAATGGCAACTATATTATAGTTCCTGAAGATCTCAATAATAAAATTTCTCCAGTTCATATCCCTGACAATTCAATTTTGGATTCATTTGATGTGGTCAACCTCTTTCCCAGCATACCCCCAGATGGGTGCATAACACTAGTTAGAAATCACCCTCTAGATTCCGGACTAGACCTGTTTTATTGCCCCAACCCATGCTTCCTATTAGATATCGTTCTTAAACAAGATTTCTTCAAATTTAATGTTGTTTTCTTTCGACAAAACCATGGTTTGGCCATGGGTTGCAATCTCTCTTCCCTATTGGCTGCGATCTTCCTCCATGATTTAGAGAAGCTTCTTCCCAATTTCCAATATTACTATAAAATTTTCTACCTTAGGTATGTGGGCGACTGAATTTTGTTGTTCAACGGTAGAAATGAGGAACTAGATTCACTACTAATATTTCTCAACTCATTACATGAGTCCATTGAGTTCACTATGGAAAAAGAGAGAGATGCCTCTTTGCCCTTTCTATACTTACTAATCAAGAAAACTGATCACAAGTTCGAATTTTCGATTAATAGGAAACCTTCACACACCGATACGATAATACGTTATAACTCTTGCCATCCCGTCTCACACAAACTAGCTTCTTTTAATGAACTAGACGTTTTCCGATCTCCATCAACACACTAAATTTCTCCAATGAACTAAACAATATCAAACAAATAGGTTGGAATAACGATTTCCCTTCTCACCTGATTGAAAGAATTTACCACAGACACATAACTAAGTCCAATAATAAAAATCTTTCCAACCCAAATTTACCTAAACGTCAGTGCTCTAAACCCTTTATAGGTAAAGTTTCCCAAGATATAAAGAATACCTTTCAACGCCATGGTGATGATTTGAACATTAGCTTTCACACGATGAATTCCTTGTCTAAAAAAGTAGTCGACACCAAAGACAATTCTGGCATATACGAAATAACTTGTGCTGAACCATCGTGCAATGCCAAATATATCAGCCAAAGCGGCAGGAAAATTAGTACTAGAGTTAGAGAACACACAAAAATCATAGACAAATATAAAGTGAAATAAAAAAAATTAAAAAATAAAAATTCACAACCCACCATTTGAATCAATCAATTATTGCAGTTCATTTGCCAACCATGTGGTCAACTCCAACCACCACTTTGATTCCGGTGAGGATATTAGAATTTTTCACATTGCTACTAAGGGTTCCCTAATGAATTGTCTAGAAATTTTCGAAATAAATTCTTCCTAAAACTTCTTTGAATGAACAGATTAAATTTGACTGCATTCAATCCTTTGATCCTTTGAACTTCCAGTCGAAGTTAACATCCACAATTTGGTATTTCTCCTTCACCTTTTGTTCCACCCTACATCTTAGTTTTAGCCCTATAATAATAGATGTCACCCTCTCATGTTATTCACTTACTAGAGGTTCAACAATTTTACACTAGATGCCCGTACTATACCTTAGAACACTAACTTTTCTCCTCTGTTCCCTTCTGTCAATGGTCAGTCATCATGTAGACATCATTTAGACATAAAAATATAAAAATGTCGAGCTCATTCGAAATGCCAACAATGTTATACAAACGATTACCATGCCCCTTCTATATGGATTTGTATTGTTTTATCCCAAATAAGGGTCAAGATGGTTCAAAGCTATAATGCTTTGCTGACCTTAACAAATTACCACTTCTTATGTTGTTATTTCTCCATGACGTGAGTATTCACAACCAAACTTCCATCCGCTAATGTGAATTGTTGAATCTTATGTTAAGCTTATCACTCCCCTCTCTCTAGATTTTGTAAGTATCAGCTGTAGATGGAGCTTTAAAGCTAAGAAACATGTCCTTTTGAATAAATTTCGTGGAGATGATTTCGAGTACTTCATTTCATTATATTATATTTGTTTAGTGACATTTCTTTCATGGAATAATCAAAATGGTTTACAGTGAGGGAAAAAAAGTTCAAATTTATACTCGTTATATACAAAACAACAAAAATAAACGTGCAGCAAAAAGTGCATATAGGGTGTTGTATCCAAATCGTCTAACACCGTCAGAAAATACATTGAAGAATATTTACCAAACAGTTTCATACTTTCAGTTTCAGTAGAAAAAGCGTGTAGTTCAAGAAAACCAGGAAGAAGATCCCACAAACACAGTAATATTGAAACTTGTACAGCACTTTGAAAATAATAGACACCAGTATGGGTTTCGGAAAGGTAGAAACACAAATGACAATATTGGACCTCAGTAATAAAGTAACAAAAATATTCGAGAAACTAAAATATATGAATATAACCTTTTGCGATCTGAGTAAAGCATTTGACTGTTGATCACATGAAATTCCACTGGAGAAATTGGAAAAATATCATTTCTCTGGCAATAGTATAGAGTTGGTTAAATTGTATTTGGGTAATAGATTTCAAACTGTAAGAGTGGGAAAAAAATCTATCAACAAAGACAAAAATCATAGTTGGTGGCCACTGGGATCTATTTCAGGACCTCTTTTATCCATCATCTCCATTATTGATCTACCGCACAGTGAGAGACTCATTATATTTGATTGCTTCATTGCGAGAGTAAGTCTATCCATATCAATTCGCGAATAGACGTTTTTAAAACATTATATTATTTTTTAGAAAATTCTGAATGTAGTTTAAAAAATGTAGCCGATCAATTAGTTTTTCCAAAATCCGACGTACTTTAAAAAAGAACAACGACAAACCATATAAAATTTTACCTGTACAAGTTTTAACAGAGACTCATAAGAGGAGAAGGCTGGAATTTCCCCAACAGATGACTCAAAATCTGAAAGTCCCAATTATTCAACTAAAATATTATGGACCGATGAGTCGTCCTCGTTTCTACGGCAGGAGTTTTCAATAGGAAAAATCGAAGGTCGTGGGAAAAAAAGGACAACAGAAAAATATTGGTAAAACAAAAAAAAAAACAGGAAGGCCCTATATTTTAAGCATATATAACAGAATTTTTTGGAAGCCGTGCTTGTCAGTTAATAAGGATGCAAGATGGAGCAACCCCGCATAGTGTCCTACCCGTTGAAGAACATTCCCAATGAGGATAGGAAAAATGGAAGTATTAAATGGCCACCTAACAGTCAGGACTTGACCCCTCTGGATTAGGTTTCCTGAAAATTTCTAAAACACATTGTTGATAATAATATTCAACCCATTAAGGACACGATTCGACTTGAAATAGAGAATCTGAATGTCAATGATGAAGCAATTTCCAATGTACTTATAAATATAAAAAGACGTCATCAATTATGCATTGACAATAATGGTGGACATATTGAACATCTTCATGAGTTATCATGTTATTTAAATTTCCTAAAAATCTATTTCCTATAAATATTTGAACTTTTTCATCCTCACTGTGAACTATTTTGATTATTCCACTGAAAAAGAAACATAATGTAATTCCCATTTTCATAGCTTTTTAAAACAGATGTAATTTTCATAGTGTAGGTATTTACAGTGTTATTCAACGTTAATGAACTCAAAAACTGTATAAGATAAGGGTAACATATGGTATATTTTCGAAATCAGAAAAAATATCATTCCAAAAATTCAATAATATACAGGGTATCTGATTTAAAGAAAAAAGTACTCCCTGAAATTTGCACGCTACTCTATTTTTGAGTCAATCACAACCCCACAACTTTTACATCGATTTTTTTTTCTATGGGCAATAATAACGATGATAAGGGTTGGTAAGTCATAGTGAATAACCCGGTACCTGGTTCATTGCCATTAATTGCACGACGAAAAATAATACCTAAATGACCAGATTTATCTACCCCAATATTGGGGGGCACTTATTCGAAAGACATCACAATATTGGGAATTTGTGATAATTGTGGGATTTCCACCCCCTTCAATTTCCTATGGACCAAGTAAGGTGCCTGTTTTGTTACATTCTTCAGTTTTTGAGCATCTGTATGATTGACCACTTGAGTATAGAATGGAGCTACAAATGATTGAGTCAAGAAAGGGAAAACCTTTTTTGGTAGATTTAGGATATAAGTATCATAAAAAAAATTATGAAAGCAGTGACATACTATGGTATTGTCTAAATTGCAAATGTAGTGGTTCTGTAACTACCGATAATAAGGTATCAACGGTACGAAAAAGGAAGATACACGATCTCTGTGCACCTGATGATGGCTAAAAATTAAGTTGCTGAATGTGTTATTGAGGCCAAGGGCCCGCGAAGAATTGAAACCAACGTCGAAAATATATCAAGAAGAACTAATAAATGCCAAGGACAAAAGACTGGATTTTATAACAGTAATTCCAGATTTTTCCCGAATAAAAATTTAACTCTACAATGCAAGAAAAAAATATCTTAGAATCGATCTTTTTCCGAAACATCGTCGAGATGTTTAGTTATTCCAGAGAAATATGAAGAATTTTTTTTGCAAGACAATATGTGCGATGAAAGAATTTTAATATTTGTTGAAGACAGTGACATGTTAGCACAAGGTTCGTGTTTTTTGGTGGCTTCACACCATACATATGGATATTGGAAGCTCGAAAGGAAATATTTGCGTTACCTTCACAATCGGAATAAGTTTTGGCTACTAGGTAGGTAGGTAAGCTTTATTGTCTTAAATGGAATATTTTGTCGACAAAGTCAATAACTTCCACAATACAGTACACAGTTTACAAAATAACTGTTAAATTATAAATGAAAATGAATAAAATAATTTGTTTCTGAAGAAATATGCACAAATAGAACATATTAAAAATTGATGGAATATAAAGATTATGACAGAACGACATGTACTTTTACACTTGATAAAAAATTTCAGTTGGGTCACAACATGTCATAGAAGGACTAGAAATCATATTCAAAATAATAGTTTGAACTATAGAATCCTTTTCCCATTAAGAGGTTTTTAACAGATTTCCTGAATTGTTTCAAACCATTTATTGCTGTTATTTGAGTTGGTAAGTGGTTGTAAATTTGTTTACTTCTATAGATTAATGATTGTCTCGTCAAAAATGATACAAGAAACGGCAGGGCAAGTTGTTTTTCGTTGCGAGTATGTCTTTGCCTGTTTATGAACTTTCCTCTATATTTATGAAGCAAACATTGCCATTTCTAGGATGGAAATTTCGTATATTGTTGATATCTTATTGTCCGAAAAAACTGGTCTACATGATTCTCGCATTTTTATCTTGAATATAAATCTTAAAGCATGCTTTTGGAGGACGAATACACTTTGCAAGAGAGCCTGGCTACCAGAACCCCAAAATGGAATGCCATAACGCAGATGAGATTCAACAAATAAGTAGTACGCCATTATTGAAGCTGACCGACCACGTTCGCAAGATATTACATTGATACCGAAGCAACCAGAGGATTACTTTTTTAATGCTGTTTGTTGGTAGTCAAACTTTGAATTCGTATCAATGTGTACACCAAGAAATTTTGTGACAGGCTTGCTCACAATGAGCTGATTCCCCAATGTGATTTGTTCGATATTTGTGACTAAATTTGTTTTCGAAATATTCGAAGTTAGCTCATTTACATCACACCAGATTTGATTTTCTTCAATATCTGTGGAAATAGACCTGACCAAAGCAGTATGATCTTCATTGCGCCAAAGAATTATGGTATCGTCAGCGAACAATGTTAGGTGACCAGAGATATCGAGAATAGATATATCGTTAATGTAAAGCAATAATAGTATTGGACCTAGAACAGACCCCTGAGGGACTCCCCGTTCAACCCTTCTCTTTTCAGAGGTATTTTTACCCACTGATATTATTTGGTTCCTGTCAATAAGATATGATCTGAACCATTCCAAAGCTGTACGCCTAAAACCATAGTGGAAGAGCTTCTGCAACAGAATTTCATGACTTACGCAGTCAAAAGCCTTGGAGAGGTCAAGAAATCGAAAATGGCGTCATTAGTGTTTTTTTTATTTTGAAAACCAAACTGTTTTTTAGCTAATATATTATTTCTCTCTAAATAGTCCACTATTTTTCGCTTAACCAGTTTTTCGATGATTTTGGAAAGTGTTGGTAGCAGTGAGATCGGTCTGTAGTTTCCAAGATCATCAGTGGCACTCCTTTTATGCAGAGGTATTACTACTGCCTACTTTAAGCTGGAGAGGAAAACACCGGTTGCAAAAGAACTATTAATTGCCCATACTAAGGTCTTTAGAGCTTCATCTCGTAATTGTAAATACAACTTAGCTGACAAATTGTCTCCATCCGAAGAATTTTTGTTTTTCATTTCATTTATTACTAGTTTCAGTTCATATGATTCTGTATCGACTAGGAACGAAGAGTTGATTGGAGAAAATACCTTTTGTACGTTTTTAAGGGGATCTGTCGTTGGAACTGTATCCTGAGTTAATCGATTTGCTATTGAACAGTAATATTCTTTTAATAAATTCAGATCTACGTTCATTTCTGCATTGGTATGATTATTTTTGCCTCTGAGATCGTTAACTATTTTCCACATCTCTTTCTGCTTGTTGTTTCCTGGATGTAACCTTCCGTTATAATACTTATCTATAATGGTAGATGAAAATTTTGAAATACGGGTGGGCTTATCCTCATGCATCACCAAATTAAAACAGTCTAGCATGTTGAGTAACGTTTGAGTTTCAATTGATTCCTTGTTTGCATAATTCATGTTAAGACCACCAGCTAAAATTGGAGAAGCGAGTGGTGATAATTGAGTCGTTCTATGAAAAGTCTGAACTCTGCTGAGGGAGGTCTTTGAATACATAAAATATAGGTATTATTCAATTTCGAATGAATAAGTGAAAATTCAAATTGTTTTTCCACGGTCAGATTGTTGAATTTACTGATATTAACAAAAGATAGAGTCTTTGAAAATTCATTATTTATCACGCACTGAATTTTCTCTACTGTATAACGGAACTATATCATATCCAGGGATGTATATTGTTCCGTCAGTGTTCAATCAATGCTCTGTCAATAGGACAATATTTGGTCATTCTTGATGTCCCAAAAATATACTTATTGTCAATGAATTACGCTTTTTATGGAAAATATATAAACTTTATTTCTGATGACTCACTGACAAGTATATTTCAAAATCTCTTTTTTGTCAACTCTCTTGTCAAAGTCAAAAGTACAATATACAAAGTAATTTCAACAGGTTTCAGTAACACTTATCTCATCGGTTTCATCACGTATTGATTGAAGATGGCATGAATAGCTTTAGAGTAATAAAGCTACTCTACATTACCGAACCCATTCCACTTTCATCGCCTTTAGTCTACCATTCATTGGATTTGATAAACTGATAATAAGCAGTTACCTACCTAGAATTGCCTACTATGGAGTTGAATTATTTAGTTTTGTTAGTTATGTTTAAGACTTCCTTATGTACAATGCGACTCTTTGGAAGAACTGGAATAACGAATAACACGGGGATGTGCTGGTATACCTGCCGATATGTTACATAATGTTCGGGAAAAAATTTCGAATCGAATATTTGATTGTCAAGAAGCATCAGGTGGACATTTCGAACACCTAATTCGTCAATTGACTACAATTTTGCTCCCTATTCTCCATAAACATTATAGTTATGTTTTTCTCAAACTTGACATTTTATATGCATATTGCGAAAAAACGAAATTCATGAAAATTAGATGATTGGAAAAAAAAAAAGATCTTTCCAACGATGTGCCACTTGACCTCCCATTCTATTTTAAATTTTTAAGTTGATGTCCCCTTCCGCGCCATCTATCGAGCAATTACAATGTCTTCCATTCATTAATTCATCATTCAAAACGGTTTTCGTCATATTGTTCTACGTCGAGACGCCGAACCATTCAAAAGTTAACTGGGAGGGACTATAAAAAGCCGCACTGTATATATATATTCTGCGACTTTTCGAAAGCGTTCAATTGCGTAAGTCACGATACTCTGCTACAGAAACTCGGAATTTACCGATTTAGAAATTCCGGCCTTAAATGGATAAAATTATATCTGAGCAATCGTAGTCAAATAGTTGCACTGGCTCCAATAGGGCTGGTATTGAATTGGGAGTACTTCAGGGCTCAGTACTCCGACCCATTCTCTTTCTGCTCTACATTGATGATATAAACCTCCTGAACATCACTGCTAAGATCACTCTATTTGCGGATGACACAACTTCCCCATGGTATGATAATTCACTGCAACTACAGCTAGATAACATCGAAAGGGAATGATTACAGTAAAACAATTGTGCGACTCCAATTCTTTGTTGATTATCCAAAAAACTAATATAATCACATTTTTCTGCAACCTACCAGATATACCACTGGAGGATGAAAATATCCTCAACAAAACAGAGACACTTTTTTTGGATGAAATATAGACTTCAGACTGAAATTCGATTATTATATTAACAATCTCTGTAATAAGCTGTCCTCTGGATGCTACGCAATTCGAGTAATCTCGAACGATTTGGGCATAAACGCAGCCAGATCTGCGTACTTTGCTCTAATCGAATCTCATCTAAGGTATGGGATTGCATTTTGGGGCGCTTGATGTTCTCAGCAGCTCAGGAATGTTTTTGTAATCCGAAAAAGAGCCTTGAGGTATATTCGCAAATGGTTATTATACTATTGATGTAGAATACATATGAATGTACATGATCTTCTGAAAATGGGTAGGGAAATATATGCCTATTTCATCGCATATTCTCGTCTTTTCCGAGTGTTTGGTTTCCAAACCTTTGCGGCACGAATTTAACGGAGAATTATCCAAAAGGAAAACATTCCGTCTATTGAAAAATAGTATCATGTATTTATCGGATTTTTTTGGTAACATTCGTTAAGTAAAAGCTCTCCTTCATATAAACCGTCGAAATAGAGTATCAGTCAAGTCAGGAAAATTGGCTGACCAACAAATGATAGTTTTTCTATATTGCTACCAAATTTCCATTTATTTAGTGATTTTGAAGATGCTTTCGCAGTTTGAAGGTACCTGTAAGTGGATCTGTTATAATCCTCAGGTTTTTCCCATTCCATTCTAATAGGGCTGCAGCTCTTCTTCCCGAAGAGTTTCGTATAAATGCTCTCGAGTGGACTTATTCCACTGTTACTCGCCAGTACTCGCGTTTTTTCCGCTCAGTCCAGTCTGAAAACCCTTCTTTGGTTATGCTCTTTGATATTCCGAAGAAGGGATGATATATTTGGGTATCATTAGTATACCTATGCATGGATTGTGCAGTCTTTCACATTCATTGTTGAATGAGATGTGTATACAAATGATCGAAGGTCCAAACATCGTACCTTAGGTCATACCTCATTGCATTATAAGAGGTGCCAATGACTTTGATCATATGGATTTCATCTATAAAGTAGCATCTTTTGAAGATCCAATTCAATTGGAATGTTGATATTCAGACTATTCAGGCTTCGCTGTAGTCCAATTCAAATTGATATATTTGCCTTATCGGTGACTTCAAGAATGTTATTTTTAACATTGTTAGTCTTTCCATTCCTTCATTCGCGTTGTTGTTCATTTTTGTTAGTGTGGAAAATATGCTTTCTGGTGTCAAGTCATTATATTCTTCAACCATTGAAGTTATGGGCAAGACTTGGGAAAGTAATATTCCAAAATACAACAGTTGAGTATGTCGTAAACAATAATTAACCACAGAAGATTGATTTCAGTACACTCAAGTTCATTCCATCATCTATTACTGAATTACTCCTTCATTTGTTCATAATGTTCAAGAGTTCATTGTCATCGACGATTCGAGAGTTAAATCCATTTTCATGATTATTGTTGCCAACATTACTGCTATAGAATTGGATTGAAAGTTCATTAAATTTCGAAAAACTTGAAACATTCTCGAGAATATGGTTAGAGATTCTATAATATACAATGGCATCAAAATGTATAATCATCTCCACATAACCACTAGAGAATACATGACTCAGGCGATTCAGAAGAGATGTAAAAAAAATCTTGATACAACAATCATTCTACGAGTTAGATGAATACTTCAACTTGAACCTTTAGCTAGTCGCAGTTCCACATACTTGGGAGTTCACTCATAACCCTTGACAAACTTGTATGACTATAACAAATTTTCTCAATAGCTCCATTATACGTGATATTCCTTTTTTTTGTATCTTTTGGTCTGCACGTCTTGTATAAAGCGTATCTTAAAACAATATCTATCTATTTTCATATTCATTTTCATATTGTTACACACTCATTTAGTTATAACCTAATTGTATGTGCATAATCTCAGATTATTTTTATAATTTTATAAATTATACAAACCTATTACTTATATGTTCAACTCTGTACCTGAGCTTTGTCTCTGAGAATTTCATTCTTTGACAATAAAGCATATCTTGACTTATTGATTGATTAATAGTGATAGCATACTATGCGCACTAGTAAATAGTATAATAGCCAAGGCTAGATACATTGGACGCTTTTGGTATGATACTTTCATAGTAGGTGTTGCAAGAAATATGATATTGCCTAGGAAGGTGCAGTTAATTCATTTGATATGTTGTTTATTAGCAAATAAGATGAAAATTTTCCTGTCGAAATTTTTCTTATCACTATAAATGTAATTATTCAACTACTGGCTTACTTTGTAGTCGATGATTGTTGATATATGATTAGTTCTTCAATTGATTCTCTGGATGATAAAAAACCAAATTAGAACTCGTAAATTTTTCATTTCCAAGAAACTGTCAATTTTCATCAAAATGAATTCCTGCGGAACATTACCGACATGTTAACCAGTCACATCTTCACCCAATTACAGAAGTTCAATAGAAGAATTCACTATTAACCAAAATGGGTGGAATGAAACAAGCGACAAATGGGGACTTCCCATCGTCTCCGTCGCTCATCAGAAAACCACGGCAATGAATTAAATTTTTTAACGATCTTCCATGCCCGTAGATATCCAAAGACATTCAAACTAATTAATGAAAACATACATTACAGCCGACCGATAAACAAAAAGTGGCAAAAGGCAATTATTCACGATCTCGTACATGCAGTCAGGCCATTTGACTGCGAAAGATCTATACGTCTCCATGGTGACAGCACCGGTGTAAGAGTCGTCTGTCACCGGAGGACAGCCACAGTAACAACCGACTTGTAGTCCGTCTTCAGAGAGGCCATCAAGCAGAAGAAGAAGCTCCGAGGTACGTGCCATGTACAGTTATTCGCGAACAATTTATATGGAAATGGAAAGACACTTTTATCGGGAAATTTCAACAAGGAAGTTTGGTATTGACTTGACGGAAGATGCTATTGAAGAAACTAAAAAAAAATGACACGGTATCAGAATGCCAAAATTAAGAGATCATCCAATTAATTTGATTTCAATCATAACCATTATGATATTATAATCATGAAATTATATGTATTTTATGAAAATCAATCAATTTTGTGCTTCCAACAAAAATCACAAACACCGAGATAATAATAACATAACTAAGATGTATCAAAAGTCCGGTATGTTTATGTATTGAATTTTGGAAAACATTTGTGGATATCAGCCCATTTGATATTGCCTCGATTAGGAGAATTAACTAGAGTTTCAAACTGCGCCATCTACTAATGAAATTCTAGGCATAATTTAACTCCAAATAGTGTCCCCCAAACATTCTAAACAATATCGCATCAGTGAAAGAACCAGGATTTCAAGATATCTCAAACATAAACTCAAAACCTAACTAACACAATCAGACAGATACACAATTTTCACAAGCTTTTGAATCCATTTTGAAAATCTTGGGGGTGATTCAATCGAATTGATTATCAGATCACGAAAATGAAATGGGAAACACCCAATCTTATTTTTCGTGAACGAGTTGGAGAAAGACCAACCCTGCCGATTGGCTGAAAAACGTGTTCATTCAGGAGGTCAATAGAATCATATAGTCTTGATCTTTACCATGTGAGTTCGTTAAGTAGGCAGATAGTTGAGCATCTCCGATTTTTCAATAAACTGGCAAACGTGTTTCGAAAGACGAACGATTATAAACATTGTTCTGAGATTCTGGCACGATGTTGACCAAGTTGTTGGTTCCATAGGGGGCCAGACTGTCTCCACATTTGAACTTCCTGTATACTCACGAATTTTCAACTTTTTCGAAAGCGAATTCCGCAATATATGCAGACGATACAACAATATATGCGCACTCATTTTCAAGTGAGGTTGCTAAACAACATTGAGAGATACAATTGGACAGGAAGACGTCGTGTCGTATGAGAACATCATAAACATAAACAAGGAAACAACAGAGTTAGTAAATTTCATAAGGAACTTTGCAACTAGAAAGATAAAGATCTTTGCGAAGTTGAAAGATCAAGGTCAAGACCAAACGGAGTCTCCCTCAGTAAAATACGAGAAAGTTCAAGTAGACAAGTGATTAATGTTGGGAAAGCAAATTAAATACATAGTCGCAAAAACATACGGTGAAATAAAGAAAATTCACCCCCTCATAGCCAGAAAGAGATAGCTACTTCAATATAAACACACGTGATGGCACATGTAGTTGCGAGTAGTTGTGCGGAGAGTGCTTTTTTTTAATGCTATTGTTTATCGCTGGAGATTTCACGTTGCATTTTTATTTTATTTTGTTTTGACCCAAAATCAGTTACTCACATCGATTCAGGAGCTTGGTTATCAAGACTAAAAAGATTCATTTTATTTTTTGTTTCATTTTTCCTCGACTTTATTTTTTGTTAATTTATTTCAATTTTTGTGGCTTAAATCTACTGATTGCAACAAACTTGATTTGGATTACTTTTTAAATACTTACTTACCCACCTTACTTCCACTAATTTGCATTTTTTTGACAACTATTACAAATTCACTCGCCCCTTTAGAAAGAAATACATGTTTCAGTGTTTTTATAAATGCAACCCCCCACCTTCACCCCCTAAGGGTTGCATTTATAAAAACCCTGGAACATGTATTTCTTTATCCTTTACAAAGTCTTCAAACACTAATTTTGTTGACCCTAACTTGAAAACTAACGGAACCCTCATTACAAAATTTCACCCCCATTTCACCCTTTTGAGGGTTGAATTTCTAGAAACACTGACATACATATTTCTTCTATTTGTAACGAAGACTTCAAATACCAATTTTTATGACCTCAACTTGAAAATTAACGGATTTCTTATACAAACTTCCAATCCCAAATTAACCCCCATTTCACCCATTTAGGAGTTGAATTTCGAAAAATTAATTTTTTATTTGTAACAAAGACCCTCAAACACCAATTTTGATGATCCTTATTTCAACACTCATTTAACAGACTTTCAACTCCCATTTTACCACTTTAGGGTTTAATTTACAAAAAACCTGGAACAAATTTATCTTCATTTGTGAAGAAGAGCCCAAATACCAATTTCCAAAACCAAAATATTCATACAGCAGAACATTTTTAATGAGAGGTTTCCCGATCGCCGCGTTTCGTGGACTTATTTAAGGGAGCTTCTTCGTAAGTTTGAAACAACGGGTAGTATTAATGATGCGAGACGATCTGGCAGACAACAAATTTCTGATGAAAAAAAAATTGATATACTGGCAAAAGTAATAGTTAATCCTACTTCTTCAACAACTCACGTTGCATCTACCTGTGAAGTCAGTCGAAGTACAGTACACAGGGGGTTGAAAAAAAAACAAATTTCATCCATACAAATTAAAAATGGTTCATCAACTCTCTGACGACGACCCAGACCAAAGACTAGAATTTTGTGAAAATATGGAAACTAAAATTAACCAACAGCCAGACTATGTCAAAACAATTTATTTCAGTGACGAAAGTACTTTCTATCTAAATGGAAATGTAAATACACAGAATGTGAGGTATTGGAGTGACGCAAATCCTCACCTGTTTCGTGAAACACATACCCAATTTCCCCAAGAAGGTGAATGTTTGGGCAGGTATCCTGGGAAACCACATCGTTGGGCCTCTTTTTTTTAAATAATAATTTAACTGGTAAGGTTCATCTGGAGCTGTTGCAAAACGCAATAGAACCTTTAATCCTTGAAATTTTGGAAGATGATCCAGATGAATTCAGCAATTTGGAAATAACATGCCAACAGGATGGTGCTCCTCCACACGTTTACGGTGCAGTGAGACGGTATTTGGATGAGGAGTATCGTGGTAGAAGGATTGGACGACGAGGTTCAACGGAATGGCCAGCTCGATCACCGGACCTCACACCTTTGGATTTTTTCTGTGTTCCTCAAATCGAAGGTTTACGCCACTGAACCTGACAATATTGACGTTTTAAAACAACGTATTTTTGCAGAATGTGAGGCTGTTTCCGCAGACACATTTGCGAAGGTACGAGAAGAGTTTGAAAATATGATATTTCACTGTCAGGAAGTAAATGGAGGTCACTTCGAGCAATTATTTTGAGTAGATACTGATTCTTAAATCTGTAATTGATATCATACTGAATGGAATTTAAATTCTAATGTTTACTAATGAGCCATTAAAACTGCCATAAACACAAACAAAATTAGTATCATCTTTGACGATTTCGTCATCTATCATCACTAATAGAAAAGTTTACAACCTTCAATATACAGTTTCCAAATTTCACTTGTTTATGTATAATCGTTCCAAAAATAAAAGGGGTGAGGGGACTTTTGAGAAGCACTGTATATTATTTATAGGATTTCAGCCATTGTACACTTAAAACTTGTCGAATCTCTTGTGATATATCAATGTGACTCTTGGGCAAAACGATACCCTTGTACTGAAATAAATTTTTATCATTTTCCATGAGAAAATGAATGTAACGTACTGGTGAGACCAATCTATGTTTGTGCTCTTGGGATATTGAACAAAAATACAGTTCTCCAAAATGTTCCTGTATCATGTGTGGCCAAGAAAAAAAGTTAATAAAATAACCTCCAAAGAGAGTTGAGATGAAAAAAAAGAGAGTAAAGAAGAGAAAAAAGAGATATTATTCAACATACCGAAGATTATTCATACAGTATGGAAAAAGAGTGAATATATATGTATATCTAGGTGATAATATTTTTACCCTTCATTTGTAGGATACATTTATTTTGATATGTTGATGTTTGCAAAATCAACAAACTTGTAACAATCAATATTTTGTTTTATTGGAATGTCTCTCTACAGGAAGTTCTATAATCCAAATTGAATATCAATCTCAGCAGTGCTTTTTGCTTCATGAAAATCCTGTCTAATCCAGTAGTTAGTCCCCAGACAGCAATATTATGATATTTAATCGAGTGGAATTTAGCATAATAAACTGATATCAGTGATTTTGTATCCAACTTGCACTTGAGAGATATCATCAAGTACCTAGTATGATTGATTCAATTTCTTACATGTAAAATCGATATGTTCTTGCCATGTGAAGAGTTAGTCAATCATTGTTCCCAAGAATTTAGCCGAACTGGCCAATTCTAAAGATTTGTTCTGGAAACTGGGATCGAGATTATGTAGACTTCGAATTGAATTCGCAAATTGCATGCATACTGTTTTGATTAGGTTCACAATGAGTCTGTTCTTGTTATACCAGTCATTGAATTCAATTAGAACTGTATCCACTAATTGTGTCATATCGTCATATCGTCAGAAGGAATATTTTTCCATAACTTATGTTATCGGGAAGATTTTTCACATATAATAAATGAAATAGTGGTCCAAGAACGCTGCCTTCTACAAGAAATTTATCTGACATAACGTTTTTCTGCTTCACCTGGAAACAGCTTTTCGCCAAAAAAGACACAAGCAACAGGTTTATATTATTTCGAATTCCTATGTTTTTCTGCTACAAATTCAGTGTTCAAAGTGTCTGAGGCCCTGCTTAAGCCAAAGAAAATTCTTAAAACAATATTTTTTTCGTCAATTAAATGTATGTATATATTGTGTAAAATTCAGCGTTGCGGTTTCTGTCGAGTGATTTTTTCTGGATCCATGTTGGCACTCTGTCCTCAGATCGAATGTTTCCTGGTAGTCATTCATATGAGAGATATAAGTTATTCAATTTGTTTTGAGAGTACACTGATAAGAGATATAGGATGATAATTCTCGATATTTTTTATGTAACCATTTACATTCGAATAGACAACTTGCAGAAAAAAAATACAGATCGGAATTGATAGGAGACAAAAACGAACATTTCATCACGAAAACTATGCTTACTCGAAATATTATTATAAATAGACTTTATTTGGCTAGTTTACACATCGGTTTATAGCACGTCAGTTTGTACAGAAATATTATCTATGGAAGATAATATGTTAAATATATAAGATAGAATAATATGTAAAAACATTCATTTTATCGACATATACATGTGTTTAAAAATAACATTTAAAAATATTTTGTTGTAAAAAAAAAACATAAATAAATATATAAATGGTAAAAGTCATGTAACAATTTTTCATGCATTCAGAAATTCTTCTACACTATAAAAACATTTATTTATGAGGTAACTTTTTACGTTAATCTTAAAACAATTTTCATTCCAGGCGCAAACTTCTGAGCTCAACTTGTTATAAAGTTTCAAATTAAGAGAATTAGATTCCGACTTAGTGAGCCTGAAGCGTTGAAGAGCTATTTGGTTTGCCGATCTGGTTTCGTATTTGTCAATATCAGACGAAAGAGTATAACTCCCATTGTTTGAGTGTATTTCACAGAGGGTTTGATAAATATAAATGCATGGCAGTGTCATTATTTTCATGTCAATGAACAGGGGGCGACAGTGATCACGGAATCCAACACCAGCTAGAAGGCGAATAGACTTCTTCTGGGATCTGAAGATAATTACCGCATTGCTGGAATTTCCCCATAAAATGGTTCCATAACTAATTCGAGAATGAAACAGACCAAAATATATTTGCCTCAATAATTCAGAACCTACAACATATCTCAATCTTCTTATGAGGAATAATGCACTAGAAAGCTCGCTGTTCAGTTTTTCAGTATGATAGTACCAGCTGAGAGTGTCATCGATTGTTATTCCAAGAAGCTTGCAGTGTGCTCCTGAGGTGTACTTATTGTTACTGGAAATAACCATCTGTTGCGTTTTATCACCATTGAGTTGTAGAAAATTAGCAGAGAACCAATTTCTAGCAAAGTCAATCGAATTGTCAGCTAGAATTTTGAGGCTATAAAAATCTGGAGAAGTATTGATAAGTGATGTATCGTCAGCAAAAAGAATGGTGGTAGTGTCCTGTAGCATGTGCTGACAGATGTCGTTTATATAAATAATAAAGAGTAAGGGTCCAAGGACAGAGCCCTGAGGAACTCCATGTTTCAATATCCTGAGTTCAGATGTTGTATTTTGAATTTTAACCAGTTGTTGTCTGTTTGTTAAGTAAGTTTGAGTGGTGTTTCTCTAACCCCGTAATATGATAACTTTTCTGAAAGTAGGTCGTGAGAGACACAGTTGAAAGCCTTGGAAAAATCACACATGGAGAGAATGGAATGTTGCTTGTTATCAAGGCCTTCAACAATATCTTCCACGACCTTCCGCAGTGCCCTTATTGTAGATTTGTTTTGGCGGAAACCAAATTGAGTGTTGGCAAGGAAGTTGTTAGATTCAAAATAGTATGTTTATCTGTTTTTCAGTAAGATTTCTATAATTTTAGAGAACTTATTGATTATAGAAATTGGACGAAAGTTGTCCAGAGTTTCACTGTTATTTTTTTTGGGTAAAGGCATAACTCTTGAGATTTTAAATAGATCGGGAAAAATGCCATCTAAAAAACACGTATTTTTGAGAGCAACCAATGGTTCGAGCAGAATGTCCAATGTTTCTTTGATAAGTAGAGCATTTATTTCGAAAGTGTCTTCTGAGCTGGTTTTTTTAAGTTTACTTATGGCTGCAGTAGTTGGGGCTGAGAAAAAACTTGATTTTGGCGATGGTGATTTTTTCATGAGATCAGAAGTAGTAAAGGAGGAACTTGGTAATGTTTTGATAATATTTTCAGCAACAGTACTAAAAAATATGTTGAAGTCGTCAGGACTGAAATATGAATTGTCATTAATCTTAGGTTTTTTGTTGTATTCGAAATTAACGATTCGCCAGCTATCCCTTGATATGTTATTTGAGGCAAGTGAGAAATTTTCGTAAGCTATTTTTTTGAGGATAAGATAGAGTTCCTGTATTCGGCCTTTAATCTTCCGTATGTCGACCAGTTATCAGCATCATTTGTGTTTTTTGCGATTATTTCCACAGACGACAGAATTTTTCGTTTGTTCTTCAATTCATCATTGAACCAGTTGACAGGAGGTCTGTTTGAGTTATACTTCTTCAAAGGAAAACATTTCTTTACTGATTCACTGTATGTTTCTAAGAGCCAGTTTGCTGATTCATTGACATCACCCAGGGGTTTGTAAAACATGTGCCAGTCAGCTTGGGCTACAGAATTTTTGAATTTTTCTAATGCATTGCTCGAGAAATGTCTTCTGACAACTGTATCAGTATTAACTACATTTAGGGGTGTGATAAACACGGATCATACACTCCCACTGTGCGGCGTTCAGGTAAGATGTCTGTAATTATATTATCAATGCAAGAGGCATAATTGTAAGTGACTCTAGTAGATTCATGGCTAGTAATTTCAAGGGCATTGATGTTGAAGCCATCATAACAAAGGGGAAAACATGGCACAGATAAAAGAAGGTTTCAAGGCGTCAATAGAATTTGCTGGAATTTTAGTATGTTATACCTAAGGTATATTATATTGATTCTACGCAACCACGAGAGCAATTGCATCGGTTGATACAGGGTGTAATAGAAACTTTAAATTTCTTGTCATTGTCATGTAATAACGATTTTAATATAATAACTTGTAATGCGATTATCAAGATCACAATAAAAAATTGACGTCTACGATGGAATGCCTTCCTGCCTCCATATGAAAAATACCAATTCACCCCCATTTAGAGGTAGAATGTTTTTGTGATTTGTCTAATAGCTCCGCTGACCGGGGATTTCCAGCTAAGATATTCCATTGAAACTCTGACACGTAGATTGCACAAAACATATTTTTTGGATCACCATAAAATAATTCAAATCAGTCCCCTCAAACGGGGAATGCGATTTTTCGAAAAACTCTGTTGACTGAGCGTTTCCGGTGAAGATTGAAACGGTAGAAAATTAGTGCATCAAACATATTATTTATGCCATCATAAAATAATTCAAATGAGACCTCTCATACTAGAGATTTTTGAAAGAATTTTGCTGACTGCGGGTATCCAATAAATATATTTTATTGAAACGCTGGATTGTGATGGCATAAAATATATTATTCGTGCTACTATAGAGAACATTCAATCAGCTACTTTGTAAGGGTAGTTTTTCTGAAAACTGCTGACCGAGTAAACAAATATAAAATAACCCCTATAATAAACAATTTAGTCTCATGATATTGATCATGAAACTGAATTGTTTATTATAGGGTTATACCAACTTGAAAAATAAAATAAAATAGAATTCGAATATATACATCCAATTAAATAATTTTGACAATGACAGTTGTGAAATGCCTATAGAGTTGAAGTATTTTATTTTATCATGGCAATCCTTGATGGGACAGTAGAAAATGGAATCTGATGGTAGCATTTTCTTATTTGAAAGTAGAACAAAAATCTATTGGTAAATGCTAGTTAATATTGACAGTTATTGAGAATTCAAATATTTCGGCGCTTTATCATATGTAGATTGGGGAAATATGAAGATAATACCAGTTGATATCATTTTCAGTCGTACCGAAAGGAATTAAAATGTTACAATTGATATATCCGATCTATTTCAAAGGTCATGGAAAAAGCCATCAACATCGAGCTCATGAAATATCTGGAAGACTCAGGAATTGTCAACGATAGGCAATATGGCTTCCGCCATCAGAGATCAACTGGTGACCTGCACGCTTACGTCTCACATATATGGCAGCTATCTATTGAAAAGTATGGAGAAACTTTAGCTGTGGCATTAGATATCTCCAAGGCGTTCGATCGAGTTTGGCACCAGGGACTCCTCGCCAAGCTTCCGTCTTATGGCTTGCCCCCTCAGCTGTGTTCTCTGCTTACTAGTTTTCTCTCAAACAGGTCTCTCCATGTAGTGGTCGATGGAGTTTCATCTGACACTCTACTCATAAATGCTGGTGTTCCGCAAGGATCTATTCTCAAACCAACACTATTTCTACTTCACATCAACGACCTGTTGAAAGCAACTTCATGTCCAGTACACAGCTTTGCCGATGATAGTACCCTCCATATCGCTTTCTCTTCCAGGGCCCCTATATCAGCCCGTGAAACCAGAAATGAACGAGGAAGAAATGTTAATAATATAAATATGGACTTAGCAACAATTCTCGAGTGGGGATCTAATAACTTGGTAGAATTCAATGCAAACAAAACACAAGCATGTCTTTTCTCTAGAAAAGCCGATCTCACTGTGCCTAACATAACTTTATCAGGAGTAACCATACCACTGAAGTCATCCATATCGATGCTTGGTATTACTATCAGCAATAATCTTTCCTGGGAAAATCACGTGAGGTCCATTGCCAAAGTGCATCCCAAAACTTGGTTTTGTTTCGTGCCAAGAGCTATTTCACCCCACTCAGCTGCTTATGATCTATAAGGCACAGATCCGACCTGTCCTGGAATACTGTTCCCATATTTGGAGCGCGGCACCTAAACATATCCTGAGGCTATTGGATTCTGTCCAAAAAAGGGCAATTCGTCTCGTCGGTGATGCCTCGCTTACAAACTCGCTCACTTGTCTGGAACACCGTAGAAAAGTTGGCGATTTGTCTCTATTTTATAGATATTTTCATGGGCGATGCTCTTCTGAAATATCAACAATCGTTCCTGCTTTGGCAGTCTCTTCGAGACTAACCCGTCAAGTTCAGTCATCACACCCCTTCGTGGTCACTTTGGAGACCTGCAGAACATCACTTTCCAAAGACTCGTTCATCCAACGAACAGCGAGGCTTTGGAACTCATTCCTAGGGAGGTGTTCCCCGAGGCATACAACCTCCAGAAATTTAAGAAGAACACCAACTCCTACCTTCTTTCCCTTGGTTGCCACGATGTTCTCTGAACATTACAGGATATCCCTTTTCGTGGGAACCAGAACATGAAAAAAAAAAAAGCATCCATGGACACTATAAACCCTAAACAAAAAAAAATTATGACAACCGTCAAATTAAAAATATACGTTGGCAGACAATAAAAACAAAATACCTCAAATAAATCCCGCGGCAACTTTCTAGGTAGAATATTCCCACTGTTATAATTTTTTGATTGGCCAAAACGTACATGATATATTTGAATTGAAAATTTCCATTGGTTTCTAGAAATGTCGAAAAATAATCAATGAAATATCTTCACTGGAAAGGGGACCCTCGGTCAACAAAGATTCTCGAAAAATCACTATAAACTACCCTTGGGGCTGATTTGAATTTTCTTAAGGTGACACAAAAAATATGTTTCGTGCAATCTACACTTCAGTATTTCAATCTTAACTGGAAATTCCCGAGCAGAGTTTGAAAAACAGAAGTACAAACTCCCCATGAAATGGAGTGGATTGGAATTTTCAATATGGTGGCACGAAGGCATTTTTTCATAGATGTCAATTTTGCATTACGATCTTGATAATCGCATTACAATTTATTATAATAAATTTGCTTATTACATGACAAGAAATAGTAAGTTTCTATTACACCCTGTATCAACTGATGCAATTGCTATTGTGCTCACGTAGAAATAACTAATATACCTTGGGTGTAACATACTGAAATTTCAGTTTCAGTTTTGGCGCTTTATTTCATGTAGATTGAAAAAATATGAAGATAATACCGGTTGATAGCATTTCCAGTCGTTCCGGAAGAAATTAAAATGTTACAATTGATATATTCAATAGCATTCATGGACACTATAAATCCTTAACAAAAAAAAATATTTACATGAGAAGAAATAGAAAGTGTCTATTGCACCCTTATAAATGTGACTAGGGGTGTCGAGATTAACCATGGTTTGTTTCATTCATATATGTATTTTTATTAATATTGTTGAGATTGAAACTGTCTCGGTGAATTCTGGAATATATTTTATTTTCAATGCGGATTCTGCCAAAATTGGAATTCTATTTTCCAAGTACTTTAATCTTGAGACTGAATCGTATATTAAAAGGTTTATATTCTGATATTACACCCTGTATCAACTGATGCAATTGCTATTGTGGTTGCCTGGAAATAATCTAATATACTTTGGCTGTAACATAAAAAAATTCCAGTTAATTCAATCGAATCCTAGAAAATCTTTTATATCTGTGCCTAGTCCTCTCCGATGAGATTTAAGTAGTTAAAAGCTGAAAGTTTTTTCAAATCCATGTTCCCTGCATAAAAAATAACTTCTGTAGGTATACAGTGCGGCTTTTAATAGTACCCCCGTCAACTTTTAAACGGTTCGACGACGTAGAACAATGAAAAAAAATGTATTGAATGATATCACTGATACTACTTTTTGAAATGAAAGACACTGTGAATGCCCGATAGATGGCGCGGGGGGAGCACATCAACTTGAAAATTTCAAATAGCCTAGGGGGTCGAGTGGCACATCGTTAAAAATATAATTCAATTCTCTTTTCAACCATCTTATTTTATTTCATTTTCGTTCAAACGTTTTTTCACAATATGTTTTTGGAATGTCAAATATAATTGCGGATCTGAATGGTATAGTATTTCTTATCCCAATTGGACCGACATAAAAAGTTTCGTGAGGGATTTCTCTTTCCAATTGCCGCCTCGACATAGGCGTCGGAATATTATTTTCCAGTGGTATTTTTTCAGTTACTTATTCTTACAATCATAGCAATTGATCACCCCATGTAAAAGTAGACACATGTTATCTCAACTGAATTTTATGATTTGTTTTGAAAGGTCTCGAGAAAGCCATATTGATGAAATTATTTTCAATGGATAATTCTTAACCTCACCAACACACGGCACTGATTAAGGAATATTGTGAACTGGGTAAATCATGCGGCTTCAGATATTAGTCCAATCCAGCTAGCCGTGCTTTTATTCCTCAAATATATTTGATAGCGCCTCTACTAATAATCTGGGCAACTAGGGGCGCACCACTTAACTTTTTAATGATTGTACCAGGAACGCTTTGAAAGTGAAAACACTGGTAGTATATAAATTTTCCATTTGCCGGGCAGTGCATATGAACACTCCTCGTAGTGCTCTTATTTTTATTGCCGTTCCAATTGGGATTAGAATAACTATACCGTTATTGCACTGTTTGATGGGAAACAATGAGACATGAAATTCATCGAATGGTATTACCGGTCGTACTTTTTGAGAGAAGATACTTTACAATTACTCGACAGAGGGCGCTGGGAGCACATCAACTTGAAAATTTCGAAAGTCATAGAGGTCGATTTGCACATCGTTGAAAGGGTAATTGATTTTTTTCTATGGAATCACAATTGCGAGGCGGCTTTTTATAGCCTTTTCTCCTTCACTGTTCCGAACTTTTGAACGCTTTGACATAGAACAAAGGGATCATAACTATTTATATAATACTACTCTTTGAAATAGAAGACATTGTGATTGTTGTTGGGTTGTCAAGTGGCACATCGTTGAAAAGATAATTCGATTATCTTTCCAACCATCAAATTTTTTTGAATTGTCAAGTCTTTTTTTCACAATATGCATTTCAAATTTTGTTATACTTGACATTTCAAATGCATATTGTGAAAAAACGTATTAACGAAATTGAAAAAAAACAAGATTGCTGAAAAGAGAATTGAGTTCTCTTTTCTACGATGTACCACTTGACCCCCTATGCTATCTGAAATTATTTTTATAGTTGGTGTGCCCCCCCGCTCCATGTATCGGGCAATCGCAATGTACTTAATTTCAAAAAGTAGTACCGGTGATATCATTCAATAATTTTTGGAACGAAGTTCCTTATCGCGCGTTGCGAAAGGGGGCTAGACGGAATAAATTAAGACCAAAAGTTGTAACGACACTTTTTGCTGTAGTTGTAAGCCGTGCGGCGTGCGCGTGTTTCTCTGTCTCTCTCTCTCTCTCTCTCTCTCTCATAGAAAGCAATCCAGTTATTTTCGTTTCGTCTTACTATTTCACATTGAACAGTGTGGTGTCGCGACGATTATTTTTGTTGAGTTTATACAGGTTTTTTGTACATAATGAATGATAATGAAAAATAATAACAATAATGAATCTTGCCACTGTTTCTGCACAAGTTCCGGGTATTGCTGATGGAGTTAGGTGAGTAGAGATTTTATACAGACAATAATAAATGCT
This sequence comes from Gonioctena quinquepunctata, assembly GCA_018342105.1. Taxonomy (NCBI): domain Eukaryota; kingdom Metazoa; phylum Arthropoda; class Insecta; order Coleoptera; family Chrysomelidae; genus Gonioctena; species Gonioctena quinquepunctata. The sequence goes on along the minus strand of JAFIRS010000051.1, from coordinate 932,104 downwards.
TATGTATTTTTAGCAAGTACGCATTATAACCTCTCTTTACTATTGTGCTAACCAAGTCATACGCGTTATAATCTCTCCATTATTGTGTGTTTAGCAAGTGTACGCGTCATAACTTTAATAAATTTAAAAGCAAATTATATTCCAATATTACAATATCAATGCGTATGTACTGAAATTGAGCCTACTGATTAAGTTTATATTACATTATATTTGTTAATAATAAAAAAAAAAAATTATAACTTGAAAAAAAAAATTTATTACAATTCCTTTACTAATCAATCGGAAGGAACTTCGTTCCATCCGGATGTCCCTTGACACCTCTCAACTTTTTTTTTTCATTGTTCTACTTCGAACCGTTCAAAAGTTAACGGGGGTGGGGACTGTTGAAAGCCGCACTGTATAAGAATAATATAATGTTTTCGGGACTTTTTCCCTCTCCTGAATTCATTCGATAGGGTTATAAGAGAATTTCTAGGTATATCTGGATCGTAACACATGTTTCCTAATAATTCCTCAATTATTGGTGATATTCATCAATATTTCAGTTGGAACTGGGAGGCCCGGAGCTGAGCGAATCCGAACCACATTTATTCAGTTGGAACCCCATAAATACGAATGATATAGTTGTAGACCATCAAGCCAACGGCAGGATTCACAACATGGACTCAATAATGGGCATCTTCAAATTAGTCAACACACGCGTTGAAAGAATAGCTATGCGACATCTTTTTCCGTTTGAACAAAGTATACCGCGGTGGCCGCCCTATAAACGAGAAAAATAGTCGCAAATAAGCAACCTCCCGTCGATAATTCCATTCCGGGTGATATTGGATAATCAGTGCTGGTGGTCAAGCAGACAATCCTCGACATTAGACGCATTACAGTCGTCAGTCGCCCGAGAAACCGATTCAAATGATATCGTTCGCTTTAAAAGGTACGCATATAAGGTAACGAAGTAATATTCGAAATGTAGGTTTGTAATTTAGATCCTATTTACTCACTCGTCACGAGTACAGGTAGATTGCCGCAAAAAACGGTGACCAGAAGCACCGCGAACTGTCCTTAACTATCTGCCTACGAATTGCGTATTATCTTCTGTCGTGATTTAAGGACGATGTTCTTTTACGATGGTTATTGTTTTGTTGGTTTTTCACGTCGCTTTTTTCGCCCCTACAAGACTACCAAACACCATTAAAAAGGTACTTTGTTTCACTTATGGTATTGGATTCGTACCAAGGGATTCGGGTTTCGTATTTGGAGTTTCGAAAGTATCCTGTCGGTGGTTGTCGTGGAACTGGAAGTGAGAAACAAGGAGACACCTTAAGTAGATATACTACCAAAAGTGACGGAATAGGGGGTAATATGAGAGTAACTCCTGTTAAGGATTTTTCGAATTTTAATCAACCAACCCAGTAGCAGTAATCATATGACCCACTGGAATTTTCATGATCATTAAAAGGTTTGGTGAATCATGTATATAAAAGGATCACTATAGGATTATTTTCTACCACAACACACTCAATCAGTCCAAAATATACAAATCGCCTGAGACTCCAGAGGAAAACCCCGACTGGAAGCTCCAAGACATCTCGACATCTTGACTGCAATATGCCATCCTCAGTTGTGGTGGCTTACTTGATACCCACCTAAAAAAAATCCAAGGGAAACGTACAAGTCGGCATAACAAAAAAAACATTGGACGACATACATATAATTATCTCAGCAGTAAAGTATTCAACTACTTACCTGAAATGTACAAGACATATATACGCACAATAAACAATAAAAATCTTATGAAAAAAATTTTCAAAAGGTATATGCTTGACCTGAATAGGGATATTGTACATAATATAATTACAAATAATTACTCATAGCCGAAGCATAATGCTATATTGTTTTTATTTTTTATCATCTTTATTTTATTTCTATTGTTCACTGAAATTTTTTACAGCGAGTTCTTACTTCATACTTATTTTTATACTTTACTTTACTTTATAGATTTAGGATTAGATTAGATTAGTTAAGTTTTATATCATCGTCACTCACAACTATTCTATAACCTATCAACATGCTCACGTACAGTTGAACAGGGGCCAGATAATGTACACATGTTGCACTTTTGAATTTGTCTAAACACGTTGCATTTGCACCAACAAAAGAGTACCCACGCACAACTTCGGTTTTAGTGGGATTCTCCATGTTTGTTTGTAATGTCTTATTTAACTATTATATCGCCTTGTACAATGATATTTTACAGAATAAACATATATTATTATTATTATTATTATTAATATTATTATTATTATTATTATTATTATTATTATTATTATAATCAGTTCGAACCAATGAACACGGCTCTGTGATTTCGATAATGAACATCGAATCGCTTGGTAATTGTTTTATTAGTCAACTACATTATTTAACTCACCTTGCAAGATTAGCGAACATTATGGAAAGGATAATAGTTTCACTTTCTACTGAGATATTCTGCTATCGTAGTTAGATTGAGAATAGCATCATTGTAAGTGGTAATAATAATTAGCCAATGGTTAATACAATAATGCTAGAAGTACCAGAAAATTGATTATATGAAAGTTGAGGACACATAGAACTATTTGCAGTGTTTGATAGAATGAAGCAATATCAATCTTATGACGACAAAATTGAAGGATTGCCTGAAATTCCAAAACAAAAGTTTGATTGCAATTTTACTATGAAATAGTCATAAAAACGAAAATTTGCCCGTCAGAACTTTTAATGCCTTCAGCAGTGGATTGAAAGGGATGATTTTTACAAGCTTTTATTCAACTTCACATTTGTATGTTAAGTTCAAAGTGAATTTTGACCCACTTCTAGTTGTCCGATTAATGTGACTAGGCATATATATAAGGGGGTCTCTAGGCATCGATAGAATTTGTTGAAAATTTAGTATGTTACACCTAGGGTACGCGACTACGATAGCAGTTGATACAGGGTGTAATCGAAACTTTCTATTTCGTGTCATTTAATAAGCGATTTTTAACCGACGAAACCAACAAGGAGGAGGTTCTCTAGTCGACGCGTATGTTTTTATTTTTTTTATGTAAGACCACGCATAACTTTTTACTGAGACGTCCGATTCCGATAATTTTTCTTTCAGTGGTTAGGGTGTACTTCGAAGTTGATCCCATTTGAATTAAGGAGATGAAATCCACCCCTGAGGGTAGCAAAATGAAGGACATTGATCACTCACCCTCTGAATTCTGGTCCGTTAACCGATTCTATCAGCTATAACTTTGTACTAGGATCTTCGATTTGGATGATTCTTCTTTTATCAGATATGGTATACCTCATAGTTGATCATATCTGTATTACGGATGGAATTATTCACTCTTACGGGTAGAAAAGTGGGGGATAATAGATTTTTCACTTGTGAACATTGGCACACATATGTAGTTGACAATGACAGATCGCTAGTGTCATTATCACAATCGATATATTCTATGAGAGGATGGAATGATATACAAAGTGATGAAATAAACTAACCAGAACAACAAAAATAATTCATATTACAACAAATAGTAAAAGTTGATAATCATATTATTTAACTGGTAATAGTTGAAGTAAGGTGGGTAAACAAACAAGCAATCAACGAAGATCATTAAATTACTTCAAAAAAAATATCAGAATGTCAATGCCCAACTCGATGCCATCATTTTACGCCTTACCTAATTCATTTGCTAGTTTGTTTGGCGCCGACTCAAAATTAGTTACTTACATTAGTTTAGCAGCTTAGTTATTGAGACTAAGTAGGTTTATTTTATTTTTTACTTTTCAGTTCCGTATTTCGTCGGTTTAATTTTTTGTTCGAAAGTTTTTATAATATAATAACTTGTAATTCGATTATCAAGATCATAATGCAAAATTGACATCTGTGAAGGAATGCTTTCGAGCCACCATATTGGAAATATCAATCCACCATCCAATTTAGGGGTAGTTTGTACTTGTGAATTTTCTAATAACTCTGCTGACCAGGGATTTCCAGCTGAGATATTCCATGGAAACGCTGATTTTTCGAGTAACTTTTTGTTGACCGATGCATCCAGTAAATATATTCCATAATCACGGATGAAATTGTATTGCATAAAATATTATTTGGATCACCATAAAAAAATTCCAAACAGTCTCCTCATGGGGGTAGTTTATACTTGAGATTTTTGGAAGAACTTTGCTGACCGGGGGTATCCAATGAATATATTCCATTGAAACGCTGGAATATGATGGCACAAAACACATTATTCGTGCCACTATAGGGAAAAATCAGGTACCTTGTAAGGGTAGTTTACAAAACTGGTGACCGAAGAAACAAATATTAGAAAATTAACCTTATAATAAACTATTCAGTCTCATTATGAATATACTTCATAATTCTATGAAAAACATCACTCCTCGTATTACATATGTAACAGTTCACTATCATTCTATTTAAACAGTACTTTTTCAATATACTGTATGCACTTCATTACTCTCATATACTTGACTAACAATGACAGTTGTCAAGTTCAAATAAAATTAAAATATTTTATTTCATCATGGCAATTCTCGATGGGATATAAATGGGTCGAAATCAGCTAGCTTCCTCTCAATAACAATAACATGAGGTGATTTTTTGAAAAGGTTTTACTTACCGGGATATTTTGGTAAAGCTATTTCATTGAAACAGCAGAAATTGATTGCACAAACATATTTTTGCGCGATCATAGGAAAAATACAAATGGAGATTTGGAGATCCCATTCCTGCTACAGTAGCAAATCTGGTTATGGAGTATGTTGAAGAAAAGATCATCAAATCACTAACTTTCGAACCAATATTCTTCAAATGATGTGTAGATGATTGTTTAACCTGTTCTGACAAAGTTAATGAAATTATAGAAAAAATTAATTAATATCATTGAAGATTCAAATTTACAATAGAAAAAAAAAATAGAAAAACCAATAAACTTTCTTAACACAACAATAATACACGACAATACTGGTAGAGCTTTTACAAATTGGTTTATTAAACCAAATGTATCAAATCGTTACACAAACTATTCGTCAAACGCACCCCTCAGTTACAAAAAAAATGTTATCCGAAATTCAACTGACAGAGCTATAAGCCACGAATACATGCGATCTACAATAAGAATGATAATGAAGTGAGGAAAACAACAACATACCATTTATCATACATAGACCAACTATCGAATAAAATTGATAAAACAATGGAAAACCACAACATTACTATTTCACACCAACTGAAAAATACGAACAGACCTATTCATTCAAAATTAAAACTAGAAATACCAAAAAACAAACAAACTCATACAATATATAGAATACCGTGTAAAGACTGTCAGAGTACCTATATAGGCCAAACAAAACAATATTTGCAGAAACGAGTACAAGCCCACAAATACTCAGAAACCGACATAACAGCCCTATTCGAACACGAAAAAGAAACTAACAACGTTGAAATTTTGACTAAAGACAGGAATCCGAGAGTAAGAACATTCCTAGAAATGAGACATATTTAAAAAGACCCCAATAGCATTAACAATAGAAATGATATCAAAAACTCAAGCCAGATTTATAACAACCTTTTTCAACTTTGTCTATAGTAATAATAACGAAAACTGATCTGCCAAAAAAAATACAGTCCGGCTCATATACTAGAAATCAATATGAACAATCTGGTATAATTATGAAGAGGGTAGGAATGCATGAAAGATAAACAAATCATTCCCGATAACTTCGGCGTCGCAGTCACACCTACAATAACGTTCTTACGATTCGAACGCAGAATTCAAATAAAATAATTTGTAAGTGGATACTCATATATTGAGTTAAATAACGTGTTATAGTTCGAACGATATGTTTTTAAAGAATTGGTTAAGTGCATACAGTTCAAAATTGTGTTAAGTTAAATATGTCTCAAACTCCATATTTTTTATTTTAGTGGTTTAACCTGATGATGACGAATACAATGTCAAAACGTAGTCAAGAGAAATTATATAAATTGACTGAATCAGACCTTCATTCCGAAAAATTGAAGAAAATATATATATACATATATATTTAAATATATATATATATATATATATATATATATATATATATATATATATATATATATATATATATATATATACATATATATTGTAATGTAATGATAATTTAACAATTTATTTAGTTATTATTTCTCCCCACACTTTGGGTGCCAATTGTTATGTAATGATAATTTGCAAATATATAAATTGTTTTTATATAATAAGACAGCTAATAATTTTCGCTATTCTTTGTGAGCCAAATTGATATTATATAGATAGATATTTTCGCCCTGTATATGTATTGTATGCTGTAATAATAGTTGCTAGCGAACGTCACTGTTCTCTCGTCACGCTGCTGCCAATTGTTATCACTTTTCTCACCACGGCTAAGCAACAGTTGGTACGCCTCTTACCCCAGATAGCCGGTTCAGGCAATAGAGCCACTAACCACTGCTGTCTAATTTCAATTTATTCAATGGTCATCGGTATGATTGTTTATCATTGTAAGAAAACAAACAACAACAGGAAGACTTAATTTTACCTGGCCTACGAGAAATAACTTATTCTAATGTGGATTTACAAATATTCACGGATAATCATAAAATCAAATCATGGATAGATAGACACAACCTCACTTCATCCTTGAGAGTGAAGTTTTCTTTTATATTTCAGAATAAAGTGAAATGAAGTTCTTCAGATGTGAGATACGTTATTTGTGAAATTGTTCAGGACCGGATGTGCACTATTAAAGTTTTTATAACTGGCTGGAAATGTCGGTGTTTAAGATATGCCCTGAAACTGGATCCCTTCTCAATCCAAGCTCTATCAGGAACTCCAATACCATAAATCAGGAACCATACAGATGCAGAAATCAGCTTTGGACACTTGGATATGTTGTATAATTAAGGTAATATTGGTTTTTTTCTTCTAATGTTGGAATTATTTCATTTTTCTTCCTCCCAAAATGTTACGTGGCATTCCCTTGTGAATTTAGTTTCGATCTCCTTTTGTGGCTTTGTTTGTTGTCACCTAGATACCAATTTTCTTTCTTCCTTTTCATTTGAATGTTTGAATTCGCGTACCAAATTGTCACATTTCACTGTTTGGGTTCATCTCATATAATTTATATATACAACTATTTTTCCATTCTTATTACTATGTAAAAATTTCAATAATAATTGCTTATGACATCACCCCGTTGTTATTCTCTCACAATTTCCAATTTTCCATATGACCATCCATTCCCTGATTGGCTATTCTCATCAAGAAGTTTGCTGTTCTACCATTGGCTACTTTTAGTTAGCTACAATTTCATATACTGTATGTTTCAAATTTATGAATGTGTTGATCACTTTTTATTCATGAAAATTTTGTAAATCTAGACTTTTTGTTGCCTTTTTACCAATTATGGGTTATAATCATTATGACAGTGTATGGAATTGATTGTGTTATAGTATTTTGACATTTTTATCTATCCATATCATACATAGGCTTACAAATAAATAGAACTTCAAAAATTATGTAAAAACAATCTCTTGAAACTAATAACTATTTATTAATTATTCTTTTTATGAGTTTTTTCTTTTTAAAACTTATAACTGGCATAACATAACATAACAATATATATATATATATATATATTGTTATGTTTAGAAGTACGTGTTAGATGTTCAAAGAGTTATAATGAAAATTAAAAATTAAATGAGCACATAAATAAAAAAATGTTCATATTTAGTAATTTATGCTATGTTATTTCACAGTTTTTCTGAGGATTCTACCGTTTTTCTGAAACCTTACATAATATAAGTCGATATATATGTTTAAATGAACATGTTTTCAACATTACAAGCAATTGGCATAATTTATAAAATTTTATAAATCAAAATTTACTAATATATTTTTGAGCACAAGTAGACAACAAAATGTTAAAGTTATAACATTCTGTATATGAAATTAGATCTGAACACAATTATATGTTAGGAAAGATCTTGATGCAAAATTAAGAATATTGAAAATATGAAAAGCAGAAAACGTCAAAAATGAAACTATTAGTGAATAAAAACTGTCAAATAAACGAAAATAATGAAAAGTGCAACGAAAGGTGCGTGTAAATCGAAAACTTGAGAAGAAAACAAAGGATGTGTGGTATCAACGGACAGGAATCAACAAGCTAGGGGATGGAGAAGAAATAAGTTTTGGAGGAACCAACTCAAGAAATTTGAATTTGAAAAATCAATCATATTTTCGTTACAAAAACAGTATATTTGCCAATACAACACAAGAAAATACTAGAAAGAACTGTAGCTGACAAAAATCCCAGATGCAGAACGAATCTTACCTTCTCAATTGAGACATATAGCCGTACGAGGGCGAATTCAAAGTCGACAAGGGGGCTGCAGACTGGAACGGCAGTTTTCAGGAACGGGAGAGCGATCCAAAACACTGAACATTTCCGTTTCAAGAAGCCACAGGTACTTTGAACCATAAAAAGTTACTAAACTCAGTGCATTTTAAAGTTAACCTTTTTTTAAGATCCCTTTAGATAGAACACTTTCATAAATTGGTATATAGACTACATAACCTACAGAAATAGGTAACATTTCACTTTTATTATCACATAACTCCACTTTTCCTGTAGATTTTGCTATGAAGTACTGAGTTGAGTTAATTATCGCAGAATAGGTGACAGTAAGTCTTCCTGAATAAAGGAAGTTATTATTTTGATGAATTTCTGACTTTGTTTTCAATAATTCATGATAATAAATTGCCATTTTCTGAAACTGACATCAAGAACTACCAGATGGCTCCACAGTGGAACTGACTCCTCAGATTCCATGGGCGTTCCGATTGAACTAGCTTAGGTAAAGAAAATAAGGTAAAAGAGTCAAATGGGAAAAAGGTAAAATACATAGCCGGACATTTGAAATATTTATATGGGTATTTATTTATAATCATATTAATTTAAATTCATACGGGAACTAGCTGAAAGAAAGGATAGAAGATAGTAAAAAAAATAGTAAAACAAAAAATATTTTTTTGGTATTGTGGAAATAAATAGATGAAAAATAAAATAAAAATAAACCACAATCAACTCATCAAAAAAATATATATATATATAAAACCACAATCACCTCATCATAACAATATATATATATATATATATATATATATATAGGGTGTCCCATATAGAACTCCGCAGGCAAATATCTGGGAAATGAAAGATGATATCCATATTTCGTGAAGGCAGATGATTTTGATGTCAATGGGTCTTCTCATTTACGTAGAGATCCATCACTAGGCGTCATCCGTTAGGGCGTCGCAACACCAACGCCAGATTTTTCAATGCTTTTTGCGATTCTGCATCGAATTCTGAATTCAGCCCTATAGCACACTCATAGTTTCCCTTGAATACTGATGACATATTGCATATTATAAAGAGGGCCATGAAAGCGTCAAAATAAATGCAATAATACGAGTATCCATCGATCTGTCAGAAAACCTGTCAGAAGTGTATATAGTTTTGTGTTGACTTTTCGTAAAATTGAAAAATGCTTCAATTTTCGAATGCAGAAAAGTTGGATATGATATGTATTTATGACGAAGCAAGAATATATGCAAAAAAACAGTGAGAATATACGCTAATCGGTACCCCGACAGAAGATAACCGTCAGACAAAATATTCACTAGCTTAGCCAAATCTCTGGCACAAAATGGATGTTTGAATGAAAATAAGCGAAAAAAACAATAAAAAACGGCTACAGATGAGAATCACACTGTTGCAGTGCTAGGTCAAATGGTATTGGAACCACATAGTTCCACCAGACAAGTAGCAATGAAATGAAATATAATTTATTTATCTATCAAAGATTATACAAGGCATCGTATAGAACTCATCAGACTAGTCAAAGGAAAAGTGATCTAGGTATAGATAAATTGTTAAAATAGTGTTTAGTCACAAAAACACAAAAAAACTTTTATACATAGTTTCACAATAGTAAAATATCAACAAATATAAAATTCCTCAACTTTATGAAATACTTTTTCAAGAAGGAAGTTTTTTAGTTCATTTTTGAATAGAATAGCATTCAAATTCATATCTATTATATCTCCTACTTTATTGAAATATTTGATACCAATATGCTTTGGTGAAGTTTCACAGACTGACAACCTTGAGTAGGGTTGTCGGAGTTTTTTTCATTCCTAGTATTATACATATGCGAGTCCTCATTCCTCATTAGTTCATTTTGATTTATTTTAATGTACATAATCAGCCCAAGAATATACAAACATGGAAGGGTAGGAATTTGAAGTTTCTTGAATAAAAGTTTACATGTTGTTTTTGGATGAGCATGACATATTGTTCTTATTATCTTTTTCTTAGATACAAATGCCCTTTCAAAGTGACAGGAAGACCCACAAAAGATCAATCCGTAACTCAGAGTAGATTGAACCAGTCCAAAATATAGTAACTTCAGGATGTTTGCTGGTACAGTATGTCGCAGATTTTTTATTATATAGCATGTAGTGCTCAGTTTTGAATATACAGTATTGATGTGTGCTTCCCATGTTAGCTTACTATCTAAAGTAAGACCTAAGAACTTGATGGTTTTCACAAATTGTATAAATTCACCAGATAAGTTCAAGTTGAGGTCGTGATTTGAATTTATGTTTCGTGGAAAAAAACCAGACGTCATTGGTTTTGTTTCTATCCAAGGTGAGGCCCTTATTAAGGCTATATTCTTCTATTTCATTAGATGCATTGTTGCTTAATTTTGTTAGTTGGTCAATGCTGTTGTGTGACATCAGAATATAAGTTCCATCAGCATATATTATCGTTTGATTTGCGGAGGTACAGGTATCATCAATGTCGCTCAGAAATGCTATGAACAATAGTGATCCCAAGATTGAAACCTGTGGAATCCCTGTATTCATTACTCTTGAATCTAATTTCATAATATTCACTACTGTTGTCTGTGTTCTGTTTGTTGAGTATGATGTTACCCATTGAAGTGGAACACCTCAACTCCCCACCCTTTCAATTTCATGATTAACAAATTATGATCAATAGTATCAAAAGCACGACTGAAGTCGTAGAACAGTCCTAGAACATTATTTCTATAATTGAGTGCACTATACATAAATTCCAAACAATCAGAAATTGCCGAGGTAGTTGATTTGTGTTCTGATTTGCTGGAAGGAGCTCGAAGTGCTCCAAGTACTTGGTAAATCTAGCACAATATGATGTTTCGAATAGTTTAGCAATTTGACTCTGTACGCATATAGCCCTATAGTTAGGTATGACACAAGCAGAACCTTCGTTTTTAAATACAGGTATACATTTTGATTCGTCAACATCTGGAAATTTTCCATATGCGAAAGATTCATTCAGTAAATGTGATATGATTTCTGCTATAAGATAGATTTGAGAATTTTCCCATTTATGTCATATGCCAGCAGAGTGTTTAGCTGTTGTCTTATTTATAATGAAGATTACTTCTGTGGGCGTCACTGGTTCTAGGAAAAAGCTCTTGTGGAAACTGTTGATTTTCCTATCATCAATATTAGGTTTGTTGAAATTTTGGAAGAATCTATGAAAAAATCATTGATAAATTTGCTTTTCATCATTGGATTAGTGATTGCCTGTTCTTGATTATCAACAATATTGAACTTATTTATCTGTTCAGTACGATTTTTTTTAATAATTTTTACTCTCATGATATTAGGTGAATTGGAAATCTTCATAATATTTTTGTTTTTAAAATTTTCCGCATTAATACTCTTTTTTGAACTGTTTATATGCTTCAATGCAGCTCTTGTCTTGTGTTTGTTTTGTCAGCCTTTTCATTTCATAAAGTTGGTCGTGCATTTCCTTGATTTCCGGGGAATACCACTTTTTTGTGTTCTTTTTTCAATTTAGTTTTAGTGACGGGAAACGAAATGTCATAGTAATAAATGAATGGATTGTGACATTTCGAAATCGTCAATACGATTGAATCAAGACTTCTTCAGGAGTGAGCAATACAATGTTTTGTTCAGGAGGTGTTGTGGTAAAAATTCTCTTTGATTTTTTAATTCTTTGCTTAGTGGATGTTATAGAATTATGTACTAAATAAGCGGGACTACGTTTCCACGTTTTGCTAAGGATAGTGCAGCGGCATGAGTAATTTCCTCTGGAGTGAAAGAAAAAATTAATTTATTCACTTTCAGCGATTTGGTTTTATGGCTGCTCTGTGCGAATAGTTTTCTAGGTCGACCTCTAGGTAAGGGTGGTTGCCAAAATGAATATGCTCAGATAAACACTCACCATATTTCTTTTCCATAAATGAGTTTTTTTTCGAGCTTTTTAACCAATTTCTTCTCAGCAGAGTCGAATATGCATAAAATTTCGTAGAAATATCAATTTTTAAGGACTCAGGGCACTCAATTCCATTCAAGTCGGCTCTGGAAATGACGTATTCAATCAGCTGCAATCGACTTTCACACTGAGAGGTTGACACAATGGTAACACGCGTACCTAAAAAAACCGCCCGCTACCACCTGGTTCTCATATGTTCTTGAAGTATACTGAATGAGCTTTCTAATGTAGTAAGTACTTGCTGTCAGTCTGAGAGGATTGAGTGGGTTATGAATTTGTGTTTCCTCAATTTCAATACATCAAATTGATTATAATTAGATAAATCTACTATGCTACACATTTATAATGATATAAACATAAACCTACAAACCCTGAGTAATAGTAGCCAAATTTAAACTTCTAAATCTCTCTGATAATGTCGAAACATCTATTCACAGAGAACGCATATTTGCAACAAACTTCAAACAATGCTGTTCACGCTGTCAGAGCCTAGTTCCCAGGGGATATTAGCTATGGACAAAGTGTCTCTATGGAAAGAATGTGTATGTACGATTTCAATTTGGTTATCTATAAGACTATTTACAGGAATATGATGATTTTTGGTATTAAGTCAAAAATGGATTTATGGGCTCCCAATAATGAGCTTTGGCCCACAGTGCGACTTGAATTTTGCGAGATTATGGCAAATTCTATTTATTTGCAACACATTTGTTTTAGCGATAAAAATACTTTTCAACTGCATGGAAGTGTGAATACCCAGAATTACTTTCTTTGGGGTTTTGTGAAATGAGAATGGCGCTCCGAAATGGCGGACGAGATTTAGCTTCATGGTCCGATTCGATTCAAAATTGGTATGTGGGAGTTTTCAGGGTCGAAGATTATGCATTTTTCTTCAAAATTCATAAACTCAAAATGGCGGCTCCAACATGGCCGATGTCTCTGTGTTTATGGTCTGATTCTATTCAAAATTGGTATGGGGTGTTTTTAAGATGGTTTGTGGGTCGTTGGATGAACTGCGTCGTCGAATTATTGGAGTGTCTTCAGAAATAACACCCCAAACCTTGTATAATGTTGAGGAAGGGTTTACAACCCGATTAGTCATTTGTCAAGAAATGCAGAGTGGATATGTCGAACATTTTTTTGAATAGATATAAGTTAAATTAGTACTTCAGTTTTTACTCACTGTTTTCTCACTGAACTGGTGCAAAAGTAGTCAGAATAATATTTTACAAGGGTTCATAAACCCAAATTCATTCAGTTCTGTGATATAACAGCATATATCTACTTGTTTAGAATTTTACGTAGAATAAAAAAATCCAATAATATACAGGGTGTCTCATTAAAAAAATAAAACTACCGAGTCGCTGGGCGTTTCTGAGATACCCCGTATAAATGAAAGTGAAGTCATCAATGAGTTCAATATTTTTCGTAATATGTAAAGTAAATAAATTACGGGGGAGGGTGACAGGGGGAGAGCGACAGACTTTTGGTCCTCACTGTATGTATAATATATTATGTTCCATATTCATGAAAATGACGAAGGTTGTTGCTTACCCCTACCATGATGAAATTACAATGATACAGCTGAGAAGTATTGAAGCCACTGTACTATGAATAACATTTTCTGAAAGATTCACAAACGAGGATTCACCAGAAATAATGTGTCAATCTGTATCGTGAATTTGACCCGACTAATACCAAGAAGCATCTCGGCTCCCGTCCGTAGATTTACGATCGTCAACATTTTCCAGTGCTGCATTATAAGCAGTAGCCAATACCCTATATAGTACTTGTCCTCAAAATTTTTATCTCTCCTTCATACCTTGTTTGTAGCTGCCTTACGTGAGTCAGTTTAGATTTATCGGCAGTGTATGCTTAGGTTATTTGCGAGCCATCGTCTATCTGCTATGCGCTCAATTGTCAGTTTCTTTTAAATATTTTAGCATCTCCTGACTTGTTTTGTGCTCGAAACGCCAGCCATTGAATTTAAAGATCTACATAACAGTGACCATTAACATACGGTGATGTTTCAGACTCTTCAATGAATACTTTACAATGAATATATTTCAAGATTTCAGCTTTACCTGGATACAGTGAGGTCGGAATGTACGCAGAATCAAGTAGCGAGCTTTTATATAAAACATTCCATATCTACAGGGTAATTCGATTTCTCATCTATAATTCACAATCTGGTGAATGAGAAGTTATGCATTTCGATGCCTAATTCTATGATATTTGAAAATTTGAATCTTGTTCGTTTGCTCCCAGTTATGAACTGTATAAATCAAAATAAATGTACAACGGTAGTCTGAATCTAGGAGTTGAGATTAGATCAGCATGGCGAGTGGTGTAATGGTAGACTTCGAATTGGGCTGAGATTCATGCTTAGTTTTATGAATTTCAAGTAAACATAAGTAAATGAATAAGGTAGGAAGAGGCATTATTTGGATACTGATGGAGAGAGGGCGGCAATGTTCACGAGGATGAACAGCCGACATTACCATGGAGAATAAATGCTTATTGGAGAGGGGCACGAATCACCCCAAAAAAGAATTCCAAAAGACAAATGACTATGGAATGAACCAAAATAACAACGAGAACGTGAATAGTGACGAAATTTCTCAAACGTCGCATCAAAAAGATGATACTAGACAGTTTCTCCGCCAAGAGCGATATGTCAATCGTCAGGATGTATGCCAAGTAATTTTACACAGCCATCCCCAGTGAGATTTGAATTTGAAATATAGGAATGGACTGATTCTTGTCCAAATTAGGATTGAGTTTATCAGAAGTGAACCAGGTTTTGGCTAAAGCCATTGTCTCATTGGATAACGTAGGCAGATTTCCAATATTATTACTCTGACAGATATATGTTGTATCGTCAGCAAAAAGAACGCTTTCCGTTGGTAAAATGTTAAAAAATAGATGATTTATATATTCTTAAAAAGAGAAGTGGGCCCAGAACCGAGCCTTGGGGAACACCGTGATTAACGGCCTTACTGCTCGATAGATCTGACACATTGAGAGCCTTCACTGAGGTAAGATTCGAATAAATTCAGAGCCCCTGATGTCATGACTGTGAAGTTTCACCAATAGAATGTCGTGCGAGACACAATCAAATGACTTCGAAAGACCACAAAACTCAAGTTGTGAGTGTTTGCCTTCCTCGAGGTACTCGACTATGTCTCTCTCTCTTCTCTAAAACCAAATTGAGCTGGGCAAAACAGAGAGTTCATTTCCATGAAGTTGTAAAGTTATTTTTTGACGATGATAGTACCTATTATTGAAATAATAGATATTGGATGAGAGGTTATTGACATCGTCAGAGCTAATAGATTCATTTTGGCAAATGCGCATTTGATCATTAGTTCCCGATTTTGAAAATCGATGTTTTATTGTTTTGGCTTCACATAGGCTTCCTTATTATCAATATCCGTAGTTGAAAACTATATGAACTATATGGTGCAATGATGTAAAATGTGATGACAGTGACGTGAAAGTTTGTTCCTAGACATTCTTAATGCTCGCTGAACTTCTCCACCTGTTCTTCAACTGTAACATTATCTTGATTAGGAAAATTGATTTGGTCGTCTTTCTCCTACGATCTGTCACGTAAATAGGAAATGTTGCTTCGAAGATAATTCAGATTGAATAAGGCAAATCGAATGGCTTCGAATGTCCATATAGTAAGGCAATTAATTCAGATAGGGAGTAAAAGTGATCAATTACAATAATTGCCCCATTGGCAAATGATTCCATAATTGATCGTATCTTGGTGAATAATAACTAATTTTAACACTATTAGCAACAATTAAATGCAATATAGTCATTTGCGAAACTTCTCTTTCTCCGTCATTAAAATACGCACATATTTGATGCCGTATCATACGTTTAATGGGTAATTAATTATTAGTAGGCAGTGCCGTGCATCAAACTATTAAAAAAAGGTGATTACATTTTGAAAATCAGTCTTTTGGCTATCCAAACAGGCAGATATATATTATCCCAATCGATTCAAAAAATGGAACAATGGTATTCATTACTTATGGAAACTGAGCAGTAGTTATCCCATTTTTTATGGATTTCATTTTCTTCTTCCCAATTTGAAGATTTTTCAGTTTTATCTAGGAGTGGAATACCACTGTGGGATTTGGTACAAGTCAATGATTCGAAGAAAACTGAAGGTTGTGAACAACGTGCCCAAAAAATTATTGTTCTCTTCAATTGACCTCAGTTCCAAATGAATCAGCCTCAGGTTTGATTGAAATCCAACATGAATTAAAACCTCGAGTTGTATTTCTTTCAGTGGAAAGTGAGATAGATCGTGAAAAAGAACATATGGGATGAAGAGGAATTCAATTTGAAACAGCTTATTCCTCCAGACATTTCTAAAAATAGAACCGAAAGTAATTCTAGATTGAATCTGAAATTTTATTCGATTTCTTTGACCTGTAAGATTTTTATTCATCTATCGAGGGCTCTTGCTAGTAGTGATTCGAATTGAGGAAAGACACAAAAATGCCTCCTATCGTTTTGTCTCGTCTCAACCAGAACAAACTGTTCATCAAGACAAGAAACCTGTTTCTTTGGACTAGCCTCCTCTCGACGAGAAGCTCAATAGTATAAGCATTAGCCTTGTACTCAAAGTTTCTACCCGACGTGGGTTCGATTCCCATAACCACTTCCACTATAACAGGTGGGGCCCTCGTTATCGTAACTCGTACAAGTTTTCATTGAGTGCTCTCATAAGCTAAAGCAGGAGGGGAACGATACAGACAATTCCATAAAATCCTATACCTGGCATATTCCGGACGTCCAAAATTTTTAATTTTTCGTCACGATTCCAGATAGCGAAAACATCATCCACGTATCTCCACCATACTTTTGGACTAGTGTGGAAAGTTTCAACGAAGGATTCTTCTTCTGGGTGACAAAGGAGAACCCATCGCCATACCAAACTCTTGTTGATAAAATTCGTTCTTGAATTGGAAACATGTTTTTTCTGTACATAATTTGAGTAATTCTATGATGGCACTGACATCCAGTTCCGTTCGTGTCATCAGTGATGTGTCATTTTCTGATATTTTTTCACGATTTCCAGAGTTTTATCAATAGGGACATTGGTAAACAATTTTTCGACATCAAAACTGACTAGGAGATCTCCACCGTAAATTTGTAATTCATTCAATTTTATTTGTTTGAAAATATGAACAGGATGTTCATAAAATCAGACGTGGAATCATCTGCGACTGAAAGATAAATTTTAGTCACTATCTTCCACCGTTCAAGATAACCTCTTGTGGGGTATTCATGTTGAAAAGGGGAACAATCTCAATTGAATATTGAATAGAAATATTTTTCTGTGAATTGAAAAATCCACGATGAAAATGGATTTTTCAATTCACAGAAAAAATATTCTATTCAATATTCAATTGAGAATGTTTCACTTTTCATCATTCAATTTCTGTAGAAATTAAAGAATATTTCTTATGGAACTATTTCCATTTCCAGATAGTAGTTCCAGAATGTTGAGTAGGTATCTAGCGAATTTTTGTGAAGGTTATCCAATGGAACTTACAATAGGGCGTAGGGGATGAGCTGGTTTGTGTATTTTTGGTAATCCATGAAAATGTGTGGTTTGCTGTGTTGGGATACTAGGTCTCTGCGTTCTGTTTTCATCAGAATGTTTTTGTGTTTAGCTAAAATTCGGTATATTTTGCTTTCTTTATGATAGTGTCTTGCTTAATTTTAGATATGTGGTGATTGAGATCATTTGTGTTATTTTGTCCTCATAATCAGTATTGTTATTATGACTGTGGCGTTACCTTTAATCTGATTGTCTGATCGAAGAGATCTCAATGCATCTCTTTTGTATTTGTTTAAATTACTTCTGGAACGATAAGGTTGTGTTAGAGCATTTTTGTAGTCAGATCTGTAATCACCTGCTATTTCAGGCGGTATACGTTGGGCTGTTGCCTCGATGGCAGTGATCATTTGATATATTAATTAATTTAAATCTAACATTCCATTGTTATTGTAACATTCCTACAAATTCTGATTTTATTTCCAACTTGTGGGCATCCATGGCATTTCAGCCATCGTTGTAGTTGGATATAATTATGTGCTTCAACTGTTGTATGTACTAATGAATTTGATTAATTTTTAATTTGATTGCACTAAAAATTGTGTTGTCCAGCCATATTAGAAAGGGCCCGAAATTTTCATATTACCCGCTATTTTGAAATGGCGGATGCACTTGTGCGTAACGAGTCGTGAAAAGGCCTATCAGATCGTATTGTGAATGGAGCACGATTGATTTCTATTTTTTGTGAGAGTAGGGAAGTTATTCAGTATATAGTTACGCCACTGTTAATACATTTGCCTACAGCATCATCCTCCGTTTCTAAGTAATTAACAAGACAATGTCAGCAATTAAAGCTTTTACAGTGATTACTATGCTTCTGAACAATAATACCTTTGTACAAGATTTACATTCGAAATAATAGGTTCTTAACGTCGAGGAAAACCCCCAGGTGAACTTTATTGCCTTACGTCAACCAAGTGGAAACTTAACGTGTTATTATTGAGGTAATTGGTGGAGGAGGGGTGGTACTTTGTTGGAATGCATTTTTTGAGCCCGTTTCCACTAGCATTAGACGTTCAAATGACTCTTTTCCACTCATTATGAAAGTTAACCGGAAAAAATGGTCGACTTGAAGCTCTTTTTCATTCAGACGCCTGGGGAGATAGAACGGTTAGTCGGCTGTTAGAGGAGTAATGGTTCGAAAAACCGTTGCAGGAAAAACGAGTGCCCGAAAGCACAATTGCAGATTACCAAGAATGAAACACCTCCGATACCTAATGGTACCTCGATGCTACTCTTGAAAAATTCCGATGAACGCTCTGATTACATAGTTTCATTGCAGGAAATTAGCGAAAAAAATACTATCTTCAAAAAACATGGAATCATTTTCAGTGTTCCGCATGTCAAAATGAAGAACGAAACCCTTATAACAACTCTTACGTGTGCATACAGGCATTTTCTCATATAGAGTAGAGAGTAGAGTAGAGTAGAGTTTATTGACTATTTTACATATTCCGAATATATTAGAATCAGGTTCTTTGAAATAAATAGTTATTTACCGAACAAGTGCAGCCAAGCCGTTGAGTGTGGAAAAGACTACATATTTCCATATGTGTTAGGCATAACATTTTTCCTACGAATATAATATATTATATCTAAAATTTTAATGAGAATGAAAGGAAACCTAATATTATTCTTATTTATTCTCAATTGAAACTAATTATGAATAATATTAAAATTGAATGTACAATTGATAAAATTATGCAAATTGAACGCCGATCGGCTATCCTTAGATGTGCCACGAAAGAAATGTTGTTGATGGAATCAGGAACGGAAACCCTAAGTCAATCTCCACGAAAACAACTAGTTTGTGTTTGTGTTTATTGTGGATGCATTTCGGAGGCTGAAACCTCCATCTTCAGCACATAGTACAAAAAGACTAAAAAAATAAATAAAAGATAAACAAATTAAAAATGGTAAGCACTTATAGTGCTCGTCCGTCCCCCCCCTACTAATTTTTGAACCACCTGGTATATCGCAACGAAATTTGGAGGGCTCAAAAAGGAGATAAAAACCTACTTTCTCATGAAAAATCACAGCTGAAAGTTTTAAAATGGCGGCTGAGCACCATATTCAATAATTTTTTTAAATGGAACACTACGTATATTATTTTATTTTCTAATTCTGCTCATTATTCTCAACAGTTTTCTTGAATACACTTTACTCCTGAATTCAAGTGTTTTCGAAATATTACCGTTCGAGAAGTGACATTTTGGTCATTTCAAACCCAACCAAAAACACTAATGTTGCTTTCAATCGCATTGGAAAAAATCGTTGTCGCGGTAACATCTTGTTTACTGTCAAACTGAACTGCTATCTGACAAATAGTCCGTTGAGCACCAAATCCTTTTATGAAAAGTGTGATCATAGCTCGTAGTTTAGACGATAAATTTGAAGCAGTTTTGATATTTGGAGAAGCTGGAAGAAATTATCATCTAGCAGTCTGTATGTTTAATAATAGATTTCCCGAGAATCCTATTTCGAAGTCATATTTGCGCAAACTTTTAAATGAGCTCCAAGCAACTGGTACACTGAAAGATGCTCCAAGATTAGGAAGACCTCTTTCAGAAGAAAAAAAGGTAGAAATTGTTGCTGAAATGGTAATCAATCCGACTTAGTCGACGTCTGCAGTTGCTGAATCCTGTAGAGAAAGTTCAAAAAGTGTCCATAGAGGAAAGAAAAGTTTCATCCCTATAAAATGAAAATCCTGCATGCTCTCACGTAGGATGATCCAGACCGGACGGTTGAATTTTGTGAGTGGTTAACAAGAACAATTGAAGGAGAACGGGGCTTCCTAAAACGTGTATGTTTTGTAGACGTTTTTTCTTAATGGCAAAATCAACAAACAGAATGTACGATACTGAAGCGATACTAATCCGCATATTTTTGGAGAGGGACATACCCAGTTTCCTGAAAAGGTGAATGTTTAGGCGGGGATTTTGGGCAATCGCGTTGTTAGACCGATTTTCATCGGAGGTAATCTTATAGGAGTTCTTTACAGAAAGCTTTGAGAAACTTAAATTGAATCTTGAATAAGACAAATTGTATTAAACAATCAGGAAGAGTTTGAAAATCGTGAAATCATATTTCAGCAGGATGGGGCACCTCCCCATTTCGATCGCATGGCTAGGGAGTTCCTCGGTACAAACTTTCCTGGCGATGGATAGGTCGCAGGGGAAGTACAGAAAACTCGAAGTGATAGAAAACAATTGAATACGTCAAAATATGCATATTCATGTATTATACCTACTAAAAAAAATTCACTTGTTTATTTGTAAAACAAAAAAGTTATGGGGTGAGCCACTTTTGAGAAACACCCGCTATATGTGAAATGTAACGAAGCTTTTCAACAAAGTTAAAACCACATTTTACAACCGAATGGAACGAAATTCGACACAAAATACCTGGGCTGAGTTCGAAGATGGGCCAAATCGCTCGAGTAATCTCAAAATGGCGGTTATTGAAAGTTTGAAAAACATTATCTTTGATTTCTATAATAATATTAGCAAACAATAAGTATCCCAATATAGAGCTCCAAATCACTTATACTTATATCTCTTTCTTTTGATATGAAAAATATTAGGTAGAATTTGGGAAGGTTAGAATTCTTCTCAAACTCATGATTGAATAGTATAAGTTTTATATGCAAATTAAAATTTCATTTCCAATAAAAATGTTCCATTCATGATCTTGAATGATGGCAATTCCAAAATCAATAAATGAATTTTGAAATCTACCTTCCCGACTGGCCACGTCTTCGTTTTTTTTTTTAAATTGAATTGAAATTTTCCGTAGAATGGTCAGATAGAGTTGAATGCAAATTATAAAAATAACCTACCTAATTGTCCCTACTTTCTACTGTATTCTCGACAAACTAATACTATCGCGTAGTAATCAGGAAGTAAAGTCATCGTCACCTCCAGATTCTTTTTGCTCAGCAAATAATTCTGACAACTCTGAACTTGATCTCCAAATATCGTTTTGGCTTCATAATCAACTCATCAAAATATAAAAATAATGAAAACAAAAATATGTGTTCAGCAAACACCTAATAAACATAAAAGGATCAATCGAACTTCGTAAAAAAATTGAACACACACATTGTGAGATGCGACTCGCACTTGAACCTTTTTTGTACAACAAGTTGTTCATATTGGAAATGCGCTTCCAACGTTTCCAACGAACATACTGTGAAAGAAAATCTAGTCTTCTGGGCATATTCCAAGAAATAAAATATGTTCAAAATATCAAATATATCCCCACTTTCACGATACATTTATTCATTCAGTGAAAAACTATCAAAAGACTGACATATACCAAGACACAAAACTGACAACCATCACATCCATAATCTCTCAATATATCAACTGAAAAGCTAATAATAAGTCTAATAATTCACGAGATTCCTCTCACAAAAGATCGAAGACAAGATAATCAGTATCGCTCGTTTCCCGACAAATACCACCCCTGTAAATGTCAACGGTCCATTGTCATCCCCCAGGGGTGACATCGACCCTATTTGCTATGGCTACTTAGTGACAGGATCACAGTGGGTAATGAATAAAAACACGGTGGGCTATGAATAAAGATGTTATAGTTGTTATTACCTTCAGGAAGGGACACCTGGTATAATGGGGGAGATTGGGGTAAATATTTGATGTTTCTCACTTTTCGTCTATCTTTGAATAATTGAGAATTGATAACTGAGTTTTTTCTGCTCGTGAGTGATCTCAGTGAGAATTGGACGATACAATATCTCGTGAGGAAGCTAATCTTCTTTTGATAAAAGATGATACTTTCAAGTGAAAATGAAAAAAAAGAGAATCTACAATATTAAATGTAATATATACCTTCAAGACTTGAGGTGCTGGACATGGTAATAATATAAGAATATTGATAGAAAGGTGGCTTGACTGGTTAGATCTGATTCCGTGAAACTTCCAAAGCGAAATTATCTAATCTCTTTCAAATGTATAATACTGAAGATGGAACTGCCAGTAAATAATCGATTCCAAGGAAACTCGTCACAAAAAATCATCATAATCTTTACGCATATATAATCCATTGGCTCTTGATTTTTAGAAATTGTCATATTGAAAAAAATTGTGAAACTCGCAAATTCAAGCGTCTTACGAGAAAAGGAACCCCAATTTATATTTTGGAGGATTAAATCCGTTGAATTTCGATGAAACCAGTAGATTTCAGTTATATAACGGTCAATCAAAATAATTGTCTGATAGCTTTGATTTTCACTATTTTATTTGAATGACTCCGTTTGATTGATAAAAAAAGGTATTTTCAAAACTACCCATTCATTTCAATAAGATCTGTCTATTATTAATATGAACGCCTCAAGTATTATCAAAACAGTTTTAGAAAAATAGTGGTGTCTTTAATAGAATATTTTGAAAAATATATATAAAATGAACATTTTATATTGGTGTCAAACGTTGGGATGCACATTTGTCTGTTTTTGATTGCCATGGGGAAAGGAACAAAAAAGATTTGAATCTCAGATATTGATAAATCAATGAGGGCCTACAATAATATTTATGAATACTGCAAGTAATCACAACACTGTGAATAATAAAGCCTCAACAAAACCATCGAAAAAGGTACTATAATGTCTGAATTTGTGACGGAAATTTTGTAGTACAAAATAAATCGTTATATTATGTATTTTGATGTGTATTTGAAAGTACTTATTTGACCGCGGCGATTTCGCCTATTTTTGTTAGAATACAAGTTGTATGTTTCCAATATTGATTAAGTTATACCATTCTAATTCACTATCAGATTAGGAGTCACTCCTCCTGAAATGAAAATAACCTGAGCCACTTCTTTCTCGTTTCTTCTTGGGGTTAGTATTAATAATCTCATACACTGTTCTGCTGGATTTTTTCCTAATATTCGATCAATTGCTCTAGAATTGCCTACAGAGTCCTTCAAAACTCATTCATTCATGTACAGAGACCTTCGAAAACCTCAAGTGCTATGGTTTGACAATCCTCAAATTAATATTGTTTACTATAAATATGGTGCTTATCACTATATAATAAATTCAATGAATTATTAACGTATTTTTATTATATAATTTTTCCATTTGCTGAGAGGAATATAAAATATTGTTGCAAAAACAGAAATTTAATAACACTAGAGAATAAATTTTGTCCATAATTTTTATATAAATAATCAAGCAGAAGCTAATAAAGTAATATATCATGATTGTAGGAGGGAGTACCACTTTTTATTGAACATTTCTAGGAAGGATCATTACACAAAACTTCCATCAAAAATAAACAATTATAATTGAATGACATGGAATAAAATAACTACCAAAACAAGTAGAAAACAAAAGACAAAAAATTACCCTCTGTTCCTCTCTGTAAATGAATTGATAATTTCAATGTAAATTATTCAGAATCCCTTATTGGAAATTTCAATGTAAATTATGCAGAATCACTTATTGGAAATTTATTACAGACCGAGAAATATGAATTGAGTGTTTCAGACAAGAAACACAGTCTGGTGAACTCTTTTATTTTCAAACCATTGATAATTCCAGAACATTTATTTGAAAACGAACATTTACGAAAGAACGAAAAACATTTGTAGATTTAGCATATTCATTATAAAAAAATGTGGAATGTTTCTATTGGAACCTTTGACAGATATTATAAATGCAAGCATCTACGAATAAGTATTCCCGGAAAAATATTGGTGAATTTATTCCTACCCACATAAAAGGAGACCAGTGACTACCTCAAATTATGAGAAATGGCCATCCGCTCAGAATTAATTTATTTTTTGGATACCCATTAAAACCGTATCACCACAACAAATTGATTCAGAAAGAGGGTTTCAACTGCTGATACTGTACTATATTTGACTAACTCTATCGAAAAAGCATTCAATGCCAAAACATAATTTACAATATTCACTCACCTGACATCTGCTTTTGATTGTGTAAATCATAATATTCTATTGGACCAAATAATTTTTCTTGGAATACGTGGTAGATCACTGGACATGGTGAAATCATACATACAAAACAGAAAGCAAATAGTAATTAGTGGGGAATATCAAATTGATTCAGTTATTGTCATGAGAGGAGTACCACAAGGGTCGGTTCTTGGTGCCCTTCTGTTTCTAATGTAAATAAAATCTTCCTTATTTCATGAACACATCTCTCAACTACTATTTATGCGGATGATACAGCTTTTTGAAATGAGATAAAAAAAGAGGAGGAGGAGAAATTATTCTGTCTCTTATTATGGAAAGAGCTATGGCTCGATTCGAACAAAATGTGTTGTTTTTTAATGAAAAGGAAATCATTAACATAACTTCATGAATCATGAATTATCAAATAACCAAGTGAATTCCCTTGGAATTGCCATGGATGCAAAATTGCAGAGCATATAAATATTGTGTAACATTCTTTCAAAAACAGTGTACAATTTCCGTCACAAATTCAGACATTATGGTACCTTTTCCGATGGTTTTGTTGAGGCTTCAATAATCACAGTGTTGTGATTACTTGCAGTATTCATAAATATTATTGTAGGCCCTCATTGATTTATCAATATCTGAGATTATAAGGAAAATACGAACCACATTGGGGAAATCAACTGCATGTTCAACTTGTTTCGCACTTTTTCACTCCGTTTTGACATACGGAGCCCTAATATGGGGTGATGAATCGAACAGTAATATGCAAAAAATTCTAATCGTCCAGAAAGCTGCCTTACGCAGCATACAAAAAGTAAACTGGGACACCAGCTGGAGACCCATATTTGAAGAATTGAAAACTATGACCATATATTAAATTGTCATGCACCAAAATTTATTATTCAAAAAAGAAATATGAGTTTTTTATAAAGCACAATCTGATGTTCACAGACACGACACTAAATACAAATCTATGATTTTGCAACCACAAAGTATACTACAAAAACTCTAGGATGAATCCCTTGAATGACGCTTCCCAAATGTTTGAAAAAATTCAAAATTATTTTGACAAGTTAATAGAAATATACACATTCAATTATTTCAATATGCTTACTGAAGACACATTTTCACATTTGATGGATAGTTTTTCAATTGTGTTTTGTCCGTTCATACACGTGATATAGGAAGGGTTTTTAATTTACTTCAATTTTTGGAAATCTTGCTCTTTGACATGTTTCAGCATTCTGTAAAATATTTCAGAATTAAAGAAATTGGAGTGAATTGAAAAAAGACAAAATAGGTTCAATTTCAAAATAAATCGGTGATCGTTCCTTTTTCTCAATATCTGCCAGAGACGCCATTACTCTTACTCTTTACAGAGCAAATTAACTCCTTATATTGAGACCACCCTCTTGGGAAACCAATTATCATAGTATTGTCAAAATGAAACAAGTCATTGATTCCTCTATTACGATACGTCACATCCTGTTAGACTCTCTGTTTGCCATTTAAAGCAATAAATGTATGTACAAACATTATACATCGCCTTAATTAATTGAGATTGAGAAATTTCAAATAATATTTATTGTGTCAAGTTACCATTACATGTGAAAGTAGAAATATTATTCTTAATTTCAACCATACTTCTACTACGAATATACAAATCTTTTTAATATTGTTCCTCGTATCATAACCCAATGAGTATTTACCATATAACTTTTATTTAAATAACAATTCCAATTTTAACTATAATGATGATTGAAAAGTATGTCATGGTCAGTTCAACCTTGAGTATTAGAGATAAATCTCGGAGGGTTTTGTTTCAAATAACACAGTAACAAACAAACCATACGACTCTTGCACTTCTCTCCCCCATTTCTCATCCCATTGTTTGCAAAATACATTGCTACTTACTCTCTGCTCAAAGAATAAATATAACAGTTATGTAGGGCGTTGATAATGGCACTTACTTTCAACTTGGAAGAAAGTGTCACTGGATGTGAAGACGGAATAACGACTCTCGCTGAGCTTTAATTACGGAGCTTGACGATGAAGTGTTTGGGCGGTAATGAATACTATTATTACTTTTTTCGAGAACCGCCGATGGATGTGTACTTCGGCGATAATGAAATAGGACTTCAACAACACTCGACGGTGAGGAATTGATGGACATTCTAATTGAATATGGGTGTTATTATTACTTTAATGATTGGTTGGAGATAGGAATAACATTTCAATATATAGGCTGATTCATGGAAATCTCGAAAAATATGAGAGGAGTTCGATGAAGGTAAATTCCGATTGGAATATGATGTTGGAATATCGTTTTGTTTCCAGAGCGTTAGCATGAAAAATACTGGCTTTCGAATTGAATCTTGACAATAAATGAATAATCCGAATACACTTTGCAGTAAAATTAACGCATTTTCATGAAATTCACAAATACGAATATTTTAATGTATTTCCGACAATGTGCAATATAGAATTCACAATGAAGATAATCGAACGGACATTTATCCCCGAAAGATCTCAAAAGTACATATAAGAATTCACAAGGTAGTTGTCGTGAAATCCACTTTCGATCAGATTGCGTTTATATTTATACCACTTTCAGTTAACATTATTACCTATATCATATTTGATTTTTGGAATGATTTACCACACCTAAAGCAAGATATAAAGCTTCAAGTTGCAACGTTTGACACGTAACCCATTTAGTAAGCTACCTCGGAGACCACATTTCAAGGCATAACTAAAAAACCCCCATTCAGAGCTTTTTGAAAAACTAGTATATAATTAAAAGGTGAATAACAAATTTTATAGAAAAAAATAAACACGCGTAGCCATACAGTTATTTAGTTATTGCCATAAGAAGATTCTAAATTATTGCGTATGAGAAGTGGAAGAGGGGGAAGGCTGAGAATCGTGGCAACGCCTCAAGCGAGCGCTCGTGATTCAAATAAGCGAGAGCGCGAGGGTCTGATAGAGCGCGAGGGTTTAATTTAATTCAACTGTGTTTTGAAATGCATAAATTTGTTAATACTAATTGTGAATAATTGCGTCAATGTATACTGATGCATTTCAAACATATTACAATAGGAAGAGATAAATAATAAAATGTAGTTTTAGCGAGTAACGGCAAACAACAGTGCATAAACTTTATCTTATTTATACATATGTACAACACATGAACGTATAACATAATTCGAATATTTTCAAATATAAACAAAAATGATTCAGTTTTCAACAGGCTAATAAAATATAACGTATAAAACTACAAAAATTATAAACAACAATGAATTTGATATAATTCATTTTCAACTATTATACTAAATAATCACTTGATTGACATTTATCATTAATGACTTTCGTTAATGCTTTTCTATTCAAGTCTAGGTTTTCCATCCTCTAATTTCTTTGGTTAGGTGATTAATCACAGCTTCTTCTCTTTCATCGTGATACATTTGTTTTAGAAAATCGCATGTTATATTTTGTTGCGCATTTTTTTTCAATAAAGCCCGTGATGTATTATTTTTCAAGGCACTTAAATTAGGTAAAATACAAGATATTCTTTCGTTCTCAAGTCGCTCTGAAATACATGATTTCATGCATATTGATAATTCTGACTCTCCACCAATGAAACGAACTAATTTTTGCAAAATTTGTACATCATGCATCGCTTCGTGGAAATTATCTGATGTTTTGTTTGGTATCGAATGTTTGGCTAATTTTGATAGCTGGAACATTCCTGGACCTTTTCGATCTAGGACTGTTTTTCTAAAAATAATTGAACTATCCACAAATCCTGCTATCATGGTAAAATATTCTATTAAATCATTATTAATGATTGATTGCTCTTAGTAATCTAGGCACATCGAATCTCGCATTATGCGCATCGAGTAAATTTGAAGTTGTAGATTAATTTAAAAATTATTTGAATGCTACCAATCGATCTACTAAATTTAGTGAATCGACTTGTTCATCATTCAAATATAATTGACCAGATATTGTACTCAGTCCCTTAATTTTTGTCGCCACAGGATTGATCTGCTTGGTATAGCTAACATATATATATATATTAAATTCTCTATTTTCACATTTTGGCTGCGATTTGTAAAATGTAATCAGCCATTCACAATCCAGATGTTTCTTAATCAAAATAAACTATTGAATAATTCATTGATACTTATTCCAAGTTTTCCAATAATAGTGATAGTGATGCTCTTGATTCGTTAATTCCAATTTTCGGTTGATATGTTACACCTCCTGACTTTTCCTTCAACTTTATTAGCACAGACAATTTATTTTTCCTTTTTCAACTTTTGCTTTAGCAAACCTACCATTTTTTGCGCCAAATCGATCCATAGCTTTAACTGCTTATTCATAAGAGTATCTTGAACTACATCGTATCGTTGGATTGCGACGTTGCCAACATCCAGTTATGGCTTATTTGCTGTATCACGCATGCCAGTTGCGTCGCGCTACAATCCAGCTTAATTTTTACACTATTTGTAGCACGACAACTACCTTAATGTCTCGTGTTCCGACCTCGCGCAGTGATAACGGCTTGGCAACGGCTTCCCATACTCAATATCAGAGTCCCTAATTGATCATGATCAATAGCCTCCCAAATTTCCACTAATCTCTCTTTCAGCTTGTTCAAAGTAACTGCAGGCTGCTGCAGGGCTCTTCCCTTTCAATATTATCACATAGATGATCGATGGGGTCCAAATCAGGACTTCTCGCGGGCCAGAACATTGCGCCAAAATTGACGTCCTGCAAATACTGGCGGTCAACCCTAGTAGCGTGTGGTCTCGCATTGTTGAATTCCTCGATAATGAATGAAGCAAATAGAACAACAAGTGGTTCGAAAATATTCGCCCAAAAAAAATCTAGCCTTCGACTATTACATCACTTTTATCAAGAACGATCTTATTTATCTCGACATAAAAATGTCATACTACTGTGAGAGCTTGATAACTCCTACATATTTTCTAATTTCTCAAAATCTCCGGCACGCTATGGCTACCGTGCTTGTAATTAAAATAAACAGTTTAGAATTTGAACAACACAAATTTACCTGATATCAATACAAACATCGAGTGTAATTCGGCAGGAAAATTCAATGAATAAGAAATTTAGAAAGATATCAATGCAAACTTTATTCATGAAACATTAAAAATAAACACATTTCTAGTTGAATGTACAATTATTGAAAACGCAGTTATTGAAATTCATACTAGGAACAGTGATGACGCTGCGGGTGCCACAGCTAATCGTTTCTGTAGTAGATGTTGACGTTTTTTCTTTTACCAAACGAATTGATTGCATAATGCTCGAATGATACTCTTTGTCAACTTGTAAGTATGGTTTTATTGATGATGAATTGCTGTGTCCTGTTATTTTTATTAGAGCTGGTTCTTCAATTCCGCGTTTACTTGATTCGCTAACTGCTGCCGCTCGATTTGAGTGATTTGTAATTTTGACACATTTGACATCTATACCACTACATTGTGCTGAGCATTTAGTCCATTTGAAATTTCATTTATTCCAATCGGCACATTCTTATACCAACTTTTGAAATTTTTCTTCTTCCAGGAGGGATTTGGTGTAAGAAATATTCTGTCCAATGTTATAAGAGTGTCTCGTTCTTTCATCAACTTTTTAAATAAACGTATTGGGCAAATATTTTCCTCTGAAATATCAGGCGTAATCCATTTGCTGTCACATAATTCATTGTTACCGCCTTGTCTCGTTTTCGAAAATAGAGGATTATAATCGATACGTCCAGTTTCTTTTCCATTATTTTCAATTTCAGATACGAAATAACTGGTTTTGCAGTGAGCTGTTTTTCCTCCGCGCCAAGCTAATTCAAACGCCAAAATGTGATATAATTTCTTTTGAAGTCCTTCCGGTTCATTTTTGTCATATAATCTGGCCATTGCAAATACTTCAGATTTATCAAGAGCTGATGCACTAGATTTTCTCTTTTCAGGTTGTGCTTGTCGGATTGTAAGCTTAGCATTATGTGCAGCTCGTGATGAATCGAACTGAATGTCGGCGAAAGGGTAAAATACAATATTGAATTCGTTATAATATTTACTTTGTAGCATTTTAGCGGTGGTGTTCCAAATTGTTTCAACTACCGCTTCTTTGAAGTCTTTTCCGTTACCTTTTCGCATATTGAATGCCCAATCTTGCAATATCACATTCAATTTCTCGATAGAAGTATCTGGCTCAAATTTGTATCTTTTTGCATCGCAAAACGTGGAGAATTGTCGCCAGATTGATGATTGCGTCGCAACTGTATTAGTAGGCACACAGGTATTAACAATTTGACTAATTTCGGTGTTCGTAGACTCACTGAATCGACTCATGGTTAGTACTTAGGAATTCAATAAGTTGTTGACAAACATGTCAAACTATTTATCTTGGCAACCAACAACGCAATAATTGATAAACAAATGAATAAGTGAAAAAACCACTAGTGCATTTGTCGCTGTAAAAGTTGCAGCTAACTTTTGCCGCTGTCAAACTGACACTGCACTGTGGCATATGCGATTTTTTATACATGAGTTGAATTGTCGTACGTAATTGCACAAGTGCATCAAAATAACCGATAACTTTGCATGACAGCGTGTTGTCAAAAAACTGCATGAGTTCATTTTCAATTTTGGAGAAAGAGCCCGACTCCGATGCTGTGCCTGTGGTACGTCATTGCCACGCTTTTTTTTACTATTTCTTCATGGTGATCTTCATCCATTTGAAGATATGGCGTTATTGATTTTGAATTTGAATGGCTCGAGATTTTTATAAGCTGCTGCTCGCCCACCCCCTTTTTTGTGAGATTGGAGAGGGCCGTAGCTCGTAACGAATGGTTAGTAAAATTGATATTCTCTATATTTGAACCAGAAGCTTTGGCTTGTAGAACAGTCCATTTGATTACTATTTTTCGTCCAGCAGGATTATTTTTATACCATTTTCTGTTCAACTTCCAAGCGGGATTTACAGTGAGAAAGAGTCGTTTTGTTTTTATTCCAACCCGCTTTTCTAGGAATTTTTTGTACAGTCGAATTGGACACAAATCAGGATTGATTTCATTGTTTATTAGCCATTTCAATGAAGCTCATGGTTTTTCTCCTCCTTGCGTCGTCTTAGTAAACACAGGATCGTAAATAATCCTTCCTGTTTTTTCACCTACGTTAGTTTCTTCTTCTTTAAGTACGGAATTGGGCACTTGTGGCCTTCTCCACCACGCCAAGCTAATTCAAAAGCAAAAACAAAAAATACCTCCTTCTGCAAACCATCTGGGGTGTTTTCGTCACAACCACGAACCATATTTTGGAATTCATTGTACTTCAGAGAAACTGCACTTTCCTTCCTATTCTCTGGATCTGTTTGTAGTTGTTTTCACTTGGCATTTTTCGTATCTCTGGGTGCTTTGAACTCAAAATTCTGTGTACTCATCGCCATTCTGCTTACGCATATTGAATGCCCAGTCCGTTTATATTTTTGCCAAAACATTAATATGTGTTTCTTTATCCAAAGTATAGTTTCTCTCAGCACAGAAGCTCGTAAACTGGCGCCACACGTATTTTCTGTTTTGTTTTGTGTTATTTGGTTCGTTTTCCAACACATTTTTTTCAATAGCTTGTAATGAATCCCGACCGAAACGAGACATTTTTAATAAATAATATTTTTGACATTACTTGTCAAACTGACGTTACTTATTAATTGTCGCTGTATTATCAAAGTGTACAATGGAATTGCCATGGATATGAACTGTGCAATTATCTACAGTGAAATTATCGCAGGGCTCTTTCACTTTCTACAATGCAATTATCGCTGTAATTTTGCGATAATTGCACTCCATTTACATGGGATTTTTGACAGCAGTGAAATATTCAGTATAAAACACCGAGAAGATATTTATCATTATAAAACTGATATGATTGGTTCTCTGTTTGAAACTTTGCCCATTTGATTGGTTCAAGAATGATGAGGGAAATAGTCGGTGAAAACTGATTTATTTGCCCTTCTAAAACTTGTATAGATTTTATTGATATAAGTTCTTTCAAATATTATAAAAAGCGAATAACTCAAAAATCCTTGTCCAGAAACGTTATTTCATCATTCAGTTATCATATATTTTCTATTTGAAACGTTCATATCATCTCCTTCTTTTATCGTTCTCGTCTCGTTTTCTATCATTGAGTTCATTTTCAATGAGATCGAATGCATTTTTGCTTCAACCTTCTTTTTCCTACAAAGACCTCAAGGGAAAGAGGCTTTGGCGCAATAGGAAAAAAATGTTAGGCTTATTAACTTTTTTCTAAATTCTGTTATATTTTGTATGGCAGAAAACAAATTAAATCATAGGTGGACATTAATTCATCGAAAATTGCATGAATCAAACCCAAATTCTCAATCAGTATTTTTCAAAAAAAATAGACCTATATTTTTTGTGAGAATTATATATTTTATGTATCATGTTCACGATATGCCATGCCTTGTAAAACTTATACCAATTGACTGAGTGTCATAAACAACACCTGTTGGAAGTCCACTTATACATTAACATTGTTTCAGGTTCAAGAGAACTATCACTCTCGAATAAATGGGCATTTCTTCTGCCAAATCAGAAATGAGAAAATTCTAAACACTAAAGCGTATAAACTTCAACAATCAATATCTTGGACAGCTGCTGGATACTTGAGAGACAATAATAGCCTTTACCTAGTTTTTGCATGATTAGTTTTGCTTGTTTGTATGTATGTGTACTTGAATCCTAATAAAGAATCGAAGAGTATTTCGCATCAAATAAAACTCATAAAAACGTAACTCTAGAAATGATGTACGGGGAATGTTCAGAAGCATTCGATTCTCATGAAGGGAATTCGAATATTCCTTCAATATTTACAGTATATTTTCACTCGTGTAAAGCAAAGGGGACTCCCAAAAGATTAAAGTTTCTGGAGAAAAATCAGATCGAATTACTAGGAGGAAAATAAGTTATAGTACAAATTAACCTATTTGTCGACTTTTCCACTCTCTGGCTATCATATGAATGTATCTATTTGAGTTTATAATGAAGGGAATTTTGACTTCCTGGAAAGTTCAAGAAATTTCACCTTATGAATTACCATGACCCCCATGGGGATGTGAGAGTATATTTGAAATGAAGGGAATTTTTAGTTCCTGGAAAGTTCGTGAAATTTCACCTGATAAATTACCATGACCCCCATAGAGATGTGAGAGTATGCCTTTTTGTAATAAGTACTGAGATGTTGGAAATTTTAAGAATAGAGACTAAGAGTAGAAATTCCAGATAATCTTAAATCCTGTTTGACCAAAATAAAAACTCGATACAGAAGACCCTGTACTTTATACGAGAACTTGGAATCTATCTTGAAATTTGACAACGTTTAATCAAATCAATGAAAATACCAATGACAACAGACCAAAGGCCTATCAAAAATATACTGATTTTACACTACACATTTCGTCTATGGAGTTGGTGGAAATTGTAAGAGGTTTACCATGGTTTTTACCATCTGAATTACGACTCTGGAGTTTTGGGGACTTCAAAAATAGATGAATTCTGACATCTTAGGGACATTTCGTTACTCTACTTGCTATATTTTTTCATAATATCAGATGGGGACAATTATTTGAAAGAAATGACGCCTGGTACTTCAGAAAGTCATAATAATAACGAATGCGTCTGTTTCGATAGAATCGTGACAAAAAATTCAAACGATATACTTTCGAGGGTGTATGTTAATCTTGTTATAAACTTTATCAATTCAGTTTTTGAGAGAAAAATCACTAAATTCTAACTTCTTAGGAACATTTTGTCTCTCTGCTTGCTATTATTTCTTATGTCAGTTGGAGACAAGAAGACTCCAAAAAGCAAAATCATTGTGAAGAAGTGCCGCCCTCTCACAATGATCACTGGTGTTTGAAACATTCATGATATTATATGTACTTTACCGATAGCTTTTAATTTCTTTCTTCGATTGAAAATTGCAGTTTTAGTAGAGTCATGTTGAAATATTCACGAACGAGAGAGTTTTGAGGATGAATAGGTGAATTATCTACGTGGCGATCTTGGTATGAACAGAACAGAAATAAAATAATCAATAAAAAAACTTTTTGCAGACAAGCTACCATTCAAATGCGCTAAAAAGTTTAAACTGATTGATTTGGATGTGCGACGTGGGTTATTCCGTGAGTTAAAGATTTCAGAGTTTTCGGTTCGAATACAAAAGGCACAAGCTTTTGAATCTTTAACTCACGGAATAACCTATATCCCACATCTAAATCAATTATTCTTTAATTTTCAGCGCATTCGAATAAAAGCTTAACTTTAAAAAGGTATTTTTTATTAATCATTTTATTTTGTGCTTTTCAGTGAGTATGCCTTAATCTATGCATTTTTGTTCATGCATCGTCATTATGAGGCCTTTTTCCTGTAAGTTCTGAGCTACCTAGTTCTTCAATGAGGGGACCATCTAAAGATCAACCCGTCCGCCATCCTGGAACTGCCATCTTAAATTTATGAATTCTGACAACAAATCAATAATCTTCGACTAAATTCATAATCTCCGTCCCCAGAAACCACGACATACAAATTTGGAATAGAAACGGTCCATTATCAAAAAATGTACTTCTGTGAATTTGTATAGTTCATGTAAGGAACCAACCAAAAATGTTCAATGTTATATATTTTATACATATCAGTTATATTTAATCTCATTTCAACATAAATACCATCAGTGTGCAATGTCATGTTATATATTTTATACCTATAGGTACATTTAAACTTAGTTTTAACATACATTTTTGATCGAGTAATTATACTGTAATGGGGGCTATCAAATATGTACAATGAATAAATAAAAAAAATGAAAATAAAAATAAATATGCTCCTGCGAAAACAATATTCAACTCATAGCAACAATTCATTTGGTGCGCACGGAAGTTATTTAATTTTTAACCGACGAAAAAAGAGGGGAAGTTCTCTAGTCGGCGCGTATATTTTTTTGTATGTATGACCACGCAAAACTTTTCACAGAGCAGTCCGACTCCGATGATTCTTTTTTCACTGGATTGGATGTACTTCGAAGCTGATCCCATTTGGAATTCCACCCTTAAGGGTAGCAAAATGGAGGATATTGATCGTTCACCCTCTGAATTTTGGCCCGTTAACCGATTCTATAATGCATAACTTTGTACTGGGTTATTCGATTCAGATGATTGTTTCTTAATTATATAGGGTATGCTTCGAAATTGGTCATATTCGAATTAAACGAAGAAAAGTCCAACCCTAAGGGTAGAAAAATAGGGGATAATTGTTTTTTCACTCTTGAACCGATTCTCTTGAAACTTGACACACATATGCAGTTCTGATAACATAATGAATACCGCAATTGTAGAGTAGAATTTGTATTTTTCCTTTGTTTTTGTTTGTGTGGCTTCACCTGCTTCCCGTTATCACGTTCCAGTTTATTCCATTTCCCGTTTTCCGTTTCCCGTTATCACGTTTCCCGTTGTCCTGAAATACGTGTTTCTTTATTTGTAACGAAGACCTCAAATACCAATGTCTATGACTCCAACTTAAAAACTAACGGAACCCTCATGCAAATTTTCCCTCCTTTATGGGTTGAATTTCTAAGAACACCAACCCCTATACAAACTTCCATTCCCATTCCAGGATTTGAATTTCCAATAACAGTGAAACACGTATTCCTTTATTATACAAAGACCTCAAATACCATTCTTTATAAACCCAACTTAAAAACTAAGACTTCCAACCCACGTTCAAATTCCTTCAGAGTTGCATTTTCGAAAACCCTAAAATACATGTTTTTTTAACTGAAAAGAAAATCCCAAACAACGATTCCCATTACACTAACTCCAAAACTTACGGTACCTTCACCCCTTTTCTCTCCCCTCTTCTCACCCCTTCAGGAATGGGATATCACAGAAACCTCTCTTAGTGGTTATCTATGTTATCATCGGAATACGCTGTTGAAATTCCAGCTCTTCAGATCCAGCAGTTCGGTCTGGGCGTTGATCATATGTCAGTCAGTGATAGGAGATTGCTGGTGGTGCTGCAGATTCTGGTGAAAATTTAAAGATAAAAAATATTCCTGTTTGATTGAACAATATAGTTTATATCCGATAGCAATCGAAACTTACAGCTTTTTAGTAGATATGCATCTGAATTCTTTAAAATTATTGGCCATAAACTCATTGATAAAACCAATGATCCTGGAGCAAGGCTTTCCTGTTACAACGTATCAGTATTGCAATCCAGAGAGGAAACGCTGCATCTGTCCTAGGTTCTATTCCTACCTCTAAAATTTTGGATGAAATTTCATCCGTCCTCCGAAATTGAGAATAAGGAGCACTTCTTCAATGAGTCCTACAGTCACACTCCTTACTTGCTCACCATCACCGCAAGTAAACGAAGTGACATCTGACGGAATAGAAGACACATGTTGAAAAGGGAAACATTCTCAATTGAATATTGACAGAAATTTTTTTCTGTGAATTGAAAAATCCACGATTAAAATGAAGTTATTTTTGTAAATGTCTAACAGAAAACAACAACTTCCCCGGCTAAAGCCACGCTGGACATTGAACTACATCTGATAGATATTCTGAAAATGCCCTAACTCAAAAGAAAAATCTGAAATTGAAAATTTGCATTTTCATTCAGATAGTTATTAGAAAATCAAATAACTATCTGAATGAAAATGCTAATTTTCAATTTCAGATTTTTCTTTTGAGTTAGGGCATTTTCAGAATATCTATCAGATGTAGTTCAATGTCCAGCGTGGCTTTAGCCGGGGAAGTAGTTGTTTTCTGTAAGACATTTACAAAAAATAACTTCATTTTAATCGTGGATCTTCCTATCAATATTCAATTGAGAATGTTTCCCTTTTCAACATGAATACCCCACAAGAGGTTATCTTGACGATGGAAGATAGTGACTAAAGTTTATCTTTCAGACGCAGATGATTCCACATCTGATTTTATGAACATCCTGTTCATATTTTCAACATATCAGAAGACACATCTCCTAGAAGCAAAACGTTGAAGTGAAATGATTTGTCTTCCTCTTCTCAAAAAATAACACGTTCTACCATATTTCAATTCAACTCGTTATCAAGCAGCTACAACACCATCAGATCACCTGGACTCAATGGGTTGAAGACGAGCATATGAAGGATATCAAATATGAAGGGTGCTCTGATGAAAGCATTTGCGGTAGTTATAAAAGACCTTTGGTAGGAAGTTCTGTCCAATAGGGTGGTGAATACTGTTTCTTTGAAAAACCAGGTACAAATATTCGCATCTTGCTTCATGGGATATCCTCAACACGACGCCCAAGAATTTCTCAGATTTTTATTGGAAGGTCTTCATGACGATATAAACAGAGTGATAGAAAAGCTCAAACCTATCTCCTTTGGAAATGAATGACTGGGGCCTTTTGCTGAATCGTATGACAGGTAAAGAATTGTCCCCCGGCGTTTCGAAACCTAGGGGTTTTGAGAGCCTGAAACTAAAGGCCTATTTTAAAAATATATTTATCTGAATTCCAGGATAACTACAAATAACAGTTATTTCAATATCGATCCACGATTGATTTATTTTTGGCGAGTAGCAGACTTTCAAGAATGCGGTATCTCTATGGATTGTTGAACCGTTTCGGTGAGCAATCTCAGACGGAAAAAGAAAAACAAATGACGGAGGTCGTGAATACACTTTGGGACACTAAATTGTAACTGTTCCCGGTACAGGCATGAATCCTAATAAAGAAGTATCTTTTTCGCAACGAGTAGCATAAAAAGCGGGGATTGTCGAAGCATATAATTGTAGAAATGCCGTGTATACCAAAACCAGTGTAAGTCAATGCAGTCTCTTTTAATTAATTGATTCGCGAAAATGGATACAATCAGTTTGAAAATGTACACCAATCAAAATACTTGACCATAAAAATGATTGTCACGTGTGGAAGTTTCTAAGAACCACAATGAAAATAAAAGTTTTTTGTCGAATATTTGTAACACGATCGGATAACGAGTAGTCATTTAAATTAACATTTCAATATTGCGTACACGTGAAAATGTCGAACTCTTAAACCTTGTGGCAGATTTGAAGGAATGGTAGAGGCTTCACATTCCGTCTTGTACTAACTGTTTTTAGCTTGAAAGACTATTGTTTGATTCAGAATTCTAATTGCCATAGAACGCAACTATGTGAATACCACTAAATTTCGTATAAAATCATCTCACCATTTTGTAATGAGAGTGATGATGTGTATGTACATGATTTAATTTTGATGTACAACTATAGAAAAAAATTTCAGTACTTGTCACGATAAAAGAAATAATTTTGATTTAAATAAATCTTGAGAGCTTCCTCACATGTGTTATGTTAAAAAATTTCTTTAAACATGAAAAAAACTGTTCTGTGTATTTCGAAAAGAATACAAGCA
This sequence comes from Gonioctena quinquepunctata, assembly GCA_018342105.1. NCBI lineage: Eukaryota > Metazoa > Arthropoda > Insecta > Coleoptera > Chrysomelidae > Gonioctena > Gonioctena quinquepunctata. The sequence continues at coordinate 892,580 of JAFIRS010000051.1, read as the reverse complement.
CTTGGAAAAGGCGTGACCTGAAGCCCAATGAAAAGAGCATGGCAGTGATATCTGTAGCGCGCTCCTGCTACACACAAAAATGATCGTTTTTTGAAGTATACATTTTCTATTTGAGGGACTCGAATTGCCCCACAAAATGATTTCATAGGTCAAATTACTATGGAGAAGTCCAAAGTAGCTGGACCTGAGAATATACCAACTGAATTCTTCAGTATACGAATTATAGACGTAACACAGATAATTTATTGCCAATTCATCAACATGGCACTTCCAATTGAATTTTTCATCCATATATATATTATATATATATATATATATATATATATATATATATATATATAATATATATATATATATATATATATATATATATATATATATATATATATATATATATATATATAGATGAACGGGGGGACTGTTGAATAAAATGGAAGGAATTCAATGGACATAGCCCTCAAAGAGAAATGTTAACCGTAGACACGTGTTTCGGGCTCTCGGCCCCTCATCAGTACGGTGAAGAAGTGCAAGGATGAACAACAATTGGTAGAAAACGACAAATCAACGGAGTCAACAAACAGAAGCCAGCCGCACATTTGTTGGTTGTTGACCTGGAATGCAGGGTCTGCTAACCGAAACCACGAATGTGCGGCTGGCTTCTCTTTGTTGACTCAGTTGATTTGTCGTTTTCTACCAAGTGTTGTTCATCCTTGCACTTCTTCACGATACTGAAGAGGGCAGAGAGCCCGAAACACGTGTCTACGGTTAACACTTCTCATTGAATTTGTTCCATTTTATATATTTATATATTTTGTTATATTTAGAAGTACGTTAATTTTAAAGAGTTAAAAGAAAAATTATGAATAAAAAAAACCTATAATTTTTTTTTCGTATTTGGTAATCTGTGCTGTTATTTTGCAGTGTCACCGAAGATTATATCGTTTTTCTGAAACCTTATATAATATTAATCGATACCTATGTTTGAAATAAACATGTTTTCAACATTACAAGCAATTGGCATGATTTTAAAAATTATAGAAACCTAATTTTACTGATATATTTTTGAGCACAAGCAGATAACAAAATGTTGAAAGTTCGAACATTCTGTATATGAATTTGGTTCTTAAGACAATAGCCAATGAGATGCCAGGAAAGATTCCGATGCAAAATCAGGAATTTTGAAAATATGAAAAGAAGAAACGTCAAAAGAATGATTTTTACATGTCTTGTGAATAGTATGTAAGGTAGTTAGAAATGTTTCGTAAATAAAAACGTTCAAAAAGGTGAAAATAATGAGAAGTGCAACAAAAGGTGCGGGAAAATCGGAAATTCGAGAAGGAAACAAATGTTGTTGGTATCAAGGGAGAGGAATCAACAAGCTGAGCGTAGGAGAACAAAAAAATAATTTTGGAAGAACTGAATGAAAAAAACTGAAATTTCAAAAACTCAATCAATATGTATTAGAAAAACAGTTATTTGACAAAACAATATGGAAAATACTATAAAGAACAATAGCAGATAAAAGATCCCAGATGCAGAGTTAATGTTACCTCTTTTTCATTGAAGATTTACCAGTACGAGGCGAAGTCACAGTCGACAAAATGGACTGCAGTTTCCAAGAACGGGACAAATCCGAAACACTGAACATTCTCATTACAAGAAGTCACAGGTTCTTTTTTGAAACCATGAAAAGTTACTGCAGTGCAATTAAATTAAAACTCCTAAAGAACTCTTTTGGTAGAACTTTTCATGAACTACTATATTGACCACATAACCTATGAAACTAGGTTAAATTTCACTTTTAGTATCACATAACTTCACATTTTCTGTTTATGTTTGCTATGAAGCACTAATTAGGTTATTTATCGCAGAATAGGTAGTAGTAAGTTTTTCCTGAATATAGGAAATTATTATTTTGATGAATTTCTGCATTATTTTCAATGTTTGAGCAACAATGAATTGCTACTTTCTGAAATTTACTTCAAGAACGACCAGAGGGCTTCACAGTAGAACCGACTTCTGAGATTCCATAGGCGTACCGATTGAGTTAGCTGTGGTGAAGGAAATAAGGTAAAAGAGTATATAGAAAGAAGGTAAAATGCATAGCCGGGGATGTTAACTATTTATATGGATATTAATTTGTCAACATATATTAAATCAAATTCAAAGGAGAAATACTTCGAAGATTTTGAAAATAGCAAAACAAAAAGTGAAACAACAAAATTATTAAATTATTATATTATGATGTCTGGTTGTGGAAAGTGAATAAACAAATATAAAATAAAAATAAAAAACGATCCGCAATCAACGCATCATAACAATATATATATATATATATATATATATATAAACGAAGCATTTTTTCCGAACTCCGTTACTAAGACAAGCTAACTAAAATTTTGAAGTTAAGGTTCAATAGTAGGGGTACAATATAATAATAATAATAATAATAATAACACAGTCTTTATTTCATGGAATATTTCATATTTTTATACATAGTCAAAATACAAAAACAAAAAATGTATGTAGGAGATATTCGTAAAGAGAGTAAGGTTTGAGGTCGATAAGTAATTTCTTTACTCCCTTTTTGAATTCACTGATGCTGTTCAGACTTTTTATATTGTTTGGTAGTTTATTGAAGAATTTTTTAGAGGCATATAATGGATGCTTTTCTGATAGTTCTAATCTGTGTACCGGAAAATTCACATTTATATTTCGTGTTGGATATTTATGACTGTGCCTATGTTCAGCAACATTTGTGTTCTTGAACAAATACAGAACACATTCATATATATACAAAGCATAAATTGTCATTTTGTCACTTCTTTTGAAAACACCTCTGTGGGTTTCCCGATATTTAATTTTAAACATAGCTCTAATCACTCTCTTTTGAATACAGTAAAGGTCATTAATGTTACTTTGACATCCCCAGAATATTATTCCAAATTTAGCACAGGATTCAAAATTTGCATGGTATATAATTTTTAATGATTTTTCGTTAAGGTATTTGCTTATGACTCTAATGCTATAGCATATCTGGTTCAGTTTTGCTTCTATGCTTGAAATATGGACGTTCCAGAGTGAATGTTCCTCCATGGAGACTCCCAGAAATTTGGTATTATTCTGAATTTTGATTTTATTGTTTAGTAAGTTTATATTTTCTGGAGTTTCAATTCTCTGTTGTTTGGTTCTAAATAATATAGCATTGGTTTTCTCGACATTTAGTATCAATTTATTTTTTGTAAACCATTCATAAATGTTTCTTGTGAGGTCCTGAGTTTTGCGTATTAGGTCTGGATAGTCCGGACTTAAAACTATCAAATTAGTGTCATCTACATAATTAGTAAGGTGTGCATGAGTGTCATTTAAGATATCCAAAATATCATTCATGAAAATTATGAAAAGTACTGGTCCTGTAATGCTACCTTGAGGGACCCCTATCCTGGTATGTTGTAAGTTAGATGTGGTTGCATGTCCATCAGTTATAATTTTTACTCTTTGTTGACGATGTTTCAAATAGGATTCAAACCAATCTGAAGCATTTCCTCTAATACCATATTTTTCGAGTTTAATCAGTAGGTAGTCATGATTCAAACAGTCATATGCTTTAGAGAGGTCTAGGAAAATACCCAGCACGATTTCATTATTTTCGAATGATTCAAGGATTTTTTCAGTGAACTGTGTGATTGCTGTTCCTACGGATCTGCCTTTTATATATCCATGTTGACTTGTATTGAAAAACTTATGACGGTTCATATGATCCATTAGACGATCACACATAGCCATTTCGAAGAGCTTAGAGAATGATGGTAGGACACTAATTGGACGATAATTTTCGAATTGTTCACAATCCCCTTTTTTATGGATCGGAGTTATTAACGCAATTGTTCTGGGAATACTCCATATTGGAGTGAGTTGTTCATTATGTAACATAGTAAGCTTGCTATTGATTCTACACATAAATTTACCATACTAGTAGGGATGTCATCATCACCACATGTGTGCTTATTTTTTAGTCTATTTCCTAAATCCTTAATTTCATTTATTGATACTGGTTTGATGAACATCGATTGTGAGCTACTTGGGCTATTACAACTGAATTGTTTAGCTTCTAAATTTTCTAACAAACTAGGAATTGTATTTAGAAGGAAGTCATTATACCTATTTGCAACACTGCTTGGTTCACCCTTGAAAGCCGAATCTGTGAGATTTTGCTTTCCTACAATTTCATTGTGAATACTCCACATAGTTTACATTTTGTTATCTGAGTTAGTAATTTTATATTCATAGTTTTCTTTTCTTTTCCGAATTAACAATTCATTGTAATTTTTTTTCATATCATTATATACATATTTAAGTTCTGGGCGGTTGTTTGATATAACTAACCAGACATTTAATTTATTTCTACACTCTTCTATTTCAGGATCTTTCCGCGGAGGTTGATTCTTTACTTCGATTCGTTTTATAGGGAAACAATCGTTGAAAATGTTTTTGAAGTGACTCATGAATTTCTCCCATTGTTCATTCTCTCAGCCAGTTTTTTAATGAAAGTGTTTTTGTTCTTTGCCGAGAATGTTCTAATATATTTAAGAATTCTACTATTATTATGGTCTGGCAACAAAATAATGCCCGTTAGTAAAATAAGTGTAAATATACAAAGTTACTGGAACGATCACGAAACCGAGCAAAAGAAAGTGCTGACGCCTTTTTGCAAAATGACTAAAATACTTTTCTGACTGTTTTTACTATGAGAGTAGAAAAAAGTAGATTCCTATAAGTAAAAACGTAGTATGCTTTTTCATAAGGGGATGAAGAGCTTAGTTTCTTTTTGTCCAGTTCTTATGTCAATCAGACAAAAAGAGGTTATTTCTTTATACGCTTTTAGTATGATATTTTTTTTGAATCCGGGGGATGGTTGGTTGGTTGGTTGGTTGGTTTGAGGCTGACGAGCCAGAGACAGGGTTGGCACTTAGCTTCTTTGACACTGCGACCAGCTGGGGTCTATTGTATCACTCTGTCGTCAGTGGTTCCTCATTCAAATAGGTTTGTGCCTTTAATTAGGTTGAGAAGCCTGTTGATAAGGTTCTTCGGATTCATGCCTGTTTCCGGGCTGATCTCTCCAAAGGTTCTGTGTCGCCTACTACTTAGGGCGTCACAGTCGAAGATGATATGAGAGGCTGTTTCCTCCTCTTCATCACACAGCCTACACTCCACGGTTTCCCTGCGTACTCCCATGGTGTTTAGGTGTTTTCTTAGGCCGCAGTGTCCAGTCAACAGACCTATTATTATACGAGCCTTCGTTCTGTTCAGGTTCAGAAGGTCAGCCGTCAGGGTCCGGTTTGGATGCCCTACCATGACTTTGCTGTGTATTTGCCCGACAGTTTTATCCCAATATTGTTGGTGTCTCCTTTTCATCCACTCGTCGATCAGGGTCCTGCATCGGTTTTTGCTAATCCCGTGTGCAGGTTCTGGCCCTGTGAATAGCGTTTCAGATGCTTGTCTAGCTAGCTGGTCCGCTTTGACGTTGCCTTCAATGCCTCTATGACCTGGCACCCACATCAAGGTGACCTTGTTGTGTTTTGCCAGCTCGATGAGGTTCTGGAGGCAGTCCCAGACCAGTTTGGACTTTATCTGTGTAGAGTTGAGTGCTTTGATAGCACTTTGACAGTCAGATAGAATGTAGATGTGTTTTTTCCTATAACCACTTTCTAGATTCTTCTGAATGCATACCATGATAGCATGTGTTTCAGCTTGGAATATCGTGGAGCATTGACCAAGTGGTATTATGTAATCCCTTCTTGGCCTCACCCCGTGTATTCCTGCTCCCGTTCCTTCAACTGTCTTTGAACCGTCTGTATACCAGACTATGTCCGCAGTTGATTGTGATTCTATACTCGGGGCCCATCCAGATTCATCAATTCGTGTTTCGAATGGTTTTTCGAATGAGTATAGGGGTTGCATGTAATCTGAAATCATTTCGAGTTCTTCGATGTTGATTACATGAGTGATTCTGGTATGTCCAGTTGTTCGGATTCTCCAGTTTTTCGTTTGTTTCAGTCTGTATGCACTCATCCTGGCCTCTCCAATGACATGTAAGTCAAGGGGTTCGAGGTTTAGGATGATTTCCATTGCAGCTGTTGGAGTGCTGTTCATTGCACCCGTGATGCAGAGACAGGCAAGCCTCTGGATTTTCCCAAGGTTGATTTTTGCCCGTCTCCGGGGGATATAAAAACCGAGATTCAATTAGGATCGCTTTCTTTTACTTCCGTTCTGAGCAAGGGCTCTTTACTTTCCGTCCGGAAGCCTGCTCTTCACTGTCAGTCCGAAAACAAACCCTTATGGCTTCCGTTCCAAAAACAATTTCTTTTTATTCTCCAGAACAAGTGATTGAAATCGTTCTGCGAGTCGCAACCGTTAAAGAAAATAGTTTTCAGTAATGCATAAGCTTTGTTTAAGTAGTGAGGTAACGGTAAGTGGAACGTTGTGTGAAAACCTTATACCTGTTGATTTGATTGTGTCATTTAGACATCTTTATTACCATATTTCCCTGTTGTATATATTTTCCCCCACTATATTTGATAGCAGTTTGAGTTTATCAGATTAGCGAAATGCCTGATTGATTTTATTTGGTTCGTTGTAAATATTTCAACTGTGGAAGTTATTTAATCGCGCATTGATATTCCAGTCCCGTGACTCTCACGACAAATCAAGTTATGTATTAAGTTGTTATTTCGGACTGATTTGTGTCGTGGAGTATTTTGTTTAACAAATGATATATATTAATAATTCCTATCACCACGATAGCAGGCTCTCCCACCAACTGACCGTCGTAACTTCATTTATTTCATATTAATCGACAATCCTACCTGTTTTATTTTTGACACTGGCACGTATTTAGAGTTTAATAGAATTCATAGCGTCTGTTACGTTTGAAAATGACCTTACGTAACTATAAGTGTTAAATTCATTATGAGAGTGTCTTTTATTGACTTACTTTGACATGTTATTATAATTATTATTAGTTTATAATAGCAAATATAGGAATAGGGAAAACATTACTGAGTTTCCACGAGTTTCGCGCGATGTCTAGGTTTCGCATCGTCGGGGTTGTAGCCACTCCGTAGTCGAACCGGTTTTGGGGCCCAGATTAAATGTCTCGTAATTTCAGTCACTCGAAGTTTCACCAACAATTCTATTGAATTTCGCCGTTCTATATTTCACCGGGTATTTGGTAATTCCAGCTGAGGTTCGTTGCTGGTTTTTATTATTTTTCTCTGTATAGTTCAGTCAGTAAAATAACCAATAATGGAAGTAACGTTCAACTGAACCTTATATGATTATTAGGGAACCGAGTAGGGGAATCACAGGAAGAAATGATATGAGGGCTACTCGTATATACTTACTTTGCATGAGTTACATGATTTATTGTTTGTCAGAGCAGTATTTGAAGGTTAGCCTCATCAAAACAAATATTTTCGGCTGGTCAGCTGTTTTCGTCTCCTGTCACGTTCGTTAGGTCTCTAGATGCGGTTGACAGTGGTACCAAGCGCTGAGAGCGAGAGGTACCAATCGAACTATTTATTACCTGGAGATAGTAAGTCGCGAAGGTGAGAAAAGGCTATCCATCTTTGTTATCATTACTTGTATTAATGAGATAACAAGCGCTGAGAGCGAGAGGTACCAATCGAACTATTTATTATCTCTAGTGGGATGTGAATTGGCTTATGGGTCCGTCGTTCGAAAGTCGCTCTTTGATTGGTTGGAGAAATTCGTGGCACAAACGATTATGAACGACGAAGTGTTCTCCAGAAGACAGGGAAGGAAGGCCCTCCATTGTTCTTCCTCCTAAGAAAGTGGCCGAGTGAGCACAAGTCGACCGACATTCTTTCACGAAATTCATATGATTATTGCAATCATCCATTTTGGGATTTGTTCGTGAAAGTTTATAATTTTGGGCCCGAGACCATTCAGTTTGTTATTTGGTGATATTGGTCGAGGAGTCCTTCTCTCTGAGGATTTGTTGCCGGCATTCGACTTGTGGAACACGTGCATTCGATGCAATTCAGGGTACCTCTTGCGACCTAAATTACACAACGACCACTGATAAATTGACGCACTGCAGCGTAGGACGTTGATGATCGTTGCCAATAGGGCCATAGGAGCTTCAACGAAAGGAAAAGAGGAGGTCGAGGCGAAAAGAAACCCCTATTCTAAGGGTATGTAATAGTCTTTCACTTAACTTTTATTTGTGGTTATTGGTCATCGAATTGTTTTCCCACGAGCCACTAACTCTCGACGAGTTACGAGAATATTTTCATATGTCCACTTTGGGGAAGGCATTACGAGACCTAACTGCCGTGTCCAAATTATCGTTCGTTCGCGATTGTTAGATGGAAGAAATCCGTGTTTCTGAATTCTCCGCGAATGATAACTTATTCTCCATTTCGAAAGAGTTCAATAGAAATGAAAAGAGGGAAAAAAATACAAGAGACATTTTATTAAATGGATGATACCTATTATTCTTCTGGTTTTCATCATTCCGAAAGTCCCTGCAGCTGAATGTTCACTGGTGCAGTGGTACATTTTTTCATTGACAGGTATCCAGTTAATTGTCAATGACTGGGTATATAATATATGTTTTATTGAGTTTTAATATTGTAGGGAAGTTTTAATGTTATAGGGGTTGTTTAATTATATATAAGTCATATTCTTTAAGGATACGAGTAGGATCATTTCGAAGGGGGTTTTCCGGAATGTTATATTAATTACCTACTATACAGGGTGAGTCCTGAGGTCAAGTTTTACATTGGAAGTTTATTTTATTTTATCTATATCTATTAATGTTGGATTGAATATAATATTAGTATATGAGAGTTAAAGGGGTTTAGCTTATCATATTCACACTTCAGACGAGTATCGTAACATACGGGTGACTCTCCTAATCCTCTTGATATTCAGGGCTGACTAAAATAATCGTAATGAGTCTAATCAACATGCTTGGTTTATACTAGATTTTATCACCTGAGATGGAGCTATACTGCGACTCCCTTCTCTACAGGGTGATGCGTAGAGTTGTAGAGCTTTTATTTTTTCTATTACTGGGGAGGGAATACCTATATACAGGGTGATATGAAGAGTCGTTGAAGTTTAGGTTTCATACCGAAGTCGGGCATCTATATACAGGGTGCGTGGTCATCTTGCCTCACTCACTGAAGCATTGATTATTTGTTTCACATATTTTATTTATTTTCTTTACATACAAGGTTGGATCAGAATGTAACTGTTTGATCCTTCGTAGGGTTTTTGGGGTCAAAGCTGTGCTACTTGGACGAGCCTACGGTGGCATGTTATGAGGCTGCCGCCCATTCAAGGTACGGAGGATGCACTAATACTACGGAAGGGCCATCAACTTGTGGTTTCTGGGATACATGGCTGGACGCACGAACGCCTTGGTCACCAGGTTTTTCCTAGTTTTAAGTTGTTTTCTTAAGGGTCACAAATAATCAATTGATGTTATTTTCATTTCACTTTTATATTACCTGTTGAGGGCTCAAACAAAAAAAATATCACTTTCGGATTGTTATTCACTGTACGCCCGCCGCCTACGCTCGCTTAAGCTTAAGCTCGTACCGTCGCGGAGATTGCGTCTTGGTCCGTCTTACCGGTATCACATTTGCGGATATTTTCTTTTGCCCCTGATATATAGATTTTAATTTGTGACACCTACATATCAAGGAAGACCTTGTTTTCTGTGCTCCAACGTTGGACAATATATTTTCTGATAGTTATTATGTGAATGCTTGCTTATTCAATAAATTTATAGATACTCGGACGTGAGTCGGTTGTTTAATTTTATTAGTCCCTTGGTAGGTTTGGAGGATAATAGAACTTCATTTTCTAGTGTATTTGGAAGGGGTAAACTTACCTGGCGCCCAATTTGTTATTCTTTGTTTCGTTAAACTTATACGAACCACCCCATCTCCGCGAGCTAGCGGCAAATGCCCGTCTGTCACCCGACAGCCGAGTTAATGCGACTTGATTTGATTTTATTCAGCTTGTCTTTTATTTGACGTCGCATTTTGGCCTCAACGTGGGGCCCATAAATTGCTACGCGTGAACGCGCTCCGTCCGAGTTGATAAGCAAGTATATGTGATTTTTATTTTTTGAAAATATTTTATTTCGATTATTTTGTCCAAAAGTATTTTGAAGAACTGATCTACTAAGATTATGCTATCTCCTCATGTGTATAAATTCACCAGTGCCTGCTCATATTGAATCTGTTGAAATTTTTCATTTTGATCAAACTTAAAGGTGGTTTGTGTGCTTGAGGGCGCGCCTTGATTTGAAATGGCTCGTAGAATGATAGTGAACAGGCTAGTTCAGGACGAACTCGCCTATGAGTCGCAAGTACGCGGCATTGGTGTAGGCACTGTTGAGGAAATGCGCCATCGACTATCAATGGCCATTCAGATGGAGAAGAGTGGTGATAGTCTCAAATATCCTTCGTACCCATTTACGGTTCAGCAGGACTTGGATGCGGTGGCAGATAAGCTGATAGAGTTGGAGCCCAAGGTAGCTGATTTTAACAATTCGAACACTAGTGGAGCTTTTCAGAAATACCAGTCCAAGTTATCGCATGTTTTGGGGCGTATTGACAACATTCCTTCGGGGGAGAATGTCATTAGCGACACCAAGCGTTCTGAGCTCCTGGCAAAAGCACTTACTCTTTTAGACTTGTTGATTTCCAAGGCCGAGCAATACTCGAAGAATTTGCAAGGAGTACCGCCTCAACTAAGTATTTTGGATCCGGGAGAATCGACTTTCCAAAGTGGTGTGGTATCTCATCGTAGGTCGTCTGGTCTCGTTGCGACTGCGGCTGGGGTTTCTTCGGTGCCTCCAAACTCAAGGTCGACCTTAAAGTCCATTCTGCCCAGTAAGTGGGACCTCAAATTCTCTGGTGAGCGGAAGGGGATCTCACTAAGTGCATTTTTGGAACGCGTGGAAGAGCTCAGGGTGGCCCGCAATGTTAGTAAGGGTATTTTGTTGAATCAGGTATTGACTTGTTTACAGGGCGAGCCTATCAGTTCTATCTGGCTTACAGGCATCAGGTTGACACTTGGGATGATTTCGTTCTTCTTCTAAGGGAAGAGTTCTTATCTGCAGATTACAACGAAAAACTCTTCGAAGAGATAAGACGTCGAACGCAGGGTCCTGACGAATCCATAGGGATTTACCTGGCGGTAATGTCTGGCTATTTTAAAAGGTTGACATGCCCAATGTCAGAGGATGCCAAGTTGAAGATTTTGCTCCGTAACATAGCTCCATTTTACCAGAGTCAATTGGGATTGGCCAACATCACTTCCATTAGTGAACTCTTAGCGCTGGGCAGGAGACTTGAAATACGGAAGGTTTCCATCGAAAATTTCTCGGCTCCCACCCGGAAAAGTAGCGTTTTAGAACCAGATTTGGCATATGTCTCCATTTTAGAGGAAGGTCCGTTGGACGTAGGCGCGGTGTCTGCACGCCCGCCTGGGTCCAGTACTGATAACACCGTATGTTTCCGTTGTAATCAGCCAGGTCACCGGGCGATAGGATGTGCTACCTCTAAAGGAAAACTCATGTGCTACGGTTGTAAGAGGGAAGGTTTTACGTTGAGAACGTGCCCTGACTGTTGTAGGAATAAATCGGGAAACGACCCGCGGCACTCTTAGATGATCGAGGGAAGAGTGTCGGGTCCGAATCCTCGGTCAATAGGCTACAGGCCCTTCTCGATTTTGTTTTAGATAACGCTATTGATGATGAACGTCCGTATCTTAGGGTAGACATTTTGGGTAAGACCCTGATGGGACTCTTGGACTCTGGGGCTTCTCGCACCATTCTCGGTGGTAAGGGATTCGAATTGATTGAGGACCTTGGCTTAGTTTTGGATAAGGGTCAAATGACGACGTGCACAGTGGCGAACGGAAATAAAGTCCAGAGTGTAGGGGAGATAGAATTGCCAATCACGCTGAGAGGTCAGCTGCGCTTGGTTAGAACCTTGGTTGTTCCAAAATTGACGCATGTGTTGATATTAGGCGCCGATTTTTGGAAAGCGATGGGCATCGTTCCGAACTTGCGCACTAATGAATGGCATTTCTCTCGTGAACCAGTTCTCATAAACTCGATGGGACACGTTAAGGGTCAGACCATGCTTTCGGAAATGGAGAAGTTGAGACTCCAAGCCGTCATTGATAGGAATATTGCACTGATGGGTGAGGAGCTTGGTTGCACAAACCGCACCGAGCACGTCATTACTACCGACAGCCCACCGATTAAACAAAGGTTTTATCGGGTCAACCCAGGGTGAAAAAAAAACGTCATTACTACCGACAGCCCACCGATTAAACAAAGGTTTTATCGGGTCAACACTGGGAATTGTAGAGCCTTCCCAATAGTCCATGGTCATCACCAATTTTATTGGTGAAGAAAAGGATGGCTCGCTCCGGTTCTGCGTAGATTATCGAAGCTCAACTCCGTAACTGTTGCGATAGCTATCCTCTGCCGTTGGTATCTGACACACTCGACAAATTACGGGATGCTAAGTACCTCTCAAGTATGGACGTGAAATCGGCATACTGGCAGGTCCCAGTTGCTGAGACCTCACGCCAGTACACTGCGTTCACAGTACCTAACCGCGGCCTCTTCCATTTTCTCCGAATGCCCTTTGGGCTTCATAATGCCCCTGCTACGTGGCAGAGGCTTATAGATAGCGTGCTGGGTCATGATTTGGAACCCCATGTATTTGTATACTTAGATGATGTGGTTGTTTGCACTCAAACTTTTGAAGATCATTTAAGGGTACTCGATGAGGTGTTTCATAGGCTCCGAGAGGCCAACATCACGGTTAGTGTCGAGGAGTGCCAATTTTGCAAACCCGAAATGCGTTATCTTGGATATGTCGTTGATCGCAATGGTCTTCATGTGGATCCGGACAAGGTGAAAGCTATGCTGGAGTTGCCGCGACCAACCAATATATCTGAAGTACGCCGAGTGGTTGGGACATTTTCCTGGTACCGGCGGTTCATACAAGATTTCTCTTCTGTTATTGCCCCAATTACTGGTCTTCTTCGTAAGGGGTCAAGGTTTGAGTGGTCACGCGATTGTGCTGTCTCTTTCCAACAGATCAAGGAATGTCTGGTGGCGGCTCCTATTTTGAGTTGCCCCGACTATTCAATGCCTTTTGTGGTGCAGACTGACGCATCAGGTTTTGGTATCGGCGCCGTTCTAACGCAGCCCCGCCCGGAAGGCGACAAGGTGATCTCATACCTGAGTAGGTCGTTGTCACGCCAGGAAAGAAACTTCACAACTACTGAACGTGAATGTCTAGCGGTACTCTGGGCGGTGGAGAAGCTGAGACCCTATTTGGAAGGTGTGCCGTTCTCCGTAATCACGGACCACTATAGTTTATTATGGCTTCACAACCTGAAAGACCTAACTGGTCGTTTGGCACGTTGGTCGGTGCGTCTACAACAGTATGATTTAAAATTTTACATAGGAAAGGCAAGGAGCATGTGGTCCCCGACACGTTATCCCGCTCTGTTCCTGTGGTTGATTCGGTGGAGGTGACTCCAGAGTACCGATGAGTTGTTGGGTACTGGTGAAGCCGATAAGTGGTATCTGTTAATGCTTGATAGGGTGAAGAGTAGTCCATTACAATTTCTGGCTGGAGAGAGTCGGATGGTAGGCTATTCAAGCATGTAGCTCAGGAGTTTTCAGTACTGTCGCCTCCGGCTGAGTCCTGGAAGCGCGTGGTTCCAAAGGCTGATAGGCCAAGCGTTATTGCGGCTGCTCACGATCCGCCGATTTCTGGGCATGGGGGTGTATATAAAACTTTTGCTAAGGTGGCCGTGCGTTATTACTGGCCAAAGATGAGGCAGGACATAGCTAATTTCGTGAAAAAATGCAATGTCTGTACCACCCACAAAGTGTCCCAGGAGGGGCCGGTGGATAAGATGGTTTCTCACCCGAAGGTGGAACGGCCATGGGAAATGGTTTCGACCGATTTGATGGGACCTCTTCCCCGATCGAAGCATGGCAATACCTTCATCTTGGTGGTCACCGATTACTTGAGCAAATTCTCTTTGTTATTTCCTTTAAAAAGAGCTACTTCGGAAACGGTCATACGGAAGTTAGAGGACGAAGTTTTCCTGCTTTTTGGCGTCCCTAGGCTACTTCTTTGTGATAATGGACCACAGTATCGGAGTAAGCAATTTCTTCAATTTGCCGAAAGATACCAGTGTCGTATAAAGTTCAGTGCTAATTATCACCCGCGGGCCAATCCAACTGAAAGAGTAAATCGTGTTATCAAAACTATGTTGTCGATGTATGTGTCTGAGAACCATAGAATTTGGGATGAGCATATCCACGAAATCGCCTGTGCCATCAGGACTTCGAGGCATGAGACGACCAAGCTCACCCCTTACTTTGTCAATTTTGGTAGGAACATGGCGCTTTCTGGAGATGACTATGCCGAAAGTAAACTGTGTGAATGCGAAGAGGAGACCCAAGGTGTTGAGAGTAGTAGGAATGAGAAGTTTCGACATATGTTCCTGGATGTTCGAAAACGCCTGGAAAGGGCTGGGGAGAAGAGTTGCGAAAGGTACAACTTGCGTCGCCGGCATGTTGAGTATCTTCCCAACCAGCTTGTTTGGAAAAAGAATTACGTCCTGTCGAATGCTTCCAAATATTTTTCTCAGAAGCTAGCCCCAAGGTACGTTGGACCGTTTCTCATTTACAAAAAAATATCACCATGGATGTACGAACTTCGCGACCAGGCGGGTAATCCGAAAGGTGTCTGGACACCAAGGACCTGAAGCTTTGCGAGAATGATTAGCAGACTGGCTCTGGCCTTTGTGAACTTTGATAAATTTACGGGGTAAATTTTTTGAAGTAAGGGGGGGATTTGTTACGTTTGAAAATGACCTTACGTAACTATAAGTGTTAAATTCATTATGAGAGTGTCTTTTATTGACTTACTTTGACATGTTATTATAATTATTATTAGTTTATAATAGCAAATATAGGAATAGGGAAAACATTACTGAGTTTCCACGAGTTTCGCGCGATGTCTAGGTTTCGCATCGTCGGGGTTGTAGCCACTCCGTAGTCGAACCGGTTTTGGGGCCCAGATTAAATGTCTCGTAATTTCAGTCACTCGAAGTTTCACCAACAATTCTATTGAATTTCGCCGTTCTATATTTCACCGGGTATTTGGTAATTCCAGCTGAGGTTCGTTGCTGGTTTTTATTATTTTTCTCTGTATAGTTCAGTCAGTAAAATAACCAATAATGGAAGTAACGTTCAACTGAACCTTATATGATTATTAGGGAACCGAGTAGGGGAATCACAGGAAGAAATGATATGAGGGCTACTCGTATATACTTACTTTGCATGAGTTACATGATTTATTGTTTGTCAGAGCAGTATTTGAAGGTTAGCCTCATCAAAACAAATATTTTCGGCTGGTCAGCTGTTTTCGTCTCCTGTCACGTTCGTTAGGTCTCTAGATGCGGTTGACAGTGGTACCAAGCGCTGAGAGCGAGAGGTACCAATCGAACTATTTATTACCTGGAGATAGTAAGTCGCGAAGGTGAGAAAAGGCTATCCATCTTTGTTATCATTACTTGTATTAATGAGATGGAAAATGAAAAATGGATGATCACTCTAGTGGGATGTGAATTGGCTTATGGGTCCGTCGTTCGAAAGTCGCTCTTTGATTGGTTGGAGAAATTCGTGGCACAAACGATTATGAACGACGAAGTGTTCTCCAGAAGACAGGGAAGGAAGGCCCTCCATTGTTCTTCCTCCTAAGAAAGTGGCCGAGTGAGCACAAGTCGACCGACATTCTTTCACGAAATTCATATGATTATTGCAATCATCCATTTTGGGATTTGTTCGTGAAAGTTTATAATTTTGGGCCCGAGACCATTCAGTTTGTTATTTGGTGATATTGGTCGAGGAGTCCTTCTCTCTGAGGATTTGTTGCCGGCATTCGACTTGTGGAACACGTGCATTCGATGCAATTCAGGGTACCTCTTGCGACCTAAATTACACAACGACCACTGATAAATTGACGCACTGCAGCGTAGGACGTTGATGATCGTTGCCAATAGGGCCATAGGAGCTTCAACGAAAGGAAAAGAGGAGGTCGAGGCGAAAAGAAACCCCTATTCTAAGGGTATGTAATAGTCTTTCACTTAACTTTTATTTGTGGTTATTGGTCATCGAATTGTTTTCCCACGAGCCACTAACTCTCGACGAGTTACGAGAATATTTTCATATGTCCACTTTGGGGAAGGCATTACGAGACCTAACTGCCGTGTCCAAATTATCGTTCGTTCGCGATTGTTAGATGGAAGAAATCCAGTGTTTCTGAATTCTCCGCGAATGATAACTTATTCTCCATTTCCGAAAGAGTTCAATAGAAATGAAAAGAGGGGAAAAAAAAATACAAGAGACATTTTATTAAATGGATGATACCTATTATTCTTCTGGTTTTCATCATTCCGAAAGTCCCTGCAGCTGAATGTTCACTGGTGCAGTGGTACATTTTTCATTGACAGGTATCCAGTTAATTGTCAATGACTGGGTATATAATATATGTTTTATTGAGTTTTAATATTGTAGGGAAGTTTTAATGTTATAGGGGTTGTTTAATTATATATAAGTCATATTCTTTAAGGATACGAGTAGGATCATTTCGAAGGGGGTTTTCCGGAATGTTATATTAATTACCTACTATACAGGGTGAGTCCTGAGGTCAAGTTTTACATTGGAAGTTTATTTTATTTTATCTATATCTATTAATGTTGGATTGAATATAATATTAGTATATGAGAGTTAAAAGGGGTTTAGCTTATCATATTCACACTTCAGACGAGTATCGTAACATACGGGGTGACTCTCCTAATCCTCTTGATATTCAGGGCTGACTAAAATAATCGTGATGAGTCTAATCAACATGCTTGGTTTATACTAGATTTTATCACCTGAGATGGAGCTATACTGCGACTCCCTTCTCTACAGGGTGATGCGTAGAGTTGTAGAGCTTTTATTTTTTTTATTACTGGGGAGGGGAATACCTATATACAGGGTGATATGAAGAGTCGTTGAAGTTTAGGTTTCATACCGAAGTCGGGGGCATCTATATACAGGGTGCGTGGTCATCTTGCCTCACTCACTGAAGCATTGATTATTTGTTTCACATATTTTATTTATTTTCTTTACATACAAGGTTGGATCAGAATGTAACTGTTTGATCCTTCGTAGGGTTTTTTTTTGGGGTCAAAGCTGTGCTACTTGGACGAGCCTACGGTGGCATGTTATGAGGCTGCCGCCCATTCAAGGGTACGGAGGATGCACTAATACTACGGAAGGGCCATCAACTTGTGGTTTCTGGGATACATGGCTGGACGCCACGAACGCCTTGGTCACCAGGTTTTCCTAGTTTTAAGTTGTTTTCTTAAGGGTCACAAATAATCAATTGATGTTATTTTCATTTCACTTTTATATTACCTGTTGAGGGCTCAAACAAAAAAAATATCACTTCTCGGGATTGTTATTCACTGTACGCCCCGCCGCCTACGCTCGCTTAAGCTTAAGCTCGTACCGTCGCGGAGATTGCGTCTTGGTCCGTCTTACCGGTATCACATTTGCGGATATTTTCTTTTTGCCCCTGATATATAGATTTTAATTTGTGACACCTACATATCAAGGAAGACCTTGTTTTCTGTGCTCCAACGTTGGACAATATATTTTCTGATAGTTATTATGTGAATGCTTGCTTATTCAATAAATTTATAGATACTCGGACGTGAGTCGGTTGTTTAATTTTATTAGTCCCCTTGGTAGGTTTGGAGGATAATAGAACTTCAATTCATAGGGTATTTGGAAGGGGTAAACTTACCTGGCGCCCAATTTGTTATTCTTTGTTTCGTTAAACTTATACGAACCACCCCATCTCCGCGAGAGCTAGCGGCAAATGCCCGTCTGTCACCCGACAGCCGAGTTAATGCGACTTGATTTGATTTTATTCAGCTTGTCTTTTATTTTTGACTCAATTGACCAAAATAGTAAATCTGACATTTTGCATCTATTCTGCTACTGTGGAATTTCAATTTTCTATAGCACGAGATCGATGAACCATTTGATCTCACAGTGCCCCGAGTTACAATCTTGGGTACTGTCGAGGGTCACAATATGTCAGTTTTTCTAGCTGCTCAAGTTGTGATGCATGGCCGAACAAAAGCAGTTAACGCGCTAGTATATTAGATCTCAATTTACATTTTTTATCCTCAAGATACTTCCAGAGTTAAGTTTTTGATCTTATAATGACATTAAGACTAATATACAGTTACAAGGGCTTCTTAATCCTGGATAAAGTTCCTGAAGTTGGTTTCATAATATACTTGCATCTGAATAAGTCAAAGTAATTTTGAATAAAATAAGTAATACACGTTGATATCTCGTACGCGGAACCCTAGCCATATATAAGTGGTTCCTGCTAAGTCGGTACTTAGCTAGGAGTAGATCAGGAGTGTGCGCTTTGACAGAGGGCGGGTCGAGATATCAAAGTCGATCTGTGTTCTTTCCGTGAATCTCAAGGTAATTATTATGAGTAGCCCGTGAAGTTTTTTTTGTGGAGTCATGAAGTTGAAGTTGACGAATTCAATTCCCACGCATACCAGAAAAATCACTTTCTGAACTTGGGTAGGAAAAAATTGGAAAATCGGTCTCTGGGGTGATAAAGTAAGATATGGCTAGCATCTGACAACGGGAGTGGGTAGATTTGTTTGATGATATTATATTTTGTTAGAGGTGTTCTACTTTAAGATCATTGTTGAAACTTATAAATTGATAAGTTTACGTCCATCTGTTCAATTTATTGAATAAAATATAGTGTTGAAGTTTTCATAACCTGGATCATGAAGTCAAATTGTGAAAATTAATTAAGATTAAGTTTAAATAAAATTGTTATATGGTGGTTTCATTAGGAAGCTTCTATGGAAAGTACATTTCCCCTTTGCAAGCATATAAACTATAGAATCAGAACAGTGTTTGAATTCGGATCGATCTATCTTGACTGTCTGTACAATCAAAAGCAACCGGTGTTCAGTTCCAAGGGCTGCAATTGAAGCCCACAGACCTTTGGAAATTTCAATTAAGTCAAAAAACCAGACCCTTGGACATATCCGTATCTCCATATATTGCTACCCCTGGTAAGTGGAGTGAACCACTATACAATCTGGCGCCCGAAGAAAAAGTTGAGTTTAAAAATAGTTTGAAAAAGTGTCTTGTCGTCATGAATAAAGTAACGATTCCAGGGATAATAGTAATTATTTCCGACCCTAGAAAATCGCTTTACAATATATATATTTTGGTTTCCATTGTGATTTTAATGTTGTAGTGTATGTTGTTAAGATGATCTGGGAATAATGTAGGATTTCGGAGCCATGGTGCCATATGACGAATATGTCGTCAACGTAT
The DNA here is from genome assembly GCA_018342105.1 of Gonioctena quinquepunctata. NCBI lineage: Eukaryota > Metazoa > Arthropoda > Insecta > Coleoptera > Chrysomelidae > Gonioctena > Gonioctena quinquepunctata. The sequence goes on along the minus strand of JAFIRS010000051.1, from coordinate 873,055 downwards.
CTGAACCAACAAGTGAGATTGTAGTTAAATGACGCTGAGGCATTATAGATTCGCAAGTGGAGAAAGAGGACATCCCATTGGTGCACCTCTTACTTGTTCGTAATATGTGCCCTGGAGAAGGAAGTATGTGCTGTACATACAGTGGTCGATGAAGGTTAGGGTATCTTTGGTTACATTATGTTCGGATTTGAGGATGTCTAGTGATGAATAATATATCAAAGCTCACGAGGACATCGCTGCTCTGGATTCTATCTGTTTCATAAAGTGGTATGAGTTGCGTTCTCTTCGGCTAGAGAGCTTGCTAGATATTTGTAAATATATATATATATATAAAAATATATATGTATATATATATAAAGCATCAGATTATAGATAGTGACACCTATAATCTGTGTGTTGAAGCTTAGACCTGTTATCGTGGAATTTTAATGACACGAAATTTCGTGCACATTGATAGGTCACCAACAGATTTCAGCATAGGCCAATCCACGACACCAATAGTCGTACTCCTAGTGCGTTCTGAGTAACGCAAAACAAATAACGAGAGAAAGAGCAATTTGTTACGAATGGTGGAATGGTGGGCTCTTTTGGATTCGTAGCAAATTTCTCTTTCTCTCGTTATATATATATATATATACATATATAAATATATATATATATATATATATATATATATATACGTATATATATAAATATATATGAATATATATGCGTTTACCCTGCTGCGAAAAATTTCCGAATTTTATCAATTAATTTTCGTTGTATCCTACCGCATAGGCTCCAACTTTTCGAAAACAAGTATGAAATTAATTGGCAACCTTTGATGGAAACTTCAATCAGAATATCGGTAGAAATTCTGTAAAATTGTCTAAAATATCGCCTATTTACACCAATTACTCGCTCCCGTTCATGGACATTTTCCATACTCAGAATAATATACAACCATGTAATAGGGGTGACCAATTCAATAAAAATGACTTCTGTGTGGTCCGCAATCTCCAACCAATCCCAGAAATTATGCAACCGATAGTAGTAAAAATAAAACATATTAAAACGAATCGATTCATCCTCACCATTTTTTCATTATAATAAAAATAATCGAGAGCCCAACTCATTGAAGTTTCATGCCTGGGAATTATCCACTTATTCCATTCAGTCTTTGACTAAATGATTTTTCAGAAAATGATTGCATATTACTTTCAAGCAATAAAAGACACCTCTGCAACGGAAGTTCAAACACGTGAAATTATTCAGTGTTAAAAGCATCTTATTTATTGTTTGTGGTGTTGTCTTGTCTTCAATTATGTGCTTCAGGGGCGTAAACTGAAGCTTTGGCTGAGAGTAACAAAAAATATTTTATAAACAATCGAAATGTTTTTTGGTAGATTTCATAGAAATAACCTTTTGCGGACGTCACCACTTCTTGGTCCCCAGTACCCAACATGAGTTCGAAGGTTTATATATATATATATATATATATATATATATATATATAAACCACCACCTCTACCAATACCAATGAAGCTTTCAGTTTTTTCTGGGAACATTTTCATTGGAGCTTTGAGGCTGCATGTCCTAAATCCTCAAGAAATAAAAAATTATCAACAACAAAATCACCCTTTCCACCTCTTTAAAAAGAAAAATTGATGATCTCGAGCACTTGAATCGTCTGAGAAAACATAGCGAGACCACTTATAATGAGCCAAGGAAGGTCTTGTAGATGAAATACGCCAGGAAAAAAAAACATTTCATGAAAAAAGTGCAGGATTTTTATGATGAAACCAAAACTCTCTAGAATATTATAAAAGAACCACAAAAAATAATGATAACGAATGAATAATACTAAGTCATACTGATAAGATAATCAGTAGGGAAGCAGAAGTCGTGGAAACATCCGGAGAGTATTTCTCAACAATAACTGATAACAAAATCCAGATGCATTTCCTGGTTGTACTAGAATGCCAAATATTAACTCAACCATGTTCTTTGAACCAGTCACTACGGATGAAGTGAAAACAGTTATAGCCTCCTTAAATCAAAGAAGCACAGGACCAGATGAAGTTTTCACAAAAATTATAAAAGAATGCGTGGATATACTATCTGAAGTATTAGGACATATTGAAAACTCAATTTTATTAGAGAATATCCTGACATGCTTAAAATTGCGGTTCGTCCCTATACTAGAAAATGGCGAAGAAAATCATTTCTATAATCGTTATATTCTCAAAACTCTTAAAAAAAAGTGTCTCGTAAAATAAACGAGATACGGGTTGAAGAAAAAACACTCGACGTTCAACTTTGTACAACAAGTACATGATTTAATTGATAGAAAACATTGTGGATGGAATTTTCTACGATTTAAGTAGAGCCTACGATACCTTGAAAATGAAATTCGTATAAGAAAAACTATTTATCCTGGGTATTCGAAGGAACATCAATCAGTTGATTGTATCTTTCTTGACAAATGGATATTTCGAGTTGAAACAGAATAAATGTGTCAGATGAGTTCCCTGTAACAACTAAGAGACCCCAAGGCAGTGTTCTCGGGCCACTGATATTTCTATTATATGTAATTGGTCTACCAATAACATAAGTAATGGAGAGATATACCTTTATGCAGATGACACTTCCATCATTCTTTCTAGTAAAACATTAGAAGAAATGAATAACCTCGTCAACTCAGTCCTACACGAATTTGATGACTGGTGTCATAGGAATAGACTGATAATTAACCCGAGGAAAACACTCTGTATGGACTTTGCAAATTCATCTCGTAGCCTGCATGATTTCAATTTTTTTTTCCGGAATGAATCCTTAGTATTAACGAGCTCAGCAAAATTCTTAGGGACAATAATTGAATCGTATTTCACTTGGCGAGAACATATAGAGTTCACATTTAAGGAGCGGAATCAGTCGTATTATCTTATTAAATCCCTCAAGGATACATTAATGCAAAATAACTGATATCAGTTTATTTCGCCAAGTATCATTCAATTATTTACTACAACGTTGCTGCCTGGGGTTCAACTATTGAAATAAATATAATTTTCATAAAACAGATGTCATTGCTGAGACTGATCTTCATTATTAATCAAATTAATTACTAATTGTTGCATGTTTGTCCATTTTGAAAACATTATCGTATATCCATGAAAATAGTAAGTAACTAGAGTCGAGATCAGAAATTCATAATCACCATACCAGGAATAACAATATGCTTACTACCCAAAACCACATGCAAAGTCTCCTATGTGTGTTGGTAGTCGTCTCTATAACATGTTGCCAAGCGATATAGAGACACTGCCATCTCAAGTTTAAAAAAAACAGTTGAAACTATTCCTAGCAGAAACATGTTTTTACACAGTAGATGAATTCACATTGAGGTTGGTAATGCAGGATCACTTTCATTGTAACGAATTTATGTTAATATATTTTAATATGTTATTTATTTATTTTATGTTTATCTATATCTTCATGTATGAGTTTATTTCACTACATGTATGACATTTCATGTGGTACTGATATTCATATGGTAAGTTCACTGACCTGTTTTAAAATTTTAATTTTTTTTAAAATTATTATTAATTATATATATATATATATATATATATATATATATATATATATATATATATATATATATATATATATATATATATATATATATATATATATATATATATATATATATATATATATATATATATATGTATATATTTGACGATTTCCATGCTTGTAAAAAAAGTCTCAGGAAAATAAAGTATTGATTGATTGATATATATATATATATATATATATATATATATATATATTGATATAAGCTGATTCTATGTGGGGTTGCAGTCAAGTATGAAGCTGATTAGGAAAACTCTTTGGTATCCGTCAAGCTTTCGGCAATCTTTATTGCCTTCCTCAGGACGACTACAATTGTATGGATTACATTATGAAATATTTGTCTACGTACTAACGTGAGATTGATGTAAAATTAGCACATTAAATGAACAGAAATTCATAAAAGATGAAATAAATTTTGACAATGACAACTTCTTTTTTAATCAATTCAAAATCAAGGCGGAAAATTTTGATCACAGGGCGATATATTTATTCATTTCTAGCAAATAAGTATAGATTTGCGTAAGATTGTTCAAATCAGTTCCTTTATTCATTGATTCCTTATCATTTTTTATGTGAACCATCTCTAGAAATATTCTTTTGTTTTCATTGGTCTCCTTATCTAGAATTTCCGTATTATCATAGTCCATCCGATGATCTCTTTCATTTACATGTTCAGAAAGAGTACAGAATTAACATTACGTTTACAGTCGCTCTTATGGGATATGATACGACTGTTAAGGGTTCTTGATGTTTGACCGATATATGTTTTAGAACAGTCTCTACACAGTATTCTATAAACAACATTAGATTTTTGTTTATTTTGAACGAACTTTTCACTTTTGTGTGTAATTTGGTTTTAACATTTTTCTTCGCGATTTTGACATTTTCATTTTTCAATGCATTTGTTAGTTTTGGAGTGAGTTCTTGGATATGGGGAAGAGATCTAAATATAGATGTTCCCAGTTCTTCTGTTCTGAGATTTTGTTCGGATATTGAAGGGATTAAAGAGTTTCTTTGGTTAAAAAGTAATTTATTGATGAGATTTTTTGGATAGAAATTTTCAAGTAATATTTTCTGAAATTCGATTAGACATTTTTGTTGTAAATTGATATGAGTGATTCTTTCGATTCTAGTTTTCATAGCTATTATCAAATTGATTTTCATTTTCTGTGGATGGTATGAATAGTAGTTGATAAGTCTATTACTACATATTGGTTTTCTGTACCATTTTGTAATAATGGTATTTTGTTCGGTTCTGATTAGACTCATATCTAAGAATGGTATACTGTTTTGTATTTCTTTTTCTGTGAAGTGAATTGGATATTGCTGTCATAAGAATTGAAGATGGATAGAATCTCTCCGAAACTATCATATGGTACAGATAAAATCAAATCATCCATGAAACGTTTGATAAAAGGAATGTTAAAGTTCACTTGAGAAACACAATTATCGAGTAAATCTTTAAAAGGGAAATTTGATCCCATAGGGTTCCAAAAATATGTTTAAAAATTCATCGTCGGATACAAAATACGTTGAATCAAAAATGAATTCTAATATGTTCATAAAATGGGACTCATCAAGGGTGCAATAATTTTTGATTTGGTTCCATTTTTTGGAGATACATTTTTTAATTAGTGTTAATGGTAAATTAGTAAAGAGGGAGATTACATCAAGGCTTATTATAACATAATTTTATGGGAATTGATAATTATTGATGAATCAGCTTGTATACGATATGCCAAAATAATTTCATTAGTTATGGGTCAAAACTGAAAGCGAAACGAAATTTACCGAAGCCTGTAACTTCCAAAGAAGACAACATCATAAATGTGTCAGTCTATTTTCACTTATGTTCCCAAGCTTCCGTAAAAAGTGCAGAAGAAGATTCAGGCTCAACTCACACTTCTGTTCACAGGATTCTTTATAATCATACCTTGCACCCATACAAGTTTACGAAAGTTCAAGCTCTGAAACTAGAAGATCATCAAAATAGGATACACTTTTGTGAAACCAATCTGATCCGCACCCAAAAATAATTTCAACAGACGAAGCAAAAATTTCCAGGAAAGGCATTTTTGATAGAAGAAACAGATAAGGAAATGGGATTACAGAAAAAGTTTAGTTTTAACGTATTTTGCCTTGTGAAAGATAACGAAATAAGATTTCCCATTTACGACGAACCGTTAAATTCCAAGGAATATCTCGAAATTCTAAGGTTCATTGCACTGGGGAAGTATCAACGGAGTTGTTTAGACGTTTAGGACCGTGGAATTGGGCTGCCAGATCACTCAAACTAACGCCACTTGATAATTTGAAAAAAAAAGTTTACATGAAATCGGTACCCAGTAAACAAAACCTGCGCCAACATAAATTTTACACTAAAAATGTCAAAAATTAAACGTTGGTGTTTGGGTTGTTTATCCGAATCTCCTGGATCTTGAAGTTCATTGATATGCGACGTTGCCTATGTCACCAAAAGGAAAAAAAGATCTGAAATTGAATTCGACATATGAATAATAACTATTACTGCATGAAAAGGCGATCTGATAGTTCTGATGGATATATATGTATCAATAGAAGTTTGAAATGCAAATAATATATCACCACGCTTCTTGGCAGTTTCTAATAGCTTTTGAAAACTAGGCATGACGTTGATGTGCCGCATTTAGAATGTTACCAAACCTATTGAAATAATGTGACTCCAGATCATTTTGTTTTAAGTAAATTGTAAACCGGAACAAGAAACGCATTTGCCTTGGATGTTTTCTTGTGTGCCAGGCCGAAACACGTCTTAGGCGTATCTCGGTCGGGCAAAAGAGAAAATATCCGATCACTTTCTTACGTAAAAAGAAGGAACACATCTCAACCTAACTTGGCTAACCTTGCTATCCAAGTTGAATGCAAACTAATCAGCCTTACAACTTGATAAAACCAAATTTATGTTCTAGAAATTTTTTGAAATTCTATTAACGTTACTAATTGAACTACGGCCCTTGCCTCCGCAATAAGAGTCAGCCACTTGCTCCTTTTTTTCAGGAAGGATTATTTTATACCTTTGAAAAATAAATAAAAAAATATTATAAAAAAGTAGTGATAGTACATAAACAATGTCAAGATTCAAATGCCCGTATATCTCCTAGCGATAAGCGGAAATTAAAATTGTATACAGGGTGATTCAAAAGTACTTTGACAAACTTCAGGAAGTGATTCCTTACAATATTCTAATATGAATTGCTCGAATGAATATATGTCCGTAAAAGCTTCGTTTCCAAGATACAGGGTGTTAAAGTTTTATTTTTATTTTCGTTTTTTTAAATAATTTTCGAAATACTGACTTTAATTGAACGAAAAAATTGGTATTGAGAGGTTTTTTGAGGTGTCGAATTCGAACCTGATGTCATCATTGCTCTTACTCGTAGGAGGCGCCACCTACACGCCTTCTTCTTTTTTGAAGATTCATAACTTTTTTGAGCATATTTCTAGCACATTTTTCAGTAAAAAATAAATGTTTCTATCATATCTACGTGAAAAACATTCCCCTGTTACAAGTCGCTATGAGCAACCAAATCCAAAAATCCAAAACTCCAAAAATATATATTTCTCATCATAGTGTCAATTACAATAAAACAGTTAACTACTATGTACAATGAAATAAAAATATCACAATCTCTTCCTGTGTCCTCTTCCACGGTAGGGGGGGGATGGGAGAGGTGAAGGGATTTAGCTCTTGGTTTGGGGAGGTTTAGTTTCCTAGATATTTGGACTTGGAAATTTCAAGTCGATTATTTGATAATCGATGCGTGTTGAAGTTCTTACCAGTATTTTGCATTTTTCTCAAGAATGCTTAAGAAATGAATTTGACGTTTAAGTAAGTAGTTTTGGTTTTTTGAAGGGGGCGCCACTTATTCTATTTATTTTTACTCGTTTGAAATGGTTATTTTTGTATCGAGGGTGCAAAATCTGTATTTTTCAATAAAATTTACAAGAAATATCAACATTTTATTTCAAGAAATTTTGAATAGAATAATATAAAATGAAGGAAACTGAATTGTATTCAAATAAATTGTTGAAAGTGTCCACCTTCAGCAAATTTCTAATAGTGCATTCTGAAGTGGTCCCGGAAATTCATTTTCTAAAAAGTATCTGTAAGTTGCGCCATTCAGTCGGAACGGAAGAAACAAAGGACCCATCAAGTAATTATCAATTATTGCCGCCCATACATTTTCTGAAAGTTTGTGATAGCATTTTGGGAGAATTTTGCCTCGTCCGTGAAGAGTACATATCTTATAAATTGAGGATTTCCCACCAATTTTCTCAAAAACAACGGACACATAGTAATGCGTTGGGGAAAGTCTCGTGGCAAAAGAGCTTGTACCCTTTGAATATGGTATGGATGAAATTGTTGATCGTGGATAATTCTCCAAACTGTGGACAGAGTAGAATTGAGAGCTTCAGCAATTATTCTTGTACTTGTTTCTGGATTCTCCTCGAGAGCGTTCACAGTGGCTTTTTCCAATTCTGGGGTTCGGACTGCTCGTGGTCTTCCAATAATATCAGCTGTCCTTTTGAAGCTACCTGTTTCTGCCAAACGACGGTGGAGACTGGTAAATGTTGGAGCTGAAGGCAGTACTCGATTAGGAAATCGCTCCTGGTAAATACGTCTTGCTTCGTGCGCATTGCCATCCGCAAGGTCATAAACGAAATGCATATCGGCTTAATGAGCATTATTGTTTAAGTAATCCATTTTTTCAAAATTAGTGTTTGAGAACTCACAGCAACTTCAACAAAACAACAAAACTTTCGACTGTCACATACTATGCAATTACCAAAACTACGTCTAATTCATTTCCTAAGCATCCTGGTGGAAAATGCAAAATAATGGTAATAACTTCAACGCGCATAATCGACTTGAGATTTTCAAGTCCAAATATCTGGAAAACGGTTGCTTACTGAGACTTGTAACAGAGGTAGGTTTTTTACGTAGATATGATAGTGGAATCGATTTTTCTAGTGAAAAATGTGCCAGAAGTACGCTAAAAAAAGTAATCGATCTTCAAAAAAGAAAAAGACGTGTGGGTGGCGCCACCTACGAGTAATAGCGATAATAACACCGGGTTCGAATTCGACACCTCTAAAAACCTCTCCATACCAATTTTTGTTCAACTAAGGTCAGTATTTCGAAAGATATTAAAAAAAAAATTTAACACCCTGTATCTTGGAAACGAAGCGTTTCCGGATATATATTTACTTGGACAATTCATATTAGAATATTGTGAGGAATCACCTCCTGAAGTTTGTGGAAGTACTTTTGAATCCCCCTGTACACTAGTGGATACATAATTGAAATACCTTTCACAAGAGGTGTCAAAACACACCATCCTATGTATTTTTTTTCCTCCAAAAGACGTCACACTTGTGCGGATGACGTCATAACGGAGACAAAATTACTTAATATGGTCTCATACAAGTGTGCCAAAGTTGGTTGAAAAATATCGATCATTTCAAGAGATAATATGGAGGGATACTATTTAGGTTCGCACTGTATAAAAAACTTCAAATACCCCTTTGTTTTTTTATCAACATGATTACATCGATTTATCATCTATACTACATACCTCTTTGTAGTATGGAGCTAATATAGGGATTCTGCCCTCTCGTCTTGAGTGAAGAGCAGTTCCAGCGATGTCCTTGAAATTGATATTGGCACTCGTTGACGGCTTGATTTAATCCTTGAAGTGCGACCAGAGTGGCATCGGGCTGTCGATAACAGAGGTCTATTTGGTCTTTTGTGAGGCCTGGAACGGTTCTGCAGGTGGTCGTATCCATGTAGGATGCGTAATAGGAGTGCAGACGTTGACGGTTGAATTTGGAATTTCTGGTCTCTAATTTGCTGAAAATTCCAGAGTTTATATTATGTAAAAAATAATGAGAAATACAATAATAAATAAAATCAATAATAGATTTCGTGTAAGAAGGGCAAAAATCGTGTGTATTAAGGTGGTGCCCCCACGGGACAGTTTAATTGGGAAATTATTAAAATTTGATGATTCGTAATCAAAGGACGTTTCAATTTGAAAAAAAAATTTTTGACGGGGGGCACTTGCCCCCCAATCGACTCTAGAAAATTTCTTCGTTATAGCAGGTCGGCGACTCAAAAAATTGATGTCCCCGAAAAGCGCAGCAAAAAAACAAATTCCCCATCCTCACTAGAAATTATAAGTCATGGGAAAAAATTATCTTTTTTCGATAAAACTTCAATGGACTTTTTTGTACTCTTTTTGAACTTTTTTGGGGCCCCTTTAGGCTGTGCGCTTCCCCGTGGACTATTTTGAATAACGAGAGTAGTTTTGATTATATCTGTCAAACTAGATGGTCAATCACTTTGATGTTTTTTCACAATATCTGTGATATCCTGTTCTAGTTCCTCCTCATTCCTCCTCATTTTTCATGAACTTCTTAATTTTAGTACTAACGGTAGAATTAATAATGTGCTGTTTGCCTATGCATGGTCCATATGTTACGTGTTAATTGAGTCAACTTCAATTATATATATCTCGGGTTCGAAATAGTGGAATTCATTAAAATTCTATAGAGGTGTTGTTCACATGTTGAACAATACGTATGCCAAATTTCAATTATTTCCTGATTCAACTGTCTCGTGGGGGAACCACCTTAAGCAGCGACTGAAGAATATCGTTCGTAATCGGGTAAATACATAAAAAAAAATATTTGGGAAGTAAGCATAGATACAGGGTGTTGTGATAGGGAAGGCATCTTTTTTAACATGATGTAGAACTTGTCAAAATAGATAATTTTTACCGAAAATGACATATATTAAAATGGAAAAATTTAGAATGCACAAAGCTCATGCCCATGTAATTGGTCCGATTACGGTCCTGGTATATATTAAAGAACCTGCTAAGAATGGAATAATTATTCAGGAACAATTATACAGTACTCCGAGTAACTCGCTACTATGGATTTATCGCGAAACGATCGCGAAGCCAGTGTGAATTTATTGTGCTAGGGGTTTCATCGAGGGTAATATCATTAGTGATAGGGGTTTTATCGATGGTAATATCATATGTGCTAGAGGTTATCGCTCAAAAATTTCGTGTGTGTGCGATTTGTGTCTTATTATCTGAATAAACCACGGAAGCGAAGCTTGAGTGGTTCAATCTTTGATAATGAGGCCGCAAATTGCACGAGCTAAATTTCCAAGCGGCAAAATGCTCGAGGGAAAATTTTCAAAAATTTTGCGTTAAAATCGTCTAGCACGAATGAAATTTGATAAGAATATTTCCCGAATAATATTTGGAGCTGGATAAAATTACCATAATTCATATTATATTTGAATTATCAATAGGGAAAATTACAATTCTCATTCCAACATTGAAGGTATCGTGTCCGCTTCTTGCTTCGTGTCTCAGTTTCATTCATTTACAATGATCATTCTTTGCTGTTGACCTTGCCCAAAAACCTGAAATATATATAACTCTTTCACTATCAAATGAAATATGTTTGTATATGAAAATCGCATATGCCACAGTGCATTTGTCAGTTTGACAGTGGCAAAAGTTAGCTGCAACTTTTACAGCGACAAATGCACTAGTGGTTTTTTCACTTATTCATTTGTTTATCTATACCAAACCGATTAAGAAAATTTCCTTGATATGGATTCTTGAGCCTCCCGTGTGAGAAAGTGACGCGTTAACCACTAGGGCATGAATATTATTGTTGATGTTATGAAAAAAAGGGTTTTCAATTATTCATTGCCTTATTTGGGAGCCCGAGGCTTTTTAGCGCGCTGAAAGAGGTCAATTTCAATTGAAATATCCAATCATTGTTATAGTGAGTTGAGAATCCCTCATTTAATCAATTTTGCATTCCCTGTTCTCCTATATAGGAATTGAATGCGTTGACATATAATTATATCGCAAAACAATAACAAATCTACTGGTAGTTTTATTACTCATAATTGCACGAGAGGTTTGTATTTTAGCGGGTAAATTTGGGTTGTTTAATGAGAAACTGTTGCCTAGCAATTAGACGAGAAAAACTGTCAACTATTGAAAACGCGACACCAAAGGTGGAGCGTTTTTAGGTTGACAGTTTTTCGAGTCAAATTGCTGAAGGAAAGTTTAGAATTTGAACAACACAAATTTACCCGAAATCAATACAAACATCGAGTGTTATTCGGCAGGACAATTTAATGAATAAAAAATTCAGAAACATATCAATGCATATTTTATTCATGAGACATTAGGGATAAACACATTTTTATTTGAATGTACAATTATTAAGAACGCAGCTATTGAAATTCATACTAGGATCAGTGATGTCGCTGCGGGTGCCACAGCTAATCGTTTCTGTACTAGTAGTTTTTTTTTTCAAATGAATTGATTGAATTATGCTTGAATGATACTCTTTGTCAACTTGTAAGTACGGTTTTATTGATGATGATTTGCTGTGTCCTGTTATTTTTATTAGAGCTTGTTCTTCAATTCCGCTTTTACTTAATTCGCTAACTGTTGCCGCTCGATTTGAGTGATTTGTAATTTTGACACGTTTGACATCTATACCAATACGTTGTGCTGAGCATTTAGTCCATTTGGAAATTTCATTAATTACAATCGGCACATTTTTATACCAACCTTTAGAATTTTTCTTCTTCCAAAAGGGATTTGGTGTAAGAAATACTCTGTCCAATCTTATAAAAGTGTCTCGTTTTTCCATTAACTTTTTAAATAAACGTATTGGGCAAATATCTTCCTCTTAAATACTAGGCGTAATTCATTTGCTGTCACATAATTTATTGTTACCGCCTTGTCTCGTTTTTGAAAATAGAGGATTATACTCGGTACATCCAGTTTCTTTTCCATTATTTTCAATTTCAGATACGAAATAAGTAGTTTTTCAGTAAGCTGCTTCTCCTCCGCGCCAAGCTAATTCAAACGCCAAAATGTGATATAATTTCTTTTGAAGTTCTTCCGGTTCATTTTCGTCATATAATCTGGCCATTGCAAATACTTCAGATTCATTAAGAGCTGATGCACTGGATTTTTTCATTTCGGGTTGTGCTTGTAGGATTTTACGTTCAGCATTACGTGCAGCTCGTGATGAATTAAACTGAACGTCGGTGAAAGGGTTAAATACAATATTCCATTCGTTATAATTTTTACATTGTAGCATTTTAGGGGTGGTGTTCCAAATTATCTCAATTACCGCTTTTTTGTAGTCTTCTCCGTTACCTTTTCGCATATTAAATGCCCAATCTTGCAATATTACATTCAATTTTTCGATGGAAGTATCTGTCTCAAATTTATATCTTTTTGCATCGCAAAACGTAAAAAATAGTCGCCAGATTGATGATTGCGTCGCAACTGTATTAGAAGGCACACAGGTACTAACAATTTGACTAATTTCGGCGTTCGTAGACTCACCGAATCGACTCATTGTTAGTGCTTAGAAATTCAATAAGTTGTTGACAAACATGTCAAACTATTTATTTTGGCAACCAACACCGCGATAATTGATAAACAAATGAATAAGTGAAAAAACCACTAGTGCATTTGTCGCTGTAAAAGTTGCAGCTAACTTTTGCCACTGTCAAACTGACAAATGCACTGTGGCATATGCGATTTTTTATACATGAGTTGAATTGGCAGTATAAAACAGCGAGAAAACATTCTATCACTATAAAACTGATTTTATTGGTTCTGTGTTTGAAATTTCGGCCATTTGATTGGCTCAAAAATAATAAAGGAAATAGTCGCCTGAAAATTTTTGAAATTTTCAAGAATACTTTTTGCCTGGACATTTAACTGAGTGCGATTTGCGGTCTTATTATTCGAATAAACCACGGAAGCGAAGCGTGAGTGGTTTAATCTTTGATAATAAGGCCGCAAACTGCACGAGTTAAATTTCCTAGAGGCAAAATGCTTGAGGGAATTTTTTTCAAATTTTGCGATAAAATCTTCCAGCACGACTGATATTTGATGAGAATATTTCCCGAATAACATTTAAAACTCAATAAATCTACCAAAATACATGTTATATTCGAATTTTCAACGTGGGAAGTTACAACAATTCTTCTCGATCCAAAATCGAAAGAATCGTTCTACAGATCATTCATTCATACTGAATATTCACTGTTCTTGAACCCACTCAAAAACTTGACATATACCTATATAATTTTTTCTGTATGATATAAAATATCATTGTAGCTGAAACTGATCCACTGCTAGGAATCGAATCCGACCTTTATGCGTGTCAGTCTGAAAAACAAGGTTTCTTCAAAAGTGGTTCTCATTGATTATCGAAATATATAATAGATACAAATTTGATCTATGATCATTGGAGAAAATGGCAAAAAGGCAACGACGCGACGACACGCGGTGTTCCCAAGCGGTCATCCATTCAAGTACGAACAGCGCCCGACGTTGCTTGACCTCGCGTGACAGTCTGGGTAACTAACCACTACTCCACAACATTCATTGGTTGACTAAGAACATGAGAGTTAAATCATTCACTGCCTTACCTGGCTCATTTATTAGACTGAAAAAGGTATATATTTGAATTCCAATATCAAATCACTGTATGTAGTGAGCTCAAAATCCCATTATGAATCAATTTTGCATTTCCTGTTTCCTTACAGGAATTGAATTATATATAATATATGAATTGTTTGCGTTGACATATAATGACAGGACATAGTTTGGTTTCATCGCAAAACAATATCGAATATACTGGTGGTTTCATCAGTATGAAAGTGGGTTTATATAACACGAAAAATAAAATAAGAAATAAAATAAAGTTATTTAAAAAGTTATAACTACACAACATCCACAAGTTTATATAGGAATAAAATAAAAAGCAATATAAAATAAGAAGTAAAATGAAAGATGGTTATTTTTTATCTTTTATTTTATTTCACTTTGACTAAGTAGTTGTAAGATGCATGTACATATTGAATAATTCAGACAAATTGACGAAAATTTATGATAGATGTCATGATATAATAGCTATTCAGTCCTAGAGTATGTTTTTGTTTTCATAACCGGAAAATAGTGTGTTCAGGGCCATTTTAAGAAATTTCGTTTTTGGCCAATAATGCCTTCGGATGATGAATATGTTATAATATTGTTATCTTTTTGTCAACTGTGGCTTATTTTTTACTCAATGAACAATAACGGGCCAATTTCTCTAGTATACTTCATTGAAGTTTGAGGTAATGTCCACCTTAAATCCCCAAGTTTCATTGGCAGCTTGTTACTCCTTACATTAATTCACTCAGCTGTATAAACACTCTGAGAATGATTACTTCTCATTTCACTTCATATTTCATTTGCTGTATGAACTCACTATGAAACAATGATAGGACGCTCCACTCATGAAACTGATCTGATTGATTCTCTGTGTGAAATTTCGGCAATTTCATTGGCCCAAACATAATGAGAAAAATAGTCTGTATAAAATAACCAAGTAAGGTCCTGCTAAGTATACGGACGACACTGCGTCAAATCGCTCAAAGTAAAAAAGCGCACTAAAGTTAATTTTTCTAATTACTAAAGGTCTTGTACTCAAAAGGTGTAAGAAAAACACCCCATCTATCCACCACATTGGAGGCAGCCCAAGCATCTATGGCTAGAGACCTTTCTCCAACCCCTGAGATCACCGTTAGGCCCACTGGTAATTGCGATCTGGCATCGAATGAATCGGTGCTTTCGAGGATCGGCTGTCTCTCGAGGGCCGATCTACTAGAAGTACTGGGGAATTTGCTGGCCTCAATTGGCGAAGATCTAGTGAGAATATCAATTATTAGTTCGCTGATGAATGCCAAAAATAGCGTCGGTACAGGTGACAATGTGCCTGCCACGGAGAGACAAAAACCAAACCCTCATCCACCACTGCCAATCCAATCCAATCCAATCCAAAAGTACTTTATTATCTTTATACACACATATTTCTTACATAACTAAAAACTAATTACTATTTACACTATATACATTCAACTTCCTGTTTCTCCTTCGGGTGGTGAGTGGGAAGGGGAGGGAAGATTGTGGCTTTTGTGGGGGGACTAATTGACTGTCTCCTTGCCCTCCTAATGGGGCGAAGGGACAGCCCCTGCTGCTGTTAGCAGGTGCCTGACGGTTTCATAAGCTTAGTTATGTTTGGGTTACTAATGTATCTGGACGTTTCCTGCCTAGGCTTATGCGTCCTTCGCTTATTTAATTTGTATAAAAATTAGAAACTAGATTTCAGGTAAGCTATTTGCAATTAGGCTTTGTTCTGTCTGGAAAAATAATAAAAACCAGCTAGTAGAAATGATGTTTTAAGGTATTACCCAATTGGGCTCAATATTATTATTTTAGTTCGTGTTTCGAACTTTGTGTGACTGGTTCCTACTCTATCTCCCTATAGAGCTCTAAGTTTTGATATATTACCCCATGCTTCCTTCTCTGGTCGGCTCGCACATTGGTAATTACTGCTGTGAGCGGACTCTTAGGGATGTGGTATCTATAAAATTTATCCGATGTTTTAGTTATAAAGTCTTCAAGTTTTTCTACATTTGCTATCTCGCGCAGATCATCCAGCCGGATGTATCTGTTACTATTCGTAACAATACGGAGTGCTTTGTTTTGCAACCTTTCTAGTCTCGACATCTGCGTCTTGGAAAGGCTACAAAATACCGGGCAAGCGTATGTTATAGCCGGTCTAATAATTTGCTAATATATCCGAAGCTTATTATCTAATGACAGGCTGGAATTACGTGCAATGAGGGGATACGTTCGCTTTATCGCGGCCGCTCCCCTCTGTAATGCCAGCCCTATGTGCTTGTGCAAGCTCATACGCCTGTCCAGCTGCACTCCCAGGTATCGCACTGAGGGCTTCTCCGTCACTTTGCTTTCTCCAATCCTCAACTTCCCGAGGATCTTCACGTTTGTGAGTTTCCTCGTGAAGTTGATGACTTCGGTTTTCTCCGATTTAAGCTTAATCTTGTTCTTTCCCATATATGGCATGACCAACCGATCCAGATGAATCTGGAGCTGCATAGCGGCCACTTCGCTCTGGAACGAGTGGGCATAGATCGCGGTGTCGTCCGCGAACATAGCCGTACTCGTCCGAGCGAAGGTCGGAAAGTCATATGTATACAGGGAATACAAGATTGGTAACAAGGAAGATCCCTGTGGGACCCCTGCTCCAACTGTATACTCTGGCGATATAATTCCATTTACATTAACCCTAAAAGTCCGCCCACTCAGGTACGAATCCAGGATTTTCGTTAGGTATAAAGGCATGCCTGCCTCTGCCATTTTAATGATAAGCCCTTCAATCCCGACCGTGTCAAATGCTTTCTTTGTGTCCAACAGAACCATAACTGTGTTGTGGTCCCTGTGGAATGCTTCCTTCACCCCGTGAACAACCCGGGCTACTTGCGAGGTAGTTGAGTGACCTCTCCTGAACCCGAATTGTTCAGGCGGGATGATTTTCCGACTTTCCTCAAAGCTCACAACACGACTCAGAAGGATCTTGTCGACTTCCTTGGCCACCACGCTGAGAAGCGAAATAGGCCTATAACTGTCGATGCTATTTTTGTTCTTGCCTGGTTTTAACAGAGGAACGATTTCTGCTTTCTTCAGACAGTCTGGGTAATACTGCCATTTGATGATCGCATTAATAATGTGAATCAACTGGACTAATGACTTTCGCGGGAGATTCTTGAGCAGGACGGCGTCCAACTTATCGAGGCCCGGTGCCTTGTTCCTCGGCAACTTATTGATCACCCCCAGAACTTCTTCGTAACTTGTAAGTACTTTCTGTAGTTCTGAGGGTGTCAACATTGCCGGGGGAGTTTCTCTAATATAGTTTGCAGCATTTCCACCACTGCCAGTTCCCAGAGGTATTGTAGAACTTTAATCTACCCCTCAAGTGATGCGAAGAAGCTGTAGATTAGCAATACCTAGTACATCAGCTTGTAAAAATGAAAAAATTATTCCTATTTCTAATAGATTTGATCAACTGTCAAATTCGACGAAGGATGACATGAACGTTACCCAGCTCGATAATTCCTCGAATCCAGGGGCAGACTCAGCTCCTGCGCGTCTTCCGAATGCGGATACAGACAACAAAAACAACAAAATTCAAAATTGTACAAAGGGTCCAAGTAACCCCTCCGTATTCTTTCTAGATGAAAATCATGACAAAATTACACCGACGGAAAAAGGAAATGTGTCCCCTATAACTGTTAGGGATCAAAATAAATGGGCCACAGTGAATTCGTCATTCAAATAAAACAACATTTGATTCGATAAGCTGGCAAAGAATGTCTTTGACGGCAGCAACATTTTTCCAAATTCATCAGATGACTACCGCAAAATCTTAAGTATTTTCAGGGATAAAAAAATCCCATATCATACACATAGTCTTCCTGAAGGGAAGTCCCAGAGATTCTAACATGTGATGATATTAAAGCCGAGCTGACTGAGAGGGAGTTTTCCCCGGAGTCAGTGGCCCGACTTAACTGCTGGGCTCTCCTCGCCTGCGTCAAATGTGAGGAAAGACAAATCACTAAGGATTATCAAAAACCTAGAAATGAAAAAGCAACGTGTGCGAACTGCAGTGGGGAGCACACAGCGAATTATCGAGGATGTCCCAGATGTCCTCGAATAAGCGTAAGGTGAACCACACGGGCACCAAGCATCACAATCCCAGGAAGGACACAGGTGGAGGTGTCATATGCAGCGGCGGCCCGTGACAACTCCCCTACCCAGCCAGCTCAAATTAACAGCCCCAGAGACATTTTTTCCATTTCAGATCAAATGACGGCACTGTTCGCTGAAGCTATTTTCACACGGTTTTAATCCCAATTAATGGGTGAAAGGCAGCTTCCAAATTCCATCAAAGCAGCGTTTACTTGCAGAATGCATTAAACTACCTCCAGCAGTGTAAACTCTCCTTGAAAAACCAAGTTCTGATCTATAAAATTATGTTCAGGCCTGTCATTTTGTACGCATCATCCGCCTGGGGCCAAACCTGCAGGACTAGCATTCGCGCCCTGGAACGGGCGCAAATGAAAGTCCTGCAGATGATAACGAACGCTCCGTGGTATGTGCGGAACGATCGGATCCTCGAAGACTTGAACCTGCCTTCCATTAGGAGTACTATCAGAGACCGCAATCGGAAAGTATTCGATTGCGCAATATCCCACGGAAACCCTCTCGTGAGAGAAGCCACTGACTATAACATAGAGAACCCCCTTATGCTTTAAACGTCCCAGGCACGCCCTGGAGTGATGGGCTACTCACCAATCCATACTGAGTAGTGAAAGCTGCACCTCTGTAGAAATTAACATTTTTTTAAATTCAGATTCAAACTTCTCTTCTCGGCCACTTTTGAGTTTTTTTTTTTTATGTTCTGGTTCCCACGAAAAGGGATATCCTGTAATGTTCAGAGAACATCGTGGGAACCAAGGGAAAGAAGGTAGGAGTTGGTGTTCTTCTTAAATTTCTGGAGGTTGTATGCCTCGGGGAACACCTCCCTAGGCAATGAGTTCCAAAGCCTCGCTGTTCGTTGGATGAACGAGTCTTTGGAGAGTGATGTTCTGCAGGTCTCCAAAGTGATCACGAAGGGGTGTGATGACTGAACTTGACGGGTTAATCTCGAAGAGACTGCCAAAGCAGGAACGATTGTTGATATTTCAGAAGAGCATCGCCCATGAAAATATCTATAAAATAGAGACAAATCGCCAACTTTCCTACGGTGTTCCAGACAAGTGAGCGAGTTTGTAAGCGAGGCATCACCGACGAGACAAATTGACCTTTTTTTAACAGAATCCAATAGCCTCAGGATATGTTTAGGTGCCGCGCTCCATATATGGGAACAGTATTCCAGGACAGGTCGGATCTGTGCCTTATAGATCATAAGCAGCTGGGTGGGGGTGAAATAGCTCTTGGCACGAAACAAAAAACCAAGTTTTTGGGATGCACTTTTGGCAATGGACCTCACGTAATTTTCCCAGAAAAGGTTATTGCTGATAGTAATACCAAGCATCGATATGGATGACTTCAGTGGTATGGTTACTCCTGACAAAGTTATGTTAGGCACAGTGAGATCGACTTTTCTAGAGAAAAGACATGCTTGTGTTTTGTTTGTATTGAATTCTACCAAGTTATTAGATCCCCACTCGAGAATTGTTGCTAAGTCCATATTTATATTATTAACATTTCTTCCTCGTTCATTTCTGGTTTTACGGCCTGATATAGGGGCCCTGGAAGAGAAAGCGGTATGGAGGGTACTATCATCGGCAAAGCTGTGTACTGGACATGAAGTTGCTTTCAACAGGTCGTTGATGTGAAGTAGAAATAGTGTTGGTGCGAGAATAGATCCTTGCGGAACACCAGCATTTATGAGTAGAGTGTCAGATGACACTCCATCGACCACTACATGGAGAGACCTGTTTGAGAGAAAACTAGCAAGCAGAGAACACAGCTGAGGGGGCAAGCCATAAGACGGAAGCTTGGCGAGGAGTCCCTGGTGCCAAACTCGATCGAACGCCTTGGAGATATCTAATGCCACAGCTAAAGTTTCCCCATACTTCTCAATAGATAGCTGCCATATATGTGAGACGTAAGCGAGCAGGTCACCAGTTGATCTCTGATGGCGGAAGCCATATTGCCTATCGTTGACAATTCCTGAGTCTTCCAGATATTTCATGAGCTCGATGTTGATGGCTTTTTCCATGACCTTTGAAATAATAGATAGCAGTGCAATAGGTCTGTAGTTGCTAGGTAGGGCCTTTTTGCCTTTTTTAGGGACTGGCTGTACTCTTGCAATTTTCCAATTGGACAGAAATACCCCCAAATTTTAAGAGTGGTTGAACAACTTGCAAAGAACAGGTGTTAGTTCGGGGGCACATTTCTTGAGAACAATCGGCGGGATTCCGTCAGATCCACAGGCTTGGTTGGTTGGTTGGTTGGTTTGAGGCTGACGAGCCAGAGACAGGGTTGGCACTTAGCTTCCCTTGATACTGCGACCAGCTGGGGTCTATTGTATCACTCTGTCGTCAGTGGTTCCTCATTCAAACAGGTTTGTGCCTTTAATTAGGTTAAGAAGCCTGTTGATAAGGTTCTTCGAATTCATGCCTGTTTCCGGGCTGATCTCTCCAAAGGTTCTGTGTCGCCTACTAATTAGGGCGCCACAGTCGAAGATGATATGAGAGGCTGTTTCCTCCTCTTCATCACACAGCCTACACCCCACGGTTTCCCTGCGTACTCCCATGGTGTTTAGGTGTTTTCTTAGGCCGCAGTGTCCAGTCAACAGACCTATTATTATACGAGCCTTCGTTCTGTTCAGGTTCAGAAGGTCAGCCGTCAGGGTCCGGTTTGGATGCCACACCATGACTTTGCTGTGTATTTGCCCGACAGTTTGATCCCAATATTGTTGGTGTCTTCTTTTTATCCACTCGTCGATCAGGGTCCTGCATCGGTATTTGCTAATCCCGTGTGCAGGTTCTGGCCCTGTGAATAGCTTTTCAGATGCTTGTCTAGCTAGCTGGTCCGCTTTGACGTTGCCTTCAATGCCTCTACAGGCTTTGTGGGTGTTGAGACCCAGCAAAATCTTTCTGATAGTACGTTGGCGAAAGGTGATCTCGGGCATGTGACTGTCAATAGGTGTAATGTTCGGGGGTTGTTTTCCCGATGAATCCAGAGTGGAATTTCCAGCAAATAGGAGCGCAAAGATATTGGCTTTTTCCTGGGCAGTCGTTGCTAGTGTTCCATCTTCTTTGGTTAGAGGAGGAAATGAGCTGGAAGTGAAGTTTCTTCCCACAGCTTTGGCGAAAGACCAAAATGAACGGGATCCGTTAGGACATTCAGCAAGTTTTGATCTTATTTTGGCATTGTGAGCATCTTTTGAGCATTCTATTGTCTCTTTGCATATGCCTCTAGCCTCGACATATGCTGCTCTGGTCTCAGGGCCCGGATTTTTTAGCCATCGATGGTATGCTGCCTGTTTGGAAGCCACAGCTCTATAGCAGTTTCTGTTAAACCAGGTCTTATCGGGTGATGTTCTTCTTTCGGTATCCGGTATGTAGGTTTGCATCCCCAACATGATGATTTCAGAAATTGTCTCAGCACATCGTGTTGGATCTACTGAAGAGAAACAAACTCTCTTCCATGGAAACGCTGAGAAAAACATACGAAGACCTTCCCAGTCGGCCGAATTTTAATGCCACATGAGACGGGGTGGTATTGTGCAGCTCGATGGTAAATGGGAAGAGCATGTTGTGGAGATGAGGGTGTGATCAGAGTTTCCAAGTGGGGCACAAACTTCTATTTTATACGGGTCAGGATTGGTGGTGAGGAAAAGATCTAGTGTATTGGCAGACTGGTTGTTGACATCAGGGATGCGGGTTGGTAGCTCGACCAGTTGTTCTAGACCATGAGTGATGGCGAAGGCCTTGGCTTGACGACTCGCATCATCTGTTTTGTTAGAGAATTTGAGCCAGGCCTCGTTATGTACATTAAAGTCTCCCATGATTATGGTTTCAGCTGTTGGATGGTTCTCCTGAATGAAGTCCAGTTTGAGTGATAAAAACTCAAAGAGGTCGTTATATGAAGGTTCATTAGGTGAAAGGTAAAGGCAGCAGAGGAACTTAGTCAGTTTGGTATCAGATAGCTTGAACCACATCACATCAAAGTCTTTCGGTTCCAAACTCTCTTCACGCTGGCATGAAAGGTTAGCCTTAGCGTAAAGGCAGACTCCACCTTTGAACCTGAATCGAGAATGGAGTTCGTAACCAAGACAAAGCATATGGACCTTGTTGGTGGACGAGTTTACTTGTGTTTCTGTTAGAGCAAGAATATCCGGTTTTTTCGTCTGTAGGTGATGGTGGACGTCATTGATGTTCTTGTTGAGTCCGCGGATGTTGCAAAAATTATTCTTCAATGTTGAGTCCCCTCGAGTACCTCTCGCCCGGAAATCCATCATCATCATCGTGGAAAGAGCTAGAGACCGGTCTCTAGTCGTTATCCAGACAAAATTCTCAATTCGTGAATGACTGTTGCCCACTTATTTGATGTTCGAAGAGTAAGAGCCTTCGGGTTACACTTGACTACAGTAACAGTGATAGGAGATGATGAACTATACAATAACGAGAAGACATTTATCATTATAGAGCCGATGTGATTGGTTGTCTCTGTGAAATTTTGGCCATTTGATTGGTTCAAAAATAATGAGGGTACTAGTCAATGTAAAATTGAAATTATCACAATCAGTTGCATTCGAAATAAAGTTCTAATTGTCTTCCGAAAGTGTTTTTCGACTTTAACAATACAATTCACCCTTCAATTGAATTCACGAAAGAAATGAAAACAGATAATTCTTTAAATTTTCAAGATCTAACTATATCAAAAACCAGCAATAAACAAAACTTTTCAATTTTCCATAAACCTCCATATACCGACATCACAATACACAGTACATCACTGCATCCATACCATCATAAAGTAGCCGCGTATAACACTATGATACACAGATTAATTAATATTCCGCTCACAGGAAAAAATTTCAATAAAGAATTAAATATAGTTGAACAAATTGCTATTGATAACGGTTATAGTCCAATCCTTATGGATAATATTCTTTCAAGAAAACTTTATGAAAAAGCTATAATAGAAGTGATTCCTACTCAGAACGACAAACATAATTTCAGATTTATTACATATTTAGGCCATCGTACCGAAAAAAAATCGACATTTTTGGGTAAAAATAACATTAGTATCGCATATAACACAGAAAATATTTCAAGTAAATTTATTGAGAACAATTTTTGGGGAATTTTTATTTTTTAGGAAATATCCTCAGGTCGATGTTTATTTTCAGGGGCGAGTCTTTTGATGTGAACAAATATAAGCCTGTGTCTGGGCCCCATCATAGTTCATAAGGGAATCAGACTACCTATATATATACTAGAAGCTATTCTGCTTCTGATTTTACTTTTTCTGATCGGTAATTAGTTTTTAATATATTTGACGACAGTTATTTTGAAAACCAATTGACTGATTTGAAAATATGTGATCTTTTGCTCCATGGTTTCCTATAAAATGGAAAAATACAAACCCCTAGGGTGTGCGGGGGTATGAAACATTAATTTTCAGGAATGGAAAGCTTATTTCATGAATTAGGATGATGTATCATTATCAAATATCTAGAACAATATATTACCCTTTCCATTATTGAACAAATGATCCTCCATTTCACACCATAAATGATTTTTCCGGGTTTTCCGAAGAAATATAACAAATATGTAATTTTTTTGCACTCATTTTCTATAACTCTTATTACAGTGAAATATATCTCCCAATTTTGTATTCATTTTTCGATGTTTTACTAATTGCTTTATTTCCTGCCCACAATTTTTGACTGATTTTGAGGATTTATGTTCGCGATTTGAACACTATTCCAAATTCCTTCCGAAATTTCAAATTATTATTATGTTTTCCGAAGAAATATAACAAATATGTAATTTTTTTGCACATATTTTCTATAACTCTTATTACAGTGAAATATATCTCCGATACAATTTTGTATTCATTTTTTGATTTTTTACTAATTGCTTTATTTCCAGTGCCCACAATTTTTGACAGATTTTGAGGATTTATGTGTCGTGATTTGAACACTATTCCAAATTCCTTCCAAAATTTCAAATTATTATTATGTTTTTGTTTGTGATGATATGACTTGGTCTTCTGGCATTTCTCTGTGGACAATTAAAGGCTGCTATCCCTCGGGAGTTGCGAACCAAGTGATAGTGGAACAAGCAGAAAAATCTATCGAATCTGGATTATATAAATTAACATGTGGCTCTTGTGCAAGTTTTTACATAGGCCAAACAGGCAGAACATTCAAAAAACGATTATCAGACCATATGAACTGTTTTGTCAATGGAAAACAAATTCAACTTTTGCTACTCACCTCTTGACTGAAAAACATAGTTTTGTTAACGATTTCGACATATTACATACAGAAAAGAAAGGTCATAAACTCGACCTTCTAGAAAGTCTAGAAAATAAATGAAAAAAGTCGCAATATTTGTTTTATGACCAGATCAACTTAAATAATCTCCTTTGTTGAATTTGTTTTACTGAAGATTAAACGGGTAATGGGTATAATCTTCGTTCTACTTGGTCTCATTCCTTATGAATACCTGATGGATAATCCTTGATATTCCCAATATTCTCAATTGGATTTATATACCTGCTACTACCTGCCTTGACTACTCAACAGGATTCATTGTGATTGTTGAGTTAGTATTATCTCCACTTGAAAAAGCTATTGTATAGCGAAACACGTGTCGTGGTTTTGAAAATCCAGTTTAGTGATAATCATTTAGTAAAGTGAGTGTCTTTTGTTTACTTCAATATCGATTTTCACCAAGTTTCGACCATTCAAGGCGTATTCTACAAAATGCCCAAAAGAAAAAGAAGCAGTGCTTGGTATAAGGGAGTACACCAGGAAACTGAAAATATTCTTAATGCAATTTTTACATAAACTCCGTCACAGCATGCAAAAGGACAGTTAAGTAATCAAGTTGAAACTATTAGTGATAGAATGGATTTAAGTTTTTCTGATTCTGATAGCAGTAGTTCGATCTTACAATTCTTGTTTTTCAGAGATATACCCGTAGTGACAGAAGAAACGGGTTAATGAAATATTTGTTATTATTATTATAAGTATATAGAAATAGACCTGTTCAAATTCATGTTGTTTCATTTCATTGTAGGGAAAGGGTGCGCAATCTGCGGAAATCAAATGTTTTTTCTTCTAAGTGGGACCTGTAATTCCAATCCACAAATACTCTGAGGAAAACAATTACGTATTGCACTACTACATAATTTTTGAAATGGAGTTTTGTTTCTTGGCGGATGTAAGCAAATACATTGCTTGAATTGTCAGGCATAATTGTAGAAGTTCATATTATTGATGTACAAGTGCCATTCAAGATTTTATATTTGAGGATACTCATGTGGGGAAACAGTTGTATGTTTCTGTATCTTCTTAATTTCTGAAATTTCAGGAAATGGTTATTTTGTTCTGAAAACCCTTCAGAATATTTAGAGAATATTACTATCATATTCCTGAATTACTTTGAATATTCTCATAATATCCATAGAATATGTTCATGGAATATTCTAGGAATATCCTTTCTGGAATATTCATTGAATATTGTAGGTATATTATGGATATACAAGGAATATTTACAGAGGATATTCCAGGAGTATTCTTTCTGGAATATTCATGGAATATTCTGGGTATATTGTGGATATTCCGGGAATATTCCCCATGGAATATTCAAGGAATATCTGAAATTTTCCCCACAAGCACATTCTAGGAATATTCCAAAAAAGATATGTATATCCTTGGCACATTTAAGAATATTCCAATATCCCAAAAATAATATTCTATGAATATTCAGTGCTGTCTGGGCACATAATCGTATTGTCATCAAAACTAAAGGTGTGTACCAAATTTCAGATCAATCGGTCAACAGGAAGGGGGTAGAACCGTTTAAAAAAAATTTCTTTCTCTTTCAATTGCTTTGTTCGTATAGTGCCGCTTATCTTGACAGAAACGCGAATCAATTTCCAACTCAATTTTTATACTTTTGCAGAGCCTCATCCCGTGTTCCCATCATTACTATTTGGACGGAATGTTGAGACTGTATGAATTGGACGAGAGTATCATTGCACTACACTATAAGTGTATTCAGATCTTCACATCTGAAAATCAGAGAGATACTTGGGAACATCCACATTCGATCAGATTCCAAAAGCCCGGTTGAAAATCACGGCGAATCAGTCCGAGAACAGTTTTATTGTGCTGTCTCCTTCTTTCGAAAGGTACCAAATAACAACATCCTTGGCGGGCAGCGGGCATATCAGTGCTATCTAGAGCTCTACCTTCCGATGGCATTCCAGACAGAAGAATGCCAGCGAGTAAACTGTGTGGACGCACGTGGGAAAATAGCCGAGTCGAACGAAATTCATAACATGCCGGAGATTTATTTGAATATTTTGTTTTATCGTTTCACTAATTGGAAGCGGAAAGGATGAGATTGGAATGGAGGAATGCTTTCTAGTGAAGGGATTGGGAGTACTGGAAAAGAGGAGCGACGCTCTGTAGGTTATCCATATAGACTAGTCGAGAAGTGACTTTCCTGCGAAAATTTGTTCCAAGACTCCAAAATTTTTTTTTTGTATTTTTTGCTGACGAAAATTGCAATTGTTATTGAACAAAAACAAAAACAAAAAATAGGGTTCAGTTCCTTGGGAATAACTCAAAAACTATAAGCGATAGAAAAATATTCTTAAAGAGGAGGGAATTTCCAATGAACAAGTCTCAACTCCCGGAACTCTATCTCCATTATTATTTATATTCTTGATTTAACGCTGAAAATAGGGCTCCGTGCGACCGCTACGGCATGCGCGCGTCGTCTCTAAAGAGAGTACACCACATAAAATATTTTTTTATAGTATTGAATATCAATTTGAGAATTTTAATGAGTTATGGTGTGTTTTTAAAACTTCCGTTAGAGGAAAAAATGAGTTTACTTTTCAACAAGTTAGGCATTTGTTAATAGGTCCTTTTTCTTCGGACCTCGATTTTCATAAAAAACTTCATAAATGTTTAAATAATAACTCTAAAAAAATTTCGTTCCTTGGAGCCCTTCTCATATACACACTTAACAGGATCACTATATAAAATCTTCAAAAGTTGTTTATTTTGTTTATTATATTTTTTTAAAGTTAATCAAAAGTTTAAAATTAAAAAAAAATATGTTAGAAAAAACATGTATCCATGTTTTGCTATTGCTGTTTTTGCATCAACCATTCAATAACATTCGACAAAATATGTTTAGGACATTTGTTTATAATGTGTTTATAAACAAATCTGTTAAATATTTAAAAAAAATATTCTTACCATTTTGTTGTCTAGAGAATATTGGGATAAAATTTTTTTAAAGAAAAATCTTATCGTTTATAATCGTATTTTTTTATTTCCACAATTTAAATAATTATTTAAGATTTTGTTTTCTTCATAAATTATAATTGGCATTTTTTAATAGAAAAATATTTTTTATTTCATTATAAATTCAATTGTTTATTAGGTTGACAATTTGTTATTAACAAATTCCAAATTTTTATTTTTATTTTTTCTGAAACTACTAAACATTACAAAGACAACCATATGCAACAAAGTGTCGGTTTTATTTTAATTTTTATAGATTTATTTAAAATTACGGTAGGTATATAATTTTGTATAGAAATTAATAATTGAAAAACCGATAAATGAATGATTTTACTGCAAAACGGTATATCCTGGGTATTTATTAACAATAAATACATGATGAAGTTGACATTATTTGAATAAGTCCGTGTATTGATCTGTTTGAAAATATGAATAGGATTTGTTGAAAATATAAACAGGATGTTCATGAAAAAATCTTTCTATCAATATTCAATTGAGAATGTTTCCCTTTTCAACATGAATAGGATGTTCATAAAATCAGATGTGGAATCATCTGCGACTTAAACATAAACTTTAGTCACTATCTTCCATTGATAACCTCTTGTGGGGTACTCATGTTGAAAGGGAAACATTCTCAATTGAGAATGTTTACCTTTTCAAGTCCGTGTATTTCATGAATAATTAATGTTAATGACTGAAACCAATTTTTTTTGGATAACTCGAATGCTATAAGCCTACAAAATCGTCTTGAAGTACAAACGGGCTAACTTTCATAGTTCAAAAGAATTGTGAGAAGTAGATAACGGAATTTCTTATGAACAAATGAATATAAACAGGAAACCATGACAGATACAGACTTGGTGAAGAATTTATTTGAGAAATCAGCTAATGCTCTATAAAATCATCTTGAATGTTGATAACGGTATCTGTAATTTTCGACACTTTGTTGGATATGGTAGTTTTTGTAATTTTTTAGAAGTTTCAGAAAAAAAAATGATATTTGGAATTTGTTTATAACAAATTTTTAACTTAAAAATTTTAAATCCAATTATGATTTCCAAAGGAAATAAAATTCCATAACTAATTATTTAAATAATTAATTTAAATATAAAAAAACGATTATAAACAATAATTTTTTTTAAGGTTTGTTTTTTTATTATATTCTATAGACAACAAAATGGCAATTTTTTTTATATCAAACCAATCAATTTGTTCATAAAAAATTTCCTAATTTTTTTTTTAAATGTTATTAAATGCCTTCGTGTGATGCGAGAACAGCAATAGCAGAACATATAGATAAACTTTTTTTTTTAATTTTTAATTTTTTGTTGAAAAACAAAATAATCTGAACAAAATGAACAACTTTTAATAACTTTCATAACGTGATCTTGTGATATATAAGAAGGGCTAACATTTTTCAGAGCTATTTCAAACATTTATGCCGTTTTTTTATAAAAACCTACTTCCGATAAATAAGGATCGATTAACAAATTCCAACGGGACCTTGTTCTTTGAAGTGTTGAAAATACACCATAATTTATTCAAATTTTTAAATTGATATTGTGCCCTATTTTCAGCGTTAAATTAAAATTGTGAATAATGAAGTTAGGGTTCCGGAAGTCAGAACTTTTCTATTGGAAATTTATCTCTCTTTAAGAATGTTTTTTCCGATATTGGTTATCTCTTATAATTTTTGAGTAAATGTGAAAAAAACTGAACCAGCTTTTTTTTTGTTAATTACAATTGCAATTTTCGTCAGCAAAAAAAACAAAAATGAATCTTTTTCAGAATTGCATCCTGAATCGAATAAGCTATTGCTTATATTTTTTGGAGACTTGGAACAATTTGTCGCAGGAAACTCACTTCTCGACTAGTCTAATATAGGTTTTCAAAAAAAGGCAAAATAACTGAGAATATCCTGAATTCATGGATCTATTGGTATGGAGAAGTTTTCAAAAAAATTATGTCATCTCTGTTAATGAGAATTATTTTTTGGAACCTGCTCAATATTTCGTCAAATTAGATATCTAAAAAACGCGATGGCTTTGCCAGTCGGAAGGGGAGTATTCACAATTGATTCATTAATTGTGAAATTACTATCTATCAAGCTAACGAATCATGTCTTACAGAAAATGGAACGTATTTTCATTGGCAAACACAATAATCATTTCTATTTTGTGTAAACCTCATACTCTACGAGCTAAAGTTGGAAAAGGATCCAAATCTCCCTTAATGCTTCCTTATATTTTTATGTAATCTAACTCCTATCAAAAGAAAAAGTGAAAGGTGAAATAGGAATGAAGAGAACTGAAAACTGATGAGGTATATAAAAAATCAACTCATAGAGAAACTCTAATGGTATAAATATTCGGCGCGGCAATTCGAAATCTATATAATAAAAATAAATGTCAAATTGTGTTAGTAACTCATAATTCGAGAACGCCTGGACCGATTTGCCTATTTTTTTCAATGTTGGTTTATAGGGACAGGAAAATGGGAAAAGTTGCCCAGAAAATTTGAAAATTTGCTTTTTTCCATAAGATTTTTTTATGAACTTTTCCGAATTTTCCGGGCAACTTTTCCACTTTTTCTTTTCTTAAAAACATTACTCGGACTATTACGACCTTTAAAAAAAATGGGTCCAGCCGTCGTCAATTGACGCGTTTAGGAACCCGAATAGACATACATTTTCATTGAACTCAAGACCATAACTCACGATTCGAACGATAGATATGCGCAATAATTCAATTATTATGTTCGCTATGCTCCTGGAAGGGTTTCCAGGGGAAAAAAATCGGGACAAACTTGATAACGGGAAAACGAGAAACCGGGTAAACGGGAAAAAGGAAAAACGAAATAACAGAAAAACGGGATAACGGGGAACGGGATAACAGGATAACTAGGTAACGGGAAAACGGGATAACGGTATAACAGAATACCAAGAAAAAAACAGGAAATATTGAAATTTATATTTCCTATTTACTCTGTAGAAATAAATATAAAAATCCACGAAACAAGCTATGCTTACGTGGCATCGCTTATCAAAAAAAATATGTTTAGATCTAACTCAAAAAAGTATACTCTACTCTACTATATACTATTTTTTCTATACATGCTCCACAAAATACCTACTTCGGATGCTGAAAAGAATCTGCAAAATGCCACTTTACCGGACTAGCCCGGTAAAATCGTCATGGCAATACTTTGTCCGACAATTTTTTTAATTCAGAATACTTATAATTAGCACCTTGGAACTGATTCAGGAGACGCAATGAACTATAGATCAATTGATATTTCGTAGTGACAGCACACGTTTTCTTCGAAATATTTTTTGGGATGCTTATTTCATGAAAAATCAACAATAATATTTGACAAGTATTTGACAAATGTTTATTTGGGAAGCTCATACAAAAAAATGTTGTATGCAACACGTACGCAAATGGCTTTAGCGGACATCATCTTCATATTTCGGAATTGGCTGGCGCCCCGTCCGTGAACATTCCGATTCATCCGCTAAAGTCTCACTTTGCGAATTCGCCATATAAACTACTATTGTTTTTCACTAGGATGAGTGAACCCCGAAGGTTGTTATAGAAAATGTCATCTAATAGTGAATATCATATACAGTTCGGCTTTTTGAAGTCCCTTCCCCCTGTTAACTCTTGAACGGTTTGACTTAGAACAACGGGACGGAAACCATTTTGAATGAAATCACCGATACTACTTCTTGAAATGAAAGACATTGATTGCTCAATAGATGGCGCGGAGGGGCATATCATTTCGAAAATTTCTTACGGCATGGGAGGTCAAGTGGCACATCGTTGGAAAGATAAATCAATTTTTTTTTCAACCATCTAAATCTTTTTGAATTTCGTCGATACATTTCTTTACAAAATGCATTTACAATGTCAAAAATAACAAAATTTAAAATGCATTTTGTAAAAAAAACAATTGACAAAAAAAATGGATGGTTGAAAAGAGAATTGAATTATATTTCCAACAATGTGCCACTTCTATTTCGAAGAGTAGCATCGATGATATCATTTGAAATAGTTTTGGCCCCGTTGTTCTATGTCGAACCATTCAAAAGTTAACAGGGAGGGGTGTACTATGAAAAGCCGCATTGTGATTCCGTAGAACAACCATAGTTGAAATAAAAATTGAATTATCTTCTCAACGATGTGCAATTCGACCTTTATGCCTTTCGAAATTTTTAGCGCCCTTTGTCGAGTAATTGTAATGTGTCTTCTCTCGAAAAGTAGGACCGGTTATACCATTGAAGATACAAAGAAAATATAATTATCTTTGAATATAAATAAGATAAAATATGTAATTTTACAATGAAAATGTGATGTTTCATTGAACTATATAAATAGAAATATAAACGAAGTTACATCGCTTAAATATTAAGTTAGAAGCTTATATTTGGATTCATATTTCTTTAATATGATAAAATCTCAATTTTGTATGAGCTTAAAAATTTATTATTATTAGTTTATAATAAATATAAAATTGTAGGATTAGAACTTTTCATCAATAAGAAAATGTTAAAATTAATTTATGAATTAATATTATTTTTTTAAGTTATTATTATTTTTTTATTAAAATGTTAATTTCATTAATAAAGATTAAGTAATAATGATAAAATTAGTTTAATTTTATGTTGAATATTTTTTTTATTTAGCAGTATATTTCATGTCTCATTATTCACATGAAACCGTTCAGAAGTTATCAAGGTGAGGGTACCATTCAGATCCGCACTTATACTTGACATTTCGAATGCATATTGCAGAAAACCATTTGAAAGAAATTCGAAAAAATAGGATTGTTGAAAAGATAATTGAATTATCTGTTCAACGATGTGACACTTGACACCCCCATCCCATTTGGAATTTTTAATTCGATATACTTCCCCGCGCTATCTATCGAGCAATCACAATGTATTCAATTTCAAAAAGTATTGGTGATATTCAAAACGGTTTTTGTCCCATCGTTCTAAGTCGAACCGTTAAAAAGTTAACAGGGGGGGGAATATGAAAAGCCGCACTGTATTTTATCGCATTACTAGCTGATAGCTAGGACTTCAATTTTTGAATTTTTTCCTGTTTTTTTGCTGTTGTAGGATCTAGCTCATGCCTGAGGCTTTGCTCGCTTCCCATTATCCTGTTACCATGTTATTCCTTTTTCCGTTAACGCGTTTTCTGTTATCCCGTTTCCTGTTATCCTATTTTCCCATTTCCCGTTATCCTGTTTTCTTCTTTGGGTGGTATAATTTATTTCGCAGCGAAAGTAATGCTTTGTGACGACTATTACAAATTCACTAACCACTGTTCACCCCTTTTGGGAAGGAATTTTCATATGAGGTTAAACACGATTTATTTAATCAATCAATCAATCAATCAATTTATGTATCACAAAATATACATATAAATTCAATCACAAGGACCGAAGACAGATGAATTTTTATGACAAGTCACAAATAAATATCAAACAAAATAAAATAAAATACCTACCATTAGATTAAAATACATGATAAAAATTGGAAATTCATCTTCACAGGAACATACTTTTCGGACAATATAGCATAAAAAGGTAGAAGACGTGAATACACAAGAGACAACAAGAGAGACAGTCTATATTGAATACAAATCAAATCAATTGCATATATCGCGAACATAACACAAATTATACTAAGTACTCATCTATTGTATAGCAGGCCTCCTGAACTAGCTGCTGTTTTAGTCTTGTTTTGAAAATATTCAAATTGAGGGAGCTCTTAATATGCTCATCAAGAAAGTTGTATAATTTACAGCCAGTAAAAAAAAACTTTTTTGGTACAGCGTAGTCCGGTGATTCTCAGGTTGTAGTTGGCCTTTGAAACGTGTATTATGGTTATGCGTCCCAACAGTATTCAAAAAATTGTTTGTTTTATCTGTAACAGAGAGCCAAAATACTAATTTTCATGGCTCTAACTAAAAAACTAATGGAACCCCTATACAAATTTTCAGTCCCATTTCATCTCTTTAGGTGTTGAATTTCTAAAAACACTGAGAAATCTATCTCTTTGTTTGTAACAATTACCCCAGATACCAATTATAATGACACTAACTTAAAATCTATCGGAACCCACATACAAACTTTCACCACTTTAGGGGTTGAATTTCTGAAAACATTGAAACACTTATTTCTTTATTTGTAGGAAAGACTTCGAATACTAATTTTTACGACTCTAACATAAAGACTAACGGTACTCCTATACAAACTTTCAGCAACCATTATAACCCCATCAGGGTTCAATTTTCAAATACTCTGGAAATATGTGTATTGAAACAAAGGCCGAATACCAATTTGCATTACAAAACCAATGCTACTTTCACTTTCACCCCCTTTCTCACCCCCTTTTCACCCTATAGGGAAAGGAATATCAAAACATTCCTTAGTGGTTATCTATGTCATCATAGCAATACGCTGTGAAAATTTCAGTTGTTCAGATCCAGCGGCTTGGTATGTGCTTCATCGTCAATCAGTCAGTCAGGAAATGTAATTATATATGTAAAGATAAATTTGAGAATACTATAGACCAAATGAATTGCTCAGCACCTAAAAATTTATCAAGAGTATCCGACTTTTACACGAATTTCACAAGAGAGGCAGTTATTGAGAAATATGTGTTTTATTCATATAGGAAATCAAAACTGTTGACTCTAAAAAACAATCTCATTTTGAAACATCCCATCAATCAATAGATCGATATTGAACTAATCGATCGAATAGTTGTTTAATACTCCAATCAATAAATGGGGCAAGGCAAGGGTTGTTCCACGAATGCCACATTTCATTCATCTTCATTGTTGATATCTATCCAGCAGAAAAGTTTTTCTTGGGTATAGAGCAACGATGATTTGATTTCATAATTCATTTATCCCATTGTTTAATGAGCAATCGTACACGAGATGGGGCAGATAAGATTAATCCTGACTCATCTCATATTCCGGACCACTAATGAAGTCCACAATATACCCATCGACAGTCACTTACGACTTGTCAGTACCCATTTCAATTTTGAAACTGATTAGAATTCACCTGGGATTCATTGCGTCAAGCGCAATCAATCCCATCGTCTCTTTATCTCAGATGCTGATCAATCTTTTGCGAGGCTGTCCAATAAAATTTAACCCTTTGGCTTTATTTAGTGACGGCCGAAGATCTATTGAGACAAAGTCACTTTCTGTTTGGTATTGAGTTTCTTCATGCTAAAGACGTGCGAATCATTAAGGATGAACCACTGAATGAATTATGGGTGTTTATCGGGTTGGTGAGTGCTCGGGAGATTTTCAGTTCGTACATATTGGAGATATTGTTAGAGGTTATGTTTTGTGAAAGAACACTTTTCGAATATTAAAATTTTACACAACCTAATGGGGTAAAGAAATTTGTTCTAACAGAGGAGAATATGATAAGTTGATGTTTCTGTATATTAATATCTGCTATTTCTGATACATGGTTTTTCTGGATTATGAAATCAGTCCATCACTGTTTCACCATTTCCGATTATGTTCCTCTGGCTTCAATTTTTGGTCTCTATAGTAGCGAGGACAAATCGAATAAACACGTCAAATAACGATTTTCGGGGAATCAACAGTATTATACCACCAACAATTGGTATCATTTCAATCAGTGGTGTTTTCTGTGTGGGAAAAACCATGTCATTATTTTCTGTGAAGTTAAAAAACATGGCAAGCATTGAACTGACCACCGATGGGGGTTTACCTCTAGGAAGCAATAGAGGGTACAATAGGCTTGACAATGATTGGAATCTCTGCATTATATTCCAGTTTCAAAAAGATGGAAATGTTAGAAAAACGAGACAGAGTGGTTTATTCGTTGTTAGAGGTTATGTTTTGTAAAAGAACACTTTTCGAATATTATAATTTTACAGAACCTGATGGAGTAAAGAGATTTGTTCTAACAGAGAGAATATGATAAGTTGATATTTCTGTATATTAATATCTGCTCTTTTCAATACTGGTTTTTCTGGATTATCAATTCAGTTCATCACAGTTTCACCATTTCCGCTTATGTATCTCTGGCTTCAATTTTTGGTCTCTATGGTAGCGAGGATAGATTGAATAAACACGTCAAATAACGATTTTCGTGGAACTCGACAGTATTATACAAACAAATGGTATCATCGTAATCAGTGGTGTTTTCTGTGTAGAAAAAATCATGTTGTCATTATTATCTGTGAAATTAAATCATGGCAAGCATGGAATTGACCACCGTTGGGAGTTTACCCCTAGGAAGCAAGAGAGGGAGCAATATGCTTGACAATGATTGGAATCTCGGCATTATATTCCAGATTAAAAAAGATGGAGATGTTAGAGGAACGAAACAGAGTGGTTTAATTCGTTTTAAGGAATCATTTGATATACGTAAAAAGTATATTGACTCATCATCGCATAATTTATTTGATCGACTTGAAGGTTAGTGCCAGTAAATATAGGTAGGGAATTATCAATAGGTAATTTGCTGAAATCACTTTTTTTTTCATTCATGTAATTTTTCAGTACCCAATATGGATATATTAGAAACTCAAGCCAAATGGCATGGCAATTGTTGTGCTTCACTTAGGTACTAGCAGCTCAAATATCAAACGTATGTAATAATGTTTTAGACATTTAGCAAATTCTGAAGGGATTTACATAGGTAGACTACAATTATCTCAGATTTCCTTATATATATATATATATATATATATATATATATATAATATATATATATATATATATATATATATATATATATATATATATATATATTGTAATGTAATGATGAATTGAATAATAATAGTTGTTGTTAATAATATGAAAATAGCTAATAGTTTTCGCTATCCTTTGTGAGCCAAATTGTTATAATATAGATAAGTATTTTCGCCCTGTATAATATTTTGTATGATGTTATAATAATTGCTAGCTACGTCACTGTTCTTTTGTCACGTTGCTGCCAATTGTTATCATTTTCCTTACCACAGCTAAGCTCAGTTGGTACGCCCCTTGTCTCAGATAGCCGGTTCAGGCAATTGAGCCACTAGCCACTGCTTGATATGTCAAATTTCTATTTATTCAATGGTCATAAGTATGATTGTTGATCATTGTAGAAAACAAACGACAAAGTATCAAAAAGCAATTATTTCCTTTATTCAGGAAAACTTAATTTCACCTGGCCTACGAAAGATAACTTACTCTACAAATATTCATGGATAATCATGAGAAAAGTTCATTGGTAAAATAAACACAACCTCACTTTTACCTTAAAAGTGAAAATTTCTTTAATAGTTCGAAATCAATTGATATGAAGTTCTTCCGATGGAATGTGCGTTATTAGTGAAATTGTTCAGTTCGGAATGTGCACTATGGAAGGTTTATACCTGATTTGGATTCCCTTCCACTCCAATGCTATCAGGAACTCCAATACCAAATAGAAAAGGACCATACAAATTCAGCAATCAGCCTTGGATACTTGTATACGGTGTACATATAAGGTAATGTTGGTTTTTCCGCTTATAATGTTGAAAATTATTCAATTTTTCTTTTTCCCAAAATATAACGTGGCATTCGTTTCAAATTTATTCTCGATCTCCCTTGTGGCTTTGTTTTTTGTCACCTGGATACCATTTTTTTTTTCCTTCCCTCTGATTCGAATTTTTGAATTCGCGCACTATATTGTCACTTGTTCACTGTTTGTGGTTATTTGTCATAACTTATACATACAACTATTTTTCCATTCTTATTAACTATGTACAAATTTCAATAATAATTGCCTCTGACACTCTCTCGTTCTGATTCCCTCACAATTTCAAATTCTACATGTGACCATCTGTTCCCTGATTGGCTATTATCATCAAGAAGTTTGCTGTTCTACCATTGGCTACTTTTAGTTAGCTACAATTTCATATACTGTATGTTTCAAATTTATAAATTTGTAGATCACATTTTATTCAGGAAATTTTTGTAAATCTAGACTTTTTGTTGTCTTTTGAAGAATTATGGGTTGTAATCATTATGACAGTGTATGAAATTGATTGTGTTATATAATTTGGATATTTTTATCTATTCATATCATACAGAGGCTTAATAAAGGAAATAGAATTTCAAAAATTTGTAAAAACAATCTCTTGAAACTAATAGCTAATCAATAATTATTCTTTTTTGTGAGTTTTTTCTTTTTGAAATATCTAACTGGTTTTTCATAACATAACAATATATATACATATATACATATTTATATATATATATATATATATATATATATATATATATATATATTTGGCTTGTTTTTCTTGGGTTTTAGGTTCGTGGATCTGACTTTCATAAATCAATTACAACTTAGTTTTGGTATAACACGTGTAATTCATACGTTTCTACGTTTCGACGGGAGGATCCTCGTCTTCATCAGGATTACAAACATTACAACTCTTCAAACATAGGATTCGTTTGGACCTTCTTAGTTTGTTATGGTTTTGTTTTATATCTATAAAAGTATGATTGAGTTAAAGAAGTATCCAAACGAACTATGTTTGAAGAGTTGTAATTGAAATCTGATGAAGAGAGATCCTCCGTGAAACGTAGAAACTAGAATTACGTGTTATACAAGCCTAAGTTGTAATGATTTATGAAAGTCAGATCCACGAACCTAAACCCAAGAAAAATAGCCAAATAATATATAGTTCAAGAAATTATATATATATATATATATATATATATATATATATATATATATATTGTCAGTCATCAAATTTTCATAACACAACATTTTTTAAGTTTTCCTTTATACATTTATGATTATATAATATGTTCCTGAGCTTTGATGTCCAAAGAAAATCTCAAATTGCACACCCTCGGAAAAGAAAATGAAGATTTGCGAAAGCTCGGGTAGCAAAAAAGAGTGTACCTTCTTCAAGACCGAATCCCCGATAGATACTCGCCCGCTCGGACACGTCAACTACATTTTCGAGGGGGACATCGTTCGCGATGAAATTCGCCCGAAATATATTTCATCCCTCGGAGCTGTGACCGCCACCCCTGAATTTTTGAATGGCAACATATGGTATTCTCCTTCTTAATATCAAACAACCAAAATAAATCAATTCTATTGATTAGTTTTCGAGATATAGGAACTTGAAGTTGGGAAATAACTTTTTATTCGCTCAATCAATAAAAACAATATATGATAAAGCAACTGTCGCAATAATTGTTATCGTCAATGAACTAAATGTTCGAACTGTCTACCACCCAAATCCATACAATAGTACAAGGTCTGTTCAAAAAGAGACCTCACATTTCGTAGCATTTCCGGCGTTATTCGACGGCATTCTTCATGAATTCTCCTTCGTAAATCTTCCAGAGATTCTGGTTCGGTTGCAAAGATTTCGTTTTCCAAGTGACCCCACAGGAAAAAGTCGAGTGGGGTTAAATCTGGAGATCTGGCTGGCCACTCTATAGAGCCTCTTCTTCCAATCCAACTTCCAGGAAACATTCTATCCAAAAACGCTCTAACAGGCTGAGCATAATATGGAGGTGCCCCGTCTTGTTGAAATATCAAGTGGTCCTCATGGTAACGATCGTCATTTTCAATGATGTCCACTAATTGTAGAATAACAAATTCATCCAATAATTCCAAATGAGTTTTTCCTGTCAGGTTACCATCGAGAAATACTGGTCCAATCAAACGGTCCCCAAAAATACCGGCCCAGACATTGAGTTTTTGGGGAGTTTGAGTATGGACTTCGTGGAAAACATGTGGATTGGCATCTGACCAATAACGACAATTATGACGATTCACAGTCGAATTCAAAAAGAATGTAGAGTCATCATAAAAGCAGATGTTGAAAAGTAAATTCTCATCAGCATCTATCCTCGTAGTCATAATTCCACAAAATTCCTGTCGCTTATCAAAATCATCTTCATTCAATTGGTGTACCAAATGTATTTTGTAGGGGTGGAATTTATGATGTTTCAGGATTCGGCGGATACTGGTTCCACTGATATTGGTGACACTAGCCAATTTCCTTATGCTCAATGTTGGGTCTGCATGAACTTGTCCTGAAAGTGCAACTTCAACAGTTTCATTTCTCAACGGAAATTCATGTTCTGGGTCTCGTTTATTGTTGGCTACTGATCCAATTTGACGAAATTTCTGTACTAATTCTAGAACGTATTTTTTGCAACATGTTTATCTGGATGCGTTCCATTGAACAAATTAACTGTACGGTTACCGCACTCATCATTCTTGAAAAAAATTGTTATTATTTCAACTCTTTCCGCGATCGTATACACCATTATTGCGGAAAGATATTCAGCAGCTTTAGTCAAGTTTTCACTCTAATGTCGTTTAATCAAATTCGAGAAAACGTCTTTTTATCGATTCTTAAGAACCTTTAATTTTTAAATGAGGATGAAATAAAATTTTCAAACGGAATTGCATGTTATTTGTTGGTAAACAGTTAGGTCATTTAATTCCTTGACAATGATAATTATCTTTAGAAAGTTGCATTGTTACATGTTATTTTTATTGATTGAGTGAATGTAAAGTGATTTCTCAACTTCAAGTTCCTATATCTCGAAAACGAATCGATAGAATTAATTTTTTTTGTGTTTGATATTGAGAGGGAAAATACCTTCCGAATGAGGTATCACTTGCCATATGTTGCCATTCAAAAATTTAGGGGTGGCGGTCACAGCTTCGAGAGATGGAATGTGTTTCGGGTGAATTTTATCGCGAACGATATCCCCTCGAAAATGTAGTTGACGTGTCCGAGCGTTTTTATATCAATCGGTTCTGCTGACCTACAGAGCCGCTGATTTGTTTCCAATGGCCCACTCTGTATATAGAAACATGGAAGGAAAGAATATCGAGGGGACTGTTGAAAACAAAAAAAAAATTTGACATACCCTCAAAGAAGTGTTAACCGTAGGCATGTGTTTCGGGCTCTCGGTACGGTGAAGAAGTGCAAGGATGAACAACACTTGGTAGTGAACAACAATCCAACGAAGTCAACAAACAGAAGCCAGCTGCACATTCGTAGTTTCGGTTAGCAGATCCTTGCACTTCTTCACCGTACTGGTGAGGACCGAGAGCCCGAAACACGTGTCTACGGTTAACACTTCTTTGAGGGCTATGTCAATTAAATTTTTCCATATATGTATATATATATATATATATTTATATATATATAAATATTGTAATGGATTTGTAAGATGATTTATTGTTGTTATGATTTGATATGATAATTATTTTCGCTCCGCGCTGGAAGCCAATTGTAATGATGGGTTGTTTTGTTAATTATTTAATTTATTATTATTATGATAACAGATATTTTTGCACTGCTTTGGGAAGCCAATCGTTGAGATATAACAATTGTTGCTAATTTTACCCACAAATATTTTCTCTACCTTCTTTGCCTTTATGTTGGGTACCAATTGTTCTGATATGATAATAGCTAATTGGTAATTTTGTCTTTCGTTGGTAGACAATTGTTATGTTATATCAATTACCAATTTTGCCAAATTGTTATGAAATAATAATTGCTAGCTAACGTTAATGTTTTCTCGCCACGTTGCTGCCAATTGTTATTACCTTATTTGCCTTTATGTAGGTTGTCAAATTATAATGAAATAATGATTGTTATTTTGCCCTTACTTTGGAAGTCAGTTTGTTGTGATTGGGTAGAATACAATAATTTCTATTTATATTTATATGTTTTGTAGAATTATTTCTTCCACCCAATACCATAACAATTTTATTGAATATATGTGAAATTTTTATTATTTTCACTCTGTGTACTTCCTTTTCTTACCACGACTAAACTAAGTTGGAACGCCTTCGCCTCAGGAGTCGGTACTGGCAATAGAGCCA
This sequence comes from Gonioctena quinquepunctata, assembly GCA_018342105.1. NCBI lineage: Eukaryota > Metazoa > Arthropoda > Insecta > Coleoptera > Chrysomelidae > Gonioctena > Gonioctena quinquepunctata. Next base: position 831,496 of record JAFIRS010000051.1, on the reverse strand, counting down.
CTGCCTATCTTGATCTCATTCGAACTATTTCGGTTCAGTGTTTATCAGTGAGATATTAGCATATCATTGTGGAAAGTAAATCAGAAATTATCAAAAACAATTATTTCCTTTATTCAGGAGAACTTTTATCAACCTGACCTGCGATAAATAACTTATAACTATGAGAAATTGTCAAATTTTCATAAAATAATGAAAAACAGTAATGGATATTGTAAATATAACCTCACTTTTTTCTCTCGAGTTGGAACAATTCTTTTATAGTTCAATACCAATTTATATAAAGTTCTTGAGATATACGAGTTACTTTGTGAAGTGATTCAGTTTGTGATGTGCACTAAAAAAGTTTATACCTGGAGCTGGAATGTCGCTGATGCATTACCTGGCCATAATCTAAATTCCTGTTCCATCCACTCCTCTCAGGAACTCTCCATTGCAAAGGAACAATCCAGAATCCCCGCAATCAGCTTGGACAAGTTTTCATGTGGAGGACAAAAATGGTAATCTTTTTTTATCCTTATTTATTTTGTGTCGGAATTATCCATTGGTTGAATTGGTTTGTTATTGTAGGAAAAACTACCTCATCATTAGTGAAAATCCTCAATTTCTTTTCTCTCAAATTTTGTACGTGGCTTCTTTCTAAAAAAATTTTTGAATCTTCTCCTCGCTTCGTTTCTTCTTCTTCTGGATACCATTTCTGTTTTGTCTTTTTATTTGAATTCTCAAAATCGCGCACTTTCTTGTCGCACTTCCACTAATTTGGTGTTATTTGAGAGAACTTATCAAATAACATATTTTACATTTCTTATAAACTAAATAAAATATTTGATCATAATTATCGTTGACGTTTCTGTGTTCTTACTTTTCCACAATTTCAAATCTTTTGTCCAACCATCTCTGTTTCCTGATTGGCGTCATCAAGAAGTTTCTTGTTCTCCCATTGGCTATTTTAGTTAGATGCAATTTCATATACTGTATGTTTCAACCTTATAATTTTGTTGATCACATTTAATCCAAAATAATTTTGTAAATCTAGACTTTTTGTTGTATTTCAAACTATCATGTGTTGTAATCATTTTTGAAAATGCAGGAAAATGATTGCATTATAGTATTTGCATATATTTACCTATCAATGTTATACAGAGGCTTCATAAAGGAAATATAATCTCAAAAAATGTAAAAACAATATCTCATGAACTACTAACTATTAAATATTTATTATTTTTGTGAATATTTCGAAAAATTATTTATTTTTCACCTTTAAAATATATTACTGGTCCTTCCTAACATAACAATATATATATATATATATATATACATAACAAAAATATATATATATATATATATATATATATATATATATATATATAATATATATATAAAACACTACTTTTGTCCTAAAAACTCCATCTTCATAACTGCCCCCCCGCAAAAAAAAAACTATGCAACTGTCACCATGATATGTGATTACACGTGTGGATCAATGTTACAGTGTTTCCCATGCACAAGGCTTCTTTTATGGGATTACACTATCATTTATTCATTCATTTTATTCACTTTCCTTTTATTATTGTTTAGTATTGTATTGTTTGTATATTGATTGCAGTAGATATAGGTGACATAAAATCATTAAAACTATTTTATTTTTATTTTTTTAATGTTCTTTTTACACCCATAAGGCTTTGCAGATTCCTTTTGTTTATTTGCTACTTTGTATATCTATCTTGTCAATATATATATATATATATATATCTATATATATATATATATATATTATATATATATATATATATATATATATATATATATATATATATATATATATATATATATATATATATATATATATATATATATATATTATTCTCTGAATTCGATTACTGTATGCAAGTTTCCACTGTAGGATGGCCAGGTAAATGAATTGGTTGACCCAATTTGGCTCGTTAGATATCTATCCCGTAAATTGAATCGAAATCGATATATACACATATAAAGATATATTAATGAACTTTCGTGGTTGAAAAAAATTGGATGTGCTGAAAAAGAAGCGATTTTTTTTCCACAGGCAGTTAATGTTGAGGAGTCTGCTTATTGAGAAGGACTGTTGGCGTGATGAATATTGACCTGTGCATCATCTGCCAGAGGAGAAAACGATCAAACAATCACCAGGAAGAAGAATTGGTTCTAATGCAAACACTGAGTATGGCAGATCAATTCGAAAAAATTTACTCAAAGATAGCGTTATCAGTTACCGACTTCAATCAATCAAATATGCTTTATTGTCCGAAGAAACAATTCTTATCGACAAAGTAATTGTAGAGTTAAAACTTAAAACCTAAAACCTAAAATTAAGTAATTAAAATAGAAAAAATGCTAGAAAGGCGTTTTAAAATTTGTATATGTAAAATGTACAAGCACAAATGTTAACAAGTATGACATTTAAGTAAAATGATAAGCAGGTACAACCGCATGATGCAAACATATTAAAATTGATACTCAAAATAAGGAGAAAAGCATATCATAGTGCTGACTAAAAGGTTCACTATTGAAAAATTCTTCCGTATTGTAGAATGGATGGATAAGAAGCAATTCTTATAATTTTTTTTTCAAATAATCCAAGAGATTCAATTTCCCTCAAATGTATTGGTAACTGGTTATACATTTTTAGACCGTTATAAATAAAAGATTCCCTAACAAGATTGTTTGTAGGGATAGGTAAGGGAAATCTCAATTTTTGCGAGGATCGTGCGTTATGGTATGAGGGCAGTGCATTATATCTGTGGCGATTCTTGTGTATAAGGCAGGTAGTTTCTAGAATGAAGATAGAAGTAACTGTGAGGATTCTATGATTTTTGAACAGACCTCTGCAAGAATCACGCTTTTTCACTTTACGCCCTAATGGCTCTTTTTTGTACAACCTGCACAATTTGTAGTAGTTTTCTGCTGGACACTCCCCATATGGCTATGCCATATACCAGGTGGGACTCAATAAGGGCAAAGTAAGTTGATTTGGCAGCTGTAAAACCCAATTCATGTGATATTATCCTGATGGCGTAGTAACTTGATGACAATTTTTTGCACAACTTCGTGACATGGTCATTGAAGTGTAATTTATTATCAATATTAAGTCCGAGAAATTTAGTGAGAGAAACATTTTCAATGTTATGAGGGCCTAGGCTCAGGGCAGAAAGTTCGCATTGGAATGTTCAGTAGGGTTGAAGAACAGTTAGTTATTGATGGAATCTTAACAGCAGCAATGGTTATTTAAGTAGAAGATAAACTTTTATAATGAAATAAATAAAGTACTGTGACAAGTTTTATATCTGTCTTCAAGATATCATATGTACATAACTACCGAAAACAATAATCTACTATCTAGATATGAAAATATAAATTCTGCTTTCCAACACTCCCACTAGAATTCATATTTTCCGGTCTTCAAATCTTAGTCCCATTTTTTCGTTTTGTTTTGAAGACCCATTTGGTTCCTATGACCTTCCTGTTCTGAGGTAAATCTGATAATACCCACGTATTATTTTCTTCCAGTTGCCCCATTTCTATTTTCATTGCCTCTATCCAGAAATCTTTGTCATCCCTGTCCATAATTTCATCAATTGATGAAGGATCACCCTTTTCATGATGTTCCGCTTGATAGCACACAAAATTATCAAATTTTCTGGGTTGTGCTGTAGATCGACTTGAACGACGAAGTTCCGAAGGTTTTTCTTCATTATTCACTTGAATGTCACTTTGTGTAGAATTGCAATTCATCGGTTCGGATTCCTCGAAATGTGTTTCTTGAATTATATCTCCCTCTGTTTCGTTATTTTCATTCGTGAAAATTGGTGAAAATTCAGACGAAATTAACATAGGAACTGACTTTTCCTCTGACGTTTGGTTATCAAATTTATTTTCAAAAACAATCACATCTCTCGATATCATTATTTGTTTCGTCTTCAAGTTGTATAAACGGTAACCTTTTATATTATCGGCATACCCCACGAAAATACATTCTTCACTTTTCGGATCCCATTTCCGTCTTTTTTGTTTTGGGATATGAGCCATAGCTTTACATCCAAAAATGCGAAGATGGTTCAGATTTGGTTTCTTTCTGGACCAAATTTCTTCAGAAGTGATGTTTCGGAGTATTTTTGTAGGAGATCTGTTGATCAAATATACAGAGGTTGAAACTGCCTCGGCCCAAAATTCTTTTTCCAGTCCTGAATCGGCTAGCATACACCTTGATTTTTCAACTATAGTTCTGTTGGATCTTTCGGCTATTCCATTTTGCTCTGGCGTATAAGTGACAGTTGTTTGGTGTTTTATATCAGATTTTCGGAGGAAATTTGCAAAAGATCGATTTTTGTACTCAGTCCCATTATCAGTGCGAATCATCTTGATTTTCTTTCCACTTTCATTTTCTGCATAGCGTTTAAAATGTTCGAAAGATTCCAGCACTTGGTCTTTTGTTGCAAGAAAATAGACAAACACCTTACGGGAGAAGTCATCGATGAATGTTAAGAAATATCTTGATCCGCCAATTGATTTAACTTCCATGGGACCACATAAGTCAGAATGTACAAGATCTAAAATTTCTGATGCTCTGTTCCCAGAATATTCAAAAGGAAGCCGGTGTTGCTTACCTTTTAAACAAGAAATGCATGTTTCATTGCTTGTATTTTCGAAATTTACACCATGTACAATACCGTTTTTAAGTAAAATCATACTGTCACTATTTAAATGTCCTAATCGTCTATGCCACGTAGTTCTGTCTATCACATTTCGCGAAGATGTAACAAGTGCAGTGTCTATCGGTGCCCAATCAAGTTCATACATATTATTGCTCATAGTTCCGGTTGCAACCAAAAATCCGTTTAGGTCAAAAATTTCACAACCTTTCGCGTCTTCAGTACAGGTATCCGTGCTTCATTGGCAATAACAATTTCGGATTTATTAAAAATTGATTTTTCTAACCAATCTTCTCTTCTGGTCATGTGCGCTGTGGCCCCTGAATCAATGTACCATTTTTCATTATCAACATTGTTTCCCAAATGTCGAGAATGGAATGATTTCGGTACACCTGATTGACATCTCACTTTTGAACCATCACATTCATAGGACTTATGACCATATTTATTACATTTATAGCATTTCGGCCCTTTTGATTTGTATTTGTGGTTAAAATGCTTTTTTCTATATTTCTCACTATTACTGATGAATGCACCATCATGATGGGATGCTTTTCCAACAACGTTCGACTTGATATCTTGTAAAAGTTTCGTTTTGATCGAATCACCTGTTATGCTTGTGCCTGAACTTTCAATCCCCATAATCATTGGTCTGTATTCATCTGTGAGGCCGGCAAGCAAAAGAGTTCCAACCCATTCCTCACTAACTCGAAATCCAATAGCATTCAGTTTGTGAGCTGTTGAAATGATCGTATTGACATATTGTTCAACAGTGTCCGCATTTTCAAGTTGGGTTGTGATCAATGTTCGGAGAAGACCTACTCTTCTGGTTAAACCTGAATCTTCAAAAGCTTTGTTTAACTTCTCCCACGCCTCTTTTGCAGTTGTGGTTTCTTGAATATGAACGAAAATGATTGGATCCACGGACAGAATTATTTTCGATCGTGCTTTCGTCACTTTCTTGGTATCGTTTTCTGTACCAAGAACACATTCCCACATATCCTCGTGTTCGAGATAAGACTGCATGGCAAATTTCCATGTTGAGAAGTTCTCACGACCTTTCAACTTCTCGATTTGAAAATTTGAACTTGAACTTGTCATTTTCTCTGGAAAGTTTCTTCTCGGAAAAATAATTTCAGCACTCTGCTGGGCCCATAACCTGATGGAATCTTAACAGCAGCAATGGTTATTTAAGTAGAAGATAAACTTTTATAATGAAATAAATAAAGTACTGTGACAAGTTTTATATCTGTCTTCAACATATCATATGTACATAACTACCGAAAACAATAATCTACTATCTAGATATGAAAATATAAATTCTGCTTTCCAACAGTTATCGTCACACCAGGTTTTAATTTGTTCAATGTCTTCTTGAATCTTGTGATGTAATGTTTGTTCATCTTTGTCATGCCAAAATATGGTGGTATCGTCAATGCAGATTCGATTGCCGCAGATATAAAATACTTATGAAGATAGTCCATCTGACTTGGTGAGAGATGAGGCGGATGTGTTGGGTATTTAAAAAAATTGGCAGTATTTGATGGAAAAAATTCAATATTAATGAACATCTTCATTAAAAGATGCATTAAAAGAAACATTCAAATTGATTTGCTGACTGCTGCATCCCGTGGGCCGAATTTTGCAGAAGAGTTTTTCCATTCTTGATTAGTGGAATAGGATATTAATTTCTACAGCCCCTCGAAGAAAGTCAAATCGAAGACATTCAAGCACTTCCAAACTTTGAAACTAACGAATGAAATTACAAACAAAGACGTTTCGGCTGATACATATGTTCCAGTTCGTCAGATTAAAAGCCATTACGAGCTCCAGAAACTGACAAGCAACGGAAAGCAAGACTATAAATCGTTCGAGTACACACTGCTCGATTCAGACGAACACTGCACACTGATTTACATCTTGATGCATTCCATTTTAAAATATGATTACAGTCTTTATCTACTGCACACTGATTTAGAGTCCAGTATTGAAACGGCCACTTTGGCCTTCCCCTACCTAACAACCAATTCTTCTCGAAGATGCCCGAACTATGGCTAGTAATATAAATTCCATATGCGTACCAAATTATTTGGTATAGGCGATACAAGAGAAGTAGAGAACTTACACTCCTATAACTTCTGAACGAAAAAAATATTCATCGACAAATCTGCCAGAGGGGTATAGATATATTTGTATGTGAAAATTTGAATAAATAACTGCACTACCTATTTATTATTCAAACAAACTTAACCTTTCAAACGCTGCATGCCAAGACACTGATGAAGATTCGCCGTAGCACTGCAAATCGTGTCCAATCGTGTTTTCCCCCTCTCTACCTACCAAACGGTCATTTCAATACTGGACGAGCTCTACATCTTGATGCATTCCATTACAATATATGATTACACTCTTTATCCAAGTGTAGTTATTGAGAAAATGGATAATTTGAGGAAGGAAATCTTCTTAAAATTCCATCTGCACTAATATGAATTATTTTCAATTAACTAACGTTGAGAAACGAGAAATGTTGGTGCCATTTTTATTAACATTAAATTTTGCATATTTCTTTGTTACGTTCAATTTGGACTTCAGAACGTTTTTCTCTGGAATACATGAACTACACTAGTTTGATTGTACAATACTTTTATTTCGTTTGCCATATAACATTTTTGGTTAGAGAACGATATTGTGTTACGCCCCTGTTTCTTGTTATTTCGCCAGCTCTGAAAAGGATTTCTTTCTGCGCATGTCGGAACCTCGATGGATTGTGATACGATGTTGCCAAACAACCAAGTGTTATTTCTCTAGACTGGACGATGCTGTCATCGATATGGTTGGAGGAAGATTATCGCCTAATGTATCGTGTTATCCTGGGTTCATCATGTTGAAGTGCACATGTTGCGTATTTTACGAGACGAAATACGGGAAATACTGGGAAGGAAGTTCTAGATCCTGAGGAAATCTTTGGAGAAGCGGCATTTTTAGGCGAGTGTGTGTGTTTCAGGTGGTCGAAGTTGATTGGTCAATTATGACACTTATTCGATGTCTTACGTCATTTTCGGTCACTTATTCGGAAAATGTCGAAAAGCCTAGAGGAGAGTGGATGATAGTCACTTGGTTTTGAAAAAAAATGTGATTTTGAATCATCCAGTGTTGGGATATCTTTCCAAACCAAATTCGGCGAATTCAGGATACATTGTTTGGGCCTGTGGGCATATTTTTTGGTATTTATCTGGATTCGAACTCTGCCGAATATTTGGGAGACTACACGCCACGCCGAACTGTTTGTCAGACTTTATATATGTGTGTATTCGTCTATGCCTGTCATGATTACTAGACCTCTTTATTGAGTACCGTGAGTGCTGAATGATTTTCCTTACCAACAGTTGCGATGGGGGCCGAATAGAATACATCCATTGCCAACTATGGGACGCAGTTTGATGGTGACAACTTAATGAAAAACCCCTCTAGGCCAGGGTATGACAATTTTTCATCAACCTCACGAAATTCTGTGTGATGGTACAATTTTTCTTTGTTTCCGAAAGACAGTTCATTTCGCAAAAGTTTCAATGTCAATGATTTCTATTCAGAGTCAGTGTTGCTGGTGGAACATTTCACCTTATAAAGTGGCTGTATTTTATGAAATGATTCATGTGTATATGACTCCACTTTGGGAGTCGAAGTTCATTATAAAATGAGAGATTAGAATAACCATTATTATTCCAATCGATGATACGATCATTGGTTGATTTTTAATTTTGATGGGTCATTTTGATCTATTGATACGATCACTAGAGTAAATTATAATAATTCTGAATGCTCTTAGTGTTTAGGAGTAGAATATTTCATTCCTTTTTATAGTTATTCTGATATAGGGAGATTCAAGTCAATCAATGATAATTTGGGGTTGATATAATACATTTTCGTTCTCTAGAATCGTATACTGTTGTGATTTTTATGGGTGATATAGGGCTTATTATTTCGCGTTGCTATAAGCCAATGGGGTTTAATAATTCAGCATTCAGCTGTTTGATATCTTTCCATGAGGAGGAAAATTTTCTAATTTGGTGTTTCTTTCCATAGAGTTTTTTTCCCTTTTGAATAATTTTTTGTGAAACTTTTGGACTTTTTTTTTTTGACTTATACATATTGAGCAGGAGCACAAATCAGAGATACGATCTATTTAAATTGCCCTTTTTATACAAAATCAAAAAAAATTGGCTATTGAAAATGCATAACTCATTTTATTTTGAATGAATATCATCGCATGGACCAATCTCGGTCAGTCACTTCAAAATCAAGGAAAATTGTCTATTGAAAACGCAAAACCCATTTTATATTGAATAAATAGCATTCATGTTCCACGTAAAGGGTTCAACTAACTTTTTGTAAGCCACAATAAAATAGTTTGAGGAAACTTAGGTTAGCATTCGTCATCGCGAGTAATGGTGAATTTTGAAGGTTATTGTAATTTGTAGTGACTTTTATGAAACAAGAACGTGGCAACCATCACCACATATCACAATCAACTGCCTGCCACATTGAAGGTTTTATGGAAGTTATCAAAACGTCACTGAAACTATCATACTCTTTCGAAAGTGACTGTGACTTCTGAGTGATATTCAAGTGGTACAGGATGGTTACCGCAACGGTTATTCTCCACTTTTAAGTTCAAAAACCTTTGAAGTGATTTGCTCAGTGGCCATAATATTTCAGACACCTCAAATGACACTAATAAGTTATAGAACTGTAGAGTGGCTACCATAGATGGGAATTACGTGACTACAACCATACAAATATGAAATTTTTGTTATTCTCACTGTATTTAGTGGTGATAACGTGATAACCACCGAGTCGAAGTTGCAGTATCAGTTTCCGTCACTATAATGCTGCTTGGGTTATTTTGATATTTGATACTTTGCTACTTCCCTATTGGGACTACAACCATACAAATATAAAATTTTAGTTATTCTCACTGTATTTAGTGGTGATAACGTGATAACCACCGAGTCGAAGTTGCAGTATCAGTTTCCGTCACTATAATGCTGCTTGGGTTATTTTGATATTTGATACTTTGCTACTTCCCTATTGGGAAGTTTGATACTTTGACAGTTTGATATTTGATATTTTGGTATTTGATATGTGTATACATTTGTAATTTGATTGGTATTCGATGCTCTGAAGCTACTGTTGTACTCAAATTGACGTTCGAAATTTGATTATTCGATACTTGATAATTTGATATTTTTTATAAATCAATAATTTGATAATTGATGATTTGATAGTTTGATACTTGATATTTTGATGTTTGATACTGTGTTATTTCGATATTTGATACTTTGGGATTCTGATAGTAGGAAGTTTGATACTTTGACAGTTTGATATTTTGGTATTTGATATCTGGAGACATTTGTGATTTTATTGATATTCGATGCTCGAATGCTACTGTTGTACTTAACGCCTTGGAGTATTTGATATTCTGCTTAGAATTAACTGTTCTATTTCTTTGTTGTTAATCTGTACTTACAGATACAGATGACCAAGTAAGTTGATCTTTGTTGTTTGCATAGTGGATCAATAAAAGCCTTAGAGTGGTACTTCTTTTTTTTTCGAGTTTCAATCCTTTGGTAAGTTGAGGTTGAACCAGACTATTATTGGATATTTGAAGGAGAATAGATTTACCTGGCGCCCATTTCCAACTTTAATAAGATCAGTGATCACTTATTGAACCTCCCCATCTTTTCTGCAGCTTAGCCGCAAATATCCTGAGACAGGTACAAGCTAGTGGGTCGTTGTACGGTTCCATCTCTCATCGGATCAAAAAAGTATAACATCGAAATTCACGTCGAAACCCGCGAGCATAGACTAGTAAGTTATACAGGGAGTTATGTAATGAGTGTCCGATATTTCACAGGACGATTCCTCAGTTATTTAAAAGGTGAAAAGTTCATTCAGGCATGGATCCGCAAGGCCTTCATTTTTGATACACACGGTGTTGAAAATTTATTTTTATTCTGGATTTTTCTTAATAATTTTTAAAATAATTCCGATATTTGGACGGAAATTGGTATTCGAGGATTTTCAATATGAGAAATACAAATTTGATCTTAGTTTGGCCCTCAATTGTAGGGGGCGCCGCCACAGGTCTTTGTCTCCTTTGGGGAGTCACAACTTTGTCATGCATGTATGTATCACATTTTATAGAAGAAAAATCGATTCCTTCATCATTTCAACGTAAAAAAGGGATGCTTTTCAAAAGTCGCTACAAGCAGCCGTTTTCGAGATATTTTGATTTAAATTGATCGATGCATGTGTTTGTCAAAAAGTGAAACAATTTTGAAATCTTTTTTTTCAATTCACCATAGAAACATTTCAAACGCTAATATTTAAACAACAATAAACAATGGAACACTAGATGTGAATCTAAATCAAAATCACAATAAATGTTCGATATGTCCACCTCCTGCCTGTATGCACGCATCCAATCTTCTCATTGATTCGCGCACTCTTTGGAAAATTCCTGGAGTATTTTGAATCGTTCTAGAAGAGTTAATCATTCGATTACTTAATTCTCCTTAATTTTGGATACGTGACTGGTGAATTAGAGATTTAAGATGTCCCAAAAATCCAAACTGTTGAGGTCTGGTGACCTAGGGGGCCATAGTTGAAGCCCTCCCCGACCGATTCAACGGTTGCCGAAAGTTTGATCTGAAAATTCTCGCGCTGGCATGCTGAAAAGTCGTTTTTTTCAATTTCTTCCATAGTTCTCATTCATATCATAATTGAACGCGCATAGGTAGGTAATGAAATAGAAAAGAGAAATAGTGAGATACAAAATAACGTTCATTATCGCTTATAAATAATAGTATGAAGATATTTCATGTGTTTTTTTTACAATTTTTTTGTTAAACATTCTTCAGCTGCAGTCGGATATTGGGCTTTGTATTCACTTACAACTCGAATCAAATATTGTTTCTGGTCTTATTGAGTAGTTAAGTTATTGATATAATCTTGCGTTAATTGAACTGCTCTTTCGGCGACATGGTTTACTACCTGCAGATTACTAATGATTGCCAGCCCATTCAAGTAATTATCATTGCTAATTCACGTATCAGCATTTGTTTCTGAAAAATCTCAACTAACGTCAAATCTATCATAAAAAATTTAATGAATTCGAATTAATGATAAAATCCATATCTTTTTTTTCTAAACTCACAACCTCACCATGCCGTCATCAATGCACCACATTTTATTTCGTAGTCTAAGTGGCACATCTTCCAGTAAAATAGGCAAATCTTCTTCAAGAAAATGACGATATCTCTCTCCGTTCAATCTTGCCGGAATGGAGAATAGACCTATGATATAATCTTCACGGATTCCTGCTCACACGTTAAGAGAGAACTGTTCTTGGAAATGTGATTCCTGTATCGCAAGAGGGTTTTCCGTATGTGAAATGTATGTCAGCATACTCTGCATTGGTAAAGTTCACCATTTTTTGACAAATAATCACAATAATAATAAATAAAACTATTTAACTATGCGTCACGATATTATTTCTGACATGACAGCACAAAACAAACATTTAATTGAACTTACTAGCCTACTTGATACTTTTCTTCTCAAAGAGTTCGCGAATCAATGAGAAGAAGATTGGATGCATCGATTGATTTGAATCAGAATATCTCGATAACGGCTGCTTGTAGCGACTTGTGTGAAAAGCATACCTTTTTCACGTAAAAATAGGGGATGGGGGGTCGATTTTTCTCCAAGAAAATGTGATACATACCTGCACGACAAAGTTGTGACACCCCGGAAGAGACAGAGACCTATAGGCGGCGCCCTCTTCAATTGAGGGCCAAACTAAGATCAAATTTGAATTTCTCATATGAAAAAATCCCCAAATACCAATTTCCGCCCAAATATCGATATTATTTTGAAAATTATTCAGGAAAAACCTAAATAAAAATAAATTTTCAACACCTTGTATATGAAAAATGAAGGCCTTGCGGACCCATGCTTATATGAACTTTTCACCTTATAAATAACTGAAAAATCGTCCTGTGAAATATCGGACACTTATTACATAACACCCTGTATTCATGCAATATTGCGTAACACTCAATTACATAAGACATTTTAAAAAAACGTAGAGCATATCCATTTCTCGAAAATGGATATTTTTAGAGTTATTAGCAAAATTTGCCAAAACACCCGCATATGACAATCCGTCTAGATATACCGGCCGCTCTAGATCAGGCAACCCTTTGGTAATTTGTTCGTCTGAATTCATGCTTACTCTCCCAATGAAAATTGTTGGTGTACCCGACGTCAAAGTATATCTACAGTCACGGCTTAGCATTCTGTAACAATACCTTGGTTCCTTCACCAAAAACTCATATCTAACCTCATTAGTTTAAAATCAATCAAGCTGAAAAGCCATTTCATAGTCATGTAATGTTTGTTGATGAATAAAGACGCTTTATTAATATTCCGAATATAAATGCAGTTACCTTTATTCTATTTATTTAAAGAATACACCAATCCCAAATGATTCACCCTTCAAGTTCCTGTAAACCCTGACAATTCAATGAGCAAACATTAATAAACACTTGGAATTTCCTAAAGTAGATAAAAGCCCTTTTATGTTTGTTAAATTTGTGGGTTTTTATCTATTTGTTCATATGACGCCACTGGTGAAGAATGTCTCATGATAATTCTCGGAATATATTCAAAACGAATAGAGGATGAAATTGGGTGGAGATTTGCCATTAAGTTATAAAATTGAATAGAACTCATTATACATTAATTTTAAAGAGCGGCATTACAGTATTTACCATGATCTGTGAAAATGAATCTTAATGTACTGTTACAACTGTAGGATTCATGATGTTAATTATTCATTAGCCGATTCTCATTCCTGCATATGCCATATTTTAGAAAATACAATCAAACGGACAAGTACAAGGCGAGTCTCACATAATAAGTGTTCCATTTGCAACAATAGTTACTTATATTGGTGAAGACCATACATAAATCTGGGAACAAAAGAGTAGGATATTATCGTCCCATATAGTTAATGACGAACATTTTTAAATATGTTTTTGAAAGAAAATATCACAATGTTCCTGGATGGAATAAAATTACTATCAGAAAAAATGGCTTTCATGAAAAATTGATTACACAGGATGCTGTAACCTATTTAACAATATATATATATATATAATATATATATATATATATATATATATATATATCAGAGTATTGACAAGTCTTAATCTTCTATAGCAATTTTTGCTCGACCCAGCGGAAGCTTTGACATGATCGCACGAAAAACTTCTGGAGAAACAACCATCATACGGTTTCACATAAAATGAACCTCAAACTCTTGGGAAGTTACCTTGGTAGAGAGGAATACCATAGGACACTGTATTAGGCCCAATCCTCCTCACATTGTATATCAATGACCTATATCATATGGAGCCAATATGTGATATCATGTCATATGCAGATAATACTGTAATAAATATAACGATGGGAATTGTTTGAAAGAAGTAGAAACGAAAGCCATTTTTTTTTTTGCAAAAACTCAAAATATGGTACGACGATGATTAGCTGAAATTAAACTTCACCAAAATCAAATTAATCACTTTCTCCTCAAATTCATGTGAGCAACCAAACATCAATAGGTTACAACTAGGCACACAAATCAATACAAAACATAACAACAAAATAATCAGAACTGAAATAAAAGATTCTACTGACAAACCTTTCGATGGTTTTAGTGGATAATTTCTATTTTAATCAAATATCCACCAACCGTGATTGTTGTAATATCTATCCTATTGTACATTTTGTGGTTATGCAATAATTCTTTTTTTTTTCTCTCTCTCTGTCTCTCTCTCTATTGATTCCTATGTGTCCATGGTAATTAATAGGGTTTTTCTTCACCTAAAATTTTGTTCTGAATAATATGATTTTCAGTAAAATTAAAAATCGGCATTATCAGATAGGTCCTGAAGGACACAAAGCATATACGGATCGACTTGTGGAGAAATCCTAACACGGCTGGAAACAACCTGCGCACATTCCTCAAACTTACATATTCTTTATGTTTCAAGTTGATTCCAAAATATTCAAATATTGTGTTGCTGTTAACCAGCACAACTTTTAGAATAATCCAGGTCAATCTTAACACGAAGAAATCTGGAAAATACGTAAAAACAACATACCTTTATCGTGAAGTTTTATTGGTCAAACATCAGAACCATATGTATATATAACAAATAGAACATCGAGGTTAAACCAGAAATTGACGGGATCAAGAACACGGAACATTACAGAACTCAGTTTGTAAAATGAAACACATTCAAGCAGTGATCTGCACGAAGGTACTAGGGTAATCCTGGTGAAGTAGAAGTATTCAATTGTCTCTGTGAGGCATCGATTTTCTACATTCAGTGATCAAGTTGTTAAGATGTAAGAATATTTTTTTGAAATAAAATTAAAAGTGAAAAAGTTCTCTGTAATGGTCGAACTCTCTGATAATGACTATGTGGAATATTTGATGATTCAAATGGTTTATTAGAATAACTACCTACAGATCCTCAAAATGAGCGACAAAAACTCATGTAATTCCTTCCAGATGACGTTGATGTGCTGAAGAACATTGCATTCAAACAAACGAACACACAATAATGATATTCACCTATATAGAATGTGAAAAAAGTTGGTAGAAAAATAATTGCTTACAGAAATATGTTTGCTAATTGCTTGTAGAACCGAATAAACTATGTTTATGACACCTACTAGAGAAATGACCGCAAATTGTTCCCATATTCCATATTCCATAATCCATTGTCAAATGGTTTTGAATTTTTTATCATCAAATTTGACGTGAAAGAAAATCCAACACAATGCGCCTTTTCAAATTACATCGCAATTTGACATCTTCTGCAGCCTCTTGAAAGTTTTTCCAGTATTGGAATATTTACATGATGTTTTTTTTCAAATTTCTATTCATTAGTGAGGATTTTCATAGATCAGACCAATATATTCTGAATATTATGAAAATTGTTTTCTGGTGAGATATCAGGCCAATTCTGAAACTTTTTGTGAAACTTTCGGTAATAACGTTATTAACTAGCCTTTACATTTCGCATCTGAATCACAGCAGATAGTTTAATAAACAACATAAAATTCATTAAAAAAATTGGGAGGACTCCATTTGCTGGCTTTTCACTTTCCTAATTTCTGTGAGGTACGAACATAACTCGGAAAACGGAAAGTTACTGCTGTGATTTCAATGAAAAACTACTTTTTCGCTCAGAGAATGTGATTTAAAAAGTTGATATATTCACGACATCTGTAAAGCAACTGTTTTGTCCATATTCGGAACGTGTTTTACATTCTACAATTATAGAACGAAGAAAGAACATAATTATATTATTAGCTTACGTATTTTGAACAATTTTCAAATAACAAAATTCCAACCGAGAGTTGTTTTGTTCCTATCACAGGCTACCAGATCCAACTACATCTTCATTCAATTGATCAATGAGTGGAAATCATGGCATCTTTACAAGTACTAGGCCACAATTTAGGCAGAAACGTGTCATTCCCGGATTCAGACGAGCTGTGGCAATTTGATATACAGAATAATTATGAATTTTGACAATAAATTCATAATCTCCGACCCCAAAAACCCCCTCATACCAATTTTGAATAGAATTGGACTTCAATTACAAAACTGGTCCGCCATATTGGAGCTGCCATTTAAATTTTATTAATTTTGACATTAAATTCATAATATTAGTCCCCGAAAATACCCACATCAGACCAGAATCACAGAGATCGTCGGCCATCTTGGAGCTGCCATTTGTTTTTGAAGTGCGTTCTTATGGTGCGGTAGGCATATTTTAGGTGAGAGAAAATCGCTGGACTCGCGACACCGTAATGAGACGAAGCTATAGTGTGTGCATATATATGCTTGAAGTGAAGACTGCTTCTAGCGCGGTACGCATATCATTAGCTAGTGTGTGCATATATGCATGAACATATAGCAGACCGCGAACGCGTCTAGATAAATAAATTGAATGTGTGAATGGAGAATTTGATTTCACTATGTCCAATCAACGCAATATTAGCACAACGAGATATAACAGTACAATTGATGCGGTATTCACGAGATATTTGAATAACTTCGAATCAAAATTGTTCATTTCCTATTTTAGTTACCATGAACCTATAGTTTCTATTTCAGATTTTAATAATGTTAATGATAATGATGATGATACAAGAGTTGTCGAAATTGTTAACGATGATTCAAAAAAGAATATTAAATGTATTTTAACGTTTCTAATAATCAATACAATACAATCCATAAATAAAATGCAATTCATAACCCAATAACCCTAGTACCCATCTAAAAAATGTCTAACGCGCCAAAATACGTTTTCACTTCTGTCGGCACTCCCGGAGTGCAACCCGGAATTTTTTCTTCATGACAAGAATTCCATAATGCATTATCACGGAAACTATGAACACCTGCCAAATTTCACGTTAACAGGTGAGAATAAACAAAAGTTTGTGAAAATATCCAGAAGCAAGAATTCCAAGGGTGTCCTCATTCCAAAAGATGAGAGATCGGTTTGAACTCAGTGGTAGTGTGTCTTCATAGACTTGGAGCACCTTTTTGAGTGGCGCCGCGTCGCGAGATCAGGCGAATTCGTCTGTATATTACAATCTATCCGCATTTACCCCTTTGATGAAAAGAGTCTTTTTAAAGTGCGACTGTTGAATTTTTTTTGTTACAAACGAGAAAACTGCGGTTGCGTTGTGATTCGGCGTGTATTAACTTCGAATTAAATTGAGTTCCGGTTTCGGAAATTGCGGTCATGATGAATAAAAACGTAGATTGAGACGAGCCGCAGAAGGCTGCATTGAAGGGCTGAACACGCGCACTGCGAACATGTAATTCGCCAGTCATTGTTGTGTTCACATGTAATTTATTATCAAGATGAAAAGTGTTTTATATTCGTGATGGAGCAAGTGCTTGCAACTGGATTTTTACCCTTCACAAGTTGTTTTTTCGAGTATCAGTCTGTAAAAAAAGATACAGCATTAGTGCGTTCGTGGGTCAGGTGCGGGAAGTAAAACCAAAATAACATCATACATGTGAAAGTAATCAACCAATGAATTGTCGACGTTTCTAAACTCTATTCTTTCATCTTCATGGCTCTGAAGTATAATAACAAAAATATATAAGTTAAAATGTAATTTTCGAATGAAGTATTGATAGAATGGGACACAATACGTGAAATAACGGTCGTTAAAAAGGAAGAAACTTCGGACAATATACTAAAAACTCAACATTGATTATTCAATTACTTATATGTAGGGTGGCTTTCCGAGTTCAAAAGTGGCTAAACTATTTACAGCGGAAGCAGTTAGCTTAGAACTTCTACTAGTACCATCTAGACTACTATACGAAAAAGAATATAATGCATTTGATAGTTGGTGTTCTCAAAAAAAATATCTAAGGTGTCAGAACCCGAAATTCTTGCGTATTCGGAGAAAAATCCAAAACTATGAAGTCGTCAACCTGTGGTCGAAGTTTTCTATGTTAAAATCAACTTTCATTTCAAATATCATAGGGGGTCAAGTGGTACATCATTGAAAAAATAACTCAATTCTTTTTTCAACAATCTAGTTTGTTTTTAATTCCGTTAATACGTTTTTTCACAATATGCATTTGAAATGTGAAGTATAACAAAATTTCAAATGCATATTGTGAAAAAACTTTCGACGAAATTCGATATGAATAGAATGGCTGGAAAGAGAATTGAATAATGCATTCGAGATTTTCAAGTTGATGTGCCCCACGCGCCATCTACTGGGCAATCGTAATGTCTTTCATTTCAAAAAGTAGAATCGGTGATATCATTCAATACATTTTTTTGTCATCGTTCTACGTGAACCTCGAACCGTTCAAAAGGTAACAGGGGGGGGGGGAATTTCAAAAGCCGCAGTGTATAGGTGAATATCCCAAAGTGAAGGCACTTCTTGAAAAAAAGGCCGGCTATAAGCCAGAAAAGGCAAAGGTTTCCACGAAAGAAGAGGTAACTGAATTTTTGCTTAATGCTGCGGATGAAAAATTTTTTATTCATTAAATTAGTTATGATTATGGGATTGTCAGGCGCCTGTCGCCGGGACGAACTTTCTAAAATAACAATACATGATATTGAGGACAAGGATTCTTATATAATTGTTGAAATTCCTGATTCAAACACGAAAATACAAAGAAAATATTCAGTTCCAAATAACAATGAACACAAATTTAATCCAGCTGAAATTTTCCGCAAGTACATATCTCCGAGTCCTAAGATAGCAGAAAACCCTAGATTTTTTCTTCAGTATAGGAATGGAAAATGTACAGTTCAAGTAGTCGAAATAAATACTTTTGCGAAAATTCCCAGTCTAATTTCATTATTTTTTGGATTACCTAATACCGCAAAATATACTGGCCATAGTTTGAGAAGGTCCTCTGCGTCGCTTTTAGTTGGCTCAGGGGCTGATATTTTGAGCAGTCCGTGGAGAAAAAGTGATAATTGGAAACGGTATTTTTAGTGGTTATATCAAGAAAAGTGGAAATGTCGAAGTCGAGAACAATAATACTTGTAACATTATACAAGAAAAGCCATTTGATTTAGTATTACCAAAGTCATCGTTCGGAATTAACATACAGAATAACAGCAATTGTACTATTAATATAAATCTTGTAAAAATATTAGTATGGGTGGAATATTATTGTAATATGTTTGATAAAGAACGATTGAAATGAGAATGATGGGTATTGTGTATTACCTTTACTCAAACAACGTAGGTCTGTTTTTTTTTCCACGCTGTGTAGATTTTTTTTGCACCCTGTTCAAAAATAGCCTACTTTCGACATTTAAAAGTCATCAAGAATTACACATTTTTGACGTAAGAATTGGAAAAAAGTATTTGTACTATTTGAATATTCTACAGAATTTTCGCAGAATTATATCAGTTCATTTGATACCTGTAATAGAAAAAAAACTACTTTTCAATATAATGCATATTGCGTCGGCTGCGAATGATGACTGGGACTATTTTGATAAAATATTTTATATTCTATGAAAAAGTGCAATGATATTTTCAGCGACCTAGCTTTTGGAAATATTCTAGGGAAACAACTGCAAGAAAGCAAGAAATAGTATTATATAGAAAAAAATTCATCCCATGTTACACTCAATATCTTGTATTTCTGTTGAAAATGGAAACATTCTCAATTGAAAATTGAACAGAAATATTTTTCTGTAAATTGAAAAATCCACGATAAAAATGAAGTATTTTTTTGTGAATATCTGATAGAAAACTACTTCCCTGGCTAAATACACGCTGGACATTAAATCACATCTATAGATATTTTGAAAAGACCCTAACTCTAAAGAAAATATCTGAAAGTAATTTGTTTCTCTGGGCTAAATGACTGAATGATAAAATTGCATTTGTGATTCTCCGATGCTAAGGAGTTATTTGACAATGAAAAAAAATAAAAAATAGCTAATATAAGGGGAAAACTTTGATAAAATAGTTAATCTGGAACTATCAAATTCATATACTTCCACTGAAAAGCTTCATCATAATAAGAGGACGGACATGATATTAGAATATGTTTATAGTGTTAGAGAGTTCTTCAGAATGAACAGTTATGTTTTATATTTTGCAAAAAAATCCATTAAACAATCACTCACCAAGTTTCTAGAAAAACAACTAAGAGGGCGAACAGCACTAGTGGTGAACAATAAAACACCATTCTTCGAGTATCACAGTTACATTATTTTATAATCTCCACCAATTCCCAATCAGTCAAAGAAACGAATCGACAACACTCAAAACCATCTCAAATCAGTTCTTCACTATAAAAAATTATTCACATGGCGAATTGGAAGATAAATTATTTCGAAAACGAGGAACCCAAAACGAGTCCCCTGAAAACTGTAAATTTGTTCGAATCGAAGAGGTTCGCGTCCGTCGCGGGAAATCGCGTACCCGGAGTATTGGCTAGACCCGGAAGTTGCCGGACTCCTCTCGACATAAACATAACAAACAGGACCGGTAAGTCGGCAAAGAGCTTTGAAGAATAATCAGTAGTGTCAGAATACAGAAGAGATGTCGACGGGGCGGTCGCGCGCACAACGTGGGGTGTCAGGAGAGAGCGACAGAGAAGGAGAGAGGGGTTGGACGCCGGTCATACCTACCAGTGACGTGCTAGATGATTGGGTTGATTTGATCAATCTGTTTCATTGGCATTGAAGTTCACGGAGTGAATCGGCTTATTTTTTTGGGTTTCATAACGAAACTACTGGCCCCAATCTGATATATTTCTGTTCGTATGTCCAATTGTCTGTCACGAAGTTTGATGGCTCGTCTATTTCAGGCTTTAATATCATAATATATTTTTTCCACGACAACCTCGATAAATGTTCATTTTATAACCGTAACTTCAATCATAAACAAGAACATTTTGTACAGAATTTCATTTTTGCATCGGTTGCTAGGCAAGTTGCTAAACAACAAATGCGAAATGGAATATTTCGTGTTAGGTCTAGGTTCACTCTAAAATCACGACGACTACGGCTTGTCAAATTATGACGTCCAGCGACAAATTGATGAAATGTCAGCAGATCGTTTCTGTCAAAGTTTCAGTAGGTAACGAGTAATTTCATAGTTGTTTTCTTTAAAAACTATTAATTAAAATGGAAACTGATAGTGATATTGACTTAGATTTGACACCTCCGAACATAATAGAAGCAGCGAAGGTAACAACACTGAATTTATCACCGGAAACGTCGAAGAGTATGTATCAACGCCCTTATAACCTTTTTTTGGAATGGAAGGTAGATCAAAAGACAGAATCGTTTTCCGAGAACGTTTTAATGGCTCATTTTGGCGACTTAGCCGAAAAATTTAAAAGTTCCACTTTGTGGTCATACTTCTCAATGCTGAAAACGACTCTTAGTATCTATAACGATATAGATATTGCCAAATATTTGAAACTGAAAGCATTCCTCAAGCGGCAGTCTAACGGCTACAAACCCAAAAAGTCAAAGATCTTCACAGCAAATGACATCGATAATTTCATTGAACAAGCTCCAGATGAAATATATTTGGCAACAAAAATAAGTTTTATATTTCCATTTGACGAAAAATATGATGATAAGACATGAATTACATCAAATGAAAATTACTCATTTCAATGATCTTGGTTCAGCTGTTTTAGTAACAATACCAGACAGTAAAACCAAAATAGTACGAAATTTTACTGTAACTCTCAAATTCTACGAAATTTATAAAAAATTCGCAAATCTTCGCCCTCAAAATGCTAATGGTCTATGGTTTTTCATTAATTATCAAAAAGGAAAGTGTACCATTCAGAGAATAGGTCTGAATAAGTTTGAAGCTATGGGAAAAGACATTGCCAAGTATTCAAAATTGCCAAATTACGAATTATATACTGGGCACTGCTTTCGTCGATCCTCCGCAACAATTCTTGTTGATGCTGGAGGTGACATAAACACGTTAAAACGCCACGGTGGCTGGATATCTACTACAGTCGCCGAGGGATATATTGATGAATCGAAGAAAAGTAAGCTTGACATAGCAAATAAAATTGCAAATACAATACAGAACATACCATCAGGCATACCAACGAATGTAGAAATGGAAAATCGCGAGAAGCCGTCTACTTCAACGTCGACAAATTATCAATTTCGAAAAGAATTAAGTATTCAGTAATCAAGTTCTCCAAATAAAATATTCAATAATTGCACATTCAACTTCAATTAGATACATACATACATTTATAGGCTTCTATTTCTGTGTACCTATTAGAAATAGCAATAAAGAAAATATTTACATATTTCTTCAATTTATATTTTAATTCTGATAGAAAGCCCATTGGCGGCGAATTCGGAGTAATGAAATATCATCAGTTTATTTCTTTCAAAGTTTTTGCAATGTATGCATGTATTAAACGTGAACGATATGTTGTCATAGAAAAAGTATAGTATGCAACTCGCAACAAAATGGCCATTTTGCACTCGTATGAATTGCAGCACTTGCCTTCGGCTCGTGCTGCAAATTTCATACTCGTGCAAAATGGGCATCATTTTGTGCTCATTGCATAATATACTATTTTCTACGACAACCTCGATAAATGTTCAATTTATAACGTAACTTCAATCATAAACAAGCACATTTTGTACAGAATTTCATTTTTGCATCGGTTGCTAGGCAAGTTGCTAAGCAACAAATGCGAAATGGAATATTTCGTGTTGGGTCTAGGTTCACTCTAAAATCACGACGACTACGGCTTGTCAAATTATGACGTCCAGCGACAAATTGATGAAATGTCAGCAGATCGTTTCTGTCAAAGTTTTAGTAGGTAACGAGTAATTTCATATTTATTTTCTATAAAAACTATTAATTAAAATGGAAACTGATAGTGATATTGACTTAGATTTGACACCTCCGAACATAATAGAAGCAGCGAAGGTAACAACACTGAATTCATTACCGGAAACGTCGAAGAGTATGTATCAACGCGCTTATAACCTTTTTTTGGAATGGAAGATAGATCAAAAAACAAAATCGTTTTCCGAGAACGTTTTAATGGCTTATTTTGACGACTTAGCCAAAAAATTCAAAAGTTCCACTTTGTGGTCTGAGAACGACTCTTGGTATCTATAATGATAAAGATATTGCCAAATATTTGAAAATGAAAGCATTCCTCAAGCGGCAGTCTAACGGCTACGAACCCAAAAAGTCAGAGATCTTCACAGCAAATGACATCGATAATTTCATTGAACAGGCTCCAGATGAAATAAACTTGGCAACAAAAGTAAGTTTCATATTTCCATTTGATGAAAAATATGTTTAAGTAAACTAATTTACATTGTAGGTTGCATTAGTTATGGGAGTAATGGGTGCATGTAGAAGACATGAATTACATCAAATGAAAATTACCCATTTCAATAATCTTGGTTCAGCTGTTTTAGTAACAATACCAGACAGTAAAACCATAATAGTACGAAATTTTACTGTAACTGTCAAATTCTACGAAATTTATAAGAAATACGCAAATCTTCGCCCTCAAAATGCTAATGGTCTATGAACATACATTTATAGGCTTCTAGTTCTGTGTTTTTGCAATGTATGCATGTATTAAACGTGAACGATATGTTGTCATAGAAAAAGTATAGTATGCAACTCGCAACATAATGGCCATTTTGCACTCGTATGGATTGCAGCACTTGCCTTTGGCTCGTGCTGCAAATTTCATACTCGTGCAAAATGGGCATCATTTTGTGCTCATTGCATGATATACTATTTTCAGCAAGACAATTTTCCGGAAACCAATTGGGACATACAGAAATATATGTATGGACGAATTATTTATCTTCCATTTGTATGAATGAGAAAACTCGCTACTCAATTTTCTCCTTCCACGCGGAAGAATTTCAACACGAAGTCTGTTCCACAAATCGTTTAATTCTACAATGATTTAGGATCACAATCCCAGAATAAAGACATACATTTTCATCTTTATTGTTTGAGAACTACACAATGTTTCTAATCTAGTTGATGTTAACGATGTTATGGTTTTCCCCCACCCTTTTTTTCCTCTATCATTGATTGTACCTTAAGCTGAAGATGAACATTTATATGTTTGAATCGTCCTTATTCTTGAATTTTGATCCTACATCTTTGAGAAAACTATTTGTGGAGTCGACTTTGTGTTATCATCACAAAAAAGCTTGATTTTCCACTATGAGTATGGATATAAGAATTATTGATTCAGTAGAACTAATAATAATATATATTCATACATGATACAATATGATATAATTAAATAGATTTAAAAAATAAGACATTTCGCCACTGGCTAGGATCTTCTTCAGTATTTATTTATTCATGGTTTACAAATATAAAATGGTTTGTAAAGCAATTGGTGCTGAAAAGAAAAAAGGGGTAAGTATGAGGATGCATTGATATTTATGTATTCAAATGGGGGCTTATTGGGGTTGGGTTCACCCTGTATGAAGGTATGTCCGGAAATGCATCCCCTCTGAGATACAGGGTGTCAAAAATACGAAAAAAATTAAGATTTAATAAGTTTTCTCAAAAATTCCTGAAGGAAAAAATGTATAACCTGGTACCCTAATCGAAGTTTATCAACGTGCTAATTTGAAGATATAATTTTTTATTTTCGTGAACCAGTGGCGTAGTTACGATGGTATGTGGTCATATGTCATATGTCATATTATCCAATCAACATGTTTTTGATGAAGAAAAACAATTATTGTGTATTAATTATATCAACTTGAATGATAGAAACGGTTCAGTAAGTATACTACATAGAAACAAACAAGGCATTTGAGCAAATGTTCAAATGAACCACCATTTTGTTCAATACAAAATTGGCATCTCCGTGTCATCGACTGTCGCACGCTTTGGAATATTCCTGGTGTATCCTGTATTAACAACTCTTGCCGTCAAATCTTCCCCAGATTCTACAGGTGTTCCATACACTGGGGATTCAAAGTATCCCCACAAAAAAAGTCTAGTGAAGTTGAATCCGGGGAACGTGCAGGCCAATGTATGGGACCACGTCTAACTATCCACCGATTATGGAATGTTTGATCACGAAATTGACGAAAGATTCGTTAGGAATGGGCAGGTGCTCCATCATATTGATACCACATTCTTTGACAAACCAACAGAGGTATACGTCTTCAAGTAGCCCAGGTAAAACATGTTCAGGGAACACTCGGTAGTTCTGTCCATCCAAACGGAGAGGAACAACATATGGTCCAACGATACCATTTTAGATGATTTCTACCCGAATATTCACTGAAAACTTTTGTTGGTAGCCTTTTCGGAATATTCCATGCGGATTTTGTTCATTCCAAAAATGGCTATTCCTACTATTGAAATATCCATCTCTTGTGAAACATTCCCCATCCGTGAATAGAAAATATCTAGGAAAGTCGTTTGCTCCTTCATTCATCCTCAAAAACCATTCACAAAAAATTTTACGATGGCCATAATCACCAGCATCTAGGGCCATCACCTTCTGTTGGCGAAATGGATACAATAGTTGTTCATGTACTACTCGACTCACTGTTGATTGTGACACTTGTAACCTATACGAAATATCCAGGAGTGCTGTAAGAAGGATCTGCTGCTAAGCGTTCAAGAATTAGTTATTCCGTAACATTATCTCTTCTTGTTCTATTCGCACCACAATGGTGTTTACTGAATTCAAAGGACCCCGTTTCCTTCAATCGTCGATGCACAGCTATAAAAGTAATGAAATGTGGATTATGTCTGTTTGGATATCTATGATGATATAAGTCAGCAGCGGCTCTTGCGTTTCCCCCTGTTTCACCATGAACGAAATGCATATCTGTCACTGTGTCACTGACTGAAATGATGACAGATGACTTGACAATAATACAAAATGTTTTGGGTTACTGTCAATTATGTCTTATGTAAGAATCGATATATCAGTGTGTTTCTACCGGGAACAATGAAAAAAGGCTACGTTTCCTTTCAGTTCCAAGTTTCGTGTATGTTTTATGCGTTGATCAGTGGTGTACTGAACAGCCTACTACAAACAAGCATGAAAGACTCGACTTTGCATATAGTTATCACGAATCGAAAGAAATCATTTAAGTAGATATTAATACACAATCATTGTTTTTCTTCGTCAAAAACATGTTGACCGGAAAATATTTTCCTAGATAATTCAATCAGAAATGGCTTTGATAATGGTATTACAACATAAACTTCACCAATCTAAGAGAACTTTTCTTCAGTTTTTCGCAAAAAATTATTTCAGACCTTAACTCTTATCTAAGTGGAGTATTATGAATTTGAAGTTGGGTTTGTTTGTCAGTTGATCTATCAAAACAATCATAAACAAGAAAGTATGGTAACATATCAGTGAATCCACGACATTGATTCGATCAATTAATATGATGAATTAAAAAATGGAGTAATCAGTCCCTTTCTGACTCACCCGTACTATGTGTCTGATTCTCCCAACATTAAAAAATGTTCAGGAGATTGACACATATTCCAATATGTTGTAAGACATTAGCATTATGGGATTATTGCACATAGGAAATTATGTCTCTACAAAGGACATATCTTCAGTTTTTATCAATTATCTCAGAAACCTCCATTTTTAGGAACATGGAATTCCATGACTTTTAGGTTGAGTATCGATGAGCCGAACTGATGTCAAACGCTCATTTGTCCATTCACTTGTTCCAAGAAAATATGACCACATACCATCGTAACTCTACGCCACTGGTTTACGAAAATGAAAAATTATAAAATTATGAGAAACCTTGATTAGTGTCCCAAGTTCCAAATTTTTCCCTTCAGGAATTTTGGAGAAAACAAGAGGGGATGCATTTTAGGACATACCTTGATAGCAATTTTTCACCTCGAAATGAGGTGAGGAATCTGTAGTCGGCGTTTGTCGAACTCATTCTTACTCACCCTGTACGATGTATATATTTATATACAGTGCTTCTCAAAAGTCCCCTCCCCCCCTCTTATTTTGGAACGATTATACATAAACAAGTGAAATTTGGAAACTGAATATTAAAGGTTGTAAACTTCCCTACTAGTGATGATAGATGACAAAATCGTCAAAGATGACGTCACAAGGCCATTGTGACCAATAATTTTTAATGGAACCCTACGGCAAGCGACACCTCTTTCAAAAGGTATCGAAAAAACCTATTCAATGATACTAATTTTGTTTGTGTTTATGGCAGTTTTGGCAACTCGCTTTTCAAAACGCAAAGCTGTGATGAATTGAATCAGTCAATACTGAAATTCCAAATTCAAGCTCCACCTCTGGATAGTTGTCAAATAAGCTGACGTTTTTGTTAGTCTCCCTAATTCGACGTTTTTGTACATTTAATAATTTGTGTATTGTTGATCGAACGTTTAACTGTTTTAGCAGCTTTTGGTACTTTTAATATTTTTGTACATTTTAATAATTTGTTAAACTGTTGTGAGCCGAACGTTTGAGTGCTTCAAGAAGCGAAATGGTACGTGCTTTGGGTGATAAAGTAGCAGCGACCCTAATTCTTGGTGAAACTGGACAAAATATTCATGAAGCAGAACGCATTTTCAATGAGAGGTTCCCGATCGCCCCATTTCGAGGACTCATTTAAGGGAGCTTCTTCGTAAGTTTGAAACAACGGGTAGTATTGATGATGCGAAACGATCTGGCAGACCACAAATTTCTGATGAGAAATTTTTTTATATACTGGCAGAAGTAATAGTTAATCCTACTTCTTCAACAACTCACGTTGCATCTACCTGTGAAGTCAGTCGAAGTACAGTACACAGGGCGTTGAAAAAAAAACAAATTTCATCCATACAAATTAAAAATGGTTCATCAACTCTCCGACGACGACCCAGACCGAAGACTAGAATTTTGTGAAAATATGGAAACTAAAATTAACCAACAGCCAGACTATGTCAAAACAATTTGTTTCAGTGACGAAAGCACTTTCTATCTAAATGGAAATGTAAATACACAGAATGTGAGGTATGAGAGTGACGCAAATCCTCAACTGTTTCGTGAAACATATACCCAATTTTCCCAGAAGGTGAATGTTTGGGCAGCTATCCTGGGAAACCACATCGTTGGGCCTCTTTTTTTAAATACTAATTCAACTGGTGAGGTTCATCTGGAGCTGTTTCAAAACGCAATAGAACCGTTAATCCTTGAAATTCTGGAAGATAATCCAGATGAATTCGGCAATTTGGAAATAACATTTCAACAGGACGGTGCTCCTTCACACTATTACGGTGCAGTAAGACGGTATTTGGATGAGGAGTATCGTGTTAGATGGATTGGACGACGAGGTTCAACGAAATGGCCAGCTCGATCACCGGACCTCAAACCTTTGAATTTTTTTCTGTGGGGTACCTTAAATCGAAGGTTTACGCCACTGAACCTGACAATATTGACGTTTTGAAACAACGTATTGTTGCAGAATGTGAGGCTGTTTCCGCAGACACATTTGCAAAAGTACGAGAAGAGTTTAAAAATAGGATATTCCACTGTAAGGAAGTAAATGGAGGTCACTTCGAGCAATTTCTTCAAGTAGATACTGATTCTTAAATCTGTAATTAATATCATACTGAATGGAATTTAAATTTTAATGTTTACTAATGAGCCATTAAAACTGCCATAAACACAAACAAAATAAGTATCATTGAATAGGTTTTTTCGATACCTTTTAAAAGAGGTGTCGCTTGCCGTAGGGTTCCATTTAAAATTATTGGTTACAAGGTCACAATGGCCTTGTGACGTCATCTTTGACGATTTCGTCTATCATCACTAGTAGGGAAGTTTACAACCTTCAATATTCAGTATCCAAATTTCACTTGTTTATGTATAATCGTTCCAAAATCGTTCCAAAAATAAGAGGGAGGGAGTGGACTTTTGAGAAGCACTGTATATATATATATATATATATATATACAGTGCTTCTCATATATATATATTTATGTATATATATATATATATACAGTGCTTCTCATATATATATATTTATGTATATATATATATATATATATATATATATATATACCTAATTTCATAATTCCCAAAAGAATTCAAGAAATTTGGGTTTTGGTTAACTTTGAACCAATTCTAATCAAATGTAAAAGTAGGTTCTTCAGACATGTTTTACAATGGTTTTTTTTTAGGACAGGTGAGTAAAGCGTAGAATTCATTCATGAACCAGTGGGCGAGTGATTAGATGCTCTTTACTCACGTGTTTAAAACTGATTTTTTCCATTTACACAGAAATCAAAAGAAATTATTTTGCATTGTTGCATTAATAACTAATGTGTCATTGACTCGTCGAAACAAAATTGCAACCAGCCTACTAAGAATAAAAATCTGTGCTACCGTTGCTTCTGCTAAGGGATACTTCCTCTGTTTATATGGTTTCAGCCATTCTATATCCAATATTTGTCGAATCTCTTGTGATTGTTGACATTAAATGAAATCATTGTTTATCTGTTGACTATTGTTTGTCCTCGAGTGAAAAAATGAGTGATTCAAGTTCAAATAATTATTGTTGTCTGAAAAGGTGAAAAAGAGAACCTTTAAAGAGAGTTGTTAGGGAAGAATAGAGTGTTAAGAAGAGAAAAAAGAGATATCATTCAACATACCCAAAATTATTCATACAGTATGGAAAAAGAGTGAGTCTATCTAGGTGATAAGGACTCATTGTTTACTTTTCGAAACATTAATGTTTATATGATTCTAGCCATTGTACACTCAAAACTTGTCGAATCTTTCGTAATTGTTGACATTCAATGAAATTCTGGTTTACCTGGTGAATATTCTGTTGACTATTGTACGTCCTTCATTGAAAAAATGATCGATTCTAGTTCAAATCATTATTGTTGTGTACCTCAATGTGACTATTGGACAAAACAATCCCGTTGTACCTCAATAAATTTTTATCATTTTCCGTGAGAAAATGTATGTAACGTACTGGTGAAGATCAATCTAGGATTGAGTGAGTCCATAGACAGACGACGGGCTCTTGGGATCTTGAAGAAGAATACAGTTCCTTCCCAAAATGTTCCTGTATCGTGTGTGGCCAAGGAAAAAAGTGAAAAAGAGAACCTTTAAAGAGAGTTGAGAAGAAAAAGAGAGTTAAGAAGAGAAAAAAGAGATATTATTCGACATACCGAAGATTATTCATACAGTATGGAAAGACACTATAGATGTATATCTAGGTGTTAAGGACACATTTTCACACCATCTTGTTTGTTATAGATGAAGTAAAACAAAACTGTTTTTGTTAGTTTTATTTTCAATTCGCACATTCACAAATAATGTGTAACATTTCTTCAAAATAATTCATAACAATATTTCCCGATGACTTGAGTAAGCTGCCCAGAAACTTTGAAAAATATTTTTTTTTGCAAGAAATTCAGAGCTTACTTTGTCTCCTTCAAAGTGAGTTTTCACAAATGATATTGTCTTTAAATTTAAATACACCACTTCATAGAGTCTTTAAATGAATAAAACTACCCAAAGAAACTGGAAAATAATACCAAATGGAAATATTTTACGAAAAACTCCAAACACAAGTGTATAACTTCTGAGAAAACAGACAAACAATGTACGTATGTCTGGTTTGAATTTTCGCCACTCTGGCGCTAGCATCTAATTTTGAATTCTCAATACGAACAATTCGACACCGTTGCTGTGCTATGAGCAGTATGTATGATGGTTGTTTATTGTTAACCTAGGTAACACTTTCAATCACTTGTGAAAAAAAGATTATTAATCACTAGTGATCAAAACTACAACTTCTCTCACTAATTTGATTTGAAATATGTCACATTTCAGTCACGAAAATGGAAAAAATCATTTATTATCATTATATTATTATAAAAATAGATGCATACTTCCCAACAATGGAAAATGCAATAGGACGAAAGAACACGAAATTACTGAAAGATTACTCAAGCATAAACACGAAAATTGCGAAAAAGAAAACAAGAAGAATTTTGCTATTTTTCTGAAGATGACAAAAACTATGTCGGAACGATGTTAAAAGGAATTATACAAATTGACTGAATCAGACCTTTATGGTATATTGACCAAAATTCTCACAAGTCGTTGATCACGCAGAAAATATGACACGCATTAAATCATATTCAACATCACGTGTCGAGTAGCTCTCGGTAGAGGCGTGAAACGTTAGCTTCAAAGGCGAAACAGAGGAACGTCTCAATGAAGATGAGATAAGTAGCTCTGGTGACATGGTATGACGATGACACTCGCTCTTTGACCGAGAGTGCAACCCGCGAAGGCTTAATCAATGGAGTTGGAGTTAGCATTGAGACTATTTCCACTCGCTTTGTCGGTGTTTTGTTTTCCGCGGTGGATTCAGTAGCGTTCAGGTTGAGGAAAGCGTTCATCACTAGAGTTTGTTGATGAAAATGGGCTCATATGAGAATACCACCGCAGAAAGAAATTGGATTAAATATTAATATAACAATAAGGTGGCTCTTAAACTAAAGTTGCTCCACACATAACGTTATAATGATCGCCCGTAAATGATCAGAATATAAAACTATCAGAACGCACGAAGCTAAGAAATAACAACGTCAAAACATATCAGTATCAGAATCGGAAAACATCAAAAACCTATTTGATCAGAATTAACAACATCAGAAATAATAATATAACAAAAAAAAAAGTAAAACACAAATCAGAAAGGCACATTATCAGAACCATACATCATCAGAAATGAACAGAGTCAGTTATGCTACTTTGTCATAGATGGTTTAACCTCTCCAATAAATCAGAAATGGTGTGGAGAAATCATCGTAAAACCACGTGTATGAGACGCCAATCAAGGCGAATAAGAAAATAATAAATTTTCTCAACTTTCTACATAAAAAGTTCAAAATATTTTTTGTGCAACAAACCATTGTCGTGATATGAAGCAGAGTACCTATTCTGGTAATTATTAATTCGCATACAAATACGTGTGAATATATAGTTTCAAAATCGGTGCGCGGCACAGTGTCCTCAAAAACAGTTCAGGGCTCTCTGGCTGGTTTTGGGAGAAACTGGGATTTTGAACAAATAAGGACCATTTTAGTAGGAGTATTAGATAGACTGATCATTCAAGGGAATGCCTGGGTCGTTTGAAACGGGAGAGGTCGTCGATATCATTATCAATCGCAACCCTAACGAGAGAATATTCTTGAGCTTCCGCATACTCGAATATCCTCTGATTGTAACGCCTAATATCTTTTGTGATGGAAATTATACCTAGATATTCTAGTATATGAACGTTACGCACGTATCATTATGGATCATATACAAAATCTTGTTTTGCAGTCTTTCCAAGACCTCTATATTCGACGCGCAAGTAAGTATAGTGCTAGGTAGCGGAAGCATGCATAACAACAGGTTTGAAAACAATTTTATATAACTCTATCGGGATCCGGAAATGCCTCAAAAATCTCGATCCCGTTCCTGGTCCTGTTCCGGTCACTGATGATAAGAACTAAATATAGCATGGTTTTCTCTTAGCACAAACTTTTGCTGTTTACTCTAACCACAACGAAAATTATGTTTCTGACCGAAAAAAAGTCCCTTTAAATGATCAAACCGATGCAATGATGATTTGTGGGTAATTACGACTGATTTTGATTTATCTGTGATCCAACAGTGGATGTCATGGTATAAATGTCCAGCAATTATTGAATTTTGAATCCATAACGTTTTTCGAAATATCATATTATGCTATATGCGAAATATCATATGTGATTTGACAATGAATTCCCTGTACCACAGTTATGATGAATCATTCTCTGATTTATTGAAGAAATGATGCCGAAGTAGTGTAATGCGGATTGATTCTAATATTGTCCGTTTCTGATAATGTGCGGTTCTGATAATGCGCGGTTCTGATAATGTCCGGTTTCGACAATGTTCGATTCTGATGATGTCCGGTTCTGATTGTGTTGATTCTGATGAAGTTCAGTTCTGACAGAAGTTCTTTCTTCTGCTCCTGTTATGTTTTGACGTTGTTACTTTCTGTCCGTGTTATGTTTTGACATTGTTCATTCTGATACAATACGGCCCACCGTTATAATGACCAATCAGCCGAAATATCTTTTTGATAAGTTAGAATTTCGTGAAAGTCGACAGAGGCTAATGTTCGATCCAAAAATAATATTTCAATTCCACCTGATAAAACTGCACTCTTGGAAAGAAGCTTCTCTTATACAGCTGCCAAAATCTTTGATAGTTTGCCAAGCTTTGCCAATGTCAACAGACTTATAGTTCGCATGTCAATAACAAAATTTATACTCAATGGATCCTTCGCGCAACCATTTTGATTCAACCAATTTAATAATAATAATAACTTTATTCACTCAATAAATACAAATACAAAAAAATTGGATAGTTACATGGCAGAAGTGAATAATGCGTTTTAGCGATAAGTGCAAGCACTTGTTTCGCGAAGAAAATATCAAATCAAATGTTCATAAATAAAAAATATATATAAAAAAACAATAAAAAAAAAATTTGTGAAGCAAACAAAACCAGGCAAATCAGCGTCGGGTGATATAGAATGTGCCTAATAACAATTTGAGCTATACTACTTACTATACTATTACATAATTATAAAATATAAAATATTAATGTAAAATTTAAAATGTAGGATATAAAATATAAAATATAGAATATAAAATGTAAGATATGAAATGCAGAGTTTAAAATGTACAATGTAAAATTAAAAGCAACAGTAAATTAAATTATGAAATAAAAAATAATTAATGGGCAATGGAAAAAATTAAAAAAAAAAAATTAAAAAAAAAATTTTTAGTCCGTAATTCCATTTGATAAATGAGGGATATTTAAATAAAGATATAATATGTACTTTTTCATTTAACTCTATCCTACTGACGTTTCTATTGAATTGTGTACGATAATTCTAGGAGTGTCCAGTATATATGTTCTCAATTTTTTTTTGAATAAGTTTCTAAGCTGGTTTTTCACTTCATTCGGGAGAATATTAAAAAGTTTTGGGGCCAAAAACTCGTTTGATCTTTGACCGATTGATTTAGTCATGAACGGAATGGGATGTACTCCTGATAATACCTCCTGATGTATACTATCTACTGTTTCCTGTCTCTGTTACTCTTATCTCACCTATGTCCATTTTCATCCCACTTTCCTACTGCCATCATCCTTTAGATCATTCATTATATAATTGTATGATGAATTTCATTTTGCATTGCCATTGGGCCTACGGAAAAAAATACTAATATATTTTTTATATTTTTTATATATTTATATTTAGGTACTGGTTTTGTAAGGGTATTTGATCAAATTATAAGTAATTTTCCACAGGTTAGGTGGTAGAGCAGAGCTTCCCCTAGTATCTGAACTTCGCCTGGGACATTATAATATAATTGTATTTTTAATTTTGTTGTCCAATAAAGACATTAGTATTATTATTATAATCTCTCTCCTCATTAACCCAAAAAGTTCCCGAGAAAAAATCAAATAACATTGATTCATTTTGTTATATAGGCTCTTTTATGAGGTTAGTAGAGCCCCGTATTCATGCCACGTGTTACCCTGTTTATTTCCACAAATACTGACGAAATGTAGTTACAGAATCCAGAAAATCGAACTATTATTTCAATCGGGTTTTACCTGCGGTAACAATAGATATAATCTGCGTCACTGGAAATTCATGAGAAGGTGACGTATAAGATTTTACCTACGACCACTGTGGAAAATAGGCAAAAACACACGACACACAGGCTCAGTAACTAGCTCACTACGTACGGTAAACAAATTGCACAGTTTTCGAAAACAAAAACTTTTTAACAAAAAATTAAACCGATGAAATACGGAACTGAGAAGTAAAAAATAAAATAAACGTTCTTAGCCTCAATAACTAAGCTCCCAAACTGATGTAAGTAACTATTTTTGAGTCGGCGCCAAACAAACAAGCAAATGAATTAGATAAGGCGTAAAATGATGGCATCGACTTGCGCGGTGACATTCTGATAGGAAATTTTTTTGAAGTAATTCAATGATCTTCGTTGATTGTTTGTTTGGTGCCGACTCAAAATTAGTTACTTACATCAGTTTAGGAGCTTAGTTATTGAGACTAGGAAGGTTTATTTTATTTTTTATTTTCAGTTCCGTATTTCGTCGGTTTAATTTTTTGTTAAAGAGTTTTTATTTTTAAATTTTTTGTGGCTGAAATCTACTAATTATTACCTACTTGTTTTTTTATTACTTCCAAAATACTTACTTACCCACCTTACTTCAACTATTACCAGTTAAATAATATGATTATCTACTTTTACTATTTGTTGTAATATAAATTATTTTTGTTGTTCTGGTTAGTTTATTTCATTACTTTGTATATCATTCCATCCTCTCATAGAATATAATGATTGTGACGGACGTAGGAGAACAAAAATAATGACATTAGCGATCTGTCATTGTCAACTACATATGTGTGCCAATGTTCACGAGTGGAAAATCAATTATTCCCTATTTTTCTACACGTAAGGATGGATAATTCCATTCGGAATCCAAATATGATCAACTATGAGGTTTTCCCTATCCAATAAAAAAAAATCATCCAAATCAAAGAACCCAGTACAAAGTTATGCCTGATAGAATCGGTTATCGGACCAGAATTCAGAGGGTGAGTGATCAATATCCTTCATTTTGCTACCTTTAGGGGTGGATTTCATCTTTTAAATTCGAATGGGACCAACGTCGAAGTACACCCTATCCACTGAAAAGAGTATCATCGGAATCCGACGTCTCAGTCCCAGTAAAAAGTTATACGTAATCATACATAAAACAAAATATACGCGTCGACTAGAGAACCTCCTCCTTTCTGGTTTCGTCGGTTAAAAACGCACAGTTTGAATATATTGAAATTCATACGTAAAAGTGAGCGGAACATTTGAAAATTATGCAAGTAGGTCATGATCGCGAAATCGCCCGTCAACAGCGTAGTCATAGCAACTGTCAAAATCAAAATAATACAAACAAACTTTTTTGAAAGACAAATAAGTTCTTAAAAATGATTACAAGATACATACTGTTTAAAAAAAAATACCTACATTTCCAATA
The DNA here is from genome assembly GCA_018342105.1 of Gonioctena quinquepunctata. NCBI lineage: Eukaryota > Metazoa > Arthropoda > Insecta > Coleoptera > Chrysomelidae > Gonioctena > Gonioctena quinquepunctata. Next base: position 795,025 of record JAFIRS010000051.1, on the reverse strand, counting down.
TGTCAAGTGATAGTGAGAACGGAAATTCAACTCCTCCCAACATCATGGCAATGGCAAAAATGGCAACGAATGATTTACTGCCAAGTAAATCCCGCGAACGATACGTAAATTTTTACAGTGGGTTCATGGACTAGAGACTGAAAAATAAGGTGAATTATTTTTCCGAAAATGTTTTGGTAGCCTATTTTCAATACCTCGGAAAAAATGAAACTTAGCTCTCTATGGGCCTTTCACCCAATGCTTAGATCGACTCTAAACATAAAAAACAATATAAATATAGAAGCCTATTCCACGTCGATAGCGCTATTGAAATGGAAATCGGATGGCTTTAGAAGCACAAAATCTAAAATTTTGACGTCCAAAAAAATTCAAGATTTCCTTGAAACGCCTCTTGCTAATCAGTACCTGTACGATAGCCACTAATAATACTCTTTTCACATTTTTATCTTTCTTTTCTCTCTTTTTTGAGCGTGATTAAACAGTTCATTGTTAAATAAGGAAATAATAAGTGACCCAAAAAGGTTAGGTTTAGATTAGATAGGCTTAGGTTAGGTAAGCAAAATAATATAAAACTTCACTACAACATGGGTTGAGTGGTAAAGCACCAATTAGTAAACTTTCCCTTGAGATTTTCTCTCTATCTTTATTTTAATATTTTTTATAATTGTCCTTCTCCAATGTACTTGGAATGTGGAAATAAAGACAATTAATCATTATTATTATTATTATAAGGAACATAAAAACTGGAGTTTTAAAGTTTTTGTAAGGATATTTTATCGGTACCTTTGACAGAGAAGAATTGTAGGAGCGCCACTCTCAGATACAAAGAGCTCATCAGTGGCTCAATTCGCTGTATGCATTAGGCTGGAGGGGATAGATAAAACTATGACAGCGCCATGGTGGCAGGAGTAGGTAATAATCCTGGTAACCGTAGTCAACGGTCACGATTGGGTAGTTTCACAACATACATATAATAACAATGAGCCCTCGCTATCGCTGTGTAGTCGATTGCAAAAATAGTACCTGTGAATTTTATACCTACATTTCCAGCATCACATGAGCTGCAGCAAATATATTAGTGTTCAGTTATTCCACGATATTTCAATCTCTAATTCCGGGACATGAGGTTTTCATTTGATGAATATTTCAGATGGTTTCCGTTCTCCATGCGATCGTCTAGAAGTGAACAGTAAAAGTAGAATCAAGTTTCGTGGGACAGTCTTGAGCAAGTGATAAAAAACAAATAGCGACCTGAGCTTCAAATTCGGGAACGACTGGACGGTGTTGTAATTTGAACTAATCAGCTTAATGAACAGGGGACAGAGATACTACTGATGTTTCTCCGAGTTGTTTAAGATACACTAGCATCCTATCAAGATGGAGTACCTCCCAGAGGATTTCTGTTTTAATTTTCACGTACTGATTTCGGTTACAAAAGCAATGTGCCTCACATGTGAACTAATGTTAAATGTAATGCACAATGAGAGTGAACTTGTACTGCAATACGCAATATTTTGTTGACAATTGTTCGTGTTTGAGAATGTTGTTAGTTTTACTTAGGAACCATCCTTGCAAGAGTAAAAATGGGATCCCATATTCAAGTAAAATTGTGAACCTCATTCCTTTCCTGATTATTATATTATTCGAGAATTCCATTGAATATTTTTGCGTTGAATCTGATGTTATTTAGTGGTTTCCCGTCTGGTTGAAGATGGCCTGGGTTATATGGGTACTTTTTCAATTTGCTTTTGGCACCCTCACTTTTTTATGTTGTCAAGACCTTATGAACCTGCGACTTGCCGTATCCAAAAGTACACAGGAGTACTTTATGTTATTCAAAATATCTATAACTTGATATGCATAACCTCCAAATGCGGTGAACTTTCGTATTAATACACATATTTTTTATCATTTACTCCCTTTTTTTGGCAGAAAAAAAAAACTTTAGATTCATCTGGAACTAGTAGTGAGCACGAAATTGTTACATCTTGGTAGATTATTTAGAAATTGTAAAAAAAAAATTATTGCACAGTGAGTATTGGAAATAAACCAGCAAAACTTCAGCTATCGAGTCACTAGAGGGCAATATCAGTCTTGCTCACAGCGAATACTTCACAAGTTTATTCAGCTCCTCCATCCTAATCCACATTTGCATACTTTGAACTGGTAGAAAATACTTATTGTGCAAGACTTTCACTCGACGAAATTATTGCGATATTATTTTTACAAGAAACTGAAAAAAATCTAGACTCTATTGACAAAATCGCACTTGAAAATATGAGTATGAAAGCTGAAAGTCGAATAATCGTTTTTGAGCATATTTGCAGCGAAGGACCTCTACCGTGGGCTCATTCCATTGTACCGAACATGAATGGGGATGATGTTACCAGGTAGAAAAGAAGAATAAGTGAAAACGTCTTTGGTGAACAATTAGTGAATTTAGGTTGGAGAGCGTGTACACACCTGAATGGGCATTAGATTTGATGAAGCGTTGCCAAATTTCACAGTATCCCCCTAATGAAAAGTATTGTGTGAGGTCTTCAGATTTACTCAGATAATCTTCACGATGTAATGTCCAGGGACGACTTATCCCAACTCACTTTATGTGTTAATTATACCAAGCAGCCAGAAAAAGTGAGTCCAAATTCACTTATCCTGGACAAAATTTTCCACTGTCAAGTTTCTACTTATCGAAGTTCATGTTTGAAGTTGTCTAACATCCTTCAGAACCGTAGACAAATTACATGGGGTTGAAATTACACATTTCCAACTGCAAAAGTAGCTTTGAAGCTAGAATCGTTAAAAAGTCATTTATTAGTTTGAATTCCAATTATACTCAAACTGGAAACATATCTTGAGTTCCATGAGATTCAAAGAAAAATATTTGAATTGAAAATCACGAATTAAAACCCTATGAACTGGAAGGAGTTGAAATAAAATGACTAGTTTAACTCCTAGGTTAACCATAAAAAAAGACTCCATATTTGCTGACTCTGATAAATAAATAGATCCACAAAACGACCACATATCAATACTTCTCTCATTTAATATGAGTTTGTTTCATCTTATAGAAATGAATCGGTCAGTTACTAGTTTGACTTGCTCAGCAAGTTATTCATATCATGTATAGTTGGGTAGATCCAATATATATTACCAACTGTGACTTCGAAAAAAAAAACAATCGATAATAGTCCTGAATTCCAAAAGTGCTGCATTGTCGATTCCATATTGTGTTTTCTCAACAGTAGTAGTCGAAATTCGAAGGCAGTTTTTTGTGAATTGAATACATTCATATTCTATATCATGTTTGTAGCTCTCAAAGATACATTGTATGTCGAAATACTATTCAATAAACTTGGGGCAAGAATTATCCGAATAGTCTAGAGGATATTCATGTTCATGTTTATGGAAATATTAATCTAAGATTTATTATTTCTTCCTCAGGAACTCTGATTCAACAATAACATTGATGATATGGTGGATATGAGAGTGTTCGTACTTACGAAATAGCTTATAAAATAGCTTAACAACAGTATAAGCTCGAGGAAATTCTTTATTCTCGTACGGAAGATTATTGTTAAAAACAACTGGTGAATTTGGTGAGTAAAGGATCGCCTGAATATTTGAGTTTTGAATTTAGGTGGGGATAATAAACCTTTAATCATAGATTCAGGTTATGTATACCTTTCCTGAAAGATATTTTATAGAATATGTAGGAATTTTAAATAAAACAATTTTGTGGTATAAAGTAACTGCGTGATGAATTCTTCTATTTTGCATATTTGACCATCATATCTGTATTAATTTATGTGATATTCTCTGTCTTCTTCTCACACCGTAAATTAGCCTTGAACAGGAATTCTGCACTTTTTGAATTTTATTTTTATATACGGAATCAGCGAAGTTGAAATGCGATAGAACTAATGCTTCACATAGTTTTATTTTGATGTTTTGAGGAAATAAATGCTTGTTTCCATACATCAGTTTCAGTGAGCTATATGCACGATGAATCAATTGACTTACATGTTTTTCTTCAAAGTTACTCAATGATCTTCTAAGACATAGAAAGTTCATTTTCTTTTTCGCGTCATATACCCACCCCACCTCATTGCTACCGTAATGCTGGATTCACATGGGATCTGGGAACTTTGAATCATTTCTGTTCTGTATACTGTTTTCTGGATTCACCAGTCGATCACAGAAGAGTACGCTATATACGTAAGCTGTCATCTAAACCCAGCGTAAGGAATATAGCACTGATATAATAGATACAAAGTATTCATTAGAATATGTCAGACAACTTTTTTTCTACTGAAAATCACTGTTGCGTCTTGACGCATTTGTTTTTTTTTTGTTATTATAATTATAATTAATTTTGCCAAGGGATTTTATATGTATATTGTATATTTCAAATGGGAATTTTTCATTTGCATTATTCAACTCTTTCGACCTTATTTTGCGCGTGAGGTATCACACAGACTGATATAGTCACTTTTGGGAGTGGGAAAATGAGACGGAAGAGGAGAAGTGTAAAGATAGACATTGAGTTCCTAGATCTTATGGAAAGAACATAGCATTTTAGTTTTTTCTCGAGTTGGTGTTTTCTCATTGATATAACGCTTATTACTCAAGATATTCCTCATCCTAAGAATAAGTGTAAATGTGATTAGCGGCGGTACCGCCAGGAAGACTAGACGAAGTATCTATTGGCTGAAGATCAGATTCCCCGACGGAGGCACATGGGTGAGTGACACTTTGATCAGTTCTGTGTGTTTGCGAATTTACCAAATATTAATTTTAAACAGTCCACTGAACGAACAATCACTATATAATATACACGATATAACTATCTTTTCCAGCGACCTCGCATACACGGAATCGATCGTTAATAACCCATATTAACGTTCAATTTCTCTATTAATGCATAATTGTGATATATGCAGCCAAACATACACCGAAATTGACCATAAATAACATATTCGATTTATTTATTAATGTATCATTGTGGTATAGACAACTAAACATATTCAAATGTCAAATCATATTACCTTCGTTTTTTCTTAAATACAAATTTTGTTGGGTTCCTACTAATTGAAGCAAAAGGATATCAAAATTTTCACGTATACTGGTTGATTAAATGACTATTTAATATAAGATACTATTTTTCTCAGACCTGATGCGCAATGAAATAACAGGTTGTAAATGACCAGCTATGGGGACTTCATTGCACGACAAATGTATTTTCTTTCCTGAAGACAGCCCTGAACATATTCGGATACATTTCACGACCATATCTAATGCAGCCGTATTAAACCTAATATTCATGGTTTATAACTCACAAGTACCCCGAAAATATTTCTCTCCTGCCTTTTTATAGCACCTTTTGTTGCCTTTGTGGACCTACATGGAAGTATTCCCATTGAATTTTTGATGTTATCATTATCTTGACGGTTCTATTATAACAAGAAAATCGTTAACGAGATGTCTTTTCACTTGAATATCATCCATAACTTCATACTTGATTGATAGTCATTGAAGTAATTGATAAACAATGCTCCTTGAAAGGATTATTGTATATTTCAGAGGATATAGATCGCAGCGAAGTGGAAAATAAGAACTTGTCTGTTTTGTGTTCTGAGATCATTTAAAGTGGGAATTGTCCTGAGAAATTTATGGGTTATTGATGCTGGAAATGAACTCCGAAGATCGCCCAACCTCAGCTAACCATAATCATTGAGTTCATTGCTAATGAACAAATTTGTAGACTAGTCGAAAAGTGAGTTTCTCGCGAAAAATAGTTCCAAGTCTCCAAAAAATATGAGCTATAGCTCAATCGATTCGGGATGCAAACCTGAGAAATATATTTCGTTGTTTTTTTTTGCTGACGAAAATTGCAATTGTTATTAACAAAAAACAATTGAGAATAACTCAAAAACCATAAGCGATAGCAGAAATCGAAAAATATATTCTTAGAGAGGAGGATATTTTCAATAAAAATTTGAATATTTCATGGTGTGTTCTTTGTTAAAGTTATCACGCATTACTTGCTGAATATACCTTTTCTAGAAGTACATAAAATCAACAGATTATATTTTCAACATTCTTGACACTTGAAACATGAGAATCAATCTATCCAGTGATGACATCGAGCAATGTTACAGAGTAGGAAAAAAGGGAGATAAAAAAAAGAGAAAAATGATTTTTCAAATCTCACATTCCACGAAATACTATAGAAAATACATTCATCATTAAAGAGAATAGTGATTACATAACAAATAACAATGAAAAAGCTGATATATTCGACGAATTCTTCATGAACATAGGAACCTACATGGCCAACAATATTGAAAAGAATGAATTACCAAATAACTCTTTGAATGAATCATCAGTATCACCCACATTATTCCTGGAACCAACAAATGAGAGCAAAATAATCTGTTTTATTTCTAAATTAAAAAACAATTGTGCTCCGGGACCAGATGGAATATCGTCAAAACTTATTAAAAACATTCATGACCAAATATTGAAACGACTTGTTCATGTAATAAACCTGTGCTACATAAACGGAATTATTTCACTTCAGTGGAAAGATTCGGGAGTAACTCCTGTTTATTAAAGTGGCAAACGTAATACCGTTATTAATTACCGACCGATTTCTGTAATAAACAACTTCGCAGACCGTTAAAAAAAGCTTGATAGGATTTACGTAATAACTGAGCACCAATTTGGATTTATAAATAATAAGAATACTGAAAGTGCCATACTGGATTGTGTGGAACAAGCAGTAGAAGCCTTGGAAAAATCGTCGAAATGCCTAGCAGTTTCCAGCGACTTGGCAAAGGCTTTCGACGCGGTATCACATGACATATTACTGAGAAAATTAATTGGATATGGTATCCATGGTAACGCTCTAGAGTTGATCACTAGTTATTTGTCACAGAGGATCACATATATCTGTTGGTGTGCCTCAAGGTACTCTTTTGGGCCCGATTCTGTTTCTTGGTTACGTCAACAGTATAACACAGATCAGAGGATTCCAGGGTCACATTGTATGCTATGCTGATGATACAGCTTTAATATTCAATGGTGAAACATGGCATGATGTTTCACATAATGCCGAAATAGATCTCCAGAAAGTACTGATATGGGTAAATGATAATTTACTGAGTTTAAATGTTGAAAAACCAAATTTCTGACTTTTTCACTGTATTCAATTCACCAGCCAAGCAAGACCGAATTGAAACTACATAAATCCAGTTGCATGTACCTGTTATTCTGTAAGTATCCAACCATCGATAAAACTGCATCCATGAAATATCTGGGTATAGCCCTCGTAGGGGGCGCCACCTACACGTCTTTTTATTTTTTTTAAATTCATTACTTTTTTAAGCATACTTCTAGAACATCATATCTACGCAAAAAAGCTCTCCAAATTACAAGTCGCTATGAGCAACCGTTTTCTAGATATTTGGACTTGAAAATTTCAAGTCGATTATTGGATTATCGATTCGTCTTGAAAATATTACCATTATTTTGTATTTTTCACAAGAATGCTTGGGAAATGAATTTGACGTTCAAGTGAGTAGTTTTGGTTTTTTGTAGGGGGCGCCACCTATTTTATTTATTTTTATTCGTTTAAAATAGTTATTTTTGTATCAAGGGTGCAAAATCTGTATTTGGTTTTGATGAAATTTGCAAGAAATATCAACCTTTTATTTCAAGAAATTTTGAATATGCAGAATAAAATGAAATAAAGGAAACTAAATTGTTTTCAAATAAATTGTTCGAAGTGTCCACCTTCAGCGAAGATACAGGCATTCAGTCTTCTAGTCATTAAATCTCGTAACCGCTCAAAAATTATTGGTGTGTTTCTTATTGTTTCACAGGCGTCTACTATTCGGTTTCTTAGATCTTCCTCGTTCCTACTGAAGTTTTATGAACTAGTGACTTCAAATGTCCTCAAAAATACGAATCTAGCGGGTTTAGATCTGGGGACCTTGGTGCCCATGCCTGGTTAGGTCCTTCTACACCCCTACCGATCCATCGATTTGGATAGACAGTGTTAAGGAATTCCCTGGCTACAACGTTGAAATGGGCCGGAGCCCCATCATGCATAAACCACATGCGGATATGAATTTTTAATGGTACATTCTGAAGTAGTCCCGGCCATTCATTTTCTAAAAAGTCTCTTTAAGTTGCGCCATTCAGTCGGAACGGAAGAAAGAAAGGACCTATCAAGTAATTATCAATTATTTCCGCCCATACATTCACAGAAAATTGATACTGATAATGTATTTCACTAACTGCGTGCGGATTTTCCAGAGCCCAAACATGGTTGTTATGAAAGTTTGTGATAGAATTTCGGAAGAAGTTTGCCTCGTCCGTGAAGAGTACATATCTTAAAAATTGAGGATTTCCAGACAATTTTCTCAAAAACCACTGACACATAGTAATGCGTTGGGGAAGGTCTCGTGGCAAAAGAGTTTGTACGCTTTGAATATGGTATGGATAAAATTGTTGATTGTGGATAATTCTCCAAACTGTGGACTGGGTAGAATTGAGAGCGTCAGCAATTATTCTTGTACTTGTTTCTGGATTCTCCTCGAGAGCGTTCAAAACACCTTCTTCCAATTCTGACTGCTCGTGGTCTTCCATCTGCAAGGCCATTAGCGAAATGCATATCGGCTAAATGAGCATTATTGTTTAAATAATCCATTTTGTCAAAATTAGTGTTTTAAAACTGACAGAAACTTCAACGAAACGTACAACTGTCACATAATATGTAATCTCCAAAACTACTTACTCAAATTCATTTCCCAAGCATTCTTGTGAAAAATGCAAAATAATAGTAATAACTTCAACACGCATCGATTATCAAATAATCGACTTGAAATTTTCTAGTCCAAATATCTAGAAAACGGTTACTTATAGCGACTTGTAACAAGGGTAGCTTTTTCACGTAGATATGATAGGGAAATTGTTTTTTTCACTGGAAAATGTGCTATAAGTACGCTCAAAAAGTAATGGATCTTAAAAAAAAAAAAGACGTATAGGTGGCGCCCCCTACGAATAAGAGAAATAATAACATCAGATTCGAATTCGACACCTCAATAAACCTCTCATTACCAATTATCGTTCAATTGAGGTCAGTATTTCGAAAGTTATTAAAAAAAAACGAAAATAGAAATAAAACTTTTACACCCTGTATCTCGGAAAAAAAGCGTTTCCAGACATATATTTATTTGGACAATTCATATTAAAATATTGTGAGGAATCACATCCTGGAGTTTGTCAAAATACTTTTGAATCACCCTGTATAACATCCTTCCAACAAACCTGAAGGATATCAACAACATCAATAAACTCAAAATCACCCTCAAACACTATCTAATCGAGAATTCGGAAATTAATAACATATTTTTAGAAAAACAATTGCCGTTTCTTCCCGACATCCGGACATTCACTTTTACAATTTATTTGGTACCTATTAGTATTACAATTCACTCTCTCTCTATAATAATGTACCAATTCACTTATTAGTTCAATCATAAAATTATTGTACTTTTCAAATTTCTTCCATGAATAAGTAAAAGAGCACAATACATGCACTTGTATGCCTATGGTGTCTTTTACCCATTTCAGAAAGAATTATGTATATACGAATCATTTACTGTATCAGTTGTACATAATTTGAATTTGAATAAATATTGTAAAGATGGTACTATTTTTTAATTTCGACGTATAATTTTTTCTCTTGAGATCTTTGACCCACTCTATATCATTGTATGATCTGAAGGGAGCAATCAAATTTTTTATTATTATTATTATTATTATCGTAACTATTTTCCACAGAAAGCGCGAAGTTCGAAACAATCCAACAACACTCAACTGGTTTAACAAGAATCCTTCAAATTGTACCGGGAGAACAAGAGGTCATAAATCTCATACTGTACAGGAATAAATATACCAAGGTATTTATCCCGTTTTACTATGAATTATGATATGAAAAACCAACAGACATATAACGTGTGAGCCAAATGGATAAGCTACAAACAACCGGGAATGCCTGTACGGTACACTAATTACCTATCAACAATGTTAATTGACGTATGTAATCTATGATTACAGCAAGACCGAGCATTCTACGAGTTGAAATTAATGAGTGTCAGGATTTTCTTCATGAATATTTTCCATGACATACCTGATAAATCACTGCATAGAATGGAACACCGATTCTTCAAGTCAGTTTCTTCTGCGGAAATTAAGATCGTTCCCTTTTTTTCGATTTTTTGTGTGCCACGATGATTATTGACAGGTGTTTTATAGAAGTTGCCAGAGGGTTTCCGATGATCTCAAGATCAGATGAATAACAGTATTAGTCTGAACTGAAACGAGATCTATCATATAATTAATAATGCTGCATACATCAAATTGGCGGAAAATAATTCAAAAGATTTTGGTGATATGACACAACGTAATTGGAAAAAATTGACGGAAATCACTAGTGATCGCCTCCAGTTCTGACGGGATGAGATATTTACAATAACTGATAATAAATTCCAATTGAATAATTAATTTCGACGACTCATTGCTTCATTTCGTACGCAAAATTGTGATTTGAAAACACGATAAAAATTAATGTGTATGGATATCAGAAACATAATTCAGTTTTACGAAATGGTATTTCCAAAAATACAATGCTTTTCATTAAAATGTATTTCATTTTGGAGATGGAGAAAATCCTTCAGGGACACCTTTCGGTTGATAGGTGTAGAGTTCTAATCTTTTTCAAATTTAGCCTACCTGATTCCTTCATTGCAGAAGATATATAGTCATATTATGAAATTGTAATTGTATGTTTGTTTGTTCGAGCATCACGCAAAAACTTCTAGACCAATTCCGATGAAACCATTTTGTTTGAAAGCTTATGCTTAGGCTTAAAAACTGGTATGTTATTTATTACGCTTCGATAACAGGGACAGGATATGTAACAATAAAACCACATTTCTTCACAACCAAGTGCTACCAAATAAGGGTTCAATTTCTCAGAATGAAGGTCTGATTCAGTAAATTTGCAGAATTTCTTTTCACGTCGTTTCGACATAGTTTTTGTCATCTTCAAGTTGAAACACAAATATTCTATTTATATTTCTGCTTTCGTATTGTACGAATGTTGTTGAAATGTGTGATTTCGTTATCGGGAATGGTTTATCTTTCATGTTTTTCCACTTCATGAATACAATGTATTATTTGGAAAATTCAATTATATGTGCCTGTATTTTCATGGCAACATGTCAAGATCTGTTTTCATTATTGAGTACTATACACAAAGATAGGAAAGGTTCTCATAAATCTGGCCTAAGTTTTTGATATAATTTCTATTGTTAAAACTGTTGGGGTCTTTTTTTATATGTAACATTTCAACAAATATTCTTCCCTTTTTTCTTTGGTCGAAATCTCAACGTTGTTAGTATTAAACTTGTGTTTATTTTTTATCGTATTTGGATAAGACTGGATTATTTGGAAGATTAAGTTATATGAGCCTTACTGTACTTTTATGGCAACATGTAAAGATCAGTTTTCATTTTTACTAATATAAACAGATTAAACAAGTTTGTAATAAATCTGGATTTAGTTTTCGATATCATTTCTATTGTTAATATTGTTAGGGTCTTCTTTTATATGTATCATTTCAAGAAATGTTCTCATTTCTTTGGTCAAAATTCTAAAGTTGTTATTGCTTAACTTATGTTGTTTTTTTTTCGTGTGGATAAGGCTGTCATGTCAGTTTTTGAGTACTTGTATTTGCTTTTTCAAGTTTTGTTCTGAATGGTTCTACATGGTATTCTGTATACTGTATGAGTTGGTATGTTCTTTATTACTTGAATTTGATTTTAAATGAATGTAGTTATTCGTATTTTGTAGCTAACGTGAAATAGTTCGGTTGTGTTTTGTTCATTCGAGCAACACGCGAAAACAACTGTAGCGATTTTAATGATCCATTTAAGCTTATGATTGGACTGGTATGTCATCTCGCTACGATGATGGGAACATTATATGGAACAATAACACCACATACATATATATATATATATATATATATATATATATATATATATATACATAAATATATCTATATATATATATATTGTTATGAAATACTAATAGGTGTTTTTCTCCGCGTTGGAAGTCAAATTGTTATAGTCTCACTTCACTGATATTGCCAAATTGTTATGAAAGAATAATAACTTTTTAATAATAATTGTTGTTAATTTTTCCACACGTTATTGTTATTGCCCCACAAATATTTTCTCACTGTATAAATATTTTGATTCCGATAAACCTCTACAATGAAATAAGAATTCAGCTACGTGATGGGAAGCCAATTGTTATATTGTGATATTATAATAGCTAATTGTCATGAAATAATAATTGCCAGCTAACGTTACTGTTTTCTCGCCACGTTGTTGCCAATTATTATTCTTTTTCTTACCACGACTAATCTCAGTTGGTACTCCTACGCCTCAGGAGTCGGTACTGGCAATAGAGCCACTGCCTGTCTAGATGTCACTCGAACTATTTCGGTTCAGTGTTTATAAGTGAGATTTGAGCATATCATTGTGGAAAATAAACCAGAAATTATCAAAAAACAATTATTTCCTTTTTTCAGGAAAACTTATATTAACCTGGTCTGCGATAGATAACTTAAAACTATGGTCAATTGACAAATTTTCATAGAAAATAATGAAAAACAGTGTTGGATATTGTATATAACCTCACTTTTTCTTTTGACTTGGAAGAATTCTTTTATAGTTCAATGCCAAAATAAATAGAGTTCTCCAGATATACGAGTTACGTTGCAAAGTGATTCAGTTTGTGATGTGCACTAAAAGAGTTTATACCTGGAGCTGGAACTGTCGCTGATGCAATACCTGCCAATAATCTGAAATCCTGCTTCGTCCACTCCTCTCAGGGACTCTCCATTTGCAAAAGGAACCATCCAAAATCCACGAAATCAGGTTGGACAAGTTTTTATGTGGAGAACCAAAAAGGTAATATTTTTTATCCTTGTTTATTTTATGTCGAGATTATTCGGATGTTGTATTGGTTTTTTTATTGTTGAAAAACTACCTTCTCAATAATAAAATCGTAAATTTCTTTCTTCCCAATTTTTGTACCTGGCTTCTCTCCAAAAATTTTTTCAATTTCCCTCCGCTTTGTTTTTTTATTCCCTGGATACCATTTCTGTTTTGTCCATTTCATTTGAACTTTCAAACTAGCGCACTTCCTTGTCGAACTTTCACTATTTTGGAGTTATTTGAGAGAACTTATAAACTAATATATTTCACGTTCCTTATAAACTAAATACAATACTTGATGATAATTATTTTTGACGTTTCTCAGTTCTTATTTTCCACAATTTCAAATCTTTTATCTCACCATCTCTGTTTCCTGATTGGCTATTGTCATCAAGAAGTTTCTTGTTTTCCCATTGGCTATTTTTAGTTAAATACAATTTCATATACTGTATGTTTCAAGCTTATAATTTTGTTGATCACATTCAATTCAGAATGATTTTGTAAATCTAGACTTTTATTTTAAACAATTATAGGTTGTAATCATTTTGACAATGTATGAAAATGATTGCATTATAGTATTTGCATATTTTACCTATCAATATTATACAAAGACTTCATAAAGGAATTAGAATCTCAAAAAAAATTTAAAACAATTTCTTATGAGCTACTAACTATTAAATATTTATTATTTTTCTGTTTTTTTTGAAAATTTATTTCTTTTTTATCTTTAAAATATATTACTGGTCCTTCCTAACATAACAATATATACATATGAGTAAAAAACAGTCTCTTTCCACCTGTCAAATTTTACATGTTTTTCGAAAATCCCTAAAAAATCATGTTTTTTGAAAATTTCGAAAAATGCCAAAAAAAAAATTGCTCAATTTTCAATTTCATACTTCTGCTCTAAATTTGGACTCCCTACTGTCACTTCGAATTTTTTCCAATTTTTTTAATTTTTCGAATCTTTCGCTCTACCGATTCGAACGAAACATGATTCAAGTTCCATAATTTCGATGAATACGAGACTTCAATGTCATATCTTGCCCAGAATGGGTATTTTCTGTTCATTGACCTGTTACCAGACAAAAAAATGAATGCACCTCCAGAAATTCGTCTTTGTTGTTGCAAAGGTCATCTAGTTTTTTCATTTCATTGTGAAACTGATTAGGATTTTCAATGTATGGACGTTAATATGTCAGTAATCAAATGAACAAATTTCTCTTCTTTCTTATTAGACTCGTATTTCTTTTTTAACAGATTTGTATCCCGTTAGCTGCAGATGAGTTCGAAATATTTTGATGTAGTTTACACCCAACAGTGTGACTGTTAGATGTTATTTTCGAGAAAATAATAATTTTTTGCAACGTTTTTTGAATTAATTTCAGTAATCTCATATTCTTCATTTATACCATTAGATGTGTGAAAGACGTTAAACCAAAATAACTTTAACCAAATTCACAACAAAACATCGTAACATTCATTGATTTATCTCAATAATCTTATAAAGAACCCGATTTCATCATTCAGTATGCATTCCTTCCCTTTCTATACAAACTATAGTCCATTCATCCACATACTTTGTGGCATTTTTAATAAATAGGGGATTTATGTTAGCACAACACTCCCTAATGGTATTCTCTAAATAATGTTCTTTGTTTGCAAATGGTCTGTGCTAAAACACTTTCTGTTTCAGGTAACCACATAGAAAAAAGTCCATTGGAGCTAAGTCCGGTGATATTGTTGGCCAATAATCTTCCCAATCACGTCCTGTCACTTTGCCCCTAAACATCTGACTGAGAGGCTTTTTCACTTCTACCGTTTGGTGGATCGGTGCCCCGTCAAGCTGATACCACAAATTTCATCTAACACTTAGAGGCAGTTTATCCAAAACTTCAGACAACTGATTCATAATGAAATTTCTGTATATGTCTGCATTCAAATGTACTCTAAAAAAGTATGGTCCAGTTATTTGGTTATGTAATAAACCACAATATACATTTGTCTTGCATGAATATTGGTCACGATATTCTATTACAAAATTTGGATTATTGTTGGACCACCAGCGACAATTTTGGAAACTGTTCCGTTCGACGTGAAAGTTGTCTCGTCTGTCCATAAAGTGCTTTAGGGTAATGTGATATCATTTTCTCTCTCACCTTGGAACTAAAATGAAAATCCTACTCGAACATCGAAATATCTTTTTTTAAGGGTGTGTATGAACTTTGGCTTCTAGGGATGGACATTATTTTTTTGCAAAATATTTCTCACAATTTCTCTGCCAACCCCTGTATTCCCACCAATACTAATAATAATAATTAGTTTTTCCGTTTTCAACAACGCTCAAACAAACAGTGAGTTGTTCTTCTTCATTATACTTTATTGGATTATGTGGTTTCTTGAAACAATTGTCCACAGAGCCAGTTTCATCCAATGTTTTCAATATCCTGCCCATGGTACTAAGTGAATATTTCTTCCTGGATGACGGTGATTGAAAATACAAGCAACATCTCGATATGTCACATTCTCAACACATAAAAGAATGATTTCCACTTTTTCTTCTGTGGATAACATTTTACATGAAACTTATTTGTGAATTAGAAATGTACGAAAATCTGTACACAAAACAACTCGATTTATTAAACGTAATAATTTGACAATAACTAAAACTAAAAATTTGTTCCAAAAGCCTACTAAGGGAAAATTTTATTTCGATTTGATCCATTGAACTATTTTCTTCCGGAATTGTTGCATTAGTCTTGTATTGTTTAAAATCACGAAATTTTATATCATGTTTAGTACAAATCGCTAGAACGAAAGTGTTTTGAATAGTAATGAAACTATAAGTCATTGTTTAGTTTACAGAAAAGTATGATATTTCGTGTTTGTTTGTAACTGAATTATTGGTCAGAAAAACAATCAAACTGAATAAAAATCTTAAAAAAAAAGAAATACGAGTGTAATAAGAATGAAGAGAAATTCGTTTATTCAATTAATGACATATTAACGTCCATACATTGGAAATCCGAATCAGTTTCACAATGAAATGGAAAAACTAGATGAACTTTGTAACAACAAAGACGATTTTCTGGAGGTGCATTTTTTTCAGACACATTTACTTGTGAATGTGAAATGTTAGATGTTTATGATATAGGTATTTCTGAAACGTGCGTTCAGAACGTTGCAAATGATTCGATTTAGGGTTCCATTGAAACGTTTCATACATTTGAAACATTTCAGTCTGTACATTTGAAACATTTTAGACACATTTCCTTCTGAATGTGAAATGTTAGATGTCTATGATATATTTCTGAAACGTGGGTTCAGAATGTTTCAAATGATTCGTTCAAGGGTTCCGTTGAAACATTTCATACACATTATATGTTTACTGGGTTAATGCTAACGTACGAAATAAAGGAGCTCTTGCAATCCCCAAATATTCAACTCCCTCCTTCTCTTTCCACATAACACTTATTCTTGCTATAATCCTTGTATTTATTATATATACTATTTTTATGAAGATTCTTTAAGAACTGCTTTCAGGGATGAGTTCAAAAACAGCTCCTGCTGACAGATCAACTTTTCATATGAATCAAGTTGATTCATTATTATTATTATATGCAGGGATAATTGAACTTCCTGAGAAATAATCTTCAATGGCCAAAAATAAGTTTATGGAAGATAAGATTAAAAATAACTTCTACTACAGGTAGATATTTGAGTTAAAAAAAAGGTAATTTCCACTCCCAACACTCCGCTCAATCATATTATTGTGCAATCCTCGTACATTCGAAAATTCCAATGAAAATAATCGAACCAATTGAACCTTTCAAAATTCTCTCTATAATTATGGCGTGCATCAAAAATATTTCCAAAGACCCGTCTCGTATTACATTATGTTGGCATTCCTGGACTTGTCAATAATAATAGGAAGAAACCAACGGAGAGGCAGTTGCTGAAATTAAGGCGGAGCTTTGCTCCGGAAACCTCCCAACAAAACTAACACGGCTCAACGGTCTTTGATTGATTCGGTTCCATGTCCAAATATTATTCGAGAAAGTCCAGATTTACGTACCAGTGGTGTAACAACATTCAGTTTCGGAAAAAAACATAAATTCTATATTTTTGTTGAATACTCAAGCAATGAGAAGTATGAGAATTCATAGTGTTCGAATATATGATATGAAGAGACAGTTACTCTCAGAAAAAAGGTGGAGATTCCTATTGAAAAAACATTTATCTTTTCCATTGCATTGCGATTTATCCGATTACTGAATAATTTTGAAAAAAAAATCCACAAGAATTCCAAGATACAAATTGGTATTATCATGTTTCCAAAAAATACTTCTCAACGAATACGGATCTGAAATCGAATAATTCATAATCAAACGAAAGATTAGGTCCATGGTTGCTCAAAGTGGAGTGGTTAATTTCTAACGTGAAAAAACTCTAGGTCGTATGCACGTAAATGTTTTATTTTGAAAAAGAAACTTGCTTCGGACCTCTATAGGTCCATTTTCAGTCTAACTGTAGGATATATCGAATGTAAAATATATTTAAAGTGTTATACAGTGCTTCCCTCCCCCCTCTTATTTTTGGAACGATTATACATAAACAAGTGAAATTTGGAAACTGAATATTAAAGGTTGTAAACTTCCCTACTAGTGATGATAGATGACGAAATCGTCAAAGATGACGTCACAAGGCCATTGTGACCAATAATTTTAAATGGAACCCTACGGCAAGCGACACCTCTTTTAAAAGGTATCGAAAATACATATTCAATGATACTAATTTTGTTTGTGTTTCTGGCAGTTTTGGCAACTCGCTCTTGAAAAACGCAAAGCTGTGATGAATTAAATCAGTTAATACTAAAATTCCAAATTCAAGCTGCGCCTCTGGATAGTTGTCAAATAAGCTGACGTTTTTGTTAGTCTCCCTAATTCGACATTTCTGTAATTGTCCAAGTTTTTGTACATTAAATAATTTGTGTATTGTTTTAGCAGCTTTTGGCACTTATGATATTTTTGTACATTTCAATAATTTGTTAAACTGTTGTGAGCCGAACGTTTGAGTGCTTCAAGAAGCGAAATGGTACGTGCTTTAGGTGATAAAGTAGCAGCGATCCTAATTCTTGGTGAAACTGGACAAAATATTCATGCAGCAGAACGCATTTTTAATGAGAGGTTTCCCGATAGCCCCGTTTTGAGGACTTATTTAGGGGAGCTTCTTCGTAAGTTTGAAACAACGGGTACTATTAATGATGCGGAACGATCTGGCAGCCCACAAATTTCTGATGAGAAAAAAATTGATATACTGGCAGAAGTAATAGGTAATCCTACTCCTTCAACAACTCACGTTGCATCTACCTGTGGAGTCAGTCGAAGTACAGTTCACAGGGTGTTGAAAAAAAAAACAAATTTCATCCATACACCCAGACCGAAGACTAGAATTCTGTGAAAATATGGACACTAAAATTAACCAACGGTCAGACTATGTCAAAACAATTTGTTTTAGTGATGAAAGTACTTTCTATCTAAATGGAAATGTAAATACACAGAATGTGAGGTATTGCAGTGACGCAAATCCTCACCTGTTTCGTGAAACACATACCCAATTTCCCCAGGAGGTGAATGTTTGGGCAGGTATCCTGGGAAACCACATCGTTGGTCTTTTCTTTTACTTATTCAACTGGTGAGGTTCATCTGAAGCTGTTGCAAAACGCAATAGAACCGTTAATCCTTGAAATTTTGAAAGATAATCCAGATGAATTCGGCAAGTTGGAAATAACATTCCAACAGGATGGTGCTCCTCCACACTATTACGGTGCAGTAGGACGGTATTTGGATGAGGAGTATCGTGGTAGATGGATTGGACGACGAGGTTCAACGGAATGGCCAGCTCGATCACCGGACCTCACACCTTTGGATTTTTTTCTGTGGGGGTACCTTGAATCGAAGGTTTACGCCACTGAACCTGACAATATTGACGTTTTAAAACAACGTATTGTTGCAGAATGTGAGGCTGTTTCCGCAGACACATTTGCAAAAGTACGAGAAGAGTTTAAAAATAGGATATTTCACGGTCAGGAAGTACATGGAGGTCACTTCGAGCAATTTCTTTAAGTAGATACTGATTCTTAAATCTGTTATTAATATCATACTGAATGAAATTTAAATTCCAATGTTTACTAATGAGCCATTGAAACTGCCATAAACACAAACAAAATCAGTCTCATTGAATAGGTTTTTTCGATACCTTCTAAAAGAGATGTCACAATGGCCTTGTGACGTCATCTTTGACGATAACGTCATCTATCATCACCAGTAGGGAAGTTTACAACCTTTAATATTCAGTTTCCAAATTTCACTTGTTCATGTATAATCGTTCCAAAAATAAGAGGGGGGGAGCGGACTTTTGAGAAGCACGGGGAGGAAAAATTGTCAGTGGAGTCTTCAAATTATTTTCCCAAATGCAAAATTTTTAGAAAACTTATTATTTACTGACAAATCCATTTTTTTAAGGCAAGGGATTACACATTTCCATAACAATCTTCTATGGGCCGAAGATAACCCACATGCCATTCAAGAAGGTCGGTACGAATATGAATTGTCATTTAACGTGTGGGTCGGAGTTATTGGCGAAAATATTATTGGACCATATTTTCTACCGTTAGCGCTAAATGGTGCATCCTATACAAATTTTCTCCAGGGGCAGCTTCCCGTTTTACTTGGGAATGTTCCACGAATGTGGTTTATGCACGATGGCGCACCTGTCCATTTTAGCATAACTGCTCGTCATTATTTGGTAAATAACAGATGCCCATAACATAATATATATATATATATGTATATTGTATATTGTTGGTAATTTCTGGAACCTGAGGGTATATTTTTGGCTTGTTTTTCTTGGGATTTAGGTTCGTGGGTCTGACTTTCATAAATTAATCACAACTTTGTTGTGGTATAACATGTGTAATTTAGTTCCTACGTTTCGACGGGTGGATCCTCGTCTTCATCAGGATTGAAAACATTACAACTCTTCAAACATAGGATACGTATGGACCTTTTTGGATTGTTATGGTTTTTCGTTTTATATCTATAATAAGGTAGTGGTTGAGTTGTTTACTTTACAATGTGCTGAGTCAGACCCACGAACCTAAAACCCAAGAAAAGCAAGCCAAATATATTCATATATATATATATATATATATATATATATATATATATATATATATATCTATATATGTGCGATGAAAAAGAGTATTACAATGTGCTATATTTTCAAATTATTATTCAGGCATTTACTGACAGTCGTAGAAAAATATTTTTTTACTACAAGTATTCCGATTTCATTAATCGTTAGTAATTCTTTCATGTTATTACATTCTATAATGTGCATTCCAGACTAGAGCTCCCACCTACATTTCTCGATCAGATCCTTATCAGCATAGTATATCACTTTCATATCTATTTTTGTGTCAAAATCATTAGCAGCTAGTTATTTGTGATATTCATGGCCTGCGTTAGGTCTCATGGATTCGTTCGAACTGGGATCTGAAAGGAATTTCTGGTATACACAAATATTTAATTAACAATTCTGTAGAAGAATTCTGTTGTGTTGTTTCGGAGCTGAGTGGAGATTTTCGACGTGCTCGACATTCTTTATGATTGAATTAAACGAGCTCGCGAGCAATCTGGGAAAGTTTCAGAAGGAATAATAGATAGTGATGGAGATAATTTACCATTTCATTTATACGGGACACCACAGTGCCGTGGTTTTTGATGAATGGGCGAGGACACGAAATTTTCAAAATATTTTCAATGGATTTTACAGCTTGAGAAAACCCCCTTAGTATTTCTTTTTTTTAATTTTCAAAAAAAATATTTGGTTGGTGTTATGCAATAATCCGCTAAGCAACATTAAGCCACAGTATGTTTGAAAATGAGTTCACGTATTCTCCGGTCAGAAAATATACTACTAATCAATAAGTAAAAATGTTTCAACCCATATTATTTACTTACTTCAGTATGAGATGCGTTGATGTATCCCACAATCGTTCAAGGCGCCATTTAGGAAAACGCAAAAATGATTTATTCCACTAAGAATATGGAACAGAATAGCAATGATCACTTGAGCCACATTGAAGTTTCATATTGTCACGCAGATTGTAAATGAATGTGTTTTTGCATGGTGTGTTCCAAATATTCACTTCCATTTGAATAGTTCTTTATTGTTCATCACTTAAGGGTCGTGCACATCGGAAAAAGTAGGTTTTTTTAATTTTTAAACAACAATTTTACAAATTATTTTGTAGTCATATCATTCCAACCTCAAAATATAGTATCTAGTTTTATGGTAATTATTGACGTCAATTTTATGGAGAGTTCAATGATAATATATGAGAAAAATATGAAACTGACTTCTGAGAACATAGTTTTAATGTTTTTTGTATGACTAAGGTATAAAATTCACTTGGAAATTATCTTGTGGGGCTTGAAACATTATTGTTGATTTTTATACTACAGGATGTCAAAGTCAAGAGGACGTCGTATTGCTGAAATGGCAACAGAAATGGAGGAAGCAGAGCAAAACACTTGTACATCTGAAAAGATTGAGAATGTTTAGAAAAAATTCAATACAGGGGAAAAACTTTTGCCGGTTCCTGAAATATCACAGACATTTCGCACTTCTGAAATGACTCGTCTTGAGGATGACGAAGAACCATTTTCTGGGGCATCATCTGGAAGTATTTACCAACCAGAATTCAATTATTCTGTATTTTTTTGTTTCTGTGGAAAACTCAGTCAAAAGTATCACTAATAGAAAAATAGAAATAAAGTATGATGGATGAAAACCCATGAAATTGAAAATAATCTGAGCCTACAATAATAGCAATGAAAAGTCACTTATCACAAAAAATGACATTGCAAAAAGTGGTGAAGGAGGAAAACCAGCATTGAAAAATATTGAGCTCTCATTGTTATGGCCAAATGAGGAAACTTTATAGAAAGAAAAAGTTAAAGATTTGAAGGAAATTGTTTCCAAGTTGGTGCCTGAAGATGCTATGTATTTTTATGGATTCTTGCCCTCTGTTGACAACCATGGCTTTTGGGATGATATCGATGGATTTGTTAATGAAATTGATTCGGAAATAGAAAATAATGAAGAGGAAGATATTGGAATGGAAATGAAGAGAATTGAGAATTGCAAAATGATAATAATATAAATTCTTCAGAATATTGATAAATATCATAGATTGGTATAATATAATGGAATCATCCATAAATAAATTATAATAAAAAGATGGTTATTACTTGAACGAATTTTGTTTGATTTCGTTGTCATGTCATGTCAGTAACCAAAAATGTGTTGAGCCTCATTTTCGCTTTTTTGTAATTTAGGAAAAAAGTTAATTGATTTCATGACGAAACATGATTGTTGAAGGCATTTCCTTCGATATGATATTATCTGACTTACAGAAACAAAAGTATAAAACATAAATGAACTTTGAAGTAGATTATCTCAGTTTGAGACCCGAGTGGCTTAGCGGATTATTTCAAATGGCTTCTTTTTAGCGTCATTGCAGAATGTTGTGACGTTATCATCCGATCAGCTTCAGCTTCAATCAATTTTGCAACGTTGCCATATTTTCAAATCCTAGGCGGCGCCTCCATATGCAGGACATCTGCGACAACTAACAAACAGTGTAACCAGAAATGGTACATTGTACCACATGTGGTACATTTCTGTTTGTCTGGTACAGCTGCAAAAAAGGACTGGTAAGACTGCTAACAAATGTCAACTGATATCTGGTAGTGTCATACCCTATATTATTCTGTATTGAAAAAGTCACTCGTACCTTTTAGAATGCCGTTTGAAGTTTGTTTTGTGTTTGAACACTGATGAAAATAGCAATAAATTTTTTATGTCTATACCTAATAACCAGAAAACGTGGGCAAAGTGGTTTTAAAATATGTTATTTACTGTTAGTACAGCAACAAACAAAAATTATATCTTCTGAAGCTGCACAGTCTAAACATTGACACTGCAGCACCATCAATTCCAACACTCTGGTACCTTTGCCATGTACTTTGTGGTCCGGTGATACTTTAGCTTTGACCATACATTCTTCAGTATGCCTCCTTACTTGAACATAACCAACCACATTGTCACCATAGGATTTTTTTGTTGCTCTAAAAGTTGCTATATTTGAAACCTACTATAAAAAAATATTATCTGAAACTTATTTCCTAGACTTTACAGTTTTAACTTCGGCAGAGTGATAATCTTGTTGGTTTCTATAAAATTCGGAAACCATACCAGCATCAACTACTGGAGGATTTTGACTAGACCCTTCTTCGAAACCTTCCATTTTTATACCGAAAGAAAAACACTTTGGATTTTAA
Organism: Gonioctena quinquepunctata; assembly: GCA_018342105.1. Taxonomy (NCBI): domain Eukaryota; kingdom Metazoa; phylum Arthropoda; class Insecta; order Coleoptera; family Chrysomelidae; genus Gonioctena; species Gonioctena quinquepunctata. The sequence goes on along the minus strand of JAFIRS010000051.1, from coordinate 771,537 downwards.
AGTAATCTCACACTCATTCTGACTCAATAAATAAGAAAGGCTCCGAGAAGCAAAAATATCATAAGCCAATTATTTAAACTTTTATGTCGCCATTCGTGACAAAGAAGGTCGGAAAAAAACGTGTTAGTTAACAATTGTATAACTTTTTGAAAAATCAACATAATAATTTCTTTCCACAAGAACTTTATTCTTTCGAATATTCAGATGACAGAATACTTTTTTCGAATGTTCAAATTGATATTTAATAATATAAAAAAATATTTCATGTGGTATACTGTAACTGCCGCGCGGAAACCAATTTTTGGCGTTGAATTAAAATTATAAATAATAGAGATAGAGTTCCGGGAGTTGGGTCTTTTTTTGTGGAACTTTCCTCCTCTTTGAAAATCTTCCTTACAAATTTCTCAATTATCAATATTTTTTTAATTACTAGCGAAAAACTAAATGCCTTTTGATTTTTTAATAACAATTGCAATTTTTTATGTGCTGTAAAATGATCGTAGTTCATTTTTCTATACGTCATTCTGAATCCAATGAGCTATCGCTCATGGATTTTGAACTTGTTTATCAGACTACAGTAAAACACTCTGAATTCGGTAATAATTTATTCGATTCACGAATAGACAAAAATAATAATATGCGCAACAGATAACATACCATAAACTCATGTCAATTGACTTTTGGAATCTCATCCAATCAATGATTCCTTCAACAAATTGAAAAACTCCATTTTTCCTTCTTCACTCATATAGAGAATCTTCCGAAATATTTGTTCCACATTTGGACTCTTTATGAACGTACTGATATAAACATTAACGAAACTAATCATCAAATAATGACAATCAAATCTATCCATCATTCCACCATGGCCGGGAATCATATCTCCGAAATTTTTGACATTAACTGCTCTTTTGAAGCCTGATGCGTAAAATCCTCCGAAAGGTGCTATTATACTCGCAAAAACTGACATGCTGAGAGTATGGAAGATGAAAGGATAGACGTCAACTGAGAAGCCAGTGCTTCCGATTTGATATTCTTTGAGTTTGAATTCTCGACTTCGAGTGCAGTTGGTATCCATGACGATACTACCATTTATTTCCACGTATTTGATAGGGCACACTAGATATTGTACCATCGAGCAGAGGTATGCTAGAAGAGCTCCAAGTACAAAAGTGCTGAGCCCCCCCAAGATGAAACCCTCGACCGTTTTCTTGGGAGACAAACTGATTAACTTCGTTCTTCCGTAATTTTTCCCGAAAATGTAGGCAAAAACGTCATTGATCACAACCAGCATAAAAGGGACTATCAACCAGATGAGTCCTTGGAAAACATTCTGCACGATCATGTGAGACTGTAGGCAAAAAATAACTATCAGGAAGTGTGTCCAGAAAAATAGGCTGAACTGATCTCTTGCATTTTGTCTGTTTCTTCGGACTAACGCCAGGAATGAAATAATTCCCACGAGATAGAAACAAAACGAAATGAATCTGTGATAGTTGGTCAGTATCTGGAGGGCATAATATCTCCTCACATAGGCTTCTAAATAATGCGCCAAAGTCTCCCCCGAGAGAAAATAGTTAGCGGTAATGACAAAATACCAATTCAAAGTCCTGAAATAGGGAATGTCCGGTATTTTCTTTCTGTTGTAAGCGATGATGATTACTTCATCGAAGCATTTCATTTGAATGATCAAAGTGTTGAGTAAAATTAAAGGGACTCCAGTGTATAAGGATAAAGAGAAGTATGCCAGGAGGGAGAGTCCTGTTATGGTGCGTTTAAGTCCATTACTTTGGATTCCTTTTTGCAGTATCCATCGCAGGGGATTCTTTGATGTTTGTGTTGCATTTTTCTCGTCCATTGTCGCTTCGGTGACCAAGTTTTTGTGCTGAAATGAAATACTCTTATTAATGAAAAAGAATCGCAGTGACAGTCGGTATGATTGAGTGTTTTGGGAGATATATATACCGGGTGGCCCATTAGTGTGAGGAAGTACAGTATCTCGCCTATAATGAGGAGTATGATGAAATGTTTCAGATAAAAGTTAAATGGTTCACTTTGTTGCTCATTTTAAAAATATTGTGGAATATACAAAGTGTTCCTTCGAAGCGGGGCAATACAAATCATCATTTTTTCAAATGGACCCCCCTGTAATTTTTTTTGCCGTTGAACTGAGCGAAATGTTTAACATAAGGGAGTATTTCCTTCTTTCAAAAATTTTGCTGTGTTGTCAAGTTATTGCTGAAAGTAAGAAAATCTTCGGAAAAACAGACCACCACAAATGCCATCATACAAAATTTATGGTTGAAATTTAAGCAGAATTATTCGAGACATGTAACACCAAGAGTGAGATGAAATGTCGGTATGGACTGAAAATTACATTTCTCAAACAGGACATTTTATACAGAGGCATTAACTTGACAAACTTCGAATATCAAAAACTTGATTTTTTTAAATGAAACACCCAGTATGTTATGTCACCATTTTGAAAAACTACTTTATTCCTTCAATTTTCGTTGATATGACTCAGCCCCTAAAATTGACAGATTTTGTGAAATTTGCAATTCGATTTTAAATTTGTCAAAAATTCTCTTACTATTTACGTAATGCCAGCTAGGATTTCGACACTTTGTTACTGTTACTGGAATTTAACATAATTGCAATGTCAAACTTAAAACTGAAAATCGGTTGGGAAAAGTCTGGAAAATATGTTTTCGTTGAAGTATTTAGGACCAGGTAGCCGTGTTGTTAGAAGCATCGCTTTGCAATCATTCTATCTGCCAGTCGTGTGGGTTTAAAGCCTAGCGACTGCAGAATCTTTTTTCTGAGAGAAAGTGCTAGGAATCGCACGTTAAAACGTAAGACCTCGTTAATCCCTGGCTCGCTTAAGTTCCGACTTCTGAGGGCTGGACAGCTGGTAAACGGCAAAAACTTTTTATTTATGAGAGTAAATAATTGAAACGATAAGAAAAAAAAATTAGAAATTCATAACAACTGCTCAAAGTGACCACCGGCTACTTCCAAACAATAATGTATTCGGTTTTGAAATTCTTCATTAACTCGCTGACTGCTGACTGGAATATTTTGGAATACGTCCCTCATTCTAGTTTTCATATCCTCCTTTGTAGATGGGGGTGTTCTATGAACTTGATCTTCAACGTATCCCCACATAAAAAATCCACTTTTGTCAAATCTGGTGAGCGAGGTGGCCACTTGAAAGGACCTCCTCTACCTATCCATCTTCTGGGAAATGCAGTGTCTAAATAATTAATAACAGGAACAGTGTGGTGAACAGGTGCTCCGTCGTGTAAATACCACATTTTTCGTTTGATTCCAATGGGTAAATGATAACTCAATTGTGGTAACTGGTTTTCCAAAAAGTCGAGGTAAATCCAGCCATTAACTCTTCCCTTAAAGAAATATGGTCCAACGATTTAATTTCCAATTATGCCACCCCATACATTTAGGGACCACTTTGTCTGACTGGTGGTTCGAAAGAAATGGGGGTTATCTATTGAATAATAATGGAAATTATGTCTATTTACAAACCCATTTTTATGAAATGTTGCTTCATCGGAAAATAAAACATAATTAAAAAAATATCTGTCTTGTAGCAACTGTTGCTGAGCCCATTCACAAAATGTTACTCTTTTCTCAAAATCATCTGATAACTCTTGATGTAACTGAAAACGGTACGGATGAAACTTATTCTTTTTCAAAATTCTTTGTATGACAGTCCGGCTTATGTCAGTTTGTTTGGATATTTCTCTATGCGAGATATGAGGATCTTCTGTAACTTTCAAGAGGACAGTCATTTCAGTTTCTTCAGTTAATGCAGTTTTGGTTCTTTCTATTTTTTCATATGCGACATTTCCTGTTCGAGTAATTCGAAGAAGCAACTTTTCAAACGCTTCTTTTCTGGGTTGTCGCCTGTCTGGATATCGTTCATCATAAATTCTGGTCGCTAATGAACAGTTTTTATCACTTGCCCCCAGTACAAAAATCATATCGGTCAATTCTTCGGTGGAGAAATTAATTTCAAATGCTTCTTATTATAAAGCCATAGGTACAAAATTGTATGACAGTAATTTTTGTTTTATGCCAAAACTTATCGATCATTGAATGTCAAATTCGTAGCCCACTTTCATAATAGTTTCATTGCGCATGGCGCACACGAGAACCACAACTTGCCTTACTGAAGAAGTGCATGACGCATTTATTTGCGCACCATGAACCAGTTTACAAGCAACCGGTTAGTATTATTTTAGCACTGTAGATATTGTCTGTGGTTAAGTGAGCGTTTTGTACTGAGCATTACCTATGGAAAACTGTTAGTTCTTGAATTTTGTAAATATTAAAGTGATAAACACGCAGTTTTAGTCAAAATAAAATGAAATTGCAAATTTCACAAAATCTGTAAATTTTAGGGGCTAAGTCATACTAACAAAAATCGAAGGAATAAAGTGGTTTTTCAAAATGGTGACATAACATACTTGGTGTTTCATTTAAAAAAATCAAGTTTTTGATATTCGAAGTTTGTCAAGTGAATGCCTCTGTATAAAATGTCCTGTTTGAGAAATGTAATTTTCAGTCCATACCGACATTTCATCCCACTCTTGGTGTTGCATGTCTCAAATAATTCTGCTTAAATTTCATCCATAAATTTTGTATGATGGCATTTGTGGTGGTCTGTTTTTCCGAAGATTTTCTCACTTTCAGCAATAACTTGACAACACCGCAAAATTTTCGAAAAAAAGAAATACCTCCTTGTGTAAAACATTTCGCTCAGTTCAACGGCGAAATAATTTACAGGGGGGTCTATTTAAAAAAATGATGATTTGTATTGCCCCGCTTCGAAGGAACACTCTGTATATTCCACAATATTTTTGAAATAAGCAACAAAGTAAACCATTCAACTTCTAGCTGAAACATTTTATCATACTCCTCATTATAGGCGAGATACTGTACTTCCTCACACTAATGGGCCACCCGGTATATAAATAACTCATAATAGATATATATATATATATATATATATATATATATATTTGAAATCGTTTTCTTGAATCCTTCCTGTATATTTTTTTTCGTAGTTTCTTGGGTTAGTAGATTCCACAATTATTGATACGTTTGATTGTTAAAAGACGTTTCGTCCCAGGCCTGGGACTTCTTCAGTTTTATTTATTGCAATCGCGAACACTGACCTCCTTATAGAACAAGAAACATGTTGATATGACTCCATTATGTGGAAAAATTCCAACAAAAAGGAAAATTCATTTAATATAAATTGACCGCTACACATCACTCAGAGAATTATGAAATAAATGAAACTGAAGAAGTCCCAGGCCCGGGACGAAACGTCTTTCAACAATTAAACGTATCAATAATTGTGGAATCCAATAACCCAAGAAACTACGAAAAAATATATATATATATATATATATATATTTTCTTCCGTAGAGTGTCTTGGGTTATTGGATTCGACAATTATTGGTACATTTATATTGGTAAAGACGTTTCGTCCCGGGTCTGGGACTTCTTCAGTTTCATTTATTTCATGTTATATAATTCTATAATAGAAAATTACAAATTTCAGTTTTTTTTACAAGAATAATTTTGTTGGTTTGTATGAATACATATCATCATTGTACCCCACAAGAGGTTATCTTGACGATGGAAGATAGTGACTAAAGTTTATCTTTCAGTCGCAGATGGTTCCACATCTGATTTCATGAACATCCTGTTCATATTTTCAACAAATCATTGTAATTTTCTATTATAAAATTATTATAACATGAAATAAATGAAAACGTCTTTACCAATATAAATGTCTCAATAATTGTTGAATTCAATAACCCAAGACACTCTACGTAAGAAAAATAAATACAGGAAGGATTCAAGAAAACTATTTCAAATATATATATATATATATATATATATAATATATATATATATATATAATATATATAAATAACGAATATATATATATATATATATATATATTTATATAAATAACGATAATAGAGGTGAAAGAAAGAGTATGTTGGTTATTTAAAATTTTTATTTTTGGGAGCATATATTGAAGATTTTGTAAAATTGAAAAATGAACTATTCATCAATATTTATAACTCATTTTTGATGAATGAGTCATTGTCTTACGAATTCAATATAGTTGGATTTAACGGGTATCGGGAGCAGGGAGTTAAACTAATTTGTTGTCGCTAACGTGTAGAAATTATTTTATTACTTTTAGTCTGATCAAAAAGCTCGAAATGGTGTTGATTATTGATTAAGCTACTAAAAATGTATTTTGATGATTATACAGCACATAAAAAATTGCAATTATTATTAACAAATTAGCGGGAAAAAAAGACATTAAGTTTTTCGCTAATAATTCAAAAACTATTGATAATTGAGAAATTTGAAAATAAGATTCTCAAAGAGAAGGAAATTCCCAATAAAAAATTTGAAATTTTGGAATTATATCTTCATTATTTATAATTTTAATTCAATGCCGAAAATTGGGCACCGCCGCACAGTGGTTCCGATAGTCAATCTGACGGGACAAAATTATTTCTCTGAATATTTTAACAAATAAAAGGCAGTATCAGCTTGAATTTGTGTCAGAATAATGTTGATATCGAGTATTCCCAAACTTAATCCACAGGATGTTTTTTTTATTCTGCACACCCTTGTGGAATTTGAAATGGACATATCACTTTTCTTATGGAGATCGGCAACCAGTCAGATTTTGATGAAAGTTCAGTTCAAATTATTTCTGATGCTAAATTTGTAGCACTACGCATTAGTTGTATCTATACAGCACGAAGTCTCATTTTATCAGGAGAATGCTGATAAGTAAATAAGCAATGGACATATTACCAAAAATTATATACACAATTAACAGAATACTTACAAAACATAGAGTCAGTCACAAAAAAAAATGTGTTAGCCAAAACAATCAGACTAGGACTGCAGAATACATTTGTAATCGAATGGAATCACTCTATATTGTTATGTCCAAACTGAAAAAGTTTAACTGCAGCTATACCCTGTTATGAATATGAATCATACAAAATATGGATATAAATATTCCCTAGAATCCAGGTACAAACCATCAGGTATTATGCCAGTTAGGCACGACTTTGAAGTGCATTGTGAAGTGGTTAATAGCCACCAAATATGAACAACGGACAAGCAGAGATGGACGAAAGGGCTGGAGTGGGAGTAACGGGTTCTAGGTTCAGGCTTCCGAAATCCCTGGGTAAAGTCCCAACAATATTTCAAGCTGACCAAATTGAAACCCACTAGGGAAAGGTTCGAGGGCAAGAACAAGCAAAGGCTTCTGCCCATCGCTAAGCAAAGCTAAACAGCTTTTTGAGATGAAAAAAAAAAAGATTCGAAACTGGTTACGGGATTGCTCACCAGACATTGTCCTCTGAGGTATCACCTCAGAAAAATGTATAGTTCAGACAATGAACTGTGCCGTTACTGCGAATATTTCCCTGCTGTCAAAAATCCCGTTCAAATGGAGTGCAATTATCGCAGAATTACAGCGATAATTGCATTGTAGAAAGCAAAAGAGCCCTGTAATAATTTCATATTCATGGCAATTCCTTTGTACACTTTGATAATCACAGCGACAATTTATAAGGAACATCAGTTTGACAAGAGATGTCAAAAATATTATTTATTAAAACTATCTCGTTTCGGTCGGGCTTCATTACAAGCTATTGAAGAAAATTTACTGTTAAAACGATTTGGAACGTAACCGCAAAATTACTGATGGAAAAGTATTTCACTGAATACAACATCAACCCTTCTACTAATATTTAGTTCGAAGCAGCCAGAGATGCAAAAAATGCCAAAAGAAAACAACCAAAAACAGATCCAGAGAAGAGAAAGGAAAGTGCAGTTTTCCTGAAGTACGATGAATTCCTAAATATGGTTTGTGGTTATGACGAAAACACCCTAGATGGTTTGCAGAAGAAGGTAATTTTTCGTTTTCGCTTTTGAATTAGCTTCGCGTGGTGGAGGAGGCCACAAGTGCTCAATTTCGTACTTTGAAGAAGAAGAAAATAACGTAGGTGGAAAAACAGGAAGGATTATTCACGATCCTGTGTCCTTTCTAAGACGACGCAAGGAGGGGAAAAACCATGCGCCTAATTGAAATGGCTAATGAACAATAGAATCAATCCTGATTTGTGTCCAATTCGACTGTATAAAAAATTCCTAGAAAAGCGGGTTGGAATAAAAACAAAACGACTCTTTCTCACTGTAAATCCCTCTTGGAAGTTGAACATAAAATGGTATGAAGATATTCCTGCTGGACGGAATACAGTAAGCAAATGGACTGTTCTGCAAACCAAAGCTTCTGATTTAAATACAGAGTATGTCAAGCTCACCAACCATTCGTTACGAGCTACGGTCGTGTCCAATCTCGCAAAAAAAGGGGTGGGCGAGCAGAAACTTATAAAGATCACGGGCCATTCAAATTCAAAATCAATAACGCCATATCTTCAAATGGGTGAAGATCACCATGATGAAATAGTTGAAAAAATGCGTGGCAATCATGTACCACAGGCACAGCATTCTCAAACAACCTCTTCAGCCATTAATCCGCCGATAGCTGCATTGTCTAAACAGAATACGTATAATAATTGTGTATTTCACTGCAGTTCCTGCAACTTCTGATTCAACTTAATCTTGAATAAGTAGTTTCATTATATTTTTACGTAAACTTTCATAATATATAAATGAAAAATATTAAAAAAAACGTATTTCTGCGTCTCGTTTTTTTCCAGTTACGGGATGGTTATTGATGACAAGCTAAGAATTTATAAATTAATAACGTCAGTTCGACAAGTTGACAGTTTATTCGGGAAACATTTCCCCGAATTACACCCGTGCATCAAAATAACTGGATAATTTCGCATTCCAGCCTGTTTTCTTTGAAAAACTGCCTGCATTCGGTCATTTTCATATTTTGGAGAAAGAGCCCCCCACCTTCGCTGTCATGCAAATTCATCGGTAATTTTGATGCACTTGTGCAATAACTTACGATAACTTCGCTGAAACTGCAGAACACCGGCTTTGCGACTACCAAGCACTGTTTTGCAAAAGGCTTGAGTTGAGCAAAGGGGTTTAATTCACGTTGTCAAACATCAGGAACTTAGCTTCCAGCTTCGCGAGGAGTTTCAGAATCCCGAGTCTTGAATAGATGAACGGTAATGTAGAAAAGATCTTATAGGTCAAGGTACGAAGACGCTAGGAGATAATATATTTATGAAGAAGGGGGAACGAAACTAGAGATGAGAAGAAAAATCAATGGTATATTTCTTCCTTTTACATCGTGAGGTGGAGTAGATTTTAAATATATACAGGTACAGATACTCAGAAGACAATGGAAAAACAACAATCGATACTCGACAAGAAGAAAAACAAGAAAGGGGGAAAAAATATTTTAATAATACGTCTAAATTGGTTGCAAAATATTGCAGTATATATGGCTTAGTTGTCTTGTATCATATTTATAATTGACCGTTGTATTCTGGTTTTTATTGATATGGTACATCTCAAGGAAAAATCTGCTTCTGTCGTTATTTTCGTGTTCTAGAATTTCAACATTCTCAGAATCGAATTGGTCGATCCGTAATATTCCTCCTTTGGGTGTTGTCTGTAATAATCATACGACCATTAAAATGTAATGACATTTTCTCAATGTTCCTTTGATTTTTCTGCAAAATTCTGTAGATTTTTCATGTACTTGTGCACTTATAAGTTCATCACTCACTGTCTTCTATAGCATTTCTGTTCATAATATATTGTCGTACACACTCTAGTCTTTTACGAATATTTGACACTGTAACAAACGTTGAAGAGATCTCTTCTTTTGATTTCGATCATTATTACTGAAGAGGTATTAAAGGAAAAAAAAGGCAAACTTAGGCCATGAAATGCTGTTAATGTATTCCAAGGTTAGCCAATTCACCTGTCAAGTATAATATTTCGATGGACTTCGACGGCCTTTTTACACGCTTTATATTAGCTTCACTTGTATGTTTGTAACCGACTCCTTTGGACGTGATTTTGACCCCCTTACAGACGTACGAATGATTTGAAATTTGGCAGGGGTACATAATTCCGGTGACAATGCATTAAGAAATTTTTGTCTGGAAAATAAAACAAAATGACGGCTCCAATATGGGGTACGAGTTTTGTGATTATGGTCCGATTCGCTTCAAAATTGGTATCTGCGGGTTCTCGTGGTCAGAAATTATGATTCTTTGTCAACTGAAAATCGAAATGCGGACAGAATGGTAGACGAGTTTTGTGATTATGGTCCGATTCTATTCAAAATTGGTATGTGGGGGGTTTTGGGGTCCAATATTATGATTCTTTTTTAAAAATTGGAAAATTCCAGATGACGGCTCAAAAATGGTGGACGAATTTTGTAATTATGGTCCAATTCTATTCAAAATTGGTATGTGGGGGTTGTTGGAGTCGGAGATTATGATTATTTTGTCAAAATTGGAAGGATTCAAGATGGTTGCTCCAAAATGGCGGACGAGTTTTGTGATTATGATCCGATTCTATTCAAAATTGGAGAATAATAGTTAAAAAACTTAAATAATAATAATAATAGTTTGAAAAACTGAAAAACACACTTTGATAAAAAACAAAACTGAAAAGTTGAAAATAAATAATAGTTTAGGAACTAAAGAACACGCTTTAATAGAAAACTAAACTGAAAAGTTGGAAATAATTTTAAATAGTTTGAAATAAGAATACAGTGATTAACAACAAATTTATTTCATCGTAAAAAAGCGTGGGGTGCTTTTTAAGATATTTTCATAATGATTCTACTTTTACCAATATCTGTCCATGAAATATCAACAACAATTGACATCAAGCACCCTTCGCTTTTTTAAGATGAAATAAATTTGTTGTTAATCACTGTATTTTTATTTCAAACCCATTAAATTATTTTAACTTCTTAGTTTAGTTTTCTATTAAAGCGTGTTCTTTGTTTTCAAACTATTGTTTATTTAATGCTAGTAAATATTTCCGTAAACAAGCGTGAATCGAACAAAACTCGACAAGGAACAATAATTCGTTCATAAAAGTCAGAATGAGTCCGTATAAATAATTTAAATGTGATGAAGATGAAAAACAGTTTGTGAATTGGAGTGCCAACTAGATTTTACCTGGTCAGAAACTACAATATTTGGGTATAACAGTTGGACTTCCGCCTTGAATTTCCACCAATTAAAACGCGAGCGAAGCATAATTCTTGAAAGATCATTTTTCAAGGAGAGTTTGATTGACTATCCAAAATTCATTATAGCCCATGAGATAAGCAATCATTAATGATTATATTGCTGGAGTATTTATGTTTTTTAATTTTTTTTCTTTTGTCCAGTCAGATTGAATATCGAAACCACTGTGTGCCGCTGAAAACAGAATACCACATGAAATAATTCTTTTATAGAATTAAATATCAATTTGAACATAACAAAAAATTATGGTGTCATCTAAACACTTGAAAGAATAAAGTTCCGTTGAAAAGAAATTCTTATGTTGATTTTTCAAAAAGTTCTTATATATATATATATATATATATATATATACTTGAGGAGATCACGTGATTAAAGTTTATAAAAGTTTTAATTTTGTTTTTTATTGTTGAAAATTGACGAAATATTGAAAAAAATATGTAATTTTTTTTTAAACAAATGTTATGTTATTGCCGTTTCTGTATCTAACAATGGCATCAAGAAAGGCTGGGTAAAAAATTGTCACGTCATTTGTTAATAAATTATTTATAAACAATCAAAATTATAAATAATGGGGATAGAGGTCCGAGAATTCGAACTTTTTTATTGCAAATTTCCTCTTCTTCAATAATATTCTCTTCAGATTTCCCAATTATCAATAGTTTTTTGAAATATCAGCGAAAATCTAAACGTCTTTTTTTCCTCTTAATTTGTTAATAACAATTGCAATTTTCTATGTGCTGAAAAATCATCGAAATACATTTTTAAACACGTCATTCCAAATCCAATGAGCTGTCGCTTATATTTTTAGAAGCTTTATCAATAATTAACACCCTTTTGAACTTGATCAGAGTATTTGTCAAAGCTTTAAAACTGAGTTTTTCCTGCTCATGAATTCAACTTCAGGAAAATGTTGAGTGGGCACAAACTACACATCAATAACGATAAAAATATATATAAACAAATATCGACACGTTAAAATGGAACGAATCACAACAGTGTATGGTCAATAAACAACTAGTTTTTGAAAATGGATATTATCTGCTCCATATTTTGAAATACTCTGATATACATTATAATGATTATATGTGAATAGTAGTAATAGCAATATTGATACCACTGATTTTAAAAGCTACTTGGATAAGTTCATGAAAATGAGTTATGAGAATGAAATAAATCAAAAGTAGCAATCTATAGAAGCATAAAAATTAAAAGATCGTGAATCTTACCACCATATACGATGGAGATATTTTAGCACTTGTTCTTGACAAATATCTCAACTGATGGTGGTTTAAAGGTGATTTGAACCACTAGAAACTCCATTTGTGAATTAACGACTTCAGAAAAAGGGGTAACTGCTGACATTTGTGACGGATACCGCTCAGCACAGGGTTGTCTATACATTAGGTCACAACTAAGATATCTAAAAACCATGGTGTATTCATGTATACCAGTAAAATATTGGGACAAACAGGGGAACACCAGCCCACTTGATAAAGGGAGTTTCAGATGGGCCGACGTCGTTTCTTGTCATAATTCAGTAAACTGCAATTACAGACCACACTGGGTGTTTTTGTAATTTGTGACTCTGATGCGTTCTGTGATTGTTCTTTTAAGGTTATGTCAGTTCGTTGTGAAATATTTTGAGGGTGATCGATCGATTTAAGGTAGTTGTCGTGAAATCCACTTCCAATCAGATTTCGTTTATATTCATACCACTTCGAGTTAACATTATTACCTGTATCATATTGAATTTTTGGAATCATTTACCACACCGGAAGCGAGATATAAGGCTTTAAAGTTGCAACGTTTAACACGTTATCCCTATAGTGAGCTACCGCGGACACCACATTTGAAGGCATAACTAAAAACCATCGATTCAGATTTTTTCGAAAAACTAGTATATTATTTAAAAGTTAGTAATAAATTTCATAGGAAAAATTATACACGCGTAGCCATACAGTTATTTAGTTATTGCCATACGAAGTTTCCAAATAATTGCGTATGTGCAAGAGAGAATAGTGGCAACTCTTCAAGCGAGCGCTCGTGATTCAAATAAGCAAAAGCGCGAGGGTCTTGGGGGTTTGAATTCAACACACATATTCATGAATAATAATGATGGATAATTGCGTTATTATATACTGATGCATTTTAAACACAAACAAAAATAATTCAGATTTCCAGAAGGCTAATAAAATATAACGTATAGATCTACAAAAAATATAAACAACAATGAATGTAATATTATTTATTTTTCTAACTATTATATTAAATAATCACTTGATTGACTTAACATTTATTTTCAAATCATTAATGATTTCAGTAAATGCTTTCCTATTTTTAGTGACTCTATATTTTCTATTCTCCAATTTTTCAGTTAGGAGACTAATCACAGCTTCTCCTTCATCGTGTTTCAGAAAATCATATGTTATATTTTGTTGCGCTATTTTTTTCAATAATTCCCGTGATATAACATTCTTCAAGGCACTTGAATTAGGTAAATTACAAAATGTTATTTCGTTCTCAGGTCGCTCTGAAATATATTCTTTATATGATTTCATGTATGTTGATAATTCTGACTCTTTACCAATGAAAAGAAATATTTTTTGCAAAATATGAACGTCATACATCGCTTCGTGGATGTTTCGTTTGGTATTAAATCTCTGGCCAATTTTGGTAGCTAGAACGTTCCTGGCCTTTTCAATCTGGAAACATTTTTCTAAAAATAACTAAGTCATCCACAAATCCTGCTACCATGGTAAAATCTTCTATTAAATTATTATTGAAGATTGCTCTTAGTAATCTCATCAAATCTTGCATTATGCACAACGAGTGAATTTGGGGTTATAGATAATTTTTTTTTTTCAAATGCTACCAAACAATCTACTGAATTTATTGAATCGACTTGATAATTGACCAGAAATTGTAGTAATTTTTGTCGCCACAGGATTGATGCTTCGTAGGGCTAACCTATAAACAAAATTCTGTATTTTCACATTAGGTGGCGATTTGTAAAATGTCATCAGTCATACACAATCCAGATGTTTCTAAATCAAAATAAACTATGGAAAAATTTATTGATATTGATTCGATGTTTTTCAATAATAGTGATAGTGCTCTTCATTCGTCAATTCCAACGTTTGGTTGATATGTTACACCTTCTGACTTTTCCTTTGATATTCTTAACATTTCCCTTTTTTTGGTCAAATCAACTCTGCGCAAATTTTTTTCTCTTGATGTCATCAACAGTCTTCTTGTTTTCTTTTCAGAATCGTATCTTTGAGCATATGTACGTTCCGAATTCAATTTTTTTCTTATATTCCATAACGATACCTCGCCTATGTTTATATAGCAAACTGCACTGTAACCTGAACAACTAAATGCGAGCGATCGTTGGATTGCGACGTTGCCAACAGTCCAGTCATGGCTTATTTGCTGTGTCTCGCATGCTAGTTGCGTTTCTCAGTGTACGGTTCCCTTAAAAAAGATCACACTAATTCAGCGTTTGAACATGTATCGCGTCGCGCTATAATCGAGCCTAATTTTTGACACTGTTTGTAGCATGACAACTACCTTAACATATTGTAGAACAAACTTTTCAATGTACTTATGTCAGTATTATACAGAACTACCACCAGGGGGGGCGACTGGGACATTTTGCCCCAGGCCCACAAATTCTAAGGGCCCCCAAGCGTAAAAAAAAATATAAATTGTTTTCAAGTTGGCCATTAAGGCCTGGTTTAAAAATCCACTGAGGACTAAACTCAACAATCATAAATGACAGAATAATTCTTGTTGGATTTAATTGTTCGTCAATATGAATATGATGAGCTCACGGAGTCCGGGGCCCATTCACGCATAATGGGCAAATAACCAAGATTCAAACTAAACTAATACACTACTTGTGCCTGATTTTGATTCAAGTAAATTATTAGATTTTTAATTAAAAGTATCACATATGTGTTATTGTCATTATTGTCAATGCCAACGCCAACAGTATGTAGCTTTATTCTTGCCTTCAAAGAATGCAGTTCGTAGTTGAATATGGTTGCCGCGCGAAAAGCGAGCGCTAGTGATTGTTTTTGATTTGTGTAGTTACGTTGGTTTAACGTCGTTAGAATGCCACTTGCTATTAGCACACTGCGACTGCACAGTGGATCAGTTTTCACGTTTGCACGTATTCATTCAGTGATTCTCAGTTGTTAGTGTTGATTGATTTATTTATACATATGTACGGGTTGCCCCATTTTCACAATAGGTTCACTTTTCAATATAATTTGACAGATTAAACGTATTAATTTTAAAGTAAGAAGAAAGATTGAATATTAAAAGTAGTAGAATGATACATATGATGAGATAAGTACATGAAATAAAATATATGACTGTAACATTAGTAGTTCATATTGTTCTCTTTGGTGAGATCGTTTTTGAATTTGTGTTTGGATACATTGAAAATAACTAGCCCAAGATTACAATGATCATTACCTTGTCTCATTAATCGTGTTAATGAGTTGTTAAGACCATAGTTCGTGTTATGAGAAGGTAGTTTGAATAGTATTACGATTTATTCTAGATGGTATTCTGAAGTTCAATTATTCCAATAATTCAGGACATGAGATTTCATTATTGAGAAGATGAATAAAGTAAATAGAGCACTTCTTATTCTCCGGTTGTGAAGAGTTGGAATATTCTGAAATGTTAGAATAGTCTCATAATTATAGTTCCCTATTTGAAGATTCAGTCTGTAGGTCACATGTCTCAGAAATCTATTCTGAACCCTTCTAATGGAATTAATATATACAGTTGTGTGCATAAAAAAGTCGTACAGCAGTTATAGGCTATTGTGAGTCAAGCTTGTCAATCTTAATCAAACTTCTTATCGACTTTGACAAGTCTTTGACAAGTAGTGTCGAAATTGAAACTATTTTTGTCAAATGTGTACGTGTATTACTTTTTTATGGAATCTGGAACATCATAGGCAGGTTTTCACCATACAAAACTTATACGACTTTGTTATGCACACAACTGTACTTGATAGTGGGGAGACCAAATTGAACAGATTGAATAGTAATGGCTTCAGATGAGACCCCTGCGGAACTACTGACGTAACTTGTACTGGATTGGAGAGATGGTTCTTAATTCTGACCATCTGAGTTCTTCTAGTGAGGTAACTATCCAGCCAAGATGATAACCATGGTGGAAAATCAAGTATTTCCAATTTACCAATCAAAAACTCGTGATTCATGGTATCGAACGCTTCTGAGAAGTCTGCGTATACGGAATCAACCTGATTACCAGCCTCTAGGGCACTCAGAATTTCTTTCTGATACAATAACATGAATTTTCTGTTGTGAACCCATGCCCTTCATTGGCAATTAAGTACTTGCGAAGCCATGTTGAAAAAGATAAAAAGCTCAAATAATTTTGGAATGGCAGACAGTTTCGTTAGTGATACTTGCCTTGTCTCCGTTTTTGAAAATTGGTGAAATGTAGCTGTATTTCCATTACTTCGGAAAAACACCACAACTTAATGATTGGTTGAATATCATAGTTAATGGTTTAGTTAGAGTATAAATGCATCTTTTGATGAAAAAGGCAGGGATGCCATCTAGGCCGCAACAAATATTATCTTTTAAATTGGAAATTTCAGTGAATACTTCTTCAAGTGTTAAAGTCAAATTTAGTTTATTTACGCAACCATTACTGAAATTATATATTTGGTGATTTAAGTTATTATCAGAGTAGACAGTTAAAAAGTAAGAAGCAAAGAGATTTACAATGTCACTGTTACTGTCGGTATCAATTCCTTGGAAATACATTCTACTGGGAATGCCGTGATCCTTTCTTATGGAATTTATATGATTCCAGAATTGTTTGGGCTCACTTAGAATGGAGTTATTGACTTTCAACATGTATGCAGACTACACATCTTTTGATTTCTACTGCACCATACTGTGGGTATTTTGAATGAGTCTATGAATTTAAATTTGTTAGTTTTTGTTTTAAATGTTTACTCAAATTTTTTATAGGTAATCTGAAAACCTCATGAATGGATCTTTATATTTTAAGAGAAATATTTTAACAATTATATGGTCTGAATATTATATTTACAGTAATTTTGAAAATACATATCAAACAGAGTTATGCTTCTTAATTAAAACTACCTTATTAACTGAGTGCAACATTTATAAAAAAGTCTACATAAAAACTTACAAAACCATTTTTTTAAATGCTATGTTTGAGTTGTCATCATTATATTATTTCATTAAACAGGGTAATGTTATGCCAATCTGGCTTTATTTCTATTTTTATTTCCAGACTAGTATGGCTCGTCGCTCCTGATTCATAGTTTTGCAAAAACTGTAAAGATTTTTACTTAAAAATTATTTCATAATGGTTATGACAGGCGTTACACGAATAAAAATGAAGGGTAGTTACCCCTCTGGCTCCGAAAAGAGAAAAAAGATGATAGCAAAGAAGGCTGCAGAAAAGCGTGGTGAAAAAACCTTTGAACGTTTTTTGCGACCCGGAAGCTGTATACAGGGTGTAACATAAGTACGTTGAAATATTCAAGTGACGTATTTCCGAACAATTTTAAGAAAAAAAGTCCATATAAACTTGTGTCCGGAAATGCTTCCTTTCGGAGATACAGGGTGTTGAAATTGTTTTTTTTTTTGTTCGCTTTTTGAAAATAACTTTTGCAAAAAATAAGTTATTTGCACGAAATTTGGTACTCGGGGTTTTTTTGACGTGGGAAATCATAATTTCGTATTAATTTTTATGTAAGATCTAGAGGGTGCTGCGTACGCTGTCATTATTTATTTCAAATTGCCCTAACATTTTTGACAGTAAACTTTTGGTACTTTTCATGAGGAAACCTCATTACCACACCTTTTCCAAGTAAAAAAGGTACACCTCCTCAACAACGCCAACTCCTACCTTCTTTCCCTTGGTTCCCACGATGTTCTCTGAACATTACAGGATATCCCTTTTCGTGGGAACCAGAACATAATAAAAAAAAAAAAAACGCTGGAGGTGATCGTTTTCGAGATATTTACAATTTTCCATATCGATGCATGTTACTTAGCTCCTAGGGCGCTAAGTGAAGTTGCTGAGAACATCACAAAAACTAAGTATGTGGAAGGTATCGTCAAAATAAACTACTTTTTTTCTATTAAATGTTTATCGAAAAATGATTTGTTTTCGAGATACAGATTGTTGAAATTTTTCAAAACATGGTTGGTTTTTATCATAAGTGTTTTGCAACTGCAGTTATTTTCATCAAACTTTAAACACATACTTCTTCCAAACTGAGCATTATCAAACTGCCTAATCAATCCAAATTTAAAAAATTTGTCAGGTTTAATTATTCAATTAGAAAGTGCTACATTTCGGAGTTTGTAAAAAAACAATTCGGAGAAATACCATGTTATTTATTAGGCAATTAAACATATGAAAATTGAACGAAACAACTATTACAACAACTGTTCAAAGTGACGCCCCCAACAGTAATACAAGCTTCTGCTCTCCTCATTAAAGAATTCCGCACCCGTTGAAAAATGCCGGGTGTGTTTCTTATCGTTTCGCAGCAAGCTATGATGCGATCCCTCAACATTTCCTCGTTTTTAATAATGTTCAAAAAAAAATCGACGGGATTGAGCTCCGATGACCTCGTGGGCCAATGCTGAGTGCCTCCTCTTCCTATCCATCGTTGAGGATATGCAACGTCTGAGAAATTTCTTGCTTTCAGACTAAAATGAGCAGGGGCTCCATCGTGCATAAACCAAGAGTAATTTGGGAGACCAATGGAAACATCTTCCATAGGCTGGGGAAGCTCATGTTCCAAAAAAGTTTGGTGAGCATCTCCATTCAAACGTAAGGGGAGAAAATAGGGCCCAACTAAATAATCCCCAATTATGCCTACCCATACATTAAAAGCGAATCTGTCTTGGAAATGAGTTTGCGTTATCGCATGTGGGTTATCTTCCGCCCAGATGTGGTTGTTATGGAAGTTCACGATAAAGTTTCTTGAAAAATTAGCCTCATCTGTGAAGAGGATTTTCGATAAAATTTGGGGATGTTGTTCGACTTTTCTTTGAAGCCATTGAGCAAATTCGATACGTGGTTGAAAATCACGTAGCGTAAGTGCCTGGAAACGCCGAATATGATAAGGATATAATTACTGTTCCTTTAGAATTCTGTAAACAGTCATGTGACTCACATTTCAAGTTTGACTAATTTTTCTTGTACTTGTCTCTGGATGTTCACTAATTTCTTCGAGAACCGCTTCCCCCAATTCTACAGTTCTTGTAGTCCGTGGTTGTCCTACTGCAGAATTTCTTCCAAAGCTTCCAGATACGGAAAGTTGCCGAAAAATATTCGCAAATGTCGCTGCACAAGCAGTGACGCGTTGGGGATACCTTTCCTGATAGATGCGACTGGCCTCGCGCGTTGGGGATACCTTTCCTGATAGATGCGTCTGGCCTCGGTTGAATTTCCGTCAGCCAAGCCGTATGCAAAAACCATTTCAGCCATAAAGTCGGAAATGGTACCAAAAAATAACTTTATAAACTCAGAACTGTGAATTTGTCAATGAATAGTTAAAAATGTGACAGCGAACTTCTATTTTTATAAACGAACGTTCATAGCCTACTCGATTTAATTAACTTAATTTGCAGGCGGAGAGTGACAGAAATTATTGAAATCAAATTTGGATATACTGATTGAGCAGTTTGATAATGCTTAGATTAGAAGAAGTCTGTCCGGGTATACTGCGTATAAAGTTTGATGAAATCAACTGAAATTGCAAAAAACTTATGACAAAAACCAACCATGTTTTGAAAAATTTCAACAATCTGTATCTCGAAAACAAATCATTTTTCGATAAATATTTCATAGGAAAAAAGTAGTTTATTTTGACGAGACCTACCACACACTTAGTTTTTGTAATGTTCTCAGCAACTTCACTCAGCGCCCTAGGAGCTAAGTAACATGAATCGATATAGAAAATTGTAAATATCTCTAAAACGTTGTTGAGGAAGTGTCCCTTTTTTACTTGGAAAAGGTGTGGGAATAAGGTTTCTTCATGAAAAGTACCAAAAGTTTACTGTCAAAAATGTTAGGGAAATTTGAAATAAATACAGCGTACGCAGCGCCCTCTATATGTTACATGAAAATTAATACGTAATTATAGTTTCCCACGTCAAAAAAACCACGGGTACCAAATTTGGTGCAAATAACTTATTTTTTGCAAAAGTTATTTTTAAAAAGCGAACAAAAAAATTCAATTTCAACACCCTGTATCTCCGAAACGAAGCATTTCCGGATATTCTTGAATTTCTACAGAAATCACTTTTTAATATTTGATGCCACCCATTATTATTCCTATACTTTTCCTGTATTCGGAAGCAATTTTTCATATCGAGGATATACGAAGAATATAATAAAAATTAAATCCACCTTCTCGAATAATCTATATTCATGAGGATGTAACCGAAATCGAGCCCGCTTAGGAGATTTATGAGTTTCTTCATCTCGATCCAGGTCAACCCAAAAGAATCCATACTAATTGATTAATGAATAATTACAGGTATTCAATTCGGTGGGTAGGTAATTGATTCGAACTTTCCCACGAATCGAAGCACTAAAACACTAGAAAGCTTCAACAATAGTGTTACTTTTGACATGTCCCCGCCCGGAGTCTCCATCATCCTTTATAGTATAGTCATTCCACTGGGTATTTTTGTGCGAAGAAATTCCAACAGAGAAAGTATATTATGGTTTCAGTGGACATTCATCCAATGGGAATTCAGTTTTTTCATTAAACAATTACGGCAGGGCTAATCTACCTGAAGCGATTCCAGTAGACGATAAGTTATAGAATTCTTCTCTATACAGGGTGTGAACTAACTTGGTGCACTACCACTAATACCTGATAGTCCTTCAAAAAATAAGAAAATTACTCCTTCGGAATATTAACGATGAGTCTCTGCTGAGTGAGAAACAAAAAACTACTCACCAACATTTCGTTGTTTGGTTACCGCTGGATTACTCAACGAAAATATACTAGTTAATCTTTCAGATGCTATGAAAACAGAAAAAAATCATAAGAAAGCTTCTCAATGAGCACTGACTGGTTTTGAAATTTGTATCGACCGTTTTACCTTTATAATATTCATACATATCCACTTAATAAAATATTACCAACTGACTGACAGACGCATATGTCAAACATATGGGTCTAGAAGCATTGAATTTCGCACAGGAGTTGCTCATCTAATGTTGATGAGCACTAAGGAATGATTCTTGAAAATTCATCCCCCAAGTGGGTTAAATATGAGGTTAATATTCAGACACCAGTGGATCTAGAATTATGGAATTTTGCGCAGAACTTCCTTATGAAACGTAGGTTGCTTATCTAATGTCAGAAATAATTTTTGAAAATGCATCCTCTAGGGGAGTAAAAGGGGTTGGGAATATAGGGGAAAGTGGAAGAATTGGAGACACTCAACTTCCAACGCTCAAAAATAATAGAAAAAAATCACAGACATAATAAACTTTCATTGCAACATAAACTTTGCTTATCTATATGCTTATTAGTGACAAATACATTCTTAAAAAACAACGTTTTATTAGGAATATGAACGAGAACAAAAAATATTGCCGTTCCTTTTTACCCTATACCCCATGGGGTAACTGAGATCATCCTGCGGGAAAAATATGGAAACGGAATGGGGTAATTAAGAACGACACAATTAATTTTTTATAATAAACTACAATTTCTTTGAATAATGAAGTGTATAGCGTCTGTAATTAAATATCAATGAAAATAGTTTGTGGCATTCAGACGAGAAAATGAAAACTAGAACTGAAAAATAAAAATATGGATCGGCCAGGAATCGAACCTGGGACCTTCCGATTCCTAGTCTAATGGTCTGCCAATTGAGTCACCAGTCCTTGTTCGAAACCGGCAATTCACACTTTCAAATTCAGTTCTGTGTTAGTAACGAAGATGATTTCTTTGTGGGGCACATATCGCACAGGTAACCTTTGCTAGTCTCATCGGTAGAATATTTTTCATGTGCCCCAGGGTTATATATATATATATATATATATATATATATATATATATTCTTATGTTTAGAAGTACGTGTTAAGTTTTCAAAGAGTTAAAATGAAAATTATTAATTGAAAAAGCACATAAATAAAATAAAAGTAAATATTTAGTAACTTATGCTACGTTATTTTACAGTTTTTCTGAAGATTCTACCGTTTTTTCTGAAACCTTATATAATATTAGTCGATTTCTATGTTTGAAATAAACATGTTTTCAACATCACAAGCAATTGGCATAATTTATAAAATTATAGGAATCAAAATTTACGAATATATTTTCGAGTACAAGCAGACAACAAAATGTTAAAGTTAGAACATTCTGTATATCAAATTAGATCTGAACACAACAGCTAATGAGATGTCAGAAAAGATCTTGATGCAATATTATGAATATTGAAAATATGAAAAGCAGAAAACGTCAAAAATTAATTTTTATATATCATGTATATAGTATGTAAGGTATTTAGAAACGATTCGTGAATAAAAACTGTCGAATAAACGAAAATAGTGAAAAGTGCAACAAAAAAGTGCGTGTAAATCAAAAATTCGAGAAGAAAACAAAGGATGTGTGGTATCAAGGAAAAGGAATCAACAAGCTAGGAGATGGAGAAAAAATAATTTTGGAAGAACCAACTCAAGAAATTTGAATTCAAGAAATCAATCATATTTTCATTACAGACAGTTATTTGCCAATATAACACAAGGAAACACTATAAAGAACTGCAGCTGATGCAGAACGAATCTTACCTCCTCATTTGAGACATATACCAGTACGAGGGCGAATTCACTGCCGACAAGGGAGCTGCAGTTTGGAACGTCAATTTCCAGGAACGGGAGAGCAATCCGAGACACTGAACAGTTTCGTTTCAAGAAGCCACAGGTACTTTGAACCATAAAAAGTTAATAAACTCAGTGCATTTCTAAAATAAACTTTTTTCTAAGAACTCTTTCGCTAGAACACTTTCATAAATTAGTATATAGACCACATAACCTAAAAAAATAGGTTACATTTCACTTTTTATCATCACATAACTTCAATTTTCATGTTTATTTTGCTAGGAAGCACTAATTCAAGTTAATTATCGCAGAATAGGTAGCAGTAAGTCTTCCTAAATAAATGAGATTATTATTTTGATGAATTTCTGCTTCATTTTCAATGATTGATAATAACAATTTTGCCATTTTCTGAAACTGACATCAAGAACACTACCAGAGGGCTCCACAGTAGAAGTGACTTCTGGGATTCCATAGGCGTACGGATTGAGTAGGCTGAGCTAAAGAGAATAAGGTAGAAGAATCAATGGAAAAAAGGTAAAATACATAGCCGGGCATTAAAAATAAGTATATGTGTATTTTTTATATGTACATATCGAATTAAATTCGAAGGGCAACTAACTGAAGGAGATTTGAAAATAGTAAAAAAAAAATTGTAAAACAAAAAATATTTTTTTGTTATGTCTGATTGTGAAAATAAATAAAAAGATGAAAAAATTAAATTAAAAACAAGCCCAATCACCTCATCATAACAATATATATATATATATATATATTATATATATATATATATATATATATATATATATATATATATATATATATACAGTGACCGGTGGGAAATTCTTTTATTAATAAATTTTGACGAATATCGATATGTGCAATCGCTTCTGCATCAAAAGCAACCACAAAAAACGTTGTTCAGCGCCGTTCGTCTTTTCGTGTTTTGGGGGAAATTTAAAAAAATTAAAAATTATGTTTCAAAACACACTTAGTGGGAATAACATCGAAAAATTTTATTCGAAAACGTTGTTCAGAACGTTATATTATAGCTATGTACAAGTTTTGAGAAAAATCTGAAATAAAAAAATAAAAATCAATTTTTTGCCATAATAAAAATTTCAATTTGGAAAAATACAAAGAAACTCATTAGTAAGGCCAACAGTAATATTTGAAATGATATGTTGTAAATATTCGCAAGCTACTTCTATTTTATTCGGAAAAAAATTGAAATCTATGGATTTGCCATGTATTCGGCTGCTTCAAAAGAGGTCAATGAAATATCTCCAGGACATTATAATCCCGATACTGTTCATTATTAATGAAGGTCCTTGTATCTACATAATTTCAAATTGAATTTTTTATTCAAACAAAAAATAAATTGATTACAAACTTTCGAGTATGCATTAAATTGTTTGGTTTATAATATTTCAGCTTCTAATTTTATTATAAAATGTAATTATGTAAAAAATTGAGTCAATTTTTTGTTTTAATAAAAAATTTATATTAAAATTCTGTAGATACATGGTTCTTTGTCAATAATAAACAGTATCGGGATTATAATGTCCTGAAGATATTTCTGCGACCTCTTATGAAGCAGCTGAACACATGGCAAATCCACAGATTTAAAATTTTCTTCGAATAAAATAGAAGTAGCTGGTGACTCTTTACAAAATATTATTCAAAATATTACTCTTGGGCTTTACTAATGCGTTTCTTTGTCAGAAATGTATTTTTCCGAATTGAAATTTTTTCTATGGCAAAAATTTATTTTTATTTTTTCATCTCAGATTTTTCTCAAAACTTGTACATAGCTATAAAATGTCGTTCTTAACAACTTTTCCAATTAACATTTTTCAATATTTTCCCAAATAAATGTGTTTTGAGACATAATTTTTTAATTTTATTAATCTCCCGCCAAACAAGAAAAGACGAACGGCACTGTACAACATCTTTTGGGGTTTGTTTTGATGCAGAAGCGATTGCATGTATCGACATTTGTCAAAATATTATATTAAAAAAAAATTCCCATATGATGCGTACTTTCTGCCGGTCACTGTATATATATATATATATATATATATATATTTATATATATATATATATATTTATACATATATATAACAACAATTTAGTATTGTTGGGGTGTGCAGCAAAAAAAAAAGTGGACTCTTTAAAGTTTGTCCTAGCTTTCGGAATGTTTTATTTCCATTTACCTTAAGGTAAATGGATAACTTACAGCTTTGTTGAGATTAGTTTCTATGTTGTTTATGAATGTTCTTCATGTAAAGTACGGTGAAATCTAAGTTCTGAATTTGAAGTTGGAGACACATTCATTCAAATCGTCAATTAATTATACACATTAAAATTTCTTGAAACATTATTAATTAAAATATGAAAAATAGTAAAGTCTGGAACATGTGTGTCTTGAAAAAGTACAAAAGGTGATATTTTGTGGGAGAATTATTCATTCTCTTGTCATATGCTTCAACAGTTGATGGTACCAACTGAGGGTAGTACCAACTAAAATGAAATAGTTTGCCATGATTGGCCAGATTATTTTAGTAACTTTTCTTGTTGGTACCAACTGATGGTACCAACTGAAGGTTGGGCCAACTTGATGATATATTAATAACTTGTATTGAGCTCAGATTGATTTGGAAAAATTCTGTATTTTCCATTGCTAATGAGAAGGAATAAATTTCACTTAGGTGATTGACATCCGTTTTTTTGTTCATATGATTTTTTTCTTGTGATATGAAAGCCATTTCCAGAAAATTTCTCTTAGCAGTTCATTCGTTAGTATTGTAGTATCCCTGAAGATGGAAATAAAACATTCCGAAAGCTTGGACAAACTTTAAAGAGTACACTTTTTCTTTTGCTGCACACCCCAATACTCAATTGTTACACCTAACTAGTCAGCAACGACTACCCTCTCACTATATATATTCATATATATATATATATATATATATATATATATATATATATATATATATATATGTATATATATATATATAATACTGACAGGGTTACGGCATAAAACAGCTTCAAGAGAGTTCGGGTGAGCAGACGTAAGGTGAGGAAAGTGTGCCACTGATGCCAAATGCATTCGAATTATTTAGTTGTTTGTATTGTATTAATCCTTGTTCTTCTTGATTGTAAGTTTTCCAAACGTCTTGATCATTTTGATTTGAACATGAAGTGTGTTGATCAATAACAAAGAGTAGAACTATCATATTTGTCAATAATTCAGTGTTTGATTCATCATTATCTACCGAAACAGTGTTTAGTGCAGTAGTAGTAATTGTATCTCGTAGTTTTGAGTGAATACCTAGGACCACATGCAGTGTGAGAAGCTATACGAATAATACGTATAATTGCAAATTTGATTTCATAACTTTTCACTCATTTCCAAAAGATAATTACTGATACCATCTGAAAGGACCTTTCTGGTCTCCTTCCATATTGTTCTTTGAGGTCTCAACAATACATTCTGCAGAAATTTAGTCATCTGATGTAGTTTTCATTCATTTCTCCTCTGCTTGGCCAATTCAGCCAAGATATAGATGAATTTTACTCTTTGAAATTTGAAAATAAGTTCTATAAAGTTGACTATTCTGGAACACATTAGGCGTCATCAAAATTGAGGTTTCACCGTAACCCTGTGAGAGTTTACAAATGGCGCACATGATCCAACCTTTTGTCGGTGGGGATTCATACTTTTCGTTACCTTCCTCAAAAATCTGATTTCTATACCCTTGACTCGTGGCTTCTTTTGTATGGTTTTAATGTTCTTTTCTGGTTTTTCATTTGGATCTTCTTTTTTTAGCATTCCTCTCACTTTGTCTTTTCTGTTTTTCCTCTAGTATGCTTCTCATTCTGTCGCTCAGTAGTGGTTCCTGGTTCAGGAATGACAGGATAATTTTGGCAAGAGGCACAGGACTGGATGGAGAAGGAGTATTAATGGTAACGCTCAGATCGTTGTCATTTTCTGAAATACAAGTGGCATCCTATGTTGGTGTTTGACTCTGGCTGACAGTGTTTACCGACTCATTCAACCTTTGCTCAGCAGCATTTTCATGAACCGTATGCGATTTCGCATTAAATCAGGAACATTCTCCAAGATAATTGGCAAATTATCTTCGAAAAATCAGCGATAATTATGTCCATTTAATCTGCGTTGTAAAAAAGGTCCAATTAGGCAATCTCCAATAATTCCAGCCCAGACATTCAATGAGAACTGGTGCTGGTGATGAGATTCCACGATTGCATGCAGATTTTCCGCGGCCCAAAAATGATTATTATGAGAATTTCTGATCCTGTATTCAGTCAAACTAGCTCGTCCGTGAATAAAATTTCTCTGTCAAATGAAGGATTTTCGGTAACTTTTTGGAGAAACCATTGGCAGAAATTCACTCGTAATGGAAAGTTTCGGAGAAGTAGAGCATGAACCCGTTGAATGTGATGGGGATATAATAAAAAATCATCAAGAATCCTCCATAGTAGAATTTGGCAATTTGCCTCGTACTCATTTCAGGATTTTCGTCAACTGAATTTAAAACAGCTACCTCAATTGCTGGAGTTCTTGCAGTCCCATGTGCTCCTTTCAAGGGATGATTGGGCTCAATACTTCCTGTTTCACATAATTCAATAAACTGGTACCACCAATTTCATAATAAAACCTTACAACTCAATTTTCGATATAACATATATATATATATATATATATATATTGTTGTGATGGGTGCTTTATTATATTTATATTATGATAGATTTGTTTCAGTGATTTCCTTTTTATTTAATAATTTCAAGAATAAATACCTATTATAACAGAAATGAAACTCCGGCTATGTTGTCTTACCCTTTTCCAACCCCCTTCCCCCTTATTCCAGCTCAGTCGGTACGCCTATGAAGTCTGAGTCATCTCTATTCTCATGCAGGTTCAGTAGTGCCAACTTGGCACGCTGCTTGATGTCAATGTGCTATTGTGTGGGAAGATTATGGTTAGGTGTTCAATAGATAAACAAAGAATGCAGAAAAATCGTCAAATAGTTGTTTTTAATGAAATACATTCTTAAAATTGACCTACTCTGCCGAAACTAACTTATCTTACTAAAAACAGTAATATGAAATGGTAAAATTTGTTGAATAAACGTTTGAATGCTATGAAAGAGTCTGTGAGCATGAAAAAAATCATCAAATGTTCAAAATAAATGGACACAAGTGATCAGATAAGCAATATAAGTTTCTGGACCTGATACGTTGCACTTCATTTAGTTCAGCTTTTGAAATACCTTGCAATTCTTCCTTTGTGGTGTTCTCCTGCCTCTTGGAAGTGCTTACTGGAAAATAAAGCTTCACTGCAAAAAGCCCCCTTTTATTCCTGGGAATGGCATGGACTGGATTTTTGTTCTGTTAATAGGGTGAGTGGATTTTTCTTATTTGTTTATCCTCCAATTGGTGTCTGAATTAGTTATATCACTTTTTGGATAGTTTTGCTGTTTTTCTCTTGTAATAAACTATGATTTTTCTTCCAAAGTTGGTACTCGGTTTCGTTTTTGCATCAATTTTCCATCTCCCCAAGCTTGTCACATTTCCTCTTGGCAACCCACACATTTTGTAAATTTTCACAAATTTTAAAATTTAATCCCACTTTCTGCCGGACTGTTTGTTATTCTCACTTATTCTAATGATTTTATCCACAATATCTAATTCTAAAACTTATCTTCTATGTACAAATTTGGATAAAATTAATATTTGACATTTTCCTGTTTTAATAAATTTTATATTTCATTATTTTCCTCACATAGTTTTTGACATCTCGCTGTTGGGTTTCCTCCTGATATGTTTTACCATACCATACAGGATGTTCCAACTTGTATACCATTTGATCCACTTGAGATCCAAGGTTTTTTCATGAATTTAAATTTGCATATTATTTTTATTGTTTGTTCAAACTGAATGTATTGTTGTTCATATACTTATGACAATAGAGATACTCCAGAACTGACTTTTTGATACATATGCGTTGACTAGAACATGGTATAAGATTCTAGAATGGTAAAAAGTATAGAAAAATTGTAAAACAAACATAGTATGAACCACGATAACTTGAATACCTAATAATAATAATAATGAATTGTCAGTTTCATTATTTTATGAACATTTCCTAACATAATGAAATTCAATGAAACTGTTACCACCAATTTCACAGGTCTTGAATGGAGTCGGTGGGACCGTTTCATGACCAAAATCCTTACAGTACTCAATTTTCGATATATAATATATATATATATATATATATATATATATATATATATATATATATATATATATATATTGTTATGAAATAGTGATAGCTAATTATTTTCGCTCTGTATAAATATTTTGATTTCGATTTTGATATACCTCTAATACTTATGTAGGCAATTCAGCTCCGAAATGGGAAGCCAATTGTTATATTATGATATGATAATAGCTAATTGTTATGAAATAATAATTGCCAGCCAACGTTACTGTTTTCTCGCCACGTTGTTGCCAATTATTATTACTTTTCTCACCACGACTAATCTCAGTTGAAACGCCTCCGCCTCAGGAGCCGGTACTGGCAATAGAGCCACTGCCTGTTTTGATGTCAATCGAAATATTCTCAGTTCAGTGTTTATAAGAGAACTATTAGCATATCATTGTGGAAAATAAACCATAAAGTTATCAAAAACAATTATTTTCTTCATTCAGGAAAACTTATATTAACCTGGCCTACGATAGATAACTTATACTATGAGCAATTGACAAATTTTCATAAACAATAAGAAACAGTGTAGGATATTGTATATAACCTCACTTTTTCCTTTTGATTTGGAATAATTCTTTTATAGTTCAATACCAAATCATAGAGTTCTTCAGAGATATGAGTTATTTTGTGAAGTGATTCAGTGTGTGGAACTGGAACTGTCGCTGATGCAATACCTGGCATAATCTGAATTCCAATTTCATCCACTCCTCTCAGGAACTAACCATTTCAAAAGGAACCATCCAAAATCCATGAAACCGGCTTGGAAAAGTTTCATGTGGATAACAAAAAAAAGGTAATCTTCTTTTATCCTTGTTTATTTTGTGTAAAGATTATTCATTAATGAAAGTTCTAAATTTCTTTCATTCAAATTTGTACCTGGCTTCTCTTCAAAAATGTTTTTCAATCTCCTCCCAGCTTTGTTTTTTCATTCCCTGGATACCATTTCTGTTTTGTCCATTTTATTTGAATTCTCAAACTCACGCACTTCCTTGTCGCACTTTGAATAATTTGGTGTTATTTTAGAAAACTTATGAACTAATATATTTTACATTTCCTATAAACTAAATACAATATTCGATGATAATTATTTTTGACATTTCTCAGTTCTTACTTTTCCACAATATTCAAATCTTTTATCTGACCATCCTGTTCCCTGATTGGCTATTGTCATCAAGAAGTTTCTTGTTCTCCCACTGGCTATTTTTAGTTGGATACAATTTCATACTGTATGTTTCAAGCTTATAATTTTGTTGATCACATTTAATTCAGAATGATTTTGTAAATCTAGACCTTTTTGTTCTATTTTAAACAATTATAGGTTGTAATCATTTTGACAATGTATGAAAATGATTGCATTATAGTATTTGCATATTTTTACCTATCAACACTATACAGAGGCGTAAAAAAAAAAAAAATTAAAAAAATATCTCATGAACTACTAACTATTAAGTATTTATTTTTTTGTGGTTTTTTAAGAAATTGTTTCTTTTTCTTCTTTAAAATATACTATATATATATATATATATATATATTTTATATATATATATATATATATATATATATATATATATATATCAAGGAAATCAGCAGAATTTTCATTGCATACATGTACAAAACACATTTTCAAACTATGCAAATTAACAGGTTCCTATGGTTACTTAACGTTTCTTTTCCTCCTTTAAAATATACTTCTGGTCCTTCCTAACATAACAATTTATATATATATATATATATATATATATATATATCAAGGAAATCAGCAGTATTTTCATTGCATACATGTACAAAACACATATTTTCAAAAAATTAACTTTACGGTTACTTAACACGACTCTAATAAATGGTGGAGGATTTGGGAATGAATTTTAATTCTTAGTCTAGGAGAATGATGATTGCTCAACTGTGAAGGGAACCAATCAGAATAATACACCAGAAATCTATGAAGCGTATTGTATTCTATGACCCTACTGAGACGGTTTGGCCTAGGGTCTTGTAAGATTAGATAAATTCCTTGATCTTAGTGGGTAGGGGGAGAATCCAACTAGTTTTATGAAGGCAGTAGTTTTATAAAGTCTTCGATGGAAAAGAGACCAAATAGTCCACTATGAAAAACATCTGAACATTGACTTAGAATGGAAATATCATTCAGGAGAATACAAAGCAGATAATAAGAATCATCATCTGCTCCCACAAGGAAAGGTTTCCGATGACAAGCACCTAGAAGAAAGTAAGTAGAATTCAGTCGATGGTTTATTTTCCTCTCATGCACCTAAAGTTGAGAAATAGCATGACCATGGATATCAAGTTTAGGATAGATCAAGAAAGCAAGGTGAGTATGAACACATTATAAGTGAGATATGTAACGTTGTATGCACTTCCTTCGATTCAACTTCAGCACTACACTGCTATCTCTCTTAGCAATTTAACATCTAGAATAGAAAAAAAAAACACTTTACTCAATAGACCAAAGGGGTAATATCAATTTTAGAGACATCAAAACCACTGAAACCCTGTAATGTTCCAATAATATTTCTCGACTGAAACAACATCCTAAATGGTAGAATACGCTGTTATGATTCAGCTGATCAAATAATAGTTACTTGGGAGATAGAAAAAACAACTCTAGGAAGTTGAAGGCTACCTGCAACTTCTACGATACACTGCAACCAATCATATTTCTCAATTAATTCAACATCCTAAATGAAATAATATACTTTGTTGAACAAGCTGATAGTAATAATATTAACTTTGGAGGTGGCAAAGGCAAATCTAGGAACTTTATAAGTATGTAGGGATGACACAAAGATGTCCTGTAATCTTCCAATTATATTTCTCCCCTATTCTCGTATATCAAACGGAACAATATACTTTTCTTTTCAAACTGATAAGGTGACTTGATCAAATTTCAATCCAGTATTACTTGAATAGAATTTAATCCATTTTTATGACAGCTGACGTTGTGGTAGTAGTTCAAAACGGACAGGTCGGCTGAAGCTGTATTTTCACGGCAAGGTTTTCGATAGGCATGTTTTAACGAACGATTCTCTAT
Organism: Gonioctena quinquepunctata; assembly: GCA_018342105.1. NCBI lineage: Eukaryota > Metazoa > Arthropoda > Insecta > Coleoptera > Chrysomelidae > Gonioctena > Gonioctena quinquepunctata. Next base: position 739,028 of record JAFIRS010000051.1, on the reverse strand, counting down.
CGTTGATTTAGATAAGTGATGAGAATGGTATAACTAAATTATTCTACAGGTAATTTTTCACACATTTGACACATGCATATATATTGTTTTTACTAATGTTCTATGATTATTTCTTCCTATAGATGAGAATAACGATGATATTGGTATATTCAATTTATTCAACAGGTTATTGCGTACACAAAAGATGTATTCATGTTGATTCTACCAATTTTCTATTATTAATCCTTGATCTAGATAATGATAATGAGATTGATAATGCGAGTTGTTCCACAAGTTATTGTTCACACATTTATATATATATATATATATATATATATATATATATATATATAATATATATATATATATATATATATATATATATATATATACAAGGTTTTCAGCTATTACCTATCATTGAATCCACAACATCACAGCTCCAGACTAAACCCCATACGAGCAGATTATAAATCACCACGGCTCCGGAACAAACCCCGTAGTTCTGACAGTTTGGATATAACAACGTTAGTTGTTTGTTTAATTCTGAAAATGAATATATATCTCAAGCAGCTTGCAGTGTGTACATTTACCACACAATCAGTTCAACATTGTATATTATTCAAATGTCGAGGGAAATGTTTATTGCATTGGGTAATTGCCAAAGTTTTCTTCTGAGCAAATCACCTGGAATTCGGCGGGCGGCACTTCCCAAAATTTTGTCGAATCTTACAAAGAACAGAATATGTTTTAAATTTCTTTGTTCAGTCTTTTAACCACTATAATTCGTTTTAAAATGACATTATACAGTCGTCATTCACAGGTGTGCAAGAGGTCAGATTACACGTAGTATATATATATATATATATATATCTGTAACACATAGTCCAGTGAGCTTCTGTGAGATGTCCTGATTAAATCAGGGAATCTCACTATAAACCAACCCCAAATAATAGGAGGTTGGTGAAGTGGGTCAAATATCCATAAGAAAACAACTATTTCCCTGGCTAAAGCGTCGACGGACGTTGGATGACATCTAATGAATAATCGTGTAAAGCCTCTCTATCGACAGGTTACTTTGCAAATGCTTGATGTGAAGCAGTTACATTTCAACCAATTCAATTCGGGTTGACTACCTGTATACCGGTTTGGGGGTTTTTGGCCCTCATCAGTACAGGATAGGTCATGCAATTAACAACTAATGCCTGCTCGCCTAAATTGATTGATCCAAATATCTCTACTGCACTGCCATGTCTGAGGCGAGAACTATCAGGCGGAGAAGTACGACTGGTAGCGCCACCTCAGATCAAGCGCAGGCTTACCCATATAGACACTCCATCACATAGTCCGGTGCAAATGCTTTTGAAAAGTAACCTCTCAATAGGCCTTGCATGATTATTCATAAGATGCCATCCAACGTCCGTCGAGGCTTTAGCCAGGAAAGTAGTTGTTTTCTCATGGATATTCACTAACCACCTATAATTTGGGGTTGGTTTACAGTGAAATTCCCTGATTTAATCAGGACATCTCTGGGCACATATATATATATATATATATATATATATATATATATATATATATATATATATATATTTATATATATATATATATATATATATATATATATATATATATATATATATATTTAAATATATATATATATATATATATATATATATTTGAATATATATATATATATAAATATAACATATATTGAAAATTAATGTCTGTTTGTGTTGGTTGAGCTTTCAACTTGAGAATGGCTGGACCGATTTGGCAATTTTTTTGGGAAAGCGGGATAACGAACGGAAAAATGGGATAAAGGGGTCAAGGAATAACGGGATAACAAAATAACGGAAAACCGCATAACAGAAAAACGGAAAACGGCATAACGGGAAAATGAGTTAACGGGATAACAGAATAACTGAAAAATAGGATCACTGAAAAATGAGAAAACGGGAAAACGGGATAGCGGGAAAACGAGATATTTCGGTAACGGGATAACGCAAAAACGTGATGAAAGGATAACGGGATAACAGAATAACGGGATAACAGAAAGCGGTCAGATTCAAAGACATAACCGGAACAACACAAAAGAGGAATTTTACGCGGACGAGAGTTTTCAGGGATTTTTTTTTTAAATATAGAAATTCAGACAGGGTCAGCTAATGGTGAATCATAATTTATTCTATAATATTATTATTTAAATTATGTGTATCTATATATATATTATATATATATATATATATATATATATATATATATATATATATATATATATAAACATCTACATATTTTCTTCAATTTCTCGGAATTAAGGTCTGATTCAGTCAATTCATATAATTTCTCTCAATTACGTTTCGACATAGTATTTGTCATCATTGGGTTGAAACAAAATCATTTTATTTGAATTCTGCGTTCGCATAGTACAACAACGTTCGTACGATGCGAACGCAGAATTCAAATAAAATAATTTTTTTTAAACCTGATGATGACAAATGCCATGTCGAAACGTAGTTAAGAGCAATTATATGAATTGACTGAATCAGACCTTTATTCCGAGAAATTGAAGAAAATATATATGTGGTCAAGAAACTAAAGAAATAAATATTTATATATATTTATATAATATATATATATATATATATATATATATATATATATATATATATATATATATATATATAATATATATATATATATATATATATATATATATATATATATATATATATATATATATATGTACCGTTGAAGTCCGCAACATATGGGATTTTTTATGATTATTCATTTATCGCAAATTTAGAATTGATGAACATTTTTTGCTTTGAAAATAATTCAAAATAACGTTAGATTGGCTACACATGTCGATTTTGACAGTTTTTACAAAAAAAATCGAAGTCATTTCTCAATATTTCAAAAAATATTACATAAAAAATTTGTGAATTTTTTGGTTTCTAAGCCACTTACCGAATTTGAACCAATTTGGACAATATTATTTTTTGGTTTTCTCAACCTTAAGATTTTTCGGTAAATTCAAGTTTTTTTAAATCTAAAAATACCAGTTGAGATGTAATACACTCATCTGCTGAGGGATTGTTTCCATTTAAATAAGTTTCTAATCGGATATTTAAAAAAAACACAAATATGATGAAAAAATATGTCATACTTGATGCAAAGTTGTTCTTGTTCCCAATTTTCGAATACATTTCCAAATCAATAGACCTAAAGTTCTCGCTCATTCAATCTTGAGAAAGTATTATCCGAAGTAATATTTACAAATTAGTCAAGACGAAACTTCGTCATAAAATTGCGCGTATTCAAGAGATCATAAATAACTGCGAAATAGAAATATCGAAAAATAGTTAACATATATTAACAACTAGTGGTACACAAATGGTGGACTGGAATAATACAGAAATTCTAGGAACTGAATCAAACGAAACAAAAAAGAAATGGAAAGTGGCTGCATGTACCCTCCAGTGTGGAAAACACCTGAGAGATCAGGATTTATGCATCTAAAATGGATGAGCTTACTGAAAGAGGAGGTAGAGCTTAAGAAATTCCCTAAAATATGCATTTATACATCTAATATACAAAAATTATCTTCTATTGAAAATTATTTAAGGGCACTGGAAAACGGAACAAATGTATCCTGGAGAGTTTCCAGCGGAAGTGAATTTTTCAATGAAATTTTATATATTTTTATTGTGTATTACTTAGGCAATTCACGTTTCAACGGTTCAGTTAAAAATGTATCCAGTTCCATATTTTCAAAGAAATGCATTCAGTTTCCTATCCAACAGTAGTCTGCTACAATTAAGGAACTACTAATGAAGACCTCATGATGACTAGATAACTACAAGTAATATTAATAATCATTTTGTCCCAATTTGACCTTGTCTGTTGAGAAAATATCCCACTAATTATCTCTGATTGCTGCTGTCACTCGAATTAATAACGCTCATGCAATAACTGCTTGATTAATGAATACGTTGTTTCCCACACACCTGTGCAATTGTATACAGGGTAATTATCGCTTGATAATTATTTGAAAAATCAACAAACTCTTGAGAATCTAGCTCTCATTTGAACAAACCATGAAGTTGAAAATTCTTTTTTTTACTACTCCCGTATTGTAATACGCGAATTAAATATCTGCTACCGATTTATTAATATTGTCCATTTTAATACGGATTTTCATTTCTAAACAGATATTGGCCAATAAAAACAGGCCCTTTTCATTTTGAAACGAATTTTCGGACTATAGAAACACGTACTTGGGGATAATAAAGTGGTATGTTTCTAATTCTAATTTCAATTGGCATTCAACCACAACGCGTCAAAAGTACCTATAAGAATATCGAGCAGTGAAAAATTATCTTGTACACCACCGAAAATTCTTGTTTTCATTTTATTATTTATTGGTCGTAGAAAAAATTGTGTATACAACAATCATGTAATGGCTATCAATACACTCGCACACGGTTTACGACACTGCTCGTGTTGTGACTCACCTCGTGCTCATGTATTAATAGCTATCATTGCATGATCGTTGCATGTGTGTGGCCGTAAGTTAATCTGTTCCTATAGAATTGACAGTTTCAAAAGCTTGACGCACCAATAGTATATTATGCAACGACCATGTAATGATAGCTATTAATACATGAGCACGAGCTAGATTACGACACGAGCCGAAGGCAAATGTCGTAAACCGTGTGCGAGTGTATCAATAGCCATTACATGATCGTTGTATACACTATTTTTTCTACGACCAATAAATAATTAAATAAAAACAAGAGTTTCTGGTGGTACACAAGATAATTCTTCACTGCTCGACATACTTATACCGGGTGTCAACAAATCTTCTAGAATATTAGGTGTATCAAAATGAGATTTGATATAGGTAAATGGAATGTGAAGAGGAGAATTTTCACATATTTTTCACTTTCCGGTCACTTCCAGTTCACCGGAAATAGCTCCGGTTTTGAATTTTTTAAATGGAACACCCTGTATATTGTAAAATTGTTGGATATGTGAGACAATTCTGGATCAGAATGTGACATTTCAAAGAGTTTTTACGCCCAGTTAATTTTTTCAGAGTATCTTTCAATATTGCATCTAGGTGGCCATGATCGGACGTAAACTAATCTGATGACTTCAGGTGATGTCAGAAAATTACTATCGCAAAGTTTCAGTGACTAGTATGATAGATAGGAATAAGACAAGTTGGCAAAATTACATTTTCGTGTCTTACTATAATTTTTCAAATGACGACCAAACAAAGGTTTTTTTGACGAATCTACCGATACTAATTTATTTGCGTTTGGATTGAAAATAAGAACATGAATTGAATAATATTACTAAGGAAAATACTAGATAATAATGTATTTACTTTTGACAAGTGTGCCATGCATAATATTTTGCAGTTGTTTTTATCAAGTCGTCTTTGGAAAACAAAACACTCACTTACGTAATGACAGTGACAGCTTTATGAGCAGATAGTAAAAGTTTCTTCAAAATAATATATACTCAAAGTGAAAAAGTGGATGTGTTATTAATATTTGGAGAATGTCATAGAAATTCAAGGGATGCTGCTGAGTTGTATGCTCAGAGATATCTCAATCGGCAACAGCCAGCCCATCAGTATTATCCGTATGTTGAGAATTGTTTTAGGCAAGAAGGAAATCGAGAGGCGAAACAGAGGTTTATCGATGTGTCTTGACAAATTTGATTACAGTTATGAGGTTTTATTTCCAAAATAAAAGTACAGAACTTCAAATTGTATATTTCAACATTGACACATAAAAAATCAAAAACAACTACTTTCTTTTTTCTATTTGTAAATATCATACGATCACGGAACATGATGAATTGTTCTTCCAACATTTATCATAAATGAAGAGACTGAGATTGACGTTCTTGCTATTGTTGAGGTTGATAAAACGGTTTATTCAAGAGAAATTAATCAAGAAACGCAGATTAGTCAAGAATCACAACAAAAACACTGAAAAAGCACAGATATCGAGCATTCAAATATCAGTTACATCAACATTTGTATGCTGACGATGGCGATAGACGGTTAGTGTTTTGTGATTGGCTGCTTCAAAATCATAGGGTTAACCCAAATTTTATCAACTTTATTCAATTTTCTGACGAATCACGATTTACAGATAATGGTATGTTCAATAAGCAAAATACTCGGTACTGGGCCCAACAAAATCAACATGCAATGGAAGAGGGCAATTTTCAAGCATGGTTGGGCGTCAATGTCTGGGCTGGTATCGTTGGAAACCGAATAATTGGGCCAATATTATTTCAAGGTCAGTTAACGGGGGTAAGGTACTTAGGTTTTTTGAATGACATTTTCACTTTGAACTGTCAATTGTCAGTTCAAAGTGGTAATTCTAAATGTTTTTGTAAGTGAATTGTCAGTTCAAAGTGACAATTTTGGAGTTCTACCCAACCTCTTCCATTTATGACACAGCAATATGGAAAAAATATTTTTTTCAGAAGTAACAGTCATTCATTGATGAGTGAAAATAACAGAATATCATTTGCCATGTGTGAATCATCAAGTTTTTCCTATTGAAACATATGTCTGTGCAAGCATCATCAGCATTTCAAGTTTGTTAAAAGTTATATAGTAATATAAATCAGTATAAATTAACACTGCTACATTAAATATAAAAGATTAACGAACAAATAGACCGCTACTGGTACAGATGAAATTAAATTAAAATGAAATTCTAAATTGCTGCAATTAACTGCCCCTTAATTGTTCCTTGGGATGAATTCATTACCAGACTTATCAGAAAAATTTTGGAAAGTCCACATCAAAATATCGAACTTATTCCACAAAATACGAGAAAGAAGCAAATCGACCCACACATTTTCAGTTCACTAAAAGATTGATTTTGACCAATTCACAACCTCACGTTAGGTTATTGAAAAATTCCGATTCAATAAATGGTAATGAAGATATAAAAATGATATCTTACCAGCAGACACAAATATCTCACATGTGACACTCAACACTCGAAACTTCTACTTCTATAACCTATATGAATTCCCGTGAAACGATGATTATCGATGAACTCGCGAAGTGGAGGAGTTGCATCTCATCATTCACACAAAGCATTCGGACATTGACAACAATACCAAGTACATTGGGTGATGTTAAGAATAATTAATCGATGAATTGAGTACTAATTTCAATGAATGGTCGTATTGGCTAGCTAATGTTTCCAAGCATTGATGAAATGATGCCACTGTACTGAGGCCATCCCCATTGAGCATTGAACCATACTCTTATGTATTGTTACAAGGAAGTGTGATGATTAATGGTACATAGTATTAATAACCTCATGTTCGTTTGCGCAATGCATTTGTTTCCTTGTTATAAGGCAAATTTTCATTGTGGAAATGATTTCTACAAACATTAATCATGAAATTACGTTATTGTAATGGATATGGTAACCTTATTGTAATGATTTCGTTAATTATTTAATCACAAAAATGGACTGATTTTATTATTTTGGCATTGCCTCAAGGAAAAATATTGGGACAATGATTTAGCAGTCAATCATTAGTGGTCATCAATATCAGGTCCAATATTTCTTTCTGTGTACTTACTAAGGAGCACAAAATAAAATAATTAGTTGAAAAAAAATCTTTTCTTCAAAGGCGCTAAAAAGTAAAAAATAATTGCTTTGAATGTGCGATGTAGGTTATTCTGTGAGTTATATATTCGTGGGGGATTTTGTGATTCCCCTGTGTATAGACTGGATAAAAATATCAGTAAAATAACTAATGTCAATCAGGTAATTTTGTAATAGAGTTATAATAAACATATTCATTGAAACTATGTAATTGGTGACTTGCAGCGAGAAGAACAATGGTCAAATTAATAGCACAATTGACCAGATATTAACATATCAATTTTGGGAAAACTTCGACATTTATCCTCAAGGAACTTCAGTGGATCTGAGGCTGAAACTGGAAGGCGCAATGTTACGAAAGAATTCTTCAAATCAACAATGCAATTGACTTCGATTGCCTTGGTCTATTAGAAGAGATTGAAAAGATAAAAAAAAAGACATCATGATAAGGGGATAATGGAAAAAGTGACCAAATTAGAAATATTACTTATGTGAGAAACTTATCAATAATATCGGAGACGACAACAAATTCCGAGAGATCAAGAATCATTTTGAAAAACTGGAAACACGAAACACGAAACCGAACTAATTTTAATAATTTAACTGAAACCGAATCTGCAAATGTTCGGATTGAGCTATCTGATATATCGATCACAAATAGAAATGATGATATAGTAAAGAAGTATGTTTTTCAAACCATTGAATTTACCGAGTTTTTGGAAGAAGGAACCGGAACTTTGGTTTGGTGTAGTAGAAACCATTTTCCAAATAAATCAAATTACTTCGGACAAAATTAAATTCGGCAAAGTAATATCAGTTTAAGACTGCAATATTGTGAAAGAGAACGCAAATATATTCAAATTATAAGATGAAAAAAGTGCTTACAGTATCCTTAAAAAACAGTTAATTGAACTTTACCAGACATCAGAAGAAGACAAGTTGATGAAACACTCCACTGATGTGAGTTAGGCGATAAGAAACCTAGTCAGCTGTACACTGAGATGTCTTAGCTTCAGGGTAATTGTCCAGAACATATGTCTCACTGGCATGACTGAAGAAATTACCATCAACAGTAGAAACTCTGATCAGAGCTTTCAAAGAAAACTCTCCGAGGATGATTTGATGAACATGGCGGATCAAATATCAAAAGGATCATCTATAACCACCAGCCGCAAAGTACTTATGTGTTATTGAAAAACCGGAAAATTCAACGATGGACTCTAAAATTGATACACTCATCAAAACGTTGCAGGAAATCCTAGATATGAACCAAAGGTCGAGATCAAAATTCAGATCGGGATCGAAATCCACATCAAGACAGAACATTTGTCTCTATTATCAAAAATATAAGGAAAAAGCTTTCAAATGTTTTACAACCTTGTGATTTTGAATCGAATGGCCAGTCGTTGATGGCGACAAACGATGGCACAAAAAACTGTCGCCTATTTATTCAAGACCCAGCTAGTCATTTCAACTTCTTGATAGACACAGGTGCAGACATAACAGTTCTTCCTGAACCTACTAAAACTCTTTTACAAGAACCAAGTAAACCACTTTATGCTGTTAATGGTTAAAAAATGAAGACATATGGTGAGAAATTGTTATCGCTAAGTTTGGTACTAGAGAGAAAGTTTGTATGGAAATTTGTTATTACTGATTGTGAGAATGCAATCCTTGGTGGCGACTCCATATAAACTTCAGGGATCTTGGTGGATCTGGAGTAAACAAGAATAACAGATAAAAAAAACAATCTTCCATCTCTTGGATAATTATGCAACAATAAAAACTTGTCTAGTATAAAAACAATTGATAACAATTCTGAATACCATAAAATATTATCATCATTTCCAAATTTGACTAGATCAACTATAAATGGATCAACAGGATCTACGAATATTTCTCACCAAATCATAACTAAAGGTATTCATTGTAAAGTTCGACGTCTGAAATAATTCGAATACCTTCTGGAAGATTGAATAATTCAGCCATTAAAAAGCTCATAGGCTAGTCCTTTACACATGGTCCAGAAATCTAACGTGGAATGGAGACCCTGCGGTGACTATCGATTACTAAATCCTTGTACTGTGCCGGATAGGTATCCTCTACCTGATATCAGAGATTTCACTCTCATTCTGAAGGATAAAAAAACTATATTTTCCAAAATAGACTTAGAGAAGGCCTTCCACCAGTTCCCTTCGCTTCGGGAGATATTCCAAAAACTGCCATCATCACACCGTTTGGTCTCTTTGAATACTTGAAGATGCTATTTGGGTTGAGAAACTCTGCTCAAACTCGCCAGAGATGTATACATCGAATTACCAGCGATATTACTTTCTCTTTTCCGTATATAGACGAATTTTTGATAGCTTCCAATAATGGAGAAGGGTATAGAAATCATCTCAGGATTCTCGTTTGCCCAAAGTATTCTAGGACACCCCTCAGCTGATGCTCCCCTAGCATTAATGGTAGATGCTTCGGATACAACTATTGCTATGATCGAAAACTATTGGCGATATATGAGGCAATCAAACATTTCAGATATATGCTAGAGAGTGGATCCTTCTTTATTTTCAGCGATCATAAACCTTTTTCATCAAGATACCTGAAAACTCAAGTCCCCGACAATGATACCTCGATTTCATCAGTCAATTTTCAACAGAAATAAGACGTAAAATATGTTATAGCAGATGCCCTATCAAGAATATCAACCCTAACTTTTGGAAGTCCTTTATGTTACATAACGTTACAAAAAAAACCAAGAAGAAGATATCGAACTTCAGTCGCTGCTTTCTGGAAATTCCACACTAAAATTGAAAAACTGAGAATTCCTGAGAGTGACGCAACAATTTTTTTGCGACTATTCAACAATAAGGCCAAGACATTATATTCCTGAAATTTTCAGAAGAGATATATTCAACAAGATTCATAATCTATCCCATCCTGGTGTTGGAGCAACTGTTAGAATGATTAAAACAAAATATATTTGGCTTGATGTAGATAGGGATGTCAGAAAGTGATCACGTTGTTGTATACTTTGCCAAAAATCGGAAGTAATACGACATATTTCGAGCCCCAAAGCTTCTTTTGAAATTCAAAAATTTCGATTTAAACACCTTCATATAGATATAATTGGCCCTTTGCCACCATCCAACGGTTTTTCCTATTGTCTCATGTGTATAGATGAATATACCAGATGGCCAGAAGTTTTTCCCATTGAAAATATCACTGCCGACACTATTGCAAAAAATATTCATACTGGATGGATCTCTAGGTTTCGAATTCCTATGCGAGTAACCAAACATCAAGACCGACAGTTCGAATCGAATTTTATCGAAGAAATTTTGAAACTATTGGGAATCTACCTCTGCAGAACCACACCTTATCCTTCATGTGGGCTAACGGTATGATTCCAATTAAAAGCAGCTATTAATGACAGGCATTGAAAAATAGACAGAAGCATAACCAACAATATTGCTAGATACAGGAACAGATCTAAAGGAAGATTTGGAAGCCTCCAGCGCTGAATTAGTATATGGTTTGACTTTGAGAATTCCAGGACTCACAGATATCATGGATTCTCTGAAACCAAGAAATGCGTCTCACCACAGTCGTAAAAATATTTGTGATTTCAAAGAACTTGAAACTTGTTCTCATATTTTTGAAAGAATTGATTCAGTTAAAAAAAACCTGGAGTATCCCTATGTGGACCACATCGAGTCATAAATAGAACTTTGAAGTACTTTACATTGTTATTAAATGGAAAAAAGAGGAACATTTCTATTGACAGGATCAAACCAGCTTGTCGCTTTTGTGTTCGAACAAAAAATTTTGCGCGACAAGCTCATAAATCTATAATTCCCGGAATAACCAACGTCGCACATTCAAAACAATTATTTTTTACTTTTCATCGCATTTGAATAAGAACTTGTCTTTAAAAAGGTTTTGTTTATTAATTTTTTTTTGTTGCATGAGTCGAAAGTTTGATTAATGGCAATTTCAGAATCGATAAATAAATTCTGAAATCTTACTTCCCGACCGACCGTGCTCTCTGGTTTTTTCAGTTTGGAGCATTTACGCCCTATTTCCATCAATATACAATGTATTCTTCCACTTCCACGTGGAGCTCAGTTCACCACCCCAAATCATGAATTCGAATATCATACTTAAACCTGTGGAGCTGCATTCCCAATTGGCATAAACAAAAAAAATTTAAGGAATTTCATTACCGTAATAACAACAATTCACGTAATATTATATACCATTTCTATTTATTCAAATCCAGGAGAATTGTAGGCGAGAGGTATACCCCAACAAAACAGTTGTTCTACACAAAGAAACATTTTTTATCATCACACAGGGTCGGTCATTTCTCTGAGTTGTTTGTGCTGATTTCTCATGTGTTTTCGACTTTTTCACTTGGATCACAAACAAAACTTAATATGCCGTACTAAACAAATATCCTGAGAGAACAAAACACAAATTAATTATTCTATATATATTTTTTGTTATCTCTTATTCAACATTGATAAAATTTATTGAATCCTTCACGATCATAAAAATGTCATAGGATACGTCAGACAACAATCAATTCACAGTCAACATCTAGACATAAAAATATAACAATTCCACAAGTTAGATGTAGATAAATATTATAGATTAAAATATTCATCGGTACTATCAAAGCAACCATTAATCAAGTATACGTTGAGTTTCTCTTTGAAATGATTTTCTTTCTGTAGGTTTTTTATTTCGTCAGATGTGATTATGAAATTTTGCTCCTATGTAAGACGGACAATTTTCATACAGTCTAGTTGAATGTTTCTTAAGTCTTATTAATTTGCCTTTTCTGGTAGGATATGCATGGAAATCACAGTTTCGATTGTAATTCTATATCGGTTTTTGGAATATCGGAGTACATTTGTGAATATTAATGCGCGGTACGCACATAACTTTACCCTCAATGAAGCGGGGTCTACAAGATTGTCTGCAATCTATTCTATATATTAGTCGCATAACCCTCTTCTGGGAGACAACTATTTTATTTAGTTTTGTGGTACAACCCCAAACAGCAATATTATAGGAAATATGGGAATATACAAGAGCAAAGTGAACATTTAAAAGTTGGGCTCTATTGAAATTGGACCTCAATTGTCCAATTGCGTAGTACCCACTGTTAATTTTCTTACTGACATGATACCCGACTCCCAGGTCATGTTACCATCGATATACAGGGTCGCTGATATGTATGGAAACGGCAGAGTATCTCCTAATGTAAGAAAGCTAGCGAAAAATGTTAAGACACAAAAGTTTCAGGGTTTTTTAAAATCTATTACAGTGAATTAAGGATACAGGATCAGTCAAAAAGTCAGGACGAAACAAAGTTGCTTTTTCTTCAACCCGGCATATTATTCCATATTTAATTTCTTCTCAAAATTCTTAATAAAATTTATTCAGCACATCATATCCTTAATTCAACCGTTTTCGAAATATCGAATTTTGAAAATAACTTTTTACTACTCTCAAATTTATTAAAGAAAAAGTCCGAAATGATGGATATTTATTATGAAAATTACACAAGGTGGAGTATTATGGATATGATTAAATTTTAAATATGATTTTTTTAGAGAAAATAGAAAAGCATAATTGTTCAGGGTTGATGAAAATTAATGAAACGAAAAATTTTTTTTTTTAATGAATGTCCTGGAAATTTGAAATGTTATAAAAACAATAGTTATGCCAGAATAAACAAAAAATATTTGCTTTGGAATTCTATTTAATGAGGTGCTCATAGTGTTAACCATTCACCTCCTGGCAGTAATGAATTCACTGAACAAAATTTTGTAGTGAAACTAAAATCATGTTGGGAGGAACGGTGCAAATTTCATGCCTTATCCTTTCTTCCATATTTTGCGGCCTATTTCTATCATATCGGGAGACCTAGCTGGCCATGCAATGGCCCCCCTGCGTCCAATCCATTGATCAGGAGAAGTTTCAGCTAGATATACCCATACCACACGTCCCAAATGTGGAGAAGACCCATCTTGTTGGAACCATATTTGTTCTGTCGGCAAATTGGGATTGTTATTATTCGAGAATAATCCTCCAAGCTCTGGAATGATATGCTTTTGCAAAAGAAATGAATATCGTTCAGAGTTCAAATTTCCGTTCATAAAATAGTGTCCTATGACACAGCAAACATTTACTTTTTGTGGTCGTTGAGTGTGAACTTTCTGCATCCAATGTGGATTTTGGTCTGACCAATACCTACAACTTTGTTTCGTAATGAATTTTTGACTGATACTGTATACTTAATTTTTCTTTATTGTAATAGATTTTAATAAAAACCCTAAAACTTTTGTGTCTCGACATTTTCCGCTAGCTAAATTACTTTGGGAGATAATCGACCGTTTCCATACATATCAGCGACCCTGTATATAACACGTTCAAAAATACTTGTTTGAATTTTTTGACATGATTCCAAAAATGAGATAGTCACTCTCAACCTCAACCATGTTCTTCTGTCACAGTAATAGACGGCCAGCCTCCATGGACTTTGAGAATTAACAAATCCGCGTTGACTGAGTTGAAGGAGTCAGTAGATATAGCTAGGAGAGTTCTGTCGCACTTTGGCACTTTTTCCCATGTTAATTCCCGTGAGAAAATCTAAGGTCCAACGTGGTCATTTTGCGACCTTTTACCTGTTTCGATCTTTATCAGACCATCATCAGGTTTTCGACGTTTCGAATCTTCATCGGGTTCTCGTCAAGGTGGAAAGAGCTTGTAAGGGTTTCATTACAGGTTCATGAAATTTCTCGAGTTCTAGTTTATCTTCGACATGCACTATCTTGGCCCCGGGGCTGCAGCCCCGTTTGCCCCCCTCTTAATCCGGCTCTGTCGATATGACAAAGATGGAGCTGTCATTCAACAAAATTATTATTTCTGTCATTAAATACCAACCATTCTAGATGTACATACCATCGCGTTATTTATAATTACATTCTATACCGGGCGATTTGTAATTCGCATGTACCTCGGTTACGGCGGAAGATATAACGATGGTTATGTAAATCTAGAATGGTTGGTATTTAATGACAGAAATAATAATTTTGTTGAATGACAGCTCCATCTTTGTCATATCGACAGAGCCGGATTAAGAGGGGGGCAAACGGGGCTGCAGCCCCGGGGCCTCCACAAGATAGTGCATGTCGAAGATAAACTAGAACTCGAGAAATTTCATGAACCTGTAATGAAACCCTTACAAGCTCTTTCCACCTTGACGAAACATTATGATCTAATGTAAACAACCAGAGTGATTCAAAACGTCGAGAACCTAATGATGGTCTAATAAAGGTTGAACTGAAGATGAATCGAAACGTCGATAACCCGATGAAGATTCGAAACGTCGAGAACCTGATGATGGTCTGATAAAGATCGAAACAGGTAAAAGGTCGCAAAATGACCACGTTGGACCTTAGATTTTCTTATGGGAATTAACATGGGCAAAAGTGCCAAAGTGCGCCAGAACTCTCCTAGCTATATCTACTGGAGTCGCTACATCTACGATCCTACCTCCCATTTTTTTCCCTACAACTTGTTCTGTATATTTCCCGAATGCTTATTTAAAAACATATAAAAAATGCGGCGGGCGAATACTGTTTTTTTTTACAGACACTGTGATTTTTTTTTTAAATGATTTTGAAATCTTATTTTTCGTGTTTTATAATAATTGCAGACTTCTAATACTCTATGTCGTCTATTGGTATAGTTCCTCCCTGCTACAAGTACCAGGGAGTCCAACAACAAGTGAAGCCAACAAGTTAGAACGTTATTAACATTCAATTTTTCACTTGTTTCCGGAATACCTTGACAAACAAAGAATTTTGGTCTTTTGGACACAATTATTCAATCCCATCTTCTTCAAAAATGCCCGAAATTTCGGTATTCTATGTTATGCTTGAAATTTATTCGCATTTACTATACTGACCATTGTGTCTGATTTGTAAGTCTTGAAAAGTTCTTCATGCTAAAAGTAAAATACGTTTTCTGAAAATTCCTCCATTCCAAAATGGCATTGTATTTTCCTTCGATATTGAGGACAGAAGAACAGGAATCTCTTTCTCAGTTTTTCAACGATTTCAGGAAGAGTGCATTGCAATTCATCTTCTCTCAGTATCATTTCACACAGAATCCTCTTTCAAATGAAACCGTTAACATCGCGCAACGTTATCACAAACATGTAAAAAAAATATCCTGAAGGTGTGTTTCTCCATTACGCAAAGCGTGTGTAAACATTTACACGCAATTTTCACCCGTCATACGAAACCAGTCGTTTTCCTTAATAGTATCCGGTGTGTTTTTTTGTTTTTTTACAAGCTTTTATTTAGTTTCACCTGTTCCGGTGTCTGCCTGTCTGTAATCAAATCTTGCAAGTTAAATTTGACCCACTTCTAATTGTCCGATTGATTTGAAATTTGGCAGGTGTACATAATTCCGGTGACAATGTATTACGAAATTTTTGTTAGGGAAAAAAACATCATAGCGGCTCCAATATGTCGGACAATTTCTGTGATTATGGTCCGATTCCATTCAAAATTGGTATTTAGGGGTTTTCGGAGTCGGAGATTACGAAATTTGAAAATTCAACATGGCGGCTCGAAAATGGCCGACGAGTTTTGTTATTATGGCCGGATTCTATTCAAAATTGGTATGTGGGACTTTATAGGGTCGAAGATTTTATTTTACGAATTTTTATTTGGTTTCACCCATCCCGGTGTCTGTCTGAATGTACATGATTCCGGTGACAATGCATTATAAAATTTCTGTTGAGAAAAAAACAAAATGGCGGCTCCAATATGGCGGACAGTTTGTGTGATTATGGTCCGATTCCATTCAAAATTGGTATCTAGGGGTTTTCGGGGTCGAAGATTATGATTTTCAAAAAATAAATTAGATAGAAATCACTAAACTAGTTATTTAACATCATAAATAATAAAAAATAAATAAAGTTTTTTTTTTTTAAACTAGCTTTCATTAGTTGTTAATAAAAAAACAGAACTAAATAGTTAAAAATAAAAATTTAAAAACAAGCTTTTATTTATACAAATACAAAAAAGGAAAAAATTATTTATTTCATTGTTTGATCTAGGTTATTCTTTTTTTTTATTTATTTATTTATTTAGCATTGCTAATACAATATCGTTTTATCACAAAGATACAGAGATGAGGTGGGTTAGTGAAGATAAAATACGATAGATGAGGTTAGTAGAAACGTAAAACGCTATTTGTTAATTAATTAAAATATAGCTCTATTAGCATCAGAGCATTATATAACATAGTTTTAAAAAGTACAGAGAAATCCCTATACCTCAACAATTCTGAGAACAAGGAAAGCCTAGATCGCACTATAGAATGCGACGTTTATTCACTAAAATTGATCATTCAATATACAGTGCGCGTCAAAATTATGGAACAAATTCGATATTTCGCAAGCCATGTACTTTTGACAAAAATCCTGAAATAAGTCGATTTTTATTTTAAAATGCCGATTTTTTCATGTATATTCTAAAGAGGTTATGTCACTGGTTTTGACATGGTGACGTAATCGGTATTTTTTTTTAATTGGAATATATATCTTGTGATATCTCATCTGAAACACCTTTCAATACTGCATTCAATGATGATAATTAATTAGATATTTTTTTACAGGGTGAACAAAAATTAATATTTTAATAAGAGAATAACTTTATATCCAACAAAATAGAACAGTTGAATGAGATGTTAGAAATGCCATCCACTAGTCTCTTGACAATAAGCAAATCTACGGACACATTCCTCTTGCACATTGCGAATAACTTCCGGAGTAATTCTGTTAATTTCGATCCCAATTCGATTTGTCAACTCTTGTAGATTTTGCGGCCTATCTACATAGACCTTCAATTTCGAATAAACCCACAAGAAAAAATCCAGGGGCGTAAGATCTGGAGATCTTGGGGGCCACTCTATCTGTCCGCGTCTACCAATCCACCTCCTAGGAAAACAGTTATTCAAAAACTCGCGAACATCACGTGCATAGTGCGGGGGGGCACCATCTTGTTGCAACCAAATACTTTCATTTGGTGAGTTAGGATTGTTGGCGTTTGGAAAAATATCGGCAAGGCTAGGTATGAGTTCATTCCTTAAAAATTCCAAGTAACGCTCCCCTGTGAGATTTCCTTCGAAAAAATACGGGCCAATAATCCTGTCGTTCATTATCCCTGCCCAAACATTGACTTTCTGGAGGTATTGAGTATGCCCGTCCATCATCCAGTGAGGATTATCCGTACTCCAATATCTGCAATTCTGACGATTTACAGAACCATTTAGGCAAAACGTAGCCTCATCGGAAAACAGAATTTGTTTTATAAAACGTGGATTGCGGTTACACAAATCCTGCATTATTTCACAGAACTCCACACGGCGATCGAAATCATCGTCATTGAGTTGTTGATGTAGCTGTAATTTGTATGGATGGTACTTTTCTGCTTCTAGAATACGTAATACAGAACTTTGGGATATGTCAAGGTCTGCTGCAATTTGTCGTGAAGTATTGTGAGGATTATTCTCTACACCCAATAGAACATCAAGTTTCACGTTTTCTTCTATTTTAGGACGTCCAGCATTCAGAATATGTTTGACATGACCAGTTTCTCTAAATTTTTTCCCAATCTTACTGACTGTTGAACGACTGATAGGTCTATTTGGGTACTTCATCCGCATTAAATAAAAATTAAAATTTCTATGCGTTGGGTTTCACTTAAAGTAGCCATAGTTTACTTTTAGAACCTTTTCACTTAGAATTTGTGAAGAATATTTGTTGATATTTCAACTGACATTTATTTGACACTAACTTGCCTATTATGGCATTAATTTGTGATTGTCTTTTGTTTCCATTTTAGAATAGGAAATAGCTAACTATTAATATTTGGAAAGGATCCATTGGTGTAGTAGAGCACTGACTCACTAGTCTGCCAGTGCAGTCTGGGGCATTAGAGCCTTGGCTCAAAAAAGTAAAATTTTGCATTTTTTAATACGTTTTTATTATCTTTACTTGTAACTAAATAACTCTCAATGTAATGAAATCTTGGAAGTAAATATTCACCCACTTCCAATATTTCGAATAACCTGAAATTTGTCACACATGTCAAGGACCGATGACAATACAAGAATTTCATAATCATAATGTGATAATAATAAAAATATATTTTTCCAAACGCTAACAATCCTAACTCACCAAATGGAAGTATTTGGTTGCAACAAGATGGTGCACCCCCGCACTATGCACGTGATGTTCGCGAGTTTTTGAATAACTGTTTTCCTAGGAGGTGGATTGGTAGACGCGGACCGATAGAGTGGCCCCTAAGATCGTTCTTACGCCCCTGGATTTTTTCTTTTGGGGTTATTTGAAATCGAAGCTCTATGTAGATAGGCCGCAAATTCTACAAGAGTTGAAAAATCGAATTAGGATCGAAATTAACAGAATTACTCCGGAAGTTATTCGCAATGTGCAAGAGGAATGTGTCCGTAGATTTGCTTATTGTCAAGAGACTGGTGGATGGCATTTCCAACATCTTATTTAACTGTTCTATTTTGTTGGATATAAAGTTATTCTCTTATTGAAATAAAATATTAATTTTTGTTCACCCTGTAAAAAAATATCCAATTAATTATTATCATCGAATGCAGTATTGAAAGGCCTTTCAGATGAGGTATCACAAGACATCTATTCCAATTTTAAAAAATTACCGATTACGTCACCATGTCAAAACCAGTGACATAACCTCTTTAGAATATACATAAAAAATCGGCATTTTGAAATGAAAATCGACCTATTTCAGGATTTTTGTCAAAAGTACATGGCTTGTGAAATATCGAATTTCTTCCATAATTTAACGCGCACTGTACATTGAAGCATACTACTTTTAAAAATATTGATTTACGAGACAGTTCAATAAAATCGGGTAGATTATTATAGATTACGATTCCAGCATCAAAGATACTTCTTTCGTGCACACAATCTGATGTTCATGTGGTTTTTTTGGCGGTTATTATATGACTGTATTTTATTGAGGAACTGTAGATTTGTAGACAAATATTCTGTTAACATATTGTTTATAAGTTTGTAAATAAAAATCATTGTACGAACCTCAATTGAATTCTCAATTGACATGCAATTTAGCTTTATTTGCATTCTGTTTACATTTTCATATCTGTTGGTATTCAGTAAGAATCTCATACATCTATTTTGCAGAATCTGTAGCTTATGAATATCTGATTCATTGCACATAAAGAGAATAGAAGAACAGTTATCGAAATGGGGTTTTATTATACTATTATATATTAATTGTTTGGTGTATTGAGTTACTGTTTTGCTAATCATATATGCCAATCCTATTTTTTTAGATATTTTCTTTGGAAGATAATCAATGTGCTCACTAAAGGTGAGTTTTTCATATAATTATACGCAGATATTTAATATGGCTCACATGTTCTAGATCTCTTCCGTCAAATTGAACATTGCAATCAATTACTTCTTGCATTTTTCGTTTGTTTTTTATTATCATGTATTTACATCTATTAACGTCGACAACGATCTTATTATTATTAAACCAGTCGTGAATTTTTTCAAGGTGTTGGTTTAGTTTACCTATTAAGTTATCAATACTATCACCCATAATGTAAAAGTATGGCGCCCAATACACTTCCTTGTGGTACTCCAGTTAAAACAGTTCTTTTTTGTGACTAACAGATTCAAAAGTTTGACGCGGATACAAAATAGGTAATCTTGCGCGAGAAAAAAGTGATGAACTCAAAACCGAAAATGTGGTTATTTGTCTCCGTGTTCCTCCCGCCTATTGTTTAATATCACCCGTTTTATTGAAATAAAAGGCTTTCCGGGAAGGTAATAACTCTCAATGAGGCTTCAGTCGGCAAATATTTTCAAAAATACATGTTACAGAAAATAACCTAATATTTACCGGTCGATTAGCTCAAAAGTGGTAGTTACAGAGATACCTGCAGTGTGTTGGTGGCACGCCGACTTTTGGCACAGTTATAAACAGGGGCGTAGCATCAGGAATATTTCTACTGGCAAGCAGAAGAAATCAGTGAGTATCAAAGTTTCAAACTGAATTATAATCATACTTTTATTGTGTATCAGTATTCAGAATAATTTTGTGAAAAGAAATATTCATAAGAGTTCAATTGAGAGAGTAAAAATATTATACTAATAAATGGTTGAATATTTTTACATGGGTATATGAAAAGAAACGCTGAACATGAACACTATCATAATTTCTTGAGTGAACGATCACAGATTATAAAAGGATGCAATATTCTCAATTATCATACACTTATCATCATTTCTATTATGAGATGTTTGTTATACCCACATATTTTGTAGAATCACCCTTTTCCTGAAATATCAATGAAAAAATATAATTGTCAAATAACTTCTCTGGATTCCACAAGAATGTAGTAGAACCAAAACATAACAAAATTATAAGTGAATGTTTTTAGTATATAAGAGGACTGAATTTTATAATCAAGTCAATTAACGAATGGAGATTGAACTTTAGTAGGAATACCCGGAAACGAAGAAGCAGACAAGAGAGCAAAAGAAGCCATAAACAGCGAAAACTCCGAAACAGTGACAAAAACAGTGATAAGTGACATTTGAAATACAATCAAGAACTCGTTAGAAACAGCATGGCAAGGAAAATGGCATGCCACTACCGCGAAACTACGCGAAGTGAAAAGTTCAGTGAAACCGTGGAAATCTCTTCCCAGAAACAGAAAAGACCAAGTTCATCTTACTCGTCTGCGCCTCGGCCACACACGCCTCACTCATGAATATCTACTCGATAAAAGTCCTGAACCAATATGTGAAACTTGCAACGTGAAGACCACCATCAAACACCTTCTCGTAGAATGCCCTCTACTCGCCCCACAAAGAAACACCTGCAATATCTCAGGATCATTAATTTCCTTACTCGGCCCACAATGTGTATTTAGTGACATCATACTTTTTATAAACACTATAGACATTGCCAAAAACCTGTAACCAATCTCTTAATGACTTGTAATACTATCAAGTTACGCTCGCTAATAACCTTCTAGGTTGATGCGATTTAATTAAATAAAAAAAAAAAATTGAACTTTAGCGGCTCTTCAGGTCTCTGAGAGGCTGAAAGTAATGAATATTTCCGCTTTTCAAGTATTTTCCACAGATTCATTTTGGGTCGAAGAGTTGGAAAATTGAATAAACCATAGTAAATTTATCATCCAGAAATAAGCGGAAAACAGAAGATAATTTCTGATTTCAGAGAAAAATGTTTTAAAATTGATCATCAAAAATAAGGACCCACCACAATTTTTTTTCCAAGACAACGGTTGGTGTAAAAATAAAATATATCTATGTTATTCTCAAGCATTGTGATTGTTGGAAGTAGAAATATACAGGAGATTTGACACGATATTTTGAAATGGAATTTTTTACATTTTTGTCCCCTCAAATGAAGAATTGACACAAGATATGATTTTCCAACGGTTTCAGCTGAAAATATCGTGTTGTTTCATACTATTCACTGGTTGAATAATAATATAATTTCAAGGTATTATGGATTTCATGGGGATGGTCATTTATGCATTCATCGGACAACCTCAACTCACAATGAAAGAATGTTATCAATAAATTGAAACTTAGATTTTAAATACATGAAAGTACAGTTTGATATTATTTCCATTATATGATCGAGAATATAATTCACGTGTCACATAAAACAACAGAATAAGAGGCTATCAAATCGATGATATTTCCATTATCACCGCATGTTACCCGTCAACTATTTCTGATGAAAATTGTATTTTGTCAGTTTGACGTTAAGAAGTTTATCATATATGAATATGTTCATTGCTTCTTTAACCGAATATAACTTTTGCAATGATTATTCTTCAGTGATAGCAGCGAGCTAGAAGCGATGAAAATAGAACAACTGCGCAGTAGAACTCAGAACGACTGTGCAGCAGATCTCAAAACTGCTCAGCAGAACAGAACTCCTGCTGCGCAGTCGTTTCATTTTCATTGTTTTCAACTCGCTGCTATAGAATAGACATAGAATAGACATTTATTTCCGTTAAAGACATTATGTTTATTTAGATTTAGATTTACCGAATCAAATCACTCCTAGCCAGGGCAATTCTTTTTTAGAAGTTCAAAAAGTGATAGTTTCATAGGCATGAAAAACAATATTATATTTCATGCAAATGCTGCTAGTCTTGTATGCAATTTAAATAATGTTTTAATGAATATACATTGTCATAACCCATTGTTATTATGTATCACTGATGATATTAATCAAAATGAAACAAAAATAGATGGATTTGATATGTTAAATTGTAAATCTACGAGTAGACACACTGGTGGGGTCAGCATTTATGTTAAGACAGGTTTGGAATACCAACAAGTAATGAACAAATCAATCTATATGAACACGTGGATGTTAGCAGCAAAGGTAAGACTGAATAGTAAAGAAACTTATACTGTTTGTACACTTTACCATTCTCCAAATTCTTCTCACTCAGAGTTTTTATCATTTTTGGAAGAAAATATTGAGATTTTAATCTATATTGATTATAACAGGTGATTTCAACATAGATCTGAAAGTAGACTCAACGTATAGCAGAAAAATTAAACAGCTATTGAACCTATTTGGAATGTATCAAATTGTTGAAGGAAGTACAAGAATTACTAAAGACTCGTCTACACTGATTGATTATGTGTTAACAAGTGATAAAAATATTAAACACCAAATATCTGATTATCTTAAAGTTTCCGACCATTCTAATATACTTATCTCGCTGATAACAAATGAGGTGAAATTGAATTTAAATACACCAACTGTCAAAAGAAACTTAAATAATTTTAATAAGCTAGAGTTTCAAAAATCGTTATTTGATCTGGAGAAATGAATGGCTTAATAATTTAAAAATTTAGATGAACATGCACCTTGGAAAGAATATAGAACATTCAATAACTTCAAACTGAAAGTATGGTTTACAGAAGAGATCATGGAACAAATAAAATATAGGGACCTTTTGTATAAAGTGGCTAGGGATTCAGCATTAGAGGGGGATTGGATTAACTATAAGAAAGTTAGACATGTTGTTACTTCATTGATTAGGCAGGAAACGAAAAAATACTACGAAGAACAAATTGATCAAAACAAAGGAGATGCAAAGGCAATGTGGAGGTCTCTCAAAGAGTTAATAAATGGAAAACCTCAAAACAGGCCTTCTAAAATAAATTTCGGTAATCATTGGAAAGAAAATGACGCAGATATAGCAAATTCTTTCAATTCATACTTCATAGAAAGTATATTGGAAATTGTAAGCGACATCAAACCTGTTCACAGCTCCGATTATATCTTGAATCTTTTGCCTCGACACCAAATGACGCTTACCACATTTGAAGCACTCACAATGAATGACCTCAAAATGATAATAAATAGAATGAAGAAAAACGGTGGCGATAAATACGGCATCAACTTGGAAATATTGAAATTAACATTCGAAGTTGCTGGTAATCATATATTATATTTGATTAACACTTCATTGATGACAGGACAATTCCCTGAAAAATGGAAAGTAGCCACAATTGTGCCTATTGAAAAAGTATCCAATACAACCTCTTGTTCGGAATTCCGCCCAATTAATACACTTCCTATCTATGAGAAAATATTAGAATTAGCAGCAAAGGATCAGCTACTAAAATTTGTAGCAGATAATAATATACTAGTAAAGGAACAATCAGGATTCAGGCAGGCACATTCGTGTGAAACTGCATTGCATTATTTATTGTCTAAATGGAAAACTGAGATAATCAATAATAAAAAGATCATTATTGTTATATTTTTAGACTTAAAGAGAGCCTTTGAAACTGTAAATGTCTCTCTGCTTCTGAGAAAACTCGAGAAATTTGGCATTAAGGAAAATGCGCTGAAATGGTTTGAAAGCTATCTTTCTGGTAGGTCTCAAATAGTTAAATATAATAATACATTTTCTGGCAGCAACGACATACATTATGGAGTCCCTCAAGGAAGTGCTCTAGGACCAATATTATTCATTTTGTTCATCAATGACATAGTACACCATGTTCAAAATTGCAAAATAAAATTGTTTGCGGATGATACTATGATCTATTGCGAAGGAGATGTAGAGGATATTCAGAGTA
Source organism: Gonioctena quinquepunctata (assembly GCA_018342105.1). NCBI lineage: Eukaryota > Metazoa > Arthropoda > Insecta > Coleoptera > Chrysomelidae > Gonioctena > Gonioctena quinquepunctata. Next base: position 714,125 of record JAFIRS010000051.1, on the reverse strand, counting down.
CTATATCATTAATAAATCAAGATTTGAGAAATTTGTCCATATGGCTGAATGACAATGGTTTGAAATTGAACATAAATAAAACCAAATACATGGTAATATCAAATAAATATAACTTGAACAAATTGAAAAATGTAACATCCAGCCACCATTTATTGATTGATAATAATGTAATTGAAGAAGCTAAACATTTCAAGTACCTGGGCTTCATGATAGATAATGAACTGAATAAAAAAAACCAATATCTCCTTTGATTTCTGTGGAACATTCATTACCTGAGAATAATGAACAAATTGATACATTACAAAAAGTACAAAATCGTGCTATGAGAGCCATTCTATTATGTAGAAAACGAACATCAATAGCTTACATGTTGGAATCCTTGAATTTATTGAATGTTCGACAGAGAGCTGCTTATAATATGCTCAAGTTTGTGTATAAACTCAAGTCAGGATGCTTACCAACCTATCTAACTGAAGAAATAACTTATCTCCAAGAAATACATAATCACAATACCAGATCACATGCTTCCAATGATTTCTATATTAATATTGCTAATGCTGCTACAAACACAGTGTTCATCAAAGGCTTACAGCTTTACAATTCATTACCAAGAGAATTGAAAGAATACTCGTCATTTAGAGAATTCAAAAGCCAGTGTGTAAAATATATAAAAGGTTTATAACCCATCATTGGAATATCTCTTCTTGTATTATTTCGATTTTATACTGCTAATTTAACTTGTTCGTGCATTGTATTTTATGTGTTCTGTACTTTATTTATGCTATTTTATTTATACTATACTATTTTATTTATACATTTATACTACTATTTTATTTATACTATTTATAATTGAGAGCTGATGCTAATAAAGATTATTATTATAGGAAAGTGTACAGTGGTGACAGATAGTTTTAACAAAACAGATACCCGTGCTTTCAATATAGATACGACCACATGAAATGACCCAATTATACATACAGTAGTATAAAAGGGCAAGTAACGAAAATACTTTGGCACAATTTACAAACTTAGTAACATGAAAAAGAAAACAAAATAAATCATTGGCACAGAATACATATATCAGTATACCAGGATGTACTCAAATTGTATCGTTGAGAAACTCACTGATTGAATAGTAAGCCTTTTTCCATAGAAGTTTTTCAACTGGTCGTTTGAATTTGAGGAAAAGCATATTTTTAAATTCAGTGGGTAATTTGTTGTATAATTTAGCTCCGGAGTAGTAAACACTGTTTTCGAAAAACGATGTGTTATGTTGAGGAAGTGAAATCATTTTGTTGCAATGGCCCGTAGAAGACGAACTGAAGATGAAAAAACATCTATTTTTGTGAGTGAAGCAAAGAGTTCCGGAAAAAAATAGATAGAGGGAAAAGTTGAAATAGCCAGTTCGGTGAAGGGATCTTTGCATGAATCTGAACGACAAAGACCTAGGATAATTCTGACTGCTCTTTTCTGTACAAAAACAGATTGCCATTTCACTGATTTACCCCAAAATATAATTCGCTAAGAAAGATGTGAATAGAAGTTGGCAATGTTAACAATTTTTAGTGTATCCGCGTTGAGACCCAGATCATAACAAGAACTACTTAGTTTTCTATTGAGTTATTGAATATATTGCTTCCAATTGAGCTGGGAATCCAAGAGAAATCCAAGATATTTACTATGAGATTCGAATTTCACGTTATAAGAAATTGGAACACGATTAATAAATGGTCTTTGAGAGAATGGGATATAATGCGTTTTGGAAAAGTTCATGCCAATGTTATTAATCACGCTTCACTGGTTGATGAGCGATAGTGTTGTGTTTTAATTTATTGGTGCACTCTTGCTCATCTGAACTTTCGACCAAAAATAGTGTGTCATCAGCGAACATTACTGTTGAGACGTGAGACACATTTTTTGGTAAATCGTTGATGTAAAGAAGGAATAACCGTGGCCCAAGGAACACCATTATTTATATACCCCCAGGTAGAGTATACTTTGCTGTCTATTTGGAAAATAGCTTGAAAACCATTTAAGAGGTGTGCATCTTATACCGTGGTGAACAAGCTTAACCGACAATATTTCAAAGCTCACACTATCGAAAGCTTTTGTGAAGTCGCAGGTAACACAACAATTTTTGGATTTTTTTTATAGACTTTCCGAGTGATATCATACATGGCTGAAGAAGTTGATTTTTCATTCAAGAACCCATGTTGATTCGGAGAGATAATTTTGTGGGCATTTAGAAAAAATTATCTATTGCGCGCTATTGTTTCTAGTTGTTTCGATAAGGTTGTCAACAATGAAATCGGCCTGTAATCGGTGAAACCTTTTTTGTTTCCCGTGTTGTGGAGAGTTATCACATTAGTTTTTTTGAGACAAGATGGAAATATTCCTCGAACCAGGGACCCGTTGAAAATATTTACTTTGTCTTTTGTCTTTTGTCTTTCATCACGATAATCTTAGCACTAGTTATATTACCCCCAATAATATTCCAAAACCTATTTCTCCTGTTATTTACAAAATGATTTCCTCGATATATCTAAACTTATATCTTCATTTCTGTTCACATTAACATGAGTTATTATGAATGTATTCGTTAAATAATATAATTGTGAAAGAAATTTTAAGTTTTCTTCTTTTCCATCTCGTGTAAAGAGAAAAAAATGCCCTCGAAAATCATAGAATGATCATTAAATAGTCTCACTGAGAACATGACGCAAAAACACCCTACAGGAATTAGAAATAAATACACTTCAGATATCTTTATTCCGGGGACTAAAGATTATTTGAATGAGATGATTCTGAAATATTACCTAGAGAGTATTGCAACACTATAATAATTATATTTGAAAATAGTTTGTTACCACTGGGAAATAATGATAATATTTTTGGATCTACAAGTGATCTCTGGATTGATACATTTGAAATAGATAAGTATTAATCCAATTTTTTATTACTGAGGTTGGTATCTCAAAATTTTTTTGGAAATATTATCCCTTAATATTCTCAAAACTGTATGTGCTAATATTCCCACACCACTAGATATAGATTTTACTGAAATATTACTTTAGAAGACACGTAAAATATTCTACAAGAAGATTGATGGTTTTGGATTAGGCGCTAAATGGTGCTAGATTTTCTACATTTTTCACTTTTCGCTATTCCGGGTTTTGTCATACTTGACTTTTCTTAATTATTATTGTCATCCTAATAGTAAAACCAGGTACTACGCCAATGATCGAGAATCTGGGAGGGCTAGTATTTCGACCCGCAGGGCCGGTCTTTTGATTATAAACCACATGATAGCTTCATTAGGCAAGATCTTTTGGTTAGTGGGGCCTTCCTTTGACGCCTCGGCTCTTTCATCTATGATTCGGCTTCGAAAAACTATAGGTTCCATAATCAAGGATAAACTATGAACACAAAACAATGAATTTGGTAGGTGGCTTTCTTGGCAACGAAAGAGATGCATTATTTCGATTTATTGGAGCGTGGGAAATTGAATATTTTGACAAACAGTTAATAATAATATTACTGATTTGATTAGATTTTATTGCTATTGATCAACGTTTCCAGGCATGTTGAAAATACTTTCGTCTTATTAAATTGTAATTGATATAAAAATTCTTGATTTATGGAGAATATCAGATGTCTGTAAATATACTATGAGAAAGATGGATGGGAAAGTTTTATTAGAGAAGTGGAATGTATTTATTATAAATTTTCCAAATAAAAATGTTTTATTCCATAAATTGGAAAATTTCAAATGAATTGTTGGAGTATTGGGAACTGAAAATCCTATCGCCAATGGGCGAGATCATAAACTCACAAATTTGCTTGATATGTGCTTGAAGTTTGAATATAGTGATAAAATATTATGTATGCATAGTTTTTGTGTAATATTCGAATAAACGCTGCTCTAAACCCTCAAATTCAGTGAGACATCGTAAGTCCATGGCATTTTCCTGAGTTGCCAGTGTCACTATTTTGCGGAACTTCTGAGGAAATATTATTCTGTTCCATCCTATGAATAAAACAGAACATGTGTCAGCATGTGGTATGTTGAAATGAAAACTTTGTATGTAATAGCTGTTCTTTATTCAGTTATTCTTGAATAATATGTATGTATACCAGGTGCTATGTCATTATTTTTTTGGCCTGCTCACATTGTAGAGAAATATTATGATTACCGCTTGCCAACGCTGTAATTCCTGGCACTCTCGGCAATCGGCGAGTTGCCAGTGTACCTAATTTGCGGAAACTCTGAGAAAATGTTATTCAGTTTCATCCTAGGAATAAAACAGAACTTGTATCAGCATGTGTTATATTGAAATGAAGACTTCCCATTTGATAGCTAGTCTTGATTTAGTTATTCTTTGATAATATGTATGTATACCGAGTGCTATGTCACTATTTTCCGGCCTGGTCACATTGTAAGGAAATATGATTTCGGCGATCGGCCATAGATCTGAATTCGTTACGTCACATCTTGGCGCGGTTTCCGCAGTATTCAAACAGGAACATGCCATTAGGAATTTTTTTGGAAAAACTACTTCGAAAAAACATCCACCATTCTCATCATTCTGGACATTAAAGTAATTTTTTCAGAAATTCGTGATCTTGTCTATATCGAACTGTTTCCAACTGATATCTTATAATAATGAAGCTGAAATAGTTTGGGTTTCATTTCACCAAACCAGTTGACCAGAAATGTGAGATTGAAGTGGTACCGAGCGCTATCTCACCTATATATTTGAAATTTTGTCTCAAACGTAGGACTGAGATGGTGAACACATAAATTCTAATAGCAACAAATAGCGAGGAAAATTTTGAATAGAAAATTTCATACCTTCGCTTGTCAGCCAAATTTGAATTGAGTAACGTTGGAGAAATGTATTAAGAGTGTATAATTTCCAATTTTTTTCTTTAATTTGTCACGTTTACTTATCTCAAAACGTTTATTTCAGTAATATGAAATTCTAACAGCCAATAGATTACTTTCAAATTTGGTAACATCTCACTGGTGAGGTTACAGATTATGACAATGCCATAAATAATCCTTCCATTTCCACGCTCGACAAATACTCTGATTCTCCACCTCAGAATATGATTAGAATATATTTTGATATTTGGGTACATTTCGAATGATAAAACTGTCTAACAAAGAAACTCCGAAACAAACCAACTTTGATGTCAAATGTCCTCGGTGCACACGGAGTAAGACAGTGTACCCTGTTGCGATGTAACCATGAACAAGAAAACAGAATAGGCGCTTTTTGTCTGATCTGACCACACTACAGAATAGTGAAATATACTATTTCATCACTAGGATGAGTTCTGTGGAGCGGTTTTAGGAACACAGATATATTAACGGGAAAATTGGAACGTGTAAGGTTAAACCATTTAATCGAACGTTCGAACAAAACTATATATGTTATTGAAATTTACATGATACCCATTTCACCATAGTCACTGCCGTTCAGAGATAACACCATATTGAGTACTGATTTCAAAGGTGAAAAAATTGTTACTTCTCTAGCATACCATTGATGAGATTTTCTTATACACACAGTGTCCCCTCCCCCCCTCTTATTTTTGGAACGATTATACATAAACAAGTGAAATTCGGAAACTGAATACTAAAGGTTGTAAACTTCCCTACTAGTGACCAATAATTTTTGATGGAACCCTACGGCAAGCGACACCTCTTTCAGAAGGTATCGAAAAAACCTATTCAATGATACTAATTTTGTTTGTGTTTATGGCAGTTTTGGCAACTCGCTTTTAAAAAACGCCAAGCTGTGATGAATTAAATCAGTTAATACTAAAATTCCAAATTCAAGCTCCGCCTCTGGATAGTTGTCAAATAAGCTGACGTTTTTGTTAGTCTCCCTAATTCGACGTTTTTGTAATTGTCCAAGTTTTTGATCATTTGATAATTTGTGTATTGTTGATCGAACGTTTAACTGTTTTAGCAGCTTTTGGTACTTTTAATATTTTTGTACATTTTAATAATTTGTTGAACTGTTGTGAGCCGAACGTTTAAGTGCTTCAAGAAGCGAAATGGTACGTGCTTTAGGTGATAAAATAGCAGCGATCCCAATTCTTGGTGAAACTGGACAAAATATTGATGCAGCAGAACGCATTTTTTATGAGAGGTTTCCTGATCGCCCCGTTTCCGAGACTTATTTAGGGGAGCTTCTTCGTGAGTTTGAAACAATGGGTAGTATTAATGATGCGAAACGATCTGGCAGACCACAAATTTCTGATGAGAAAAAAATTGATATACTGGCAGAAGTAATAGTTAATCCTACTTATTCAACACCTCACGTTGCATCTACCTGTGAAGTCAGTCGAAGTACAGTTCACAGGCTGTTGAAAAAAAAAACAAATTTCATCCATACAAATTGAAAATGGTTTATCAACTCTCAGACAACGACCCATACCGAAGACTAGAATTTTGTGAAAATATCGAAACTAAAATCAACCAACAGCCAGACTATGTCAAAACAATTTGTTTTAGTGACGAAAGTACTTTCTATCTAAATGGAAATGTAAATACACAGAATGTGAGGAATTGGAGTGACGCAAATCCTCACCCTTTTCGTGGAACACATACCCAATTTCCCCAGAAGGTGAATGTTTGGGCAGGTATCCTGGAAAACCACATCGTTGGGCCTCTTTTTCCAAATACTATTTTAACTGGTGAGGTTAATCTGGAGCTGTTGCAAAACGCAATAGAACCGTTAATCCTTGAAATTTTGGAGGATAATCTAGATGAATTCGGAAATTTGGAAATAACATTCCAACAGGATGGTGCTCCTCCACACTATTACGGTGCAGTAAGACGGTATTTGGGATGAGGAGTATCGTGGTAGATGGATTGGACGACGAGGTTCAACGGAATGGCCAGCCTCGATCACCGGACCTCACACCTTTAGATTTTTTTCTGTGGGGGTACCTCAAATCGAAGGTTTACGCCACTGAACCTGACAATATTGACGTTTTAAAACAACGTATTGTTGCAGATTGTGAGGCTGTTTCCGCAGACACATTTGCAAAAGTACGAGAAGAGTTTAAAAATAGGATATTTCACTGTCAGGAAGTGAATGGAGGTCACTTCGAGCAATTTCTTTAAGTAGATACTGATTCTTAAAACTTTAATTAATATCATACTGAATGGAATTTAAATTTTAATGTTTACTAATGAGCCATCAAAACTGCCATAAACACAAACAAAATTAGTATCATTGATTAGGTTTTTTCGATACCTTTCACAAGAGGTGTCGCTTGCCGTAGGGTTCCATTTAAAATTATTGGTCACAATGGCCTTGTGACGTCATCTTTGACGATTTCGTCATTTATCGTCACTAGTAGGGAAGTTTACAAGCTTTAATATTCAGTTTCCAAATTCCATTTCGAACCAGGAATTGAAGATATAATTTAAAAGTTCAGAGTTTTATTGTGTGTTTTGGGGAATGTTTCTTGTACATCGAGTTTATCTACAGAAATTCATGATAGATAATGAACTTCATGATAGATAATGAACTGAATCTTAAATCACATTGTGAATATATTAAGAAGAAAATGGCAAGAAAAATTAATTTCCTATATAGATTGAATAATAAGGTATCATCTTTTACTAAGTTAACTATATATAAAACCATAATATCTCCTCATCTTGATTTCTGTGGAACATTCATATACCTGATGAAAATGAACAAATTGATACATTACAAAAAGTACAAAATCGTGCTATGAGAGCCATTCTATTATGTAGAAAACGAACATCAATAGCTTACATGTTGGAATCCTTGAATTTATTGAATGTTCGACAGAGAGCTGCTTATAATATGCTCAAGTTTGTGTATAAACTCAAGTCAGGATGCTTACCAACCTATCTAACTGAAGAAATAACTTATCTCCAAGAAATACATAATCACAATACCAGATCACATGCTTCCAATGATTTCTATATTAATATTGCTAATGCTGCTACAAACACAGTGTTCATCAAAGGCTTACAGCTTTACAATTCATTACCAAGAGAATTGAAAGAATACTCGTCATTTAGAGAATTCAAAAGCCAGTGTGTAAAATATATAAAAGGTTTATAACCCATCATTGGAATATCTCTTCTTGTATTATTTCGATTTTATACTGCTAATTTAACTTGTTCGTGCATTGTATTTTATGTGTTCTGTACTTTATTTATGCTATTTTACTTATACTATACTATTTTATTTATACATTTATACTACTATTTTATTTATACTATTTATAATTGAGAGCTGATGCTAATAAAGATTATTATTATAGGAAAGTGTACAGTGGTGACAGATAGTTTTAACAAAACAGATACCCGTGCTTTCAATATAGATACGACCACATGAAATGACCCAATTATACATACAGTAGTATAAAAGGGCAAGTAACGAAAATACTTTGGCACAATTTACAAACTTAGTAACATGAAAAAGGAAACAAAATAAATCATTGGCACAGAATACATATATCAGTATACCAGGATGTACTCAAATTGTATCGTTGAGAAACTCACTGATTGAATAGTAAGCCTTTTTCCATAGAAGTTTTTCAACTGGTCGTTTGAATTTGAGGAAAAGCATATTTTTTAATTCAGTGGGTAATTTGTTGTATAATTTAGCTCCGGAGTAGTAAACACTGTTTTCGAAAAACGATGTGTTATGGTGAGGAAGTGAAATCATTTTGTTGCAATGGCCCGTAGAAGACGAACTGAAGATGAAAAAACATCTATTTTTGTGAGTGAAGCAAAGAGTTCCGGAAAAAAATAGATAGAGGGAAAAGTTGAAATAGCCAGTTCGGTGAAGGGATCTTTGCATGAATCTGAACGACAAAGACCTAGGATAATTCTGACTGCTCTTTTCTGTACAAAAACAGATTGCCATTTCACTGATTTACCCCAAAATATAATTCGCGAAGAAAGATGTGAATAGAAGTTGGCAATGTTAACAATTTTTAGTGTATCCGCGTTGAGACCCAGATCATAACAAGAACTACTTAGTTTTCTATTGAGTTATTGAATATATTGCTTCCAATTGAGCTGGGAATCCAAGAGAAATCCAAGATATTTACTATGAGATTCGAATTTCACGTTATAAGAAATTGGAACACGATTAATAAATGGTCTTTGAGAGAATGGGATATAATGCGTTTTGGAAAAGTTCATGCCAATGTTATTAATCACGCTTCACTGGTTGATGAGCGATAGTGTTGTGTTTTAATTTATTGGTGCACTCTTGCTCATCTGAACTTTCGACCAAAAATAGTGTGTCATCAGCGAACATTACTGTTGAGACGTGAGACACATTTTTTGGTAAATCGTTGATGTAAAGAAGGAATAACCGTGGCCCAAGGAACACCATTATTTATATACCCCCAGGTAGAGTATACTTTGCTGTCTATTTGGAAAATAGCTTGAAAACCATTTAAGAGGTGTGCATCTTATACCGTGGTGAACAAGCTTAACCGACAATATTTCAAAGCTCACACTATCGAAAGCTTTTGTGAAGTCGCAGGTAACACAACAATTTTTGGATTTTTTTTATAGACTTTCCGAGTGATATCATACATGGCTGAAGAAGTTGATTTTTCATTCAAGAACCCATGTTGATTCGGAGAGATAATTTTGTGGGCATTTAGAAAAAATTATCTATTGCGCGCTATTGTTTCTAGTTGTTTCGATAAGGTTGTCAACAATGAAATCGGCCTGTAATCGGTGAAACCTTTTTTGTTTCCCGTGTTGTGGAGAGTTATCACATTAGTTTTTTTGAGACAAGATGGAAATATTCCTCGAACCAGGGACCCGTTGAAAATATTTACTTTGTCTTTTGTCTTTTGTCTTTCATCACGATAATCTTAGCACTAGTTATATTACCCCCAATAATATTCCAAAACCTATTTCTCCTGTTATTTACAAAACGATTTCCTCGATATATCTAAACTTATATTTCATTTTTGTTCACATTAACATGAGTTATCATGAATGTATTCGGCAAATAATATAATTGTGAAAGAAATTTTAAGTTTTCTACTTTTCCATCTCGTGTAAAGAGAAAAAAATGCCCTCGAAAATCATAGAATGATCATTAAATAGTCTCACTGAGAACATGACGCAAAACACCCTACAGGAATTAGAAATAAATACACTTCAGATATCTTTATTCCGGGGACTAAAGATTATTTGAATGAGATGATTCTGAAATATTACCTAGAGAGTATTGCAACACTATAATAATTATATTTGAAAATAGTTTGTTACCACTGGGAAATAATGATAATATTTTTGGATCTACAAGTGATCTCTGGATTGATACATTTGAAATAGATAAGTATTAATCCAATTTTTTATTACTGAGGTTGGTATCTCAAAATTTTTTTGGAAATATTATCCCTTAATATTCTCAAAACTGTATGTGCTAATATTCCCACACCACTAGATATAGATTTTACTGAAATATTACTTTAGAAGACACGTAAAATATTCTACAAGAAGATTGATGGTTTTGGATTAGGCGCTAAATGGTGCTAGATTTTCTACATTTTTCACTTTTCGCTATTCCGGGTTTTGTCATACTTGACTTTTCTTAATTATTATTGTCATCCTAATAGTAAAACCAGGTACTACGCCAATGATCGAGAATCTGGGAGGGCTAGTATTTCGACCCGCAGGGCCGGTCTTTTGATTATAAACCACATGATAGCTTCATTAGGCAAGATCTTTTGGTTAGTGGGGCCTTCCTTTGACGCCTCGGCTCTTTCATCTATGATTCGGCTTCGAAAAACTATAGGTTCCATAATCAAGGATAAACTATGAACACAAAACAATGAATTTGGTAGGTGGCTTTCTTGGCAACGAAAGAGATGCATTATTTCGATTTATTGGAGCGTGGGAAATTGAATATTTTGACAAACAGTTAATAATAATATTACTGATTTGATTAGATTTTATTGCTATTGATCAACGTTTCCAGGCATGTTGAAAATACTTTCGTCTTATTAAATTGTAATTGATATAAAAATTCTTGATTTATGGAGAATATCAGATGTCTGTAAATATACTATGAGAAAGATGGATGGGAAAGTTTTATTAGAGAAGTGGAATGTATTTATTATAAATTTTCCAAATAAAAATGTTTTATTCCATAAATTGGAAAATTTCAAATGAATTGTTGGAGTATTGGGAACTGAAAATCCTATCGCCAATGGGCGAGATCATAAACTCACAAATTTGCTTGATATGTGCTTGAAGTTTGAATATAGTGATAAAATATTATGTATGCATAGTTTTTGTGTAATATTCGAATAAACGCTGCTCTAAACCCTCAAATTCAGTGAGACATCTTAAGTCCATGGCATTTTCCTGAGTTGCCAGTGTCACTATTTTGCGGAACTTCTGAGGAAATATTATTCTGTTCCATCCTATGAATAAAACAGAACATGTGTCAGCATGTGGTATGTTGAAATGAAAACTTTGTATGTAATAGCTGTTCTTTATTCAGTTATTCTTGAATAATATGTATGTATACCAGGTGCTATGTCATTATTTTTTTGGCCTGCTCACATTGTAGAGAAATATTATGATTACCGCTTGCCAACGCTGTAATTCCTGGCCCTCTCGGCAATCGGCGAGTTGCCAGTGTACCTAATTTGCGGAAACTCTGAGAAAATGTTATTCAGTTTCATCCTAGGAATAAAACAGAACTTGTATCAGCATGTGTTATATTGAAATGAAGACTTCCCATTTGATAGCTAGTCTTGATTTAGTTATTCTTTGATAATATGTATGTATACCGAGTGCTATGTCACTATTTTCCGGCCTGGTCACATTGTAAGGAAATATGATTTCGGCGATCGGCCATAGATCTGAATTCGTTACGTCACATCTTGGCGCGGTTTCCGCAGTATTCAAACAGGAACATGCCATTAGGAATTTTTTTGGAAAAACTACTTCGAAAAAACATCCACCATTCTCATCATTCTGGACATTAAAGTAATTTTTTCAGAAATTCGTGATCTTGTCTATATCGAACTGTTTCCAACTGATATCTTATAATAATGAAGCTGAAATAGTTTGGGTTTCATTTCACCAAACCAGTTGACCAGAAATGTGAGATTGAAGTGGTACCGAGCGCTATCTCACCTATATATTTGAAATTTTGTCTCAAACGTAGGACTGAGATGGTGAACACATAAATTCTAATAGCAACAAATAGCGAGGAAAATTTTGAATAGAAAATTTCATACCTTCGCTTGTCAGCCAAATTTGAATTGAGTAACGTTGGAGAAATGTATTAAGAGTGTATAATTTCCAATTTTTTTCTTTAATTTGTCACGTTTACTTATCTCAAAACGTTTATTTCAGTAATATGAAATTCTAACAGCCAATAGATTACTTTCAAATTTGGTAACATCTCACTGGTGAGGTTACAGATTATGACAATGCCATAAATAATCCTTCCATTTCCACGCTCGACAAATACTCTGATTCTCCACCTCAGAATATGATTAGAATATATTTTGATATTTGGGTACATTTCGAATGATAAAACTGTCTAACAAAGAAACTCCGAAACAAACCAACTTTGATGTCAAATGTCCTCGGTGCACACGGAGTAAGACAGTGTACCCTGTTGCGATGTAACCATGAACAAGAAAACAGAATAGGCGCTTTTTGTCTGATCTGACCACACTACAGAATAGTGAAATATACTATTTCATCACTAGGATGAGTTCTGTGGAGCGGTTTTAGGAACACAGATATATTAACGGGAAAATTGGAACGTGTAAGGTTAAACCATTTAATCGAACGTTCGAACAAAACTATATATGTTATTGAAATTTACATGATACCCATTTCACCATAGTCACTGCCGTTCAGAGATAACACCATATTGAGTACTGATTTCAAAGGTGAAAAAATTGTTACTTCTCTAGCATACCATTGATGAGATTTTCTTATACACACAGTGTCCCCTCCCCCCCTCTTATTTTTGGAACGATTATACATAAACAAGTGAAATTCGGAAACTGAATACTAAAGGTTGTAAACTTCCCTACTAGTGACCAATAATTTTTTATGGAACCCTACGGCAAGCGACACCTCTTTCAGAAGGTATCGAAAAAACCTATTCAATGATACTAATTTTGTTTGTGTTTATGGCAGTTTTGGCAACTCGCTTTTAAAAAACGCCAAGCTGTGATGAATTAAATCAGTTAATACTAAAATTCCAAATTCAAGCTCCGCCTCTGGATAGTTGTCAAATAAGCTGACGTTTTTGTTAGTCTCCCTAATTCGACGTTTTTGTAATTGTCCAAGTTTTTGATCATTTGATAATTTGTGTATTGTTGATCGAACGTTTAACTGTTTTAGCAGCTTTTGGTACTTTTAATATTTTTGTACATTTTAATAATTTGTTGAACTGTTGTGAGCCGAACGTTTAAGTGCTTCAAGAAGCGAAATGGTACGTGCTTTAGGTGATAAAATAGCAGCGATCCCAATTCTTGGTGAAACTGGACAAAATATTGATGCAGCAGAACGCATTTTTTATGAGAGGTTTCCTGATCGCCCCGTTTCCGAGACTTATTTAGGGGAGCTTCTTCGTGAGTTTGAAACAATGGGTAGTATTAATGATGCGAAACGATCTGGCAGACCACAAATTTCTGATGAGAAAAAAATTGATATACTGGCAGAAGTAATAGTTAATCCTACTTATTCAACACCTCACGTTGCATCTACCTGTGAAGTCAGTCGAAGTACAGTTCACAGGCTGTTGAAAAAAAAAACAAATTTCATCCATACAAATTGAAAATGGTTTATCAACTCTCAGACAACGACCCATACCGAAGACTAGAATTTTGTGAAAATATCGAAACTAAAATCAACCAACAGCCAGACTATGTCAAAACAATTTGTTTTAGTGACGAAAGTACTTTCTATCTAAATGGAAATGTAAATACACAGAATGTGAGGAATTGGAGTGACGCAAATCCTCACCCTTTTCGTGGAACACATACCCAATTTCCCCAGAAGGTGAATGTTTGGGCAGGTATCCTGGAAAACCACATCGTTGGGCCTCTTTTTCCAAATACTATTTTAACTGGTGAGGTTAATCTGGAGCTGTTGCAAAACGCAATAGAACCGTTAATCCTTGAAATTTTGGAGGATAATCTAGATGAATTCGGAAATTTGGAAATAACATTCCAACAGGATGGTGCTCCTCCACACTATTACGGTGCAGTAAGACGGTATTTGGATGAGGAGTATCGTGGTAGATGGATTGGACGACGAGGTTCAACGGAATGGCCAGCTCGATCACCGGACCTCACACCTTTAGATTTTTTTCTGTGGGGGTACCTCAAATCGAAGGTTTACGCCACTGAACCTGACAATATTGACGTTTTAAAACAACGTATTGTTGCAGATTGTGAGGCTGTTTCCGCAGACACATTTGCAAAAGTACGAGAAGAGTTTAAAAATAGGATATTTCACTGTCAGGAAGTGAATGGAGGTCACTTCGAGCAATTTCTTTAAGTAGATACTGATTCTTAAAACTTTAATTAATATCATACTGAATGGAATTTAAATTTTACATTATAATGAGCCATCAAACTGCCATAAACACAAACAAAATTAGTATCATTGATTAGGTTTTTCGATACCTTTCACAAGAGGTGTCGCTTGCCGTAGGGTTCCATTTAAAATTATTGGTCACAATGGCCTTGTGACGTCATCTTTGACGATTTCGTCATTTATCGTCACTAGTAGGGAAGTTTACAAGCTTTAATATTCAGTTTCCAAATTTCATTTCGAACCAGGAATTGAAGATATAATTTAAAAGTTCAGAGTTTTATTGTGTGTTTTGGGGAATGTTTCTTGTACATCGAGTTTATCTACAGAAATTCATTGAGAATGAGTTGGGTGAATTATTTTTAACTGTAGATGGCATCCAAATTTCAAGTTGATAAAACAAACTTAATTCTCTAGGAAATATAAATTGACTTTACCTCATATCTTCAGGTATATATATATATATATATATATATATATATATATATACATATATATATATATATATATATATATGTATATATATAGTGGTATCCTCAAAGTATGCACCATATGGGAAACTTATTTATTAAGGGTTTTTCGACAAAAAGATATTCTTGGTAAAAGTTTATGCATCCCCTAAACTAAACATACACCAACAAAATATAGTAAAGTTCGGTTCTTCTTCAATCGTTGACTGCATTTCAAATGTGCTCCGGTTGTATGGCTCTCACACAATCAGTAATAACCGTTTTTAAATGTTCTTTATTCCTAAAAGGACGATGTTTGTAAACTTCGTTCTTTAATAAACCCCAAAAGGAGAAATCCATTGGGGTTGAATCTGCTGAGCGTATGGAGCTTGTGGCTCAGTGGCACGAGCGTTGGTCAAGGCCCCAAGAGTGGTTTCGGATCCTACTATAAAAGGTAAGGCTCCCGTGATCTCAACTCGTACAAGTTTTCATTAACTCCTGAGGGTTGGTAAACAACTAAGAAAGCGGGTAAAAACAATTTTTCAAAAAAAAATTACAATATACATTTTAGAAAAAATTGTTATAAAATTTAACTTTTCTCAGATAGCCATGACTTAAAATCTAGATGTATCATTCAATGCTGAACAACTTTTCTAAATAACATTTCCCAGATTTTTCAAAATAAGGGTACTTTACTCTTGTCTCAAAATAAAATTGTTGAAGGCTCCTCGTATATTACGTGTGTTTCACTATATTTTGTTGGTGCATGTTTGGATTAAGGGAATGTTCAAACTTTTACCAAGAATAACTTTTTGTCGAAAAACCCTTAATAAATATGTTTTCCATATGGTGCATACTTTGAGGATGACACTGTATATATGATTTGGTGGTGAATTTCATGGGAGATAAATTCACCAAGAATAACCACTCATGATTGTTTTCCGGACACATAAATATCCAAAATAAATTCCACTCAAAACTACCATTTTTTATTTTATATAAATTGATATGAATCTGCCCTTGAGATTTAAGCCTTGTATCCTGCAATTTCAATATGAAATGATTTCAATTTCATTGTAATTAATGGCTCCTCTGTATTTCCCAACGTTGATTTGCCCTGGGAGTCATTGTAATTTCCAGAACGCACATATTCATTTTCTACGTATCAAAAGTAATTGTTAATCGGACCCATCAACAGTTTACGAATCAATCCAGCTGCAAAAACAAAGAAGGATGACTGATCGGCCCGGATATATCGTCACAGATCATCTTCTTGAAATGTTTGTAAACTTCACTTCGTGAAACTTTTGGATTGATGAGTAATGATTTAGGTTGGGCTTTGACTGATGGCGGATTCTGGGAAATCTGCAATGGTTTGATTTGCGTTGTGTATATCAATTTGCGATTCGTCATGAACTACAAAAAGTGAAGTGAAGTGAAGTGAAGTGAAGTGAAATAGGAGTTCGAAGAATTGCTTCGCATAGAAGAAGCAACTAATACGAAGTTCGTTAGGTCATTTTCTATGAATTTCACCATGTGGTTTCCTCAAATTGATCTTTGTCATCATACAGACTGTCTATGGAATCGTCCACTGATAGAAAAATTATTTACTACAATCTTCAGCAACCCGAAAAGAAAAATAGGTCGAGTGCAAGTTTAACTCATGGATCTAGGGTTCCACACAATGTTTTAACCGACGAAATTAAAAAGAAGGAGGTTCTCTAATCGACGGGTATATTTTGTTTATGTATGACCACGCATAACTTTTTACAGAGTAGTTCGATTTTGATGATTCTTTTTTCATTGGATAGGGTATACTTCGAAATTGGTTCCATTCATATTTGGTAAAAAAAATCTTCCCCCAAGGGTAGCAAAATGGAGGATATTTATCGTTCACCCTCTGAATTTTGGTTCGTTAACAGATTCTATTAGGCATAACTTTGTACTGGGTTGTCCGATTTGGATGATTCTTTTTTTATTAGATAGTGAATACCTCATAGTTGATCATACTTGAATTTGGGATGGGAAAATCCACCCCTATGGGTAGAAAAATTGGGGATGATTGATTTCAGCCGCACAAAATTGAAAAAAAAATAACATAAAATTAAACCGACGAAAAACGGAACTGAGAAGCAAAAAATAAAATAAATCTTCTCAGTCTTAATAACTGAGCTTTTAAACTAATGTAAGTTACTAATTTTGAATCAGCGCATAACAAACAATCAACGAATTACTTCAAAAAAATTATCAAAATGTCACCGCGCATCTCGATGCCATTATTTTACGCTTAATCCAACTCATTTGCTTGTTTGTTTGGCGTCGACTCAAAATTAGTTACTTACATTGGTTTAGAAGCTTAGTTATTAAGACTGAGAAGGTTTATTTTAGTTTTTGCTTTTCAGTTCCGTTTTTCATCGGTTTAATTTTTTGTTAAAAAGTTTTTATCGATAATTCATCTATAATCCAAAGGTGCAGAAAAGAAAACCGCGCAATCCTACTTGCCAATTACTATCTATCGCAGAAAATACATATATGCATTTTATGTCACTAAAACTGCGTTCTCATCCATTCAACGAACATTTCCACTGAAGAAAAAAACAATAATGTGAAATGTCGTAGTCATATTCCATGCTCGAAATGGAGTGGGGATACCTTGGGAAAAGAGGGTTTGTATTCTCTGCCCCACAATTTCTAATTCATTATTTCAACATATGTACACTTGGAGATATACTCGCATGCAAAAAAAGTTAATATTTGATAAAATTTGTGGTCTCACAACTTTTTTATTTTCAGTTCAATTTTCATAAATTTTTCAATATCCAATATCCTGTCTTCTGTTAAATGCTGGCGTATTAGTTGGTGTTAATTAAAGGAATAATTTCGTAGCCGAATTCTTTCAAAATACCAATTTTTGTCAAGAACCATTCCTTCCCTACATTTTGTTTTTTGGTTCATGTCTGATGCACTGGTTCATTTTTAAGAGCGAAATGAACTTGTCACCAACAGTTTACTTCAAGAAATGTTATTTTTTGACGAGGTGGTTTTGCTTTTTGTTACCCTAATGCCAGTTTTTCAGCTTTGTTCATGAGTCCAGCAATGAAAAGGCAAAAATATATTGTTTGGTTTCGATAAGCAATCATTGCAACTTACACAAACAGAACAAAAATATTCAATTCAACTTCAAAATAAACCAATTCCTGTAATACAGGGTGTAATCTAACTGTGATACAGGGTGTAATCTAACCTCTTGCATACAATGACGAGTATATAATCCCATTTCTAAATGATTTACAGTGTTTAAAAATTTGAAAAAAAATTGAAAACATGTTTTTTTCTTTGTAAAATTCGACAACAGTTTGGTTAGCGCTGCGCGCCCAATTTCACCTGGTTTCACTTTAACAATTTCCGAATGCAATAAACATTTAACTCGACATTTGAATAATGTTGAACTGAATGAATGGTAAACGTACACAGCAGGCTGCCTGAGATAGATATTCAATTTCAAAGTGAAGAGAAAAACTGACCTAACTAGTGATAAAATTGGAAAAAGTTGACTTCGTACTCTGCTTTTTGGTACTTATCATAATTATCACAGTCACTTGTGAGAAACAAATGACAGAAACAATTCTGAAAAGGAAAACATTCGCAATTGAATATTTTTATATCGCGACCATTGTATGTAGTGATTTGAATTCAGAACAAGTGAACTGAACAGAAGCCAGATTCTCGCATGTACGGTTCACAACGTTGTCTACGAACGAAAGTTTGTTAGATTGTACTAGTGTTTCCTGATTGGCTGGTGGATGCAAGATTCTAATTAGCAACCAATCAGAAAACAGTACGCGATGTGCAGGAGAATTGATTTACGAAAACTCCTGAGGCCTGGGATATGCACAGTGATTGGCGACTCCAGGATCCAACTAGAATTGAAATTTACTACTTCATTCATGAATGCGATTTGTTTTCCAGATTTTGAACCACTGTAATTCCTTATGAAATGGCATTATATACTCGTCATTCACGGGTGTGCAACAGGTTAGATTACACCCTGTATAACTAATCTGAAGAAAAATTAGGTTAAATATTTTGACTTGCCACCTCTAGCTCTCATAACTGCCTGCAAACGTCAGAGCATACTGTCAATAAGGTTACGAAGAGTATCTTGAAGAATATTTTGCCATTCCTGTTGAAGGGCTAAACGAAGCCCATTCACCGTAGCCAGAGATACTTCGCGATCTCTGACTCGCCTACCGAACATGTCCCACACATGCTCCATGGGGTTCAGATCAGGCGAATATGCTGGCTACATCATGTTGTTGTTACTAACTTCCGCGAGGTATTCTGTAACACACTTTGCTGTATGTTGGCGCGCATTATCCTGCATTAGGATAAAGCCATCGCCAAAAAATATATTGAAATGTACAACGTAATTGCTTAATATCTCCTCAATATATCGGTGGCCCGTGAAGAATCCATCGATGACCACCAACTCAATGCAGGCCTCCCGCTTATTCCTGCCTAAACCATTATTGAACCAGCTCCGCAGCTCAGACGGGGACTGAACGTGCAATTTGCAAATCTTCCTCCGGCCCTTCTCCTTACTCTTTTCCGTCTATCTGGAGAATGTAAGCAGAATCTGGATTCGTCAGGAAACAAAACATGAAGGAGTCTTGCAAAATATTCATAATTACGTCCATCTTCAATAAGAGCAATAGCTTTTGCGCAATTTTCCGCACATGAAACCATGGTAGGAGTACAAAGAGAGTAGGAGAGTCTATTCCCCATAAGACAATGGTGACACTTATAGAAAGAGATGAAAGATCATTTGTGAGTCATGATGACGTATATGGTCATGTTATGGCCACTATTCTCTCTGGACAGTGGCGAACTAGCGCACTCCGCACTCTGGTATCTGAGAGTTACAGGCTCTTGAATGTACAGGGTGTTATGTAAGTACGTGGCCAAACTTGAAGGGGTGATTCTTTGAGTAATTCTAAGACGAAAAGTTCATATTAACATAGGTCCGGTAATGCTTCGTTTTCAAGATACAGGGTGTCAACATTTTTAAAAGAAATAGTGTTTTCCCAAATATCTTGATAATCTTTCAGCCGATTCTGTTAAAATTCAGCAGCGTTATTTGCGGTAGCAAGGGGCTAATTCAGCTCTGAATAAATTGAAAATATCATGTCCAGTGGCGTCCCGGAAGGCACCTTAACCAATATTTTTGACAAAAAAAATGGCGCCACTGATTTTTTTGCAATTTTTGTATTGTTTTCGCATTGAGCTACTGAAACTACAACTTTTTTATCATTGGCATTTTTTCGTATCTTGCTTTGAACATGAAACAAGAAGAACCCTTTATTAAAACCACACTTAAACAAATGGTACGCAATTTTTTTCAGTATGAAAATATTTAACCATAAGTAACACAAAACTTACAATAGCTGCTCAAAATGTCCTCCTTCAACTCCAATGCAAGCATTACATCGTCTTAACATCCATTGCCGAACACGTTGAAATATATCCGGCGTATGTCTTATCTGATCACATGAATCCCGTATCCGTTGGATTAATTCTTCTTCAGTGTTGACTGAAGTTTTATAAATGAGGAACTTCAAATGTCCCCAAAGAATGAAATCCAAGTGATTTAAATCCGGTGACCTGGGTGGCCATGACTGTAGACCTGCGCAACCGATCCAGTTTTCTCCATAAGTTGCATCCAGAAATTGACGTGCTATTATGCTAACGTGAGGTGGGGCCCCATCGTGCATGAACCACATTACTCCTCTTACTGCCAGTGGGACATTATCTAATAGTGCAGGTGATACAAATTCC
Source organism: Gonioctena quinquepunctata (assembly GCA_018342105.1). Taxonomy (NCBI): domain Eukaryota; kingdom Metazoa; phylum Arthropoda; class Insecta; order Coleoptera; family Chrysomelidae; genus Gonioctena; species Gonioctena quinquepunctata. The sequence goes on along the minus strand of JAFIRS010000051.1, from coordinate 693,230 downwards.
AAGAAATGACGATACTCTTGACCATTTAATTTCGGGGGTAAAAAATGAGGTCCAATGAGATAATCACCCACGATACCAACCCAAACATTCACGGAAAAATGATGTTGATGATGATGTTCTATAACCTCATGAGGATTTTCTTCAGCCCCGACATGATTGTTATGAAAGTTCATAATCGAATTTCGGGAAAAACACGTTTCATCGGAAAACAATATATGGGATGGAAATGTCGGAGATGCTGCCTGTTGTTGCAAAAGCCAAGTATAATAATCAACTCGCTTGGGAAAATCCGCAGGTAATAACGCTTGCATACGCTGTAGTAATGAGGATACAGTTGATAGTCCCTCAGAATCTTCCATACAGTAAAGTGAGGAATGTTAAATTGTTGTGCAATTTTGCGTGAACTTGTATCGGGGCTACGCTCAACTTCACATAAAACTGCTTCCTCCAGCTCCACTGTTCTTACCGTTGCAGGTCTCCCAATAAGAACAGCCGATTCGCACAGCCTTTCGTGTATTCTTACAAATGTTTGTGTATTTGATACAAAGCGATGAGGATGGATATCTTTCTTGATAAATGCGTCTAGCCGCTCTGGAATTGCCTTGGGCCATTCCATAGACAAAATGCATATCGGCCTTTCCTTAGTTTGTAAACCAAACCATTTTCTAATATCAGAAACGAATTTCATAGCCTGAAACTCTTTTAAACACTTCAAATAATTACTATCAAATAATTGCGTATGCAAGTTATGTCAAAGTCAAATTTGTTTTAACAATTGTTTTTCCTTCCATGGCACTCCAACTTCACTTTCAAAACACTGTAGTAATAATTACCGTTCTTTGTTTCTTTCTTTTAATTAAAATAATTCGTTATTGCATTCCATGGACAATACCAATAAAAACATTTTTCAATGATTAATAATTTTTTTTATTGCTTGCATTACTCTTGATAACAATTTCTAAGACTAGAATATACTATTGATATGGAAAAAAATAACAAGTACACCACATTTTTCTATGGTTTGGTAGTTAAAATTTTTCATTATGTTGTCCCAGGGACATGCAATAAAGTGATTCTCATATTTTTTCTCAAAAACAAAGCAAGATACGAAAACACTGCTAGAGATAAAAAAGTTGTAGTTTCAGTTGCTCAATGAGAAAAAAAATACAAAAATTTGGTTAAGGTGCCTTCCGGGACGCCACTGGACATGATGAGTTCAATATAGTTGGGGTCAAATTAGCCTCTTACTACCCCAAATAACATTGCCAAATTTCAACAAAATCGGCTGAAGGATTATTAAGATATTTAGGAAAAAACGATTTCTTTAAAAATGTTGACAACCTGTATCTTGAAAACAAAACATTACCGGTTATGTATACTTTTCGTCTTGGAATGACTCAAATAATCACTTCGAGTTTGGCCACGTACTTACATAACACCCTGTATATTGAACCACTCTGTGTTACGTGGGCCACCTGTACTCATGTCCATGTACGTCACGATGCCGGGTTAATTCTACAAGATTCTAATTGGCTAGAGCTTATTAGGACCTCCTATTCAGATAAAGTTTACTCTCTTTGGTAGGAGTATAGGTCAAACTGACATGATGGCAACAACGAGCAAAGCCACCTCGTCAAAAAAATTACATTTCAAAAAGTAAACTGTTGGCGACAAGTTAATTTCGCAATCAAAAATGAACCAGTGCACCTAAAGACACGAACCAATAAACTAAATGTAGGTAAAGAATAGTTCCTAACAAAAATTGGTATTTTGTAAGAATTTGGCTAGGACATTACTCCACAAAGTGTTTTGGAATTACACATACATACAACAACCTTTCGATTAACCCCGTCTAATTACTAATACGCCAGCATCTAATGAAAGACTGGATATGCAAGTTGAAATCAGTAATTTTATCTACAGTTTGCTAAAAAAATTATGAAAATGAAACTAATATATATATATATATATATATATATATATATATAATATATATATATATATGCTGAATTGAACAAGTGAAAAGAAAGTGTCAAGAAAACAAAACCGTCCGAAAATAGTGTTTGTTGTTGTTTGTAATTTTTTTGAAGAATAAATAATAAATTCTGCTACCATTCGTGGTACACCTGCACTTTTATATTAACCGACAGGTGTGTGTTCTAATAACGTTCAATGAATTCAAATATTCGTTTTCTCCAAGTACTTCTATGAAAGATCAGTGTTTCTTGGTTTTTGTATCATGAGTATCACTGAAAAATCAGTTTTGCAATCTTCAATATACGTAATGATAATAGCTAATTCCTGACGCCTACATGCACCAGCAACCCCAAATAAAATAAATAAAAAACTTGAGAGGTGTTGTAACGAAGTTACTATTTTCCCGCTATATTTATCAGCCAAAAGCTCCCTGTAAGGAATTAAACCCCGCTTGAAAGTAATAATAGGTCTAGAAATACCATTCAGGTTCGTGATAAATCCGTGAATCACCCCTAACCCGATAAATAGGCTAAACACCCTCCGTAGCTCACGCCAATACCGCGAGCGTGGTTGTGAAGAACGAACGATTGGTAATTGCGCGCGCCAGCGAATCGAGAACGAATGATTGAAACAACAGCGATCGGTATTGGAAATAAACGTCGCGGAGCATATTGAGTCCCCTGGCAGTCCTCCGAGAGCAGCCCGAGCCAGCAGTCCAGTCGAACCAAGAGTATACGATACCGAGCTGACGTCACAGCCGTCGCCACCGAGAACATGACACTGTGTCCGAGCAGCCGTTGACGTCACGAAGGAAGGGAGGCCGATATTCTGGACGTTGGATCAAAGGCGAGAGAAAGCAGTGAGTCGTTCCGAAGCAGCGAAGCCAGCCAACACGCCAGAGAGAGAGTTTTCCGCCAGAAGCACGAGAGTATAGCTGAGGCGCACGCACCGAGCTGACGTCACAAGCACGAAGGATTTTTACAAGCTGGGTAATTATTCTGTGAAAGTATAATTTGTATCGCAAGCGACAGAGTCCACAAAACGGCGCGCGCATATAAGTCGTTCGAGAGGGATTCGGAAAAGAGGGAGAAGCCGGCCGTAGTTCCGTTTCGACATATTTCAAAGAATTAGTAGCTTGCCCAGCCCAGGAGAAGCAGTCACGCGGCCGACTAGTATCCAGAGTGAGAGCCAGAGACCGAAGCAGTCCACGACCGTCCCGGACCTTGCCGAAGCAGTGTGATCGGAGTTTGGTGAATATGTTGTATCAGGTAGAAGATATCAGGAAATGTTTGTAAGTACCACAGATGCGATGTGCGCATGATCGTACCCCCCACCGCAGAGCTTTTGGTTGTTAAGTTTACCCCGCTTGCGTGAAAACACCCTCCTTGCTTTCTCTGTATATAGTGCTTGCCATGTGTTCATTGGTTGTGATAACTTGAGGCCGCCGTCAGCCGCCCTCACTGTATTTCATTATTTTTAATATACCTGTTTATCCTGTTCTTAGTATTCTTTCATTTACTATCTTGAGTAGAATTTAAACATCTAGTGCGCAGTCGCCACCCAGGTCCGAAACCCAGTTGAAGGCAATTAAAGCCTGCCTTGCTGGCCCTGTTACAGTGTCACGACTATATTGACCCCTGGAGTGTCTTTCTTCACTGAGACTGCCCGGAGCAAAAGTGGCCTTTTCCACTATAAAGCTAAAGGTGGCGCCCGAGGAAAACCGAGAATAGTGAAAAGCGCCAAAGTTTGATGGTGGGGGGAGTGCAGTGTCAAGGGACGCCCGGATGGAACGAAGTTCCTTCTGATCAATTAGTGAAGGAATTGTAATTTTTTTTTTTTTTAAGTTATGATAATATTTTTTTTTATTATTAACAAATATAATGCAATATAAACTAAATCATCAGGCTCAATTTTAGTACATACGCATTGATATTGTAATATTAAAATATTTATTTGCTTTTAAATTTATTGAAGTTATGACGCGTACACTTGCTAAACACACAATAATGGAGAGATTATAACGCGTATGACTTGGTTAGCACAATAGTAAAGAGAGGTTATAATGAGTACTTGCTAAAAATACATAAGCATTTATTATTGTCTGTATAAAATCTCTTCTTACCTAACTCCATCAGCAAAATACGGAACTTGTGCAGAAACACTGTCAGGATGCATAAAACCTACTCAACAAAAATAATCATCGCGACACCACACTGTTCAATGCAATATCCGGAACTTGTGCAGAAACACTGTCAGGATTCATTATTGTTATTATTTTTTATTATTTATTATGTACAAAAAACCTGTATACACTCAACAAAAATAATCGTCGCGACACCACACTGTTCAAGCGAAATAGAAAGACGAAACGAAAATAACTGGCTTGCTTTCTATGAGAGAGATAGAGAGAGAGAGACAGACAGAGAAACACGCGCACGCCGCACGGCTATAGCGAAAAGTCTCGTTACAACTTTTGGTCTTAATTTATTCCGCCTAGCCCTCTTTCGCAACGCGCGATAAGGAACTACGTTCCAAAATACAATATAATATAGTTATTTCGAAGGAATGATAGAAGGGGACGAATGCTTCACCACTTATGAGCGATTCTGGTGATATCGGTGATTCTCTTGATAGTCCATTGAAATGTTACATGAGCTTTGCATTTTTTAGAGGACGCAATTTCATTTTTGAGACATGTGTGAGGGGTCAATAGAAGCTTAACCTCAAGTTTGTGGGGTCGCCACCCTTGTCCCCCGGCCGCCATCTTGGAAAAACGGGGAAAAACACTTTTTTTGCGATATCTCAGAAACTATGCGTCTCACAAAAAATTTGCCTACAAATATGTTTACATAACTTTTTGCCCTAAATTGAAAATTAAAGAAGTTATAAGCAAAAAAGTGAGAAAATTTCTGTAAAAATTATCTTTTTTGCTCTATAACTTTTTTTTTATACATTTTACAAAAAAATTACCTTCAACCAATCTTGTAGATGATCTTTTGAGGAAAATTTTTTCCCATAATTTTTTTTAATATCATTCATTTAAAACGCTGTTACAGCGCTCCAAAGTTGACCGGGTTCGTCAATGCTCATGAGAATCCGGTCGAAACGAAATGTTTAACTTATTTTTGTTTTTTTTTTATTGTAAATATATTCTCTCAGATTTTTTGTTGAATTCGAACAACTTTACTTATTCATTCCTAACTCTTTTCCCCGCCACCTATGAGGTAGAGTCTGTAAGCGCGTTTTTTTAACGTGGTATCCCCAGTAGGCCTACTCCACGGACATCTTGCTTATAAGGTAATCCTCGTCATCTAATATTTTTAATCACTTATTAGCTACTCTAATCGACTTTTCTTCGATGGTCCAGGCTGTGGCTCAGAATCAAAATCAACATCAAATGTGAAAGTATGAGGAATGACAGGAGTTAAAATTGGAGTCATAGCTGGAAGTTCATCTTCAAATTCATTTTCTTCCATTAACTTTGATATTTCCATAATGTTGCTGAATGTTTCGCCAGAACAATGGAGGCATACTGTAGAGCATTTCAGGCCTGCTTTTCTGCAGCCACAAATGCTTCCACAGTAACCTTTGCATCTGCAGAAAATTAATTTCATGAGATCGGGGGGTGCTGGAGGCTTGGAAGCTTGTATTGGCATCCAAATGTTTGCATGCTTCTTCCAGCCCCAATCTTCAGGATTTTTATATCTTCCGAGCCACGACTGGACCTGGTGATAAACTCGGAGACTGTGAATACGAGCAGCATCTTGTGTTGGAGGCAACGATGATAAATTGAATGAATTTTTAGTCACTGTCTTGGCAAATCGTTTGTATAGCAAGCCGTCTAGTGAGTCGTCTTTATTACCGCCGTATGAAGCTATGAAAAAACGTTCGCCAACAAGAGTGAGCAAAGTTGGATCGACTTTCTCACTCAGGAATAGCGCGGTACCACCAGCTAATTCAGGATGTTTCTCCATTATTTTTATGAATTTCAATTACCCCATATTATAGGCTGCTGATGTTGTATCACATCCTGAAAAAGCATGAAGAAACAGCAAATTCTGTGTTATGAGATCTCCATACATAAAACTTGAAGGGCTATATAACTGAGCAGATGTGCGCCCTTTTGAAGGTTTTGAAAAATAAATGTTAGGCTGTCTTGTACCTAATGCCGTGAGCAATACAAGAATGTCAATGTCCTCTGCCACAATAATAACAGATTCATGAGATCGGGATGCAGTAAGCGCAGCAGAGACGATGATTGAATCTGCATCTGATTCAGCTTGGTTGACAGAAAAACCAACCTCTGAAAGAGCAGTTTTGAGAAGATCTATCAAATTTGATTTGTTTTATTCATTACCAAAAAATTTTTCTTGAGATATTGTTAGTACGGTACTCTTATCAAACTTAATTTCAGTACATTGGTGTTTTTCCGTGCGACGCATACGTTCCCATGACTTTGTTCCTGCTATATCAGGATTTTCGGAGTAACCATCAAATATTATTGTTGCAGATAGTCCATAATGTTCTTGCATATACCGGACATACTTCTCAAGGATGTTGTTTAATGAAGAATTCCGATCCAAAATCACTTCATGCAATAGAAAACCACCATCGATAACAAAATGACTTCTGTGAATGTTTTCAAAGGATTGGTCCAGTGGTGTAAAAACATTGAACAAAGACGACTTAGTACCTTCCCTCATGCCATCCCCAGCGAATAATGCCAATGGAAAAGGTGCTAATTCATACGCCATATATTGTTTAATATCGCCAACTGTTTGTTTCGAAATACACATCCGTTGAAATAAAAGTAATGGATTGATGACGACAGGAGATTTTTCTACTTCAATAGTGCTTGTCGTAGCACTGAAGGAAAGAACCTTTGATTTGCGACTAAATGACAGTCCTTGAAAATTAGATCCAATGATGTTAGTTATTAAGCCTCCTACTATTTCAAAAGCACGATGACAATTGACGATACCTGAAGCAACTATTCCATTTGCTATACAAATCAGTTCAGTTTGATCCATAGTAAAATCATGAGAAAAGAGCCAATTATCAATTTTTTCAAGGTCTTCATTGTCACGTTGGACACGTGCATCTCTGTAATCTACGTGCTGTTCTGAAGTATTCATAGTGATGTTACAGTATTCTGTAATCTGCTCGCAAACATCTTGTAAGCGTATCATTCCAAGAGTCCATGATGCCAACGTGCTCCCCCTTCCCCCTTTAAATTTTTAATTTGGTCAGACATTATCCCGCTCCAAAATTTGTCAGTTTGTCGAATAGTAAAACAGCCCTTATCAGTGAACGAGTGGTATTCATCATGTTTATTCATCATTATTTGATCAAGCCTCAACATATCTTGCAGGTGAAGTTGACTCGACTTAGCATACGAGAAATGTCCACTTGCATGAAAAATTGGGAGCATTTTCCTTATCGTTTCCAAATGAAGAGACCAATTTCCAGATCGTTCTGCTTCGATAAAATGTTTTCAGAGAGTGACTAATCTGTAGTATTGTATCCATAAGGTTACAGTTGGTCCTTCACTCTCCAGCATGGTCAACGATTCTTCACATTTGGACGATATCTTCTTGAATAAGGGATTATTAATCGATTGTAAAGCGTTAGTTCCATCAATATCGTTGATAAAATCATCGAGGAAATCGCGTTCTTCATCTGTAAATTCTATTGAGTCCATAATTATTTTGCTTATAGACAAATGCACCAACAAATGAGCACGCACAGCTCTCCCATAAGCATGTCCGGATATTATGTGCTGAACACAGTTATCTGCATGGATTAGTTTAAATATATCTTCAAGTCCACTGCCAGACATTATGTATCCAATTCCACCAATGAATGACATAAGCAAATGGAACCCATCCAATCGAACAACAACTTTTGAAAGATCTGAAGTAGGATCAGCCGCAGCAGTTATATCTCGAGCTTTCCAATATAAAGGTTGATCAAACGTTACAATACACGTTTTTTGATTGACAGCTTCACATTTCTCAATCGAAAGCTGGAGTGATGTCAAAATTGTGTCATGATCTGTTGGAGGAGCGTTTATAAATGGTAGACATACAATTCTACTCCTTTGGAAAGGCTCCTCAACAGTTGCTCCAATCATAAAGCTGTTCCATCCACCAATGTTTAAAGCACAAGACCATTTACCATATAGCCACATGAAGTCACAAGGACGAGGAACAATCTTTTTGGCTGGTGATGTGATATTTTCGATTAATGAAACATTTATTTTACCCAATCCAATTGTTTTGCCTTTTGAGTAGGACGCAAGAGGAACTAACCCTAAAGTAGATTTAGCTGAAGCTGGTATTCTTTTGGAGACACGTGGTGAACTGGTATCAGCTTCAATACTATCATACGGTGTAATACATTGGATTCCACCCATCGCACGGAGAGTATTTTTACCATCAATTGTGTTGCTGTTAAAATCGGCATTGTCAAAAACAAATTGCGAGAAGGCATGAGGTAAAATATTACGCACTGGACGAAATGCACAGGAATCTTCGTACAATGGAATAGAATTATAAGTCGCAGAGAAACCTAATGTTGAAAGAACATTGATGAGATTACTGAAACCATATTTTTTATATAAAAAAGATCCAACCCCAAGTAGTAGCGGTGAAATGAATGAAGCAGGTCGAGTTGCTCCAATGATGGAGTGAGCAATTGATGTACATGTTCTTTGTGCTGCAACCAACGACTTACGTTTTGATTGACAGATAATTCCAGAAAGTAGAACTGATAAAGATTCAGGAATTAGAGAATTAACTTCTTTTAAAAAATAATCTGAAGGTGGATACTAATTCGTTTCATAGTGCCTTGAACGGATGTCTTCCAAAATAATTGTAGCTGCATCTCTGACTTTCTGCAATTTCTCCTCTTTAGGATCATTCATTTTTGAGATGATCTTTTCGATATAACTTTGTATATAAAACCTTTAAAGCAGATAATGATGTCTTGTTTACCTTCGTTAGAGATTACAATGTCGTCCTTGTACTTTGTCTTCAATCGTTGAATGACCGTACGCTTCTCTGGAATGTAGTCTCCTTCAATGGATTTCATTAAATCCGCAAGTCGAAATTGGCACTCTTCCCTATTCTCATGCAAGTAAGCAAAAACATCCTCCATAGCATTGTCGATGTTATTTTTGCGCTCATTATGTCTTATTTCGTCACTCCATTTTTTGGAGTACAATTGCTTGCTGCAATCCTTGTGATACCTAGCTCCAACATTGACTAAGCTAGAAACATTAGCTATGCGATCAGCAATGCTCTTTGCCTTGTCATCAGAACGTTTGAGAACAAGGTCCAAAATGCTTTTTTTTGTACCTTCATGACGTACATTACATATTTTCCTCTGACGGCTTTGACGCAAGTCACTCTGATCCTGGAATAATTCGCCGCAAATAAAACAATAGTTTGAGAAATCAAAATCAGTATCTAGATTTTCTGATACTGAAGATGATGAACTGCTACAGCTGAGACGACGAACAACATTATCTGTTCGACTATCACTATAATAATGATAGCAGGGAATATGAACAGTTACTTCAGAAACACTTTGTAAAAATAATTCATTATCCACATCGTTTTTGAATTTTGCTCGCTCAAGCAAAGTTTTCACTCCTCTACCTTTCACAGTTTGAACTTCAAAGTCCCCAAAAGGTTTTTTACATATAAAACAATCACTCATGATCCACGCTTTAAAAAAGTCGCAATGAAAATGAAATGAAAATGAAAATTTCACCACACAAAACTCACAGTTTAATTGATTGAACTGAAAATAATATCCGCAATTTTCAATACGTCTACACATGTCAAAATATGTAGCACAACTAAGAGAATAAAATGAGCTAGAAGAAACTGCTGACCCTACGTATAATAGTAATAGTCGTAGCAGACAGATGTTCCTCTGTCTCCAAACGGTCACTCAGACCTTTTCTACCTGCTTAATAATCGATAAGTTAAATTTGGTAAGTTCTATGGTAAAGAAAAGAGTTAGGTATGAATAAGTCTGAGGTAATTTTTTCGTAAAATGTATAAAAAAAGTTATAGAGCAAAAAATAACATTTTTACAAAAATTTTCTCACTTTTTTGCTTATAACTTCTTCAATTTTTAATTTACGTCAAAAAGTTAGGGAAACATATTTGTAGGCAAAACAAATTATGATTCTACAAATTGTTTGTAAGACGCATAGTTTCCGAGATATCGCGAAAAAAGTGTTTTCATCCTTTTTTCCAAGATGGCGGCCGAGGGACAAGGGTGGCGACCCCACAAACTTGAGGTTAAGCTTCTATTGACCCTCCACACATGTACCAAAAATAGTATTGCGTCCTCTAAAAAATGCAATATTCGGTCCTTAAATTGTAAAATTTCAATGGACTATGAGTCATTTTACTCGTGCCATGTCTCGGCATAATGGTGCCTTTAGTTAGCCGTGTAGTGTCCGCCATAAGTTGTTCTACTATGATTGGACACCATACACGTTGTAGCGTTATTTTATCTGTGGCATAATTACTTATGTCTAATCTTTCGAGAGGAAAGTCAATGGATACATTTAATTTTCTCCTGATCTATCCATCGGCGAAAATCGTTTCAAGTGAATTACGTATATTTTGGGGGATTTATGTACATATAATGACTTTGTGCATTTTATCCTTTCCTTACATTCACAACTAGTTGGTTTCCGTTCGCCATCCGAAGTTTCTTCCTAAACATTAATGAATTTTATTATTAAACCAAAAAAATTTTACGTTTCAAAAATATTTTACTTTGTTCAACAAATGTTCTTCGTTGCCAGCCTCGATTGAAAACTTGTCGACAAAGTTAGGGATATCCTGGCCTCCCCGTCTCCTTCCCATTTTAAGCATATTTACTTATATCAATTCCTTCTGATAAATTTATTGTTGGCCTAAACATTGAATATTTGGTCCATAGAGACAAACTTTTATATGATGCCAATTCGGTATTAAAATATGCTTAATTGTGGTCCTCTTTAGTTCTATCAAATTTATTTTTCATGCAACATCTACGATATTCCTTGTGGGCCTATTCATACTGTATTCGTGATTAACTCGGCAAAATTAAGTCTCCTGCCATTTAGACCTGTTGTTTGATATTTTCAGGCAGGTTTTCTCTTTCTTCAGTAATATTCATCTACAACACACCACCGTTATTCAAAGTTTTAAATGACGTATTCATTATACAATCATTCGCTAGCGGAGACGTGTATGGCCCAAGCGCTGTTGCCGCTTTTTTAGGGTTTTGAATTTATAGAGAAACATACAATACTTTTGTTTTGCTGGGAAAAATGAGACAATATTAGCAGTCAAACATGAAGCTTTGTAGGTAACTAGAACATAATTGAACTCTATTATGTACTCGTTACCAGGTGTCCGGGTACCTTACTTGCTCACTGGAGTAGATTTAGTATAAGCTAACATTAAATTATTAGATTCTTGAAAACTTTTTTTACCCGGATCTCTCGGACTATAATGTTATCCTCAAATGAGTAGATCTCATTTTCCATAAAGCACCTGCGCGTGACCAATAATTATGTGTTTTCAGCAACTGGTGTCACAATGATTTAGCATTTTCACCTGAATAAACTAATAGCCTGTGCACGATTCCACTGAACACGACACCTCACTATTTTCCAGTTCCGAAGCAAAACAAGTAGGTACATGGGTCAATTATTGAACTTTAGATATTCGCAATTGTTACTACATTGTATTCAGCTGTTATTTAATCATTTGTTGTTCAGATTATGGAATATGATAGTATTATAGGAGATCATATTATAGTTTTAATAATTGATTTGAACGGAACTATATTGAAAAACGCTTTCACGGTATGGAATATTGCTTGAAATCTGTTAGTTGGAGAGTTACGCGACCAAAAATACCAGAACTCCACACATTTGTTTAACGAAACCAAATTCCTGAGGCTAGAATTATAATAATTTTTAGATTTCTTGAGGCAGTTTATATTGGAGTCTACCATAATTATAATTTTTTCGAAAGAACTAGAAGCTCTCATGAGTAATTTGTCGAAGAAAAGATTGATGTCTCCTGTGCAGGATCGGTAGACTACAACTGATTTAGGGTTTGGTCAGGAGAATCTCAATTGCGTAAAATTCGGCATGTTAAGCTTATCAAAAGTAATTTACATCTATGTATTTTACTTTAAAATTTGTTTTATTAAGAATGGCAACCCCGCCATGTATATACGTATCTCGACTCAAAAATTGGGCTAAATTATACCCTCTTATATTTACAGACTGAATTTGTGAGTAATTTCACTTCTGTCACGAGTACTTTGTTGCGCGCGTTTTATTTAAGTAGTGCAAAGTATCCAGATGAGGCTGAACGGAATTGATTATTTATGTATTGTGGGCAGTATCGAAGTATGTACAATATTGCATGGTCCTCTATTACACAGAATTTAAATTGAAAATTAATCAAATAAGGCCATCTCTGCAACTAAGAAAAAACTTCTTACCTGTTTAAACATGGTATAACAACAACTGAACTCGCGTTTTTTTTCAGCTTTATCCGTATCAACTCATTAGTATTCACGTACTAATTATCTCATTGCAACTCTGGAACCATTCATTTATCAACTGTCCTGCATATTTTAAAGTGCGATAATTTTTATCACTTATAGCTTTACATTTCATGGTATATGTACGACAATTTCCCTCGTCATTTTTGAACCAATCAAATGGCCATAATTTCAAACAGAGAATCAATCAGATCAGTTTTATAGTGAAAAATGTCTTGTCGCTGTTTTATACTGACTATTTCCCTCATTATTTTTCAGCCAATCAAATGGCCGAAATTTCGAACAGAGAACCAATCAGATCAGTTTTATAGTTATGAAACGTCTTCTTGCTGTTTTATACTGACAATTCAACTCATGTATAAAAAATCGCATATGCCACAGTGCAATTGTCAGTTTGACAGCGGCAAAAGTTAGCTGCAACTTTTACAGCGACAAATGCACTAGTGGTTTTTTTCACTTTCTTTCAATTTCTTATTCATTACATTGTCCTGCCGAATTACCTACACTCGATGCTTGTATTGATATCGGGTAAATTTGTGTTGTTCAAATTCTAAACTGTTTCCTTCAGCAATTTGATTCGAAAAACTGTCAACCTGAGAACGCTCCACCTTAGGTGTCGCGTTTTTAATAGTTGACAGTTTTTCTCGTCTAATTGCTAGGCAACAGTTTCTCATTAAACAACCCAAATTTACCCGATAAAATACAAACCTCTCGTGCAATTATAAGTGATAAATTAACTCCTATATTGAATATGTCATTTAAAGATGACTGTTTTGTCATTTTGACAGCGATAAAAAAGGTGCATCGTTTTTTATCACCGATAAAAACGCCTGTTCCTCTTAAACGTCTACATCTAGTATGCTTACGTCACTTTAATGTCTGCCCTGTCAGTTATTTGAGTATTGTTGATAATTGATACTGAAAAATTACAATATGAGTCGTTTTGGGGAAGTTTCGACTCAACAAATAACAAAAAATATAGAAAAGGCAATCCCGCAATCCACAAAAAATACTAAAGCGTCAATATGGAGACAATTTATGGAGTTTTGTCAAGTACCAAATTACGAACTGTCGAAAACAACTTCGTTACAAAAAGTAGCAGATATATTTTGAAGGATTGGGCCTATAATATGAAAAAGAGGAATGGAGAAGATTATAAAGAATATGCAGTTAAATCAATTTGGAATTCAACTGCGAAGATGATTCAAGAAAAATATTTCAATCAATACAATATTAAATTTGATCCTTTTGCCGACATAACGTTTAAAGAAGCTCGTGATGCGAGAAATAGTAAACGGAAAGAATTACAAGTTATTCCACAGGAAAGAAAAGTAAGTTCTGTAGCATTGAACAAGAAAGATATAGTAAAAATGGCAAAATTGTCGAATATAGACAACCCAGAGGGATTACAAAATTTTTTTTTTCATATAGCTTCTTATGAATTAGCTTGGAGGGGGGGAGAAGCTGCAAACTGTAAAATTTTAAAGAAGAAAAAAAATCAAGATGGAACTTCAACAAGAAGATTTGAATACAATACAATATTTTCAAAGACGACACAGGGTGGGTCGAAAAAATTGGCAGACAGCAACTGGATAACAAAAAATGGAATGGATGAAGGTATTTGTCCTATTGCATTGTTAAAATTACTGTTACAAAAAAGAAATGAAAACATAATATCTGAACGACTTTTTTTAACTCCAAATCCCTTTTGGAAAAACAAAAATTCTAAAGGTTGGTACAAAAATGTTCCATTGGGTATTAATACGATTTCTACTTGGACCAAATATTCTGCAACTAAAATTGGACTCGACATTACAAATAATGAAATTACCAATCATTCGAACCGTGCTAGTACTGTTTCCCAGTTATCCAAAGCAGGAGTAAGTGACCAACAACTTATAAAGATAACGGGACACTCATCGTCATCTTCTATTAAACCCTACCTCCAAATTGATCCTGAACATCACGAAATTCTCATTAGTTCCTTACGAGCTTCGAGTGAGAAAAATCAAAATGAATATTCTATATGTGTGAATACCAGAGAAGAAATTTTTTAAATCAGTACACCAAACCAAACAATTTATAACAATTGTGTATTTAATAACTGTTCATTTAAATAATTTAATTATATCAATAAAGATAATTATTGTTGTTGTTCATTCATATATTCGGTCGTTAATTTATCTTGCCAAAAAACACTCGAGCTTTTCTTTTAAGGATAAATTTCTTTTCAACTCAAAGTTTTTCCATCAGTAATTTTGCTCGAAAAACTGACATTTGACAAAATCACCTGACCTTCGGTCTCGCGATTTTGTCATGTCAGTTTTTCTCGTAAAATTACTGATTGGCAAAATTATTTCGTTACAAAAAGAAATTTATCCGGTAAAAAAAGCTCTTTTTTACTGTTGATAAAACCACTAGTAGATTCGATATTGTTTTCGATAAAACCACTAGTAGAATCGATATTGTTTTTCAACAACACCACACTATGCCCTGTCACCTGTCATTATATGTCAATGCATTCAATTCATATATTATATATAATTTAATTCCTCTAAGGAAACAGGAAATGCAAAATGGATTGAAAAGGGGATTTTGGAATTTAAATATATTAATTTTTGAGACTGTTAAATGAGCCAAGAAAGGCTGTGATCATATAACTGCCATATTCCCATTCAATCAATGAGTGTTGTGGAGTAGTGGGTAAGTTACCAGACTATCACGCGGAGCTAGAAATATTCCATGAAGAACGGTTAAACAACTTTATGAAAATCTCAAAATAGCACAAATCACACGAAACTCAATTAGTATATGCATAAAGTCGACAGGCATTCAAAATTATAATCATATAACAAAGCCAAACAGGCCACGAAAAAAGCAACCGGGGTTCGAATCCAACCACCCGTATTTTTTTTTTTTTGAAAATAAATTTCAATCAAAATCACAGTGCAGATTCTGTGAAACGATGCACTTACAAGGTAAATGCATCGAAAAATCTTCATGACTGGTTTTTTACTTAATTCTTCCGTACATATATGATATTTCTTCCAAGATAGCTTCTACTGACCTCAATTCTCGCGTGAAAAAACACAGACTACCGTGTGAACTCAGGAAGGAACGAGCCAACCCTATCCCCTTTTCCTCAAAATTACATCCTGATTGAATACACTACCCCCAACGGAGAAAACATTATCAACAACCGAAATTTCGTATTATCATTTCGATTTATCTACTTTCACTCAAAGTGCGGAGCAAAGTAGTAAAACTGACTGCTGTTTCTATAAGTAGAAAATCAAAAACTCACTTTGCTTACACGGGCGAATATGCGAAGTAACGGAACGGAAAATAATGTATACTAGATTCACCTGAGCCAATCAAAACTGACCGCATGCCAATGATAATGCTTGTAGGTGTGTCTATACGTTGAAGGCCAAGAAAACTTATGAATCACGAGTTATATTTGTGTTTGAAGAGGTCTGAATAAATGAAAGCCAGTAGCGTATCTGGTCTGGGATCCAAAAAGGTTTTAAAATATTCTATAGCTCTGTTGTGTTTTGTTTGAAGAAATGGCTTTTTTTCGATAATAAGAAAATGAAATTATGATGATCCGATTGCCCATCAATACATATTTTCTCGCTTATGGCATATTTTTCTCAATTAACCCATTTCCAGCCAGTGGTGCGTTCACGCACCCAAAAATTATAAATTTTTTCATTTCATAGCAAACAGTTCTGCAACCAATTTTCTAACGTTAATGAGTTAATATCAATCTACCCTATATCTTTTGAAAATTATAAGGTAATACATACAGATTTCGGAAAGTTATGTCTTTCTGAAAATCGTTAAAAAACGCGATTTCTGACTACGTTCTTTGTTCCAATATCGAAAGTTTACGGACTTTTTTTTGTCAATAATATATTATGAAATCTACCATTTAATAGTTGGGGTAAATTACTAGATGAATGGATGTGTTCTAAGTTCAATACAAAAATAATTGGAATTGATAAAAAATGTTTAGTTCGTTCGCGCACCACTGGTTTATTGAGTGATAAAATTCCGGCACTCGACGGGACAAATCCAGAAGTTAGTATGTTTGATCATCAAAGCTTACGGTCGGTTCGTAAATCCCTTGAAAGGTATAGTTTTGTGTGTAAATAATGTCGTGCAAGGAATATTTGACTGTAAAAGAATTGGAAGCTGCCTTAGAAGACGCTCTGGATGACCTGGAGAGAGGTATGTAAAATGTGAATCATCTTCGTGGAGATATTACTCGCGATAACGAATTGTTTCCAGATAAACAAATCGATGCAGTTTATATTCCACCTGATGTAGATTCACTTACTGATGAAGAAACGATCAATGACGAATCTCCATTGAATGAAGATCGTTCTCATGGAATTGATATTGCTGGGACTTTTGAAATGCATTTACCTGATTTTGATTAATCGGACGAACAAACATTAGCATCAAAGCGACAGGGTCCACCGACAACGAAGCAGGATTCTAATATTTCTGATGTCCCTGATAGAGAAGGAGAGCAAAGTGACCCATCAGACGAAGAAACTCTTGCTTCGAAACTTGCCCGACTGAACCAATCTATTCCCAATCATGCTGATAACGTGCCACAATGGGCAAGAGGAGAAATTGAGTACACGAACAGCCCAATGGATAATGAGAAGAAGAATGAGGAACATTTAGAAGCAGAGTTATCTGGCAAAACTCCTCTGGAAATTTTTCGCTTGTCCTTTGATGATGAGGTACTTGAATTGATAGTCGATTTCTCGCTGAAATATGCCCGTGATAATAACCGTCCTGATTTTCGATTATCGAAATCAGATCTATTGAATTTCATGGAAATTATGCTTTTATCTGGTTACCATACATTGCCGCAAATCCATCTTTATTGGTCAAATGATGAAGACAAAGGTTTATCCAAAGTGAAAAAATGCATGAGTAGAAATCTGTTCTTAGAAATAAAAAGGGATTTACATTCATCTGATAATGATAATTTGAATGTAAATGATAAATTTTCGAAAGTCAGACCATATTTGGATATAATGAACAAGAGAAATTTGCAATGGGGAGTTTTTGAACATAATTTATCCATTGATGAAGGAATGGTACCATATTTTTGCGGACATTCTTGTGAAATGTTTTTGAGAGGTAAGCCAGTTAGATTCGGCTTCAAGCTTTGGTGTTTATGTTCGTCGAATGGATATTTATTTCCTTCCCTACCTTATGGTGGTGCTTCTGACAATAAGAAATCAGATTTGGGGCTTGGTGGTGATGTAGTGATGAACTTGCTTTCGGTTATGGAGCAACCATTTGCTCATATAATTTTTTTGGACAATTTTTTCTCCTCTTTCAAATTATTCCGTCATTTGAAAGAGAACGGCTTTTTTGCAGTTGGAACTGTACGAGACAACAAGACTAATGAATGTCTTTTACAAAATTTGAAACTACTGTCTGAAAAAGAAATATGATTTTGCCTATGATAGAAAAACTAAAACATCGTTTGTACGTTGGAATTACAATTCAGTAGTGACGATAGGCAGCAATGTTTTCGGAGTTCAACCAATACATCGTGTGAGGAGATACAATAGGAAAGAACGAAAAGATATTCAAGTAAATCAACCAAATGTCATTCCTCAATACAACAAGTTCATGGGAGGAGTTGATGTTCATGATAATGGTATTGCCAACTATAGGTGTAGGGTTTTGGGCACAAAATGGTGGTGGCCAATTTTCTGTAATTCTCTAGACAGTACATTGGTAAATGCTTGGGAAAATCAATAACAAAGTGAACAAGGAAATGTCTCAATTGAATTTCAAGTCATATATTGCCATGCGTCTTCGGAAAACAGAAAGACTCTATGTAGAGAGAAGTGGTGTATATCCTATAGTCGAAATGGTCTCGGCCACACAACGATTTCACATGTAGATGAAGCCCGGAGAAGGTGTAAAATATGCAAGAATCATACTGTATATATGTGTAATAAATGTAGTTCATTTACATGTAACTTGCTTCGAAAAATATCACCAGCAGTAGCTATATTTGTATACTCATGTTGCTAGTGGTTCGATTACGAATCGCTTCTGAAATCAATTAATCGATATGTTCTTGACTTGATTTCATTCGAATATTTCATTTTCGATACTGTTATTGAAGTTTTTGTTGCTCTGAGCTGTATTAGTAATGACAATATGATTTTTTTAGTACTTTGATAATATATTCATTTCATGGATCTAGCCAGTGGTTCGTTATCGAACCAGCCTGTATTTTTTTGTGTCAACATTTTTGTATGAAATATTATATTCCATGCTCCCAATGAACAGTTAAGATTGGTGTATATTGTGTTTCACTGTGATTTTCTTCAAATTCGAACCTTTGGCTGGAAATGGGTTAAACGAATTTTTAAAATATTTGAATATTCAAATAAAGTTAGTCTCCGCCTCTGCTGCTCAAGGGATACCGCTTCAAGACTGCAAAACTTGTTTTTTAAGCTTCTGTATTTGTAAATGATTCAACTATACACTCACATCAACAAAATGTATTAACTCAGAATATTCACCCTCACAACCCCTCAAGACGGAAACAGTATTTTCACAGAGTATGACACATCTCTGAACCTGGGTTTTCAGCGTACCTTTTCCAGGAAATATCTCTCATTTGCTCAACGAAAGTATTATCCGTAAATTTCAATTGTTCAAGAGGCATGGAAGGTCGCCTTGCGATGTTTTGCGATACCCTATGTGATAATAAATTATTTCAATTCAAATTAAGCTTTGAATCCCTTCCTGCGATTCGCTTGTGGGAAGGATCTGTAATTTGATCATGATAGAACAATTGAAATTTACGGATAATACTTTCGTTAAAAAAATTGGAGCTATTTCCTGGAAATGGTACGCCGAAAAATCAGGTTCAGAGAAATTTTCAGCAACCTTCGGCTACCAGGCTTCGATAAATTATTATTTTATTCTTATTTATTTATCGTATGGTACAGTAGCACATGTATACAACAAAAAGAAATACAAAACATATCATTGCTCATAGGCTAACATCTAGTTGGCAAATGTACTCGATCGCTTCGTTGGTCGCCATCAGGAAGTCATTGAAGTCACCTCCGTAGGCCCTGTTCTGGCATTCGGTGATGATGTGGTGAACGGTTTGTCTGCACGGTGTATTATCTCATATGATCAAGGTCATACTCGATGTTAGTGTTGACTGCAAACCGTGTGGGTGTGCTGAGATCGACTGAAATGACCAACACGCAATCGCGGGGAAGGGGGGTGTCCTTACTGTCATTCTCGATTTGTCATCTTCCACGTGTAGAACAAAATGGTATTTTAATGTTGCGTGGCTTCCTGTGATAACAATGGAAATAATGTCAATATGCATCGCTTTCCTGTTAATTGTACACAAGTATGTATTTCACTATCACTCCCAAATTAACATTTCGATGGGTGCTGCACTAATTATATGTAATAATACATTAATGTAGTTCACACATTGATGATGGTAACTTATCATCAAATGGTGCATTTAGGGGTGTTAGTGATAAGCGTACGATAAAGTGATCATATCTACAATTTTCATACAGATGCTATCTTTTTCAAACAATTTCTCAAAATATTTTCATTACCAAGCACACCGCATATAATGAGGAGGGTTTTTCAGCTTATCATGGTCAATATTCTTTCTTCAGAGAAAAATTCATTAGTCGCTGGTTTGAGTTTTCAACACGGTGATAGCTGAGTTTGTCATTTTGATTGAATATTGCCTGTTTGCATCATACTATGCTGAGAAATCCTTTGTATTGAGGAATCCTCAATACCACATTAAGAACGGTGATCGGGGGTTCTGGGCAGAAAGGTTTCCTTGGCTGAGTACGAAGGTCTCGTAATTTATTTTCAAGAGTCGAATTCGAAAATTGCCGCCTATTGATTAGTTCATGACTCCAACCACGTAGGTGGCACTGAAATCAGTCGGGAAATTTTGACATTGAGTTTGCGGTCTATATCAGTATAGAACTCTTGTCTATGTTTGTCTGGCCGCTCCGCAGTCACATCTTGCAGATGGTGTTTTGTCCCACTTGTGGAGCGAGTCTGCGCACCTTCCGTGTTCGGTGCCTATTCTGTTTATAGATGACCATATTTTGCGGCGCTGTTCGTAAGCAGGTGGCTTTTGGCTTATGCATGGTAGATTCTGGCATTGGGCTGGACAGGCTTCTCTCCATTACTGTTCCCAGAGGTCTGCAGGGTTGAAGGCTTCTCTCCATTCCTGTTCCCAGAGGTCTGCAGGGTTGAAATCGGATGTCCGCAGTTCCCTGGCAGTTCTCATAGGAGGTTTTCTGGAGCGCAGTCTTGTTCTGTCTAGGTCGGCTAGGTCACGATGTATGGGTAGCTGGGGGTTGTCTTGGATTCTGTCGAATTCTCGGACGAAAGCCGATTTGCGTCGCAGGTCAGGCGGTGGTATGTAGCTCAGGAGTGGCAGCCATGAGGTTGGGGTAGATTTTAGTGTGCCGCTAATGGTCCTCATTGTTACGCTTAGCTGTACGTCAACTTTGTGCGTGTGCGCGCTGTTGAGCCAGACCGGAACGCCATATTCTGAAGTTGGGTAGACTTATTTATTAATTATTAAGGGTTCGGAGTTACGTGAGCGCCAGACTGCGGTCTGCAAGAATCTTTGATCGCCCGCTCCCGCTTTCAGCCCCGGAACTGACTTCTGCCTGCAGAGCTACACACTCGTCAGAAGATTTACGTCTCAGTCTATTACCACTAACTGCAGGGACAGCTGGAACTGATTTTGTCTCGCTCTTATTCTCGTTACTCTACATTCAACATTTCTTTCTAATCGTCTCAAGCGACTGCTTTAGGTATGTTAATAATAGGGAATTCAATTGAATGAATTGATGGCCATGAATGAATACAGATGCAGATTTTTTTAATTCACAGTGAAAAATTTATTTATTCTAAGTTTTGGAGTGAGTTCAAGAGCATTGAATAATTATTATAAATGAATCTGTGAAGCGATTCCTTCGATTTTGGAACGCGAAGGATTGTTGTAACTTTCCACGTTGGAAATTCGAATAAAGCATGCATTCTGGTAGTTCTATTCAGTTTCAAATGTGATTCGGGTAATATTCTCATCAAATATCATTCGTGCTAAAGGATTTCATGGCATTTTTTTTTATCAAAATCAATCATTTTGCCTCTAGGAAATTCAACTCGTGCAATTTGCGGCCTTATTATCAAAGATCAGATAATAAGACCGCGAATCGCACTCAGTAAAATTTCCAGGCCAAATGCTTTCTCGAAAAAATAAAATGAGTGATAAAACCCCCAGCACTTATGATAATACCCTTCACAGTAGATTCGATAGAACCCCACTATTTCCTCTCAAAATGTTATGTCAACGCATTCAATTCCTATAAGGAAACAGGAAATGCAAAATTGATTTGGTAAGTGATTTTGAGCTCACTACATACAGTGCTTTGATATTGGAATTGAAATATACCTTTTATATCATATAATACCCGTTAAATGAGTTTCGGATTGTCAAGTAAGGAGGCGAATGATTCAATTGCAGCATATTCAGAAAATTAAGAAAGAGTTGAGTAGTGCTTAGGTAACCCGGCTGTCCTGCGAAAGGCACGGGTTCGATTCCCAGTAGTGGATAAATTTTTTCTGACAAAATCAGTTCCAGATTTTTTTGATTTTTAGTTCAAGAGCAGTGAATACTCATTATAAATGAATGAATCAGTAAAACGATTTTGAGTTCATTATGAATGAATGAATCTGTAAAACGATTCCTTCCTATCTTTCAGGTTTGAATAAATGATAAATGGGAAAGTTTTGTCACCGAAAGGAATAACCTAATTTCATAGACCAATATCTCCGAAACTATTGGTTATTGGACTTTAGCGCAATGGTAACTTTTATCCAGGAAGACTTCCTCTAAACAATATAAGAAATTCAGGCAATTCCCACATAGATCACTTCTACATAAGGCTTGAGCGGGGTACTATGGCCACCGCGATCTCCCGATTTAACTCCAAAGGATATTTTCCATTTGGTTTCAAAATTCAGTAGCACGATTTCAGGGGCTTATTTTCGTGGTGATTTTTTTCCATCAACATGTGTCAGCAAACGCTTCGTTACCGATCTACAGAGCGTTAATATTTCAAGATTATTTTTCTTTCTAATAGCTCTTTCAGTTTTTGCGATATTTGAATCAAATTTGAAACATAGGCTACGATTCAGGGTTTACATCATCCAGTATGCCAAGTAATTGTAACAATCTACAGGGAGATAATTTTTCAGGATTCAAGCCTTTTTTGCCCCATAAACTTTTTTGTAGTGCGCCGCTGGTGAATTTTAACATATGCAATGAATTCTTTGCTTTATTTTTATTTGTTTTTATCTCTTGTAATTTTTACGCATCTGCGTCCGTTATTGAGAAAAAAGTAAAATCATTTTTTGTAATTCGCTACATTCAATTAAAATTTTTAACAAAAGAGGGAAACCTATTATCACAATGGAAACAAAAAACGCTACTCATTTGGTTTTTGATCTAAATTACAAGTTTCCTCAAACAATACCTAAAAAATAAGAAATCTAACGAACCTTGTCTTGTTATAAAAGGTGCTGGAAATGTCCTCCTCCTTCTGCGATACAACTTTCCACTCTTCTTCTCATAGCCGTACGCGTTCTGAAATTCCCGAAGTGTTTCTTACGGCGTGGAAGGCATCCATAATTCGTTCAGTAAGAACTTCGATGGAAGGCACTGGTTCTGCGCCATAAACTAGGCCCTTTACAGATAAAATAGTCCAGCGGGTTGCAATCTGGGGACCGTGGAGGATAAGCAATTGGACCTGCTCTGCCAATCCACCGATTGGGAAACAGTGTATCTAAATAATCGCGGACGATGACTCGAAAATGAGGGGGGAAGGCAACGTGCATAAACCACTTTTGAAGGCACGTCCTCCACTAATGCAGGCAGTTCGTTTTATAGGAAGTTTAAATATGTGGCACAATTTAAAATTCGCGGTAAATTAAAAGGACCAATCTCCAACTATTCCTGCACATATGTTTACGCTGAACTGTTCCTGGTGTCGTGATTGTCTGATCATGTCCTACCTAGCAACTACCTAGCAACTACAGACCTATCGCACTGCTATCTATTATTTCAAAGGTCATGGAAAAAGCCATCAACATCGAGCTCATGAAATATCTGGAAGACTCAGGAATTGTCAACGATAGGCAATATGGCTTCCGCCATCAGAGATCAACTGGTGACCTGCTCGCTTACGTCTCACATATATGGCAGCTATCTATTGAAAAGTATGGAGAAACTTTAGCTGTGGCATTAGATATCTCCAAGGCGTTCGATCGAGTTTGGCACCAGGGACTCCTCGCCAAGCTTCCGTCTTATGGCTTGCCCCCTCAGCTGTGTTCTCTGCTTGCTAGTTTTCTCTCAAACAGGTCTCTCCATGTAGTGGTCGATGGAGTTTCATCTGACACTCTACTCATAAATGCTGGTGTTCCGCAAGGATCTATTCTCGCACCAACACTATTTCTACTTCACATCAACGACCTGTTGAAAGCAACTTCATGTCCAGTACACAGCTTTGCCGATGATAGTACCCTCCATACCGCTTTCTCTTCCAGGGCCCCTATATCAGCCCGTGAAACCAGAAATGAACGAGGGAGAAATGTTAATAATATAAATATGGACTTAGCAACAATTCTCGAGTGGGGATCTAATAACTTGGTAGAATTCAATGCAAACAAAACACAAGCATGTCTTTTCTCTAGAAAAGCCGATCTCACTGTGCCTAACATAACTTTGTCAGGAGTAACCATACCACTGAAGTCATCCATATCGATGCTTGGTATTACCATCAGCAATAACCTTTCCTGGGAAAATCACGTGAGGTCCATTGCCAAAAGTGCATCCCAAAAACTTGGTTTTTTGTTTCGTGCCAAGAGCTATTTCACCCCCACTCAGCTGCTTATGATCTATAAGGCACATATCCGACCTGTCCTGGAATACTGTTCCCATATTTGGAGCGCGGCACCTAAACATATCCTGAGGCTATTGGATTCTATCCAAAAAAGGGCAATTCGTCTCGTCGGTGAGGCCTCGCTTACAAACTCGCTCACTTGTCTGGAACACCGTAGAAAAGTTGGCGATTTGTCTCTATTTTATAGATATTTTCATGGGCGATGCTCTTCTGAAATATCAACAATCGTTCCTGCTTTGGCAGTCTCTTCGAGATTAACCCGTCAAGTTCAGTCATCACACCCCTTCGTGGTCACTTTGGAGACCTGCAGAACATCACTTTCCAAAGACTCGTTCATCCAACGAACAGCGAGGCTTTGGAACTCATTGCCTAGGGAAGTGTTCCCCGAGGCATACAACCTCCAGAAATTTAAGAAGAACACCAACTCCTACCTTCTTTCCCTTGGTTCCCACGATGTTCTCTGAACATTACAGGATATCCCTTTTCGTGGGAACCAGAACATAAAAAAAAAAAATGTGCGGATTTTCTAGTGCCCAAATATGAATGTGTCGCGTGTGAAGTGAGCTCCAGTACACTTGCGAAGTATCCATCGGGAGAACTGCAAGCGCCGTGGAAAATCTCGCCGAAGGACTCCTTGGACGCGCTGGATATGAAATGGGTATAGCATGTTTTCGTGTGGAACCCTTCAGAGGTAAATGGGAAACATCCAAATCCCGTGGTATTTGTCGATACCAGGATTTTCGTCGATAACTGGGTTGCGTGCTTGCCGAGTCTGAAATATGTCGTATGTCGGATGTGAATTTATGAAAATTCTATAGCTGGGAAGCCGGCGATTAGGAAATCTTAACGCGTACAACCTCTGAGCTTCAAGTCAGTTACCATTAGCCAGTCCATAAACAAAATGGATGTCAGCCAGATGTTCAAATGAATATGGTTTATTTTCCATTTTAATGTTAAACAAATACACGATGAGCCATCCACCAACTGTCAAATAATGTTACATGCGCTCCAAAACATGCATAAACGTCAAAATGGAAATAGCAGTCAAAGCCCACTGATTGTCTTTTTCATTGTTTCGTTGAAAAAGTTAATGAACTCTAGCGAATTACAAAATAATATTTAACTTTTTCTCTCGATAACGGTTGCAAATGCGTAATAAATAAATAAAACAATGAATTCATTCCATATGTTAGAATCCACCAGTGGCGCACTACAAAAACGTTTATGAGGCGAAAATGGGCTTGACCCCTAAAATAATATATCCGTATAGAGAATCACTCGACACACTGGATGATGTAGACCCTAAAACGTAACCTATGTTTCAAATTTAATCTCAATATCGCAAAAACCGAAAGAGCTATCAAGAAAAAAATAAAAAAATCTTGAAACTTTAACGCTCTGTAGATCCGTAACGAAGTGTTTGCGGACACATGGTTATGGAAAAAAAGTCTTATTTTGACCTCAGAAATACGCCCCTGAAATCTTGATACTGAATTTTGAAACGGCCTGTATACAAAATGAGGTGTATTTTCAACCAACGAAACCAAAAAGGAGGAGGTTCTCTATTCGACCCGTATATTTTATGTTTTTCCATCATATTTTTTTATGTATGATCACGCATAACTTTTTACTGAGGCGTCTGATTCTGATAATTCTTTCTTCAGTGAATAGGGTGTACTTCGACTTTGGTTCCATTTCACCTCTAAGGGTAGCGAAATGGAGGATATTGATCACTCACGCTCTGAATTCTGGTCCGTTAACCGATTCTATCAGGCATAACTTTGTACTGGGTTCTTCGATTTGGATGATTCTTTTTTCAATAGATAGGGTATACCTTATATTTGGATTTCGAAAGGAATTAGCCACCCTTACGGGTAGAAAAAATAGGGGATAATTGATAATTGATTTTTCACTAGTGAACATTGGCACACACATACGTAGTTGACAATGACAGATCGCTACTGACATTATTCTTGTTCCGTCAAAATCAGTATATTTTATGAGAGGATGGAATGATATACAAAGTAATGAAATAAACTAACCAGAACAACGGAAATAATTCATATTACAACAAATAGTAAAAGTAGATAATCATTGATTTGTTGAAAATATAAACAGGATGTTCATAAAATCAGATGTGGAATCATCTGCGACTGAAAGATAAACCTTTATGAGTTCTTAATTAAGACTGGAATAGAAAATCAAATAACTATCTGAATGAAAAGGCAAATTTTCAATTTCAGATTTTTTCTTTTGAGTTAGGGCCTTTTCAGAATATCTATCAGATGTAGTTCAATGTCCAGCGTGGCTTTAGCCGGGGAAGTAGTTGTTTTCTGTTTGACATTCACAAAAAATAACTTCATTTTAATCGTGGATTTTTCAGTTCACAAAAAAATCTTTCTATCATTATTCAATTGAGAATGTTTCCCTTTTCAACATAGATAATCATATTATTTAACTGGTAATAGTTGAAGTAAGGTGGGTAAGTAAGTATTTTGGAAGTAATAAAAAAACAAGTAGGTAGTAATTGGTAGATTTTAGCCACAAAAAATTGAAAAATAAAAACTTTTAAACAAAAAATTAAACCGATGAAATACAGAACTGAAAAGTAAAAAATAAAAACTTTTTAACAAAAAATTAATCCGACGAAAAAATCAACTGGAAAGCAGAAAATAAAATAAATCTTCTTAGTCTAAATGATAATTGAGCTCCTAAGCCAATGTAAGTAACTGATTTTGAGTCGGCGCCAAACAAACTAGCAATTGAATTAGGTGAAGCGTAAAATGATGGCAGCGAGATGCACGGCTGCGTTTTGATGACTTCTTTCATAGATAATGATCTTCGATAATTGTTTGTTTGGCACCGACTCAAAATCAGTTACTTACATTAGTTTAGGAGCTCAATTAACATTTAGACTAAGAAGGTTTATTTAATTTTTGCTTTTCAGTTGATTTTTTCGTCGGTTTAATTTTTGTTAAAAGTTTTTTCATACTCCAACAACTAAAGAATATTTTCAGCAGAGAGCTCGAACAGTCTTCAACTCTATTCCATCTGAAATGATAAGACGAGCTGTAGGAGACGTCATACGAAGATGCTAGAAATGCTCAGAAGTGTTTGAAGATTTGTTGCCATGAAAATGGGAATAATAATTAATAATAATATCATATGTTCTTGTGAAAACTTCATTATGTTCGCCATAATCTACTTCTAAATTAACGAAATCATGATTATTATACCCAACACGAGCCATATTGCCCTTTTTCAGATGATGAATCTGGCAGTAAACAAATTCACTTCATTTGGCGATGGATATGCACAGCTCACTATTGAAATCATAGTTTTGGCAGTTATTCATACATTCTATGCAATTATTGAAAATGAATATCAGTGGGTGTGCTATGTAAGAACTGACCAATTTAAGAGTTTCAGATTTTATATTGTCGTTTCCTACAGTCGTTTCTCAGGTAATCCTTCTTGTCTTTTCTGCGGTTATTGGCGCACATACAAAAGAATAAGCTTTGGATGTTCTTTCGACTTTGTTGTTTTCATGTATTTTTAATAGATTAGCTAGTAATCTACCAATTTTGCTGAATTTATTTATTAGTAATTTTTGTGTTTCTGCATTTTACATATTTTCAATGAAACGATTCTGCTTTTTTGTCTTGCATATTGGTTGCACTATTTCAGAACTGGATTTGTTCCAAACAATTTGTCTTTTGTAACAATAAAATCACCTTTTTTATTAGCGCAGTCTGCAATTTTTATATTTAATTTTGAGTTTGGGATGTGGGTTTGAAAGCTGTGAATTCATTCCAACACTACTTCCAAGACCTTGATGGTTTTAGCACGGTTCAGATTCAGAATCTTCCCAGGTTTTGCAGCCCATTGTTTCTTTTTTTTTTCTCTTTCTGAAACGTGCCTAAATCGTATTCTCATGAAAGATAATGATAAAGTGTCATCATTTCGAGAGATATACTCCGATGATACGTGACTTATCCAACATGGAGTTCCAACATCTTCAATTGGTTCTGGTCTCGGAACCATGCAAATTAAAACTGAGAAATGCAAAAAATCTGACAAGCTAAATGACTGCCTGAAAAGAGCCCAGTCCATGAAAACAATACTCGACAATGAACGCAAGGGATAAATAAGCCTCGCTGTCAATTATTTTACAATATAATCAGCACTAAAGTACGTAGCACAATCGGCAAGAATTATAATTGTATAGAGGCGTATCTTCTTGGCCTACCGTAATTTCTGATAAGGCAACATTTTTAAAATAACCGAAACGGGTTCTCGAACAGCAGATCCACGGCCGACTGAGATATTTATGATTACATTTGTAGCCGTTCACTTGTTTCACGATGTGAGGAGAATCGAGAATGTGGTATTGTCAGTCAGATTCGATACTCAAAGCCGACCTCATATGCCTAGACGGCATGCACATCGCTGGACCTAACTTCATTCCCGATGCAGAAAACACCACAAGTTATTATGTTCTTCGAGGAGGGTAGAATTATATGAAGTCATGTAGATGCGCGTTCCTAATTTTGATTGGATGACATTTTTTACTGAATAGATTTTATGGATTTTGGCGTCTAGGTATATCAAGTCAGTCTTCAAGTAATACATTGGAGATAATATATTTGCATAATTGATGCCATTTTTGTTGACCTTTCTCGTGATTGACGATCCGTCGGAATATTATATATACAGTGTGTCCCAGCTAAAATTCGTCACTCCCCAAATCTCCGAACTCGTGAAAAAAATTGAAAATCGCTCAGACCCATCGATTTTAATTTCAAGGGGGAACACTTTCACCAAATACATCATCATTGTGTTGTCAACCCCCTCAGCCCCAGCACCCCCTACTTCAGAATTTTCAATGGGACTACTATACTTGTGATACATCATTTTGAAGGGAATTCAATCCCAAATACATCGGTGTACTGAAATTGGGGATCGATCAAGTGTTGTTGGAGTTTTAATGAAAACTAAATTTTATCAAGATATTTTTATTTTTCATCACCTGAAATGTTATCATCGTGAGAAAGTTCCAAAATGTGAACCATTCAGTTCCATACAGAAGTATAAGCGATTTTCTAAATGTCTTCGCACAACATTTCTGGAGTAACTGCACGACACTCCACAACAATTCTCCTGCGTAGATCATCAAGAGAAGTTGGCTGTGTAATATATACTTTGGATTTCAAATGACCCCATAAAAAAAAGTCTAATAGTGATGAATCAGGAGATCTAGCCGGCTATTATATTGGTCCTCGCCTTCCAATCCATCTCCCTGTGAAATTGTCATCTAAAAATTGACGTACAGGTGCAACAAAATGTGGAGGAGCTCCATCTTGTTGAGAGGTGAGCTGACCTTTGAGTAGCCTATCATCGTCTTCAAGTAACTGAGTGATTCTGGGGTTCACAGTATCAAGAAGTTCAAGATACGTTTGTCCGTTGAGGTTACCATCAATAGAATATGGACCTACAATATGGTCTCCCAGAATACCAGCCCAAACATTCAATTCCTGAGGAGTTTGTGGATGGGTTTTCCTGTACCAATGGGGATTTACGTCACTCCATTATCTGCAGTTGTGCCTGTTCACATAACCATTTAAATAAAAAGAAGATTCGTCAGAAAAACACAAATTGTAGAGGTAATTATTATCACCAATCAATAACTGACTCATGATTTCACAGAACTCTGTACGTCTGTCGGGATCATATTCATTTAATTCTTGTACATTCTGCATTTTATAAGGATGGAATTTTGCTTCTTTCAGAATTCGATGTACGCTGCTTTTTGAAACTCCAGAAATAGTCTCAAGTCGTCTTAAAGATTGAATGTTGTCCATCACTGCATGTCCTACAACTGCAACAGCGACCCCTTCATTTCTCATAGGCTTCTCTCGTTCATGTTTTTTATTCAGCACTGATCCCGACTCCATGAACTTATTCATCAATTGAAGCACGTACTGATATGATGTGTTTTTTTCTGGATGAATTTCATTGAAAATTCGAGCCGTAGCTCTAGCACATCGTCCATTTTCAAAATACGCAGCCACAATGGATATTCTCCCTTGTATAGTATAAACAATTTTCGAAAGTTTTGAAATTGATGAATGAAGTGACTCGAATATATCAATATACCAAGGCCTAAACAAAGATATGCGCATACAAAAACACATGGCGACAATTTTTTTTTCATAAAAACGTCTGTCTCACCTTCGCAACTATTATTTCTGACAGCATATTATTTTTCAATACAGTGGCGTACCCACAGTGAACCTTTCTTACGATGATAACATTTTAGGTGATGAAAAATAAAAATATCTTGATAAAACTTAGTTTTCATTGGAACTTCAACAACACTTGATCGATCCTAAATTTCAGTACACCGATGTATTTGGGATTGAATTCCCTTCAAAATGATGTGTCACAAGATAGTAGTCCCATTGAAAATTCTGAAGTAAGGGGTGCTGGGGCTGAGGGGGTTGACAACACAATGATGATGTATTGGGTGAAAGTGTTCCCCCTTGAAATAAAAATCGAAAGTTTTCAAATTGATGAATGAAGTGACTCGAATACATCAATATACCAAGGCGTAAACAAAGATATGCGTATACAAAAACACATGACGACAAATTTTTTTTTTCATAAAAACGTCTGTCTCACCTTCTAAACTATTATTTCTGACAGCATATTATGTTTCAATACAGTGGCGTACCCACAGTGAACCTTTCTTACGATGATAACATTTTAGGTGATGAAAAAT
Organism: Gonioctena quinquepunctata; assembly: GCA_018342105.1. Taxonomy (NCBI): domain Eukaryota; kingdom Metazoa; phylum Arthropoda; class Insecta; order Coleoptera; family Chrysomelidae; genus Gonioctena; species Gonioctena quinquepunctata. The sequence continues at coordinate 661,853 of JAFIRS010000051.1, read as the reverse complement.
AAAAATATCTTGATAAAACTTAGTTTTCATTGGAACTTCAACAACACTTGATCGATCCTAAATTTCAGTACACCGATGTATTTGGGATTGAATTCCCTTCAAAATGATGTGTCACAAGATAGTAGTCCCATTGAAAATTCTGAAGTAAGGGGTGCTGGGGCTGAGGGGGTTGACAACACAATGATGATGTATTGGGTGAAAGTGTTCCCCCTTGAAATAAAAATCGAAAGTTTTCAAATTGATGAATGAAGTGACTCGAATACATCAATATACCAAGGCGTAAACAAAGATATGCGTATACAAAAACACATGACGACAAATTTTTTTTTTCATAAAAACGTCTGTCTCACCTTCTAAACTATTATTTCTGACAGCATATTATGTTTCAATACAGTGGCGTACCCACAGTGAACCTTTCTTACGATGATAACATTTTAGGTGATGAAAAATAAAAATATCTTGATAAAACTTAGTTTTATTGAAACTTCAACAACACTTGATCGATCCTCAATTTCAGTACAACGATGTATTTGGGATTGAATTCCCTTCAAAATGATGTGTCACAAGATAGTAGTCCCATTGAAAATTCTGAAGTAAGGGGTGCTGGGGCTGAGGGGGTTGACAACACAATGATGATGTATTGGGTGAAAGTGTTCCCCCTTGAAATAAAAATCGAAAGTTTTCAAATTGATGAATGAAGTGACTCGAATACATCAATATACCAAGGCGTAAACAAAGATATGCGTATACAAAAACACATGACGACAAATTTTTTTTTTCATAAAAACGTCTGTCTCACCTTCTAAACTATTATTTCTGACAGCATATTATGTTTCAATACAGTGGCGTACCCACAGTGAACCTTTCTTACGATGATAACATTTTAGGTGATGAAAAATAAAAATATCTTGATAAAACTTAGTTTTATTGAAACTTCAACAACACTTGATCGATCCTCAATTTCAGTACAACGATGTATTTGGGATTGAATTCCCTTCAAAATGATGTGTCACAAGATAGTAGTCCCATTGAAAATTCTGAAGTAAGGGGTGCTGGGGCTGAGGGGGTTGACAACACAATGATGATGTATTTGGTGAAAGTGTTCCCCCTTGTAATAAAAATCGACGGGTCTGAGCAATTTTCAATTTTTTTCACGAGTTCGGAGATTAGAGGGGTGACAAGTTTTAGCTGAGACATATATATATATATATATATATATATATATATATATATATATATATATATATACATACAGTTCGTATTTTTCATGTCGTACTACTATTGGCATCTCGAAAACGGTCAATGATACGAAGTTGGTTAAATATGACAAAAGTTGCCTATTTAAGTGAACAATGAAAGGATGTTTCCAAATCGAAAATAACGCGGACCGTTTTCAAAATATACGGGGAACACCGATATGGCCCGTTTTCTTTTCTTTGCGCTTGCGCCTCTATTTTTGGGAATATGGAAATGTGTTGAGAAAACTTTCTTCTCTGTTTCAACTCTGCTTCGATGTGCTGTGCTTTGATTTTCAATACGATATTTCGTTCTTCAACTCAATTTTTTCTAATACGGGCCTGTATTTTTTTTAAATTAATTTGGCAAGTTCTCATCTTACTGAGATCAGATATGAATCTTATCTGGTTCTTGTTTCTACATTTCTACCCATAAATTCCATCATCAAGGTCCGAACAATGAAAATCCGTCCCACCGGAATACGGTCCTGATTTTACTTTTGTTCGTATTTGAGAGGGTATTTGACTTAAGTTGCGAGGAAAAAATTCAAAATCAATCTACCTTGAATCAATACTCAAACTTGAAATCAAATCGAGATTAAATCCAATGTGATGAAAAGAAAAAAGCAGAGGACTAACAAGGGACAACGATTGATACATTTACTTTAAACATTTTTTTTATGTCAAAGACCCGAGAGGCATTTTTCTTGTGGCAATAGGCAATTCTTTCGTCTATCTTTGAGTCCTATACGTATTCCCTATTTCAAATGAAAACGGAAAGTTTCAAACTTCATTTAGTATGTAGTGAGCCATGGAATAAGAGAAAGTGAATGACATATTACAAATTAAAGAATCTAAATCTGAAGGGTTGATTATTAATACGTTGAACCAGAAACTAAGGAGTTTCCTAATGATGGGAAAGTGAATATGTTGTTCATGTATTCGAGGTGTTTGAAAAAGAGCACCAGATCTCTGGCTATGTATCAAGAAATGTATCCTGAACGTCGTCAGCCTAATGCCAGAATTTTGCAAAGTATTGAAAGAAGTTTACGAGATCATGGTTCATTTGTGAATAAAAGTTGCCCTTTCACTGGAAATGGTGGTGATAATGAAATCGAATTTTTAGGTAAGTTTATTTAAAGTTTTATGTTACACATGGTAGAATGATAATTTGAATCAGGTTTCGTGGAATACAAAAAAATTAGAATGAGGAAGAATCTCTCAGAGAGATAGCGAGAAATAGTGGTATATCAACAAGAAATTTTTTGAAGAAACATATAATCAAGCCCAACAGAGTGAGAAAAGTACATAATTTGTGTTTAACAACTTCAATAAAAATGCAGAATTTTGCACATAACTACTGAGTCAGTTTCGGCAAGACGTTGAAATTTGTAGAAAAATTTTATGCCACGACGAAAGTCGGTTTACAAATAACGGATGGTTCAACAGGGATTGTCATGACCAATGGCGCCAGGAGAATGCTAATTTACATAGAGCCACTCATTTTCAAGAGAGGTTCGGCATTAATGTCTGGGTTGCTGTTTTAGATACCAAAATCATTGGTCCCTACTTTTTCGATGCTCCATCGACGGGGGAGTTGAATCTTGAGTTCCTATCGGAGATTCTAGGCGATTTTTTGAAAGATTTGCCTCTGAATGTCCTGAGGAAATATGAGTATTTCCAACACCACCGCATCGCACACGAATTTGTGAAACATTTCTCGCTAGGACCATGCCAGGAAGATGGATAGGAAACAGCGGCCCTATTAAATGACCACCGCGTTCACCCGACCTCACTCTGCTTGATTATTCGATATGGGGATTCATCAAGGACAAAGTGTTCAGTTGAAATTTTGAGAATGTGGAAGAGTTGAAAGCCATAACTCCCCGAATGCTTCAAAATTGCCACAAACATACCATTTTTAGAGAGAAAATGTTTTTGAGGAATGATGGGCGTCAATATGAAGACCTCATTAGATGTCGGTAGCGATGTCTAAAAAAATGTGTACTTGAGATATCAATTGCTGTTCTTTGTTATTCAGAAGAAAATAAATTATGGAATTTTCATTGTTCGGACTTTATGGGCAGAAATGCAGAAACAAAAACCAGATGAGATATCTAAATTCGAACCCGGTAAGATAAAAATACTTGAATTGATAAAATAAAATACAGGTCCATATTCGAAAAAATTGAGCTGAGGGTGGCACCCGGAAAAAAAAAATGTGGTATTTAAAAACAAAGCATATTGAAGCCAATTCGAAACAGAACAGAAACTTTTTTCAACACATTTCCATATTCCCAAAAATAGAGGCGCCAGTGCAAAGAAAAGAAAACGGGTCATTTCGGTTTTCCCCGTATATTCTGAAAATGGTTCGTAATATTTCAGATTTAGAAACATAATTTCATTGTTCACTAAAATAGGCAACTTTTGTCAATATAACCAACTTCGTACCATTTACCGTTTTCGAGATGACTAGTTGAGTAAAAACATCAAATTTGGAAAAACACTTTAAAAGGATATTTCTTGGGGTTGAAGTCATGAAAAACGGCCGATGAGATGAGAAAAATCTCTTTTTTAATTTGTGAAGCTTTCGAAAAATTCATTTTCATTCTCAAGACATCCGTAAAGTGAAAGAACAATGTGATAACATAGGAAACATATGATATTTGTGATTAAAATTTACCTAGTTGAGGTTAATATATAAAAGTTGCTGGTGCACTTCATTTCAAAGATGTTGCACAATTTCAAACCATATTACAGCCAACGAACTGTTATAAAGTCTATATTGGTCAAACCAGCAGGAACTTAATCGGACGCATAGCCTCTCATAAGAGTGATTGCAACCTCAGCAAAAACAGTTGTGCTTTAGCTGAACATAATATTAATTCTAATCATTTCACCGATTTCAATTATCCCACAATTTTAGCAATGGAAACCAATGATCAAAAAACGAATTTCCTTAAAATTGTCTGCATTAATAATCAACCTAATAGTAACAGTAACAGAATGTCTGATATCTCAAAACTAAGTGTCATTTATAATAATTTTCTTAAACTTGATAATAATAGATTTTCAAACATTTCTACTGTTTCAAATGGACCACCATAACCACCATAAAGTTTATGGATAACAGAACACATGAATCATCTATGACAGATGAGTACTGGCATTTGACAAATAACAGCATGCTATTCCATTTCCTCTTTCAGCCATACTTGTCAGTGTTGACTGAACCATGTGGTCTGCCAATACATCAAGCTCTTTTTTTTGTCAGTTTTCAACCGTTCTTTTCAAACAAACCAAATTTAAGTTTTTTTGAAAACCAAATTTGCTGTTATATGGTTTAAAATTGTGCAACCTCTTCAAAATGAAGTGCACCAGCAACATTTATATATTAACCTCAACTTGGTAAGTTTTCATTACAAATACCATGTGTTTCTTATGTTATCACATTGTTCTTTCACTTTACAGATGTCTTGGGAATGAAAATAGATTTCGAAAGCTTGACAAATTAAAAAAGAGTTTTTTCTTATCTCATCGGCGGTTTTTCAATGACTGCAACCCCAAGGAATATCTTTTTTAAGTGTATTTTCAAATTTGATGTTTATATATTATATATTGATATATATATATATATATATATATATATATATATATATATATATATAAACGGACTCAAATACTATTCATTACAAACTGGAAACAACTAATTTACTGGCAAATACCACGCAGGACATTGAATTATTTCTTCCTGAAAATCTATGCAATCTTCCATTATCAATGAAAATTCATTGCAAATGATTCTTTCTGATGAATAATGATAAAGTTTGAATTGTGTCAGGTTCGCCTAACAATCCATATACCTGTCTCAGGCGTTTGGCCCTTGTCAGTACAGAGTAGTCACCAGTCAGAAATCTGAAGACCTCTGGCTGAATCGGAACCCAACACAAACGAAAAGATGATCAAGGTTAATCACCGTAGGTACGCATTCAAGAGTAACGTTGAAATGGCGGTACCTAGTGACAGAAAGACAAACTCCGAAAACTATTTTCCTATGATGGGAGTGGCTGTATGCCCGACCAGGCGTATATATTGAACATGAAAGCCAAACATGTGAAGTGTAATATTAGAAAAAACGGACTCTTCACAGAAATCAATATAAATTGAAACAAGCAGAAAACAACTACTATCGTGGCAAATACCACGCCGAACATTGGATGATATCTGCCTGAAAATCGATGCAAACTTTCATTATCAATAAATAATTTCATTCATGCTTAACCGCATTTTTTTTCTATTTTAGAGTTTTTCTGAATCTTTTCCAACTTTCTTTGCAAATCCTGTGTTTGAGATGCCTTTTCAATGATTTGCTCTCAGCCTTGAACCGACGTTTGTTGAAATTTTGCAAATGTTTCTATACCATCTTGCAGTTCCAATAATTTCAGAAAATAAGTTTATATAAGCACCTCCTGGATTTGGTAAGTAGCGAGCTTTTGGCAGACCTCTTCACTTCAGACAAGTGTTGGAACTTCAAGCAGGTTTGAGATACGACTGGTTGAATTGATACATTACCTACATAGTAATCGCAGTGTGGGTGGTTATGGCCGACTTGAATTCCTGCATATTCAGATGGATTGAGAGTTATCATCATCAGACTTCTAGGTTGCAGGTATGATTGTAGGCAATCTAAGTCAATACCAAGGATTACAAAGTAATCAGATATCATCGTCTTTGGATTGTGAGTCCGATATGTCAAAAAGATGAAGGGTGATTGACCCTCGTTGTATAATAGTACAATGTGTATCGTAGTATGAGTCGGTCGTTAGTAACTTTTTGCTGGTAAGAATAATAATAATAATAATAATAATTTATTTGCCGTAAGAACAGTACATTCATTATAGATACTACATATATTACATTTTATGCACACTGCAAATAAAAAACGTGATACACTAAAGGCTTAGCCTTGAAAGTGGTTTCACATGGTTACCGCATTGTATAAAGCAAAAAAATTAAAATAAACTCATAATATACCCTATTGAGTGAATGCCAACGTAGCAGTAGAGTGAATAATCAATGAACTAACAAAATTGAAGAATAACTAACTAACAAAGTACAAGTAACAGTAACAAATTAGTAACAAAATAGAGACATCGTAGAACAATCGGTTTTATGTATTATAAAAATAAACATTAACATTTAAAATTCAAAAGTTTGAAAGTGGATTGATTTTCCATTTCTTGATATTAAAATCCATGTGTACAAGGAGTGCGATCAGTTCAGAAATAATATGTATTATTAACATCCACAAATTGATGCACCTGCAGTCGTGGAAGACTTCTAATCCATTTCTTTATTTTTGATTTGAATGTGAATATTGATAGGATTGATTTAATTTCTGATGGTATAACATTGTAGAACCTAGGAGCTAAATATGAAAAACATCTTTGGAACGTGTTTTTTTCCGCTCGGGGAATAATCGATTTTTTTTTTTTTAAATTTAATTGTTATCAAAAATATTTGACTCTTGGAATAGTTCGTTAGTTTGGTAGAGAAAAGGTTTTTTCATTACAACTTTTATTATCCATTTCTGGATTTTTTGTAGGTGTGCAATGTGATTATTTGTGGCAGCTCCCCATGCTATTAGTCCATATCTAATATGAGTTTCAGCAAGGGCAAAGTATAATATTTTCATTTGTTCAAAAGTAATTATTTGAGACAGGTATTTGAATTTATATAGTGTAAACCTAAGTTTCTTCAATACATGGCTTATTTATGTGTCCCATTTCAGATGTCTGTCTAACTATATACCTAGGTATTTGCAGTAATGTTTTGTATGAATTGTTGTGGACTTGTTGCCAATAGAAAAAGTGAGACTATCGTACCCTGGTAGATGTCTGGAATAGGAAGTAAAGGGTAAAAAAATGGTTTTATTGAAATTAACTGTCAGTAATCGATTATTGAGCCAGTTGATTATTTTAATGAAATCTCTTTCACATTTTATTTTAAGGGTATCCCAACTACTCGCAGTATATATGATTGCTGTGTCGTCAGCAAAACTCAAGATATCACCTTCACTATTAATATTCAGTAAATCATTTGTATATATATATATATATATATATATTGAAGAGTATCGGCCCGAGAACTGATCCCTGCGGAACTCCATAGGTAACATTTGCAGCAGAGCTCATTTCATCACCAATTTTAACATATTGATGTCTGTCTTCCAAATAACTTTTGAATAGTTGGTATGCAGTTCCTCGGAAGCCAACACTCTCCAACACACCTAATAACTGAGTGTGACTGACTGTGTCAAATGCTTTTTTGAGGTCGACAAATACACCGAGTGTTGGTGTCTTGGCATCAACATTTTTAGATATTTTCGATGTTAGGTATGCTATTGCATCTTCAGTAGATTTTTTTTCCGTGAAACCGAACTGTTTGGTTGATAATAATTTATACTTCTCCAGGAATCCTATCATGCGTTTCTTGATGAGTTTTTCTATTATTTTCGCTAGAGTTGACAGAATTGAAATGGGGCGATAGTTCTCCATATCAAGTTCGTCACCATTTTTATATAGTGGCTTAACTACTGCTGACTTCAGGGCTCCCGGGAAATGTCCCGTTTCAAAGCACTTATTGATAAGGTAAGTGAGTGGTGTAATAATGATGTGTGATACGTTCATTAGAATACTTTTAGTTATACCGTCTAGACCGGGAGCCTTTCTATCTTTCAATGACTTGAGAATTTCCATCACTTCATTTTCGTTGGTTTCGGTTAGATAAAATGAATTTTCCAATTTGCTGGAAATTCTTGGTTCTTCCACATTGGTATTATTGATTATTTCATTTGCTAAGTTTCTCCCAATTTCAGAGAAGTATTCATTGAATTTTTCGGCAATCTCTACTTCTTGGCAAATAATATTTCCTTTTGGTCCTCTGATTTCAGTTATGTTTTTATTTTCCTTTTCAGTTTTTGTTATTACACTTACGCATTTCCATAGGCCTGTTGTATTATTTTTATGTTTGAAAATTTGATGTTGGTAGTAATTTAGTTTGGCGGATTTAATAAGATCATTTAATTTATTTCTGAATTTTTTGTACTCATTTTTTTTATCTATGTAATACCTGAATCCATTTGAGAAGTGGCCCACGTATGGTTCAGGCATTTCATAAAATTGGTTGCCGAGGATCCACCTGAGAATTCGATTACCTATTGCCAAAATATTTTAGCATATTTGAGATATTTGTATGGTAGGTCATAGACGTAATTGAATGAAAGATGTATACAGTGCTCGTCTGAAGTCCCTTCCCCCCTACTAATTTTTGAACCACCGGTTATATCGCAACGAAATTTGAAGGGCCCTAATAAGAGATGAAAACCTACTTTTTGATGGATATAATCACAGCTAAAAGTTTCAAAATGGCGGCTGAGCGCCATCTTCAATATTTTTTTTAATAGAATAGTATATGATTTTATTTTTGAAATCTGCTCATAATTCTCGACAGTTTTCTCCAATACTCCTGAATTCAATTGTTTTCGAAATATTAACGTTTTAAAAGTGACATTTTGGTCATTTCAAACCCAACCAAAAACACTAATGTTGCTTTCAATCAAGTTTGCATTGGAAAAAATCGTTGTCGCGGTAACATCTTGTATACTGTCAAACTGACCTGCTACCTGTCAAATAGTCCGTTCAGCGCCCAAATCCTTTTATGAAAAGTGTGCTCATGGCTCGTAGTTTGGACGATAAATTTGAAGAAGTTTTTATTTGGAGAAGCTGGAAGAAATTATCATCTAGCAGTCCGTATGTTTAATGATAGATTTCCCGAGAATCCCTTTTCTAGGTCATATTTGCGCAAACTTTTGAATGAGCTCCATGCAACTGGTACGCTGAAAGATGCTTCAAGATCAGGAAGACCGCGTCTTTCAAAAGAAAAAAAGGTAGAAATTGTTGCTGAAATGGTAATCAATCCGACTCAGTCGACGTCTGCAGTTGCTGAATCCTGTGGAGTAAGTTCAAATAGTGTCCAAAGAGTCCTGAAAAAAGAAAAGTTTCATGCCTAAAAAATTAAAATCCTGCATGCTCTAACGGAGTATGATCCAGACCGGAGGGTTGAATTTTGTTAGTGGTTAACAAGAACAATTGAAGGAGAACGGGGCTTCCTAAAACATGTATGTTTCGCAGACGAATGGACATTTTTTCTTAATGGAAAAGTCAACAAACAGAATGTCCGAAACTAATCCGCATATTTTTAGAGAGGGACATACCCAGTATCCTAAAAAGGTGAATGTTTTGGGCGAGGATTTTGGGCAATCGCGTTGTTGGACCGATTTTCATCAGAGGCAATCTCACAGGAGTTCTTTACAGAAATCTTTTAGAAACTGAAATTGAACCTCGAAGAAGACAAATTGTATTAAACAATCAGGCAGAGTTTGAAAATCGTGAAATCATATTCCAGCAGGACCTCCCCATTTCGATCGCATAGCTAGAGAAATCCTCGATACAAACATTCCTGGGCGATGGATAGGTCGCAGGGGAAGTACAGAATGGCCACCAAGATCTCCGTATCTTACACCTCTAGATTTTTTCCTTTGGAGGTATCTGAAGTCAAAAATGTACGTCACTGAATGCTAAACAATAGGAGAGTTGGAACGCAGAATGATAGATACATGGGAAGAAATAGATGAACAGACTTTCATCAACGTCAGAGAAGCTATTTATAATAGGGCACTTTATTGTCAAGATTTAGGAGGGGGCCACATTGAACACCTGATGAAATAATTGTTGGGGTTGAATAAAAGTGTTATTCAAAAATGAATTAGAATTTTTTAGCATACTATTTTGTTTGATTGTGAACTTACAGCGGTAAGCGGTACTGTTTATCCTCAATGAACTCTCTTTACGCCTCTTATTAGTCGAATTCATTAAGAGATTCAACTACAAATTAATAACAACTTTCAGTTAGCGAAATATCTTACCGGAAGTGACCAAAATCCATACTTCATTTCAAACCGGAATGTCACTATTCAAACATTAATATTTCGAAAACAATTGTATTTAGGAGTAAAGTGTATTGGAGAAAACTGTTGAGAATTATGAGCAGACCTCGAAAATGGAATAATATAGTGTTCTATTTTTTTATGAAAAAATAGGTTTTTATCTCCTATTCAAGCCCTCCAAATTTCGTTGCGATATACCACGTGGTTCAAAATTTAGTAGGGGGGGGACGGACTTCAGACGGGCACTATATATATATATATATATATTTTCTTCAAATTCTCGGAATAAAGGTCTGATTCAGTCAATTCATATAATTTTCCTTAACGACGTTTCGACATGGTATTTGTCATCATCAGGTTAAAACACTAAAATTAAAAATATGGAGTTTGAGACATTTAACTTAACACAATATTGAAATGTATGCACTAAAATAATTCTTGAAAAACATATGGTTCGAAATATAACATGTTATTTAACTCAATATAAATATTTGTAACATTTATGAGTATTCACTTACAAATTATTTTATTTGAGTTTTCTTGAAAACTTTTTTCATGCATGTTTATCCTCTTCATAAGTAGGTACATGGGAATGTTTATATTGAGTTCTAATATATGGGCCGGACTGTATTTTTTTGGCAGCATGTAAAGATCAGTTTTCATTATGATTACTTTAAACGAAGTTAAAAGAGGTTGTTATAAATCTGGCTTAAGTTTTTGATATCATTTCTATTGTTAATGCTATTGGGGTCTTTTTTAATATGTATCTTTTTTAATATGTATCATTTCATGCAAATATCTGAATACAAAGAAAAACTAGAAAATTTGCTAATGGATAAAACCACATATAGAAAAGAGAGATTCAACCCCACAGAAAAACTTCAAGCGAAAGTTAATAAATTAGTAAATAATTGGTTCTCGTCAACCCTTATAGATCAGGTAACAAAAAACAAACTCAATATACACAACGCCCAACCTCCAACAATATACGGGTTGCCCAAATTACACAAAACTGAATTCCCTTCGCCCTATTTGTCAGCAATATTCAATCTGCACTTACAATTTATCAAAATTCCTCTCAGAAATTCTTTCAAATGTTATTGGAAAAATGATTACTATGTGAAAACTCCTGGGAATTTGTGGAATTTATCCCAATATAACAGTTCCACAAAATCATATAATAATCTCTCTAGATATAGTTTCTTTATATACAAATATAGATACAAAATTAGCGATAGAGATCATAAAGAGAAAATGGCATGAAATACAAAATCACACAACACTAACCTTGGAAGAGTTTTTGAAAGGAATTGAACTATGTTTAACCTCAACATACTTTCAATATGAAAATAAATACTACTCACAAATATTCGAATTGCAATGGATCTCCAATTGCTGCAACAGTAGCAAATCTGGTTATGGAGTATGTTGAAGAAAAAATCATCAAATCACTAACATTCAAACCAATATTCTTCAAACGATATGTAGACGATTGTTTAACCTGTATCCCTATTGACAAAGTTGATGAAATTCTAGAAAAATTTAATAAATATCATCCTAGATTGAAATTTACAATAGAAAAAGAAATAGAAAAACAAATAAACTTTCTCGACACAACAATAATACACGACAATACTGGAAAATTTTCACAAACTGGTTTATTAAACCAAATGCATCAAATCGTTACACTAACTATTTGTCAAACGCACCCTCAGTTACACAAAAAAAATGTTATTCAAAATTTAACAGACAGAGCTATAAAGCTTGCTCACCCAAAATTCAGGAAAAATAATATAGAAATAATTAAGAATATATTGAAAGAAAATAATTATCCCAGCCACTTTGCAGAAAAAACAATAAAAAAACGAATACATGCGATCTACAATAAAAATGATAATGAAGTTAAGGAAACAACAACATACATACCTTTACCATACATAGACAAACTATCGAATAAAATTAATAAAACAATGGAAAAACACAACATAACTATTGCACATCGACTGAAAAATACGAACAAAACCATTTATTCAAAATTAAAACCAGAAATACCAAAACAAACAAACTCATACAGTATATAGAATACCATGTAAAGACTGTCAAAGTACCTATATAGGTCAAACAAAACAATATTTGCAGAAACGAGTACAAGCCCACAAATATTCAAAACCGACATTACAGCCTTATCAAAACACGAAAAGAAAATCAACATAAGTTTAACACCAACAACGTTGAAATTTTGACCAAAGAAAGGAATCCAAGAGTAAGAACATTCCTTGAAATGATACATATTAAAAGACCCCAATAGCATTAACAATAGAAATGATATCAAAACTTAAGCCAGATTTATAACAACCTCTTTAACTTCGTTTAAAGTAATCATAATGAAAACTGATCTTTACATGCTGCCAAAAAAATACAGTCCGGCCCATATATTAGAACTCAATATAAACATTCCCATGTACCTACTTATGAAGAGGATAAACATGCATGAAAAAATAAACAAACCATTCCCGATCACTTCGACGCAGGTCACACTCCCACAATAACCTTCGTTCATGTGAACGCAAAACTCAAATAAAATAATTTGTAAGTGAATACTCATAAATGTTACAAATATTTATATTGAGTTAAATAACATGTTATATTTCGAACCATATGTTTTTCAAGAATTATTTTAGTGCATACATTTCAATATTGTGTTAAGTTAAATGTCTCAAACTCCATATTTTTAATTTTAGTGTTTTAACCTGATGATGACAAATACCATGTCGAAACGTCGTTAAGGAAAATTATATGAATTGACTGAATCAGACCTTTATTCCGAGAATTTGAAGAAAATATATATGTGGTCAAGAAACTAAAGAAAAAATATATTCGGCTGGGAACTAGATACTGCCAAAAAATGGATGGATATTTTACAACGATGGAAAATAGAATAGGAAGGAACAACACCAAATTGCTGAAAGATTACTCAAACACAAACAAGAAAATTGCAGCAGAGATAAATAGAAGAATTTTTCTGGTAAGATGTAAAGATCAGAAACTAATACCAAATTTTTAAAATAAATAATAAACTCAAATTCAAGCATGTAGACTTTAAACAAAAATATGAGCATATTTTAGTACATTTCTACATTAAACTCATCCAAATTTGCATCAATGAATGCTATAGAAACATTTCTAATTTAAATATAAACATTGAACATATCAAATATAAATTATCACAAAACGTTTGTCCTGATATACTAAATAGTTTTTCGAAAATCAACAACTTTACTACGAACGATTTTTCCAAACACTGAAAGAAAAACAGAAAGAAAAATTGAAAACTTACAAACAAAAAAATAAATCTTCTCAAAAATAGAACTTAATGAAAATTGGATAGAAAACCTAACTGACACAAATATTCCTGAAGACATTTTATATACCTTGAGTCTTGGTCAAAATTTCAACTACGAAAATAGGAAATCCCTACAGAATCGATGATTGCGAGTTTAGAATCTGGAATTACCTATCAAACGAGCGAAAATCAGAATGAAATCAGACACAAAATCAATAACATCATTAACAACTTCAAAACCAATTTTGAAAAACTAAATATCTTCAACAAACTTTAATAAAAACTAAAACTTTTTTAAAGGAAAATACCGAATTACTTATACTCAGGGCTGATAAAACTAACAAAACAGTAATTATGCAAATATCTGAATACAAAGAAAAACTAGAAAATTTGCTAATGGATAAAACCACATATAGAAAAGAGAGATTCAACCCCACAGAAAAACTTCAAGCGAAAGTTAATAAATTAGTAAATAATTGGTTCTCGTCAACCCTTATAGATCAGGTAACAAAAAACAAACTCAATATACACAACGCCCAACCTCCAACAATATACGGGTTGCCCAAATTAACAAAACTGAATTCCCTTCGCCCTATTGTCAGCAATATTCAATCTGCCACTTACAATTTATCAAAATTCCTCTCAGAAATTCTTTCAAATGTTATTGGAAAAAATGATTACTATGTGAAAAACTCCTGGGAATTTGTGGAATTTATCCGCAATATAACAGTTCCACAAAATCATATAATAATCTCTCTAGATATAGTTTCTTTATATACAAATATAGATACAAAATTAGCGATAGAGATCATAAGAGAAAAATGGCATGAAATACAAAATCACACAACACTAACCTTGGAAGAGTTTTTGAAAGGAATTGAACTATGTTTAACCTCAACATACTTTCAATATGAAAATAAATACTACTCTACAAATATTCGGAATTGCAATGGGATTCCAATTGCTGCAACAGTAGCAAATCTGGTTATGGAGTATGTTGAAGAAAAAATCATCAAATCACTAACATTCAAACCAATATTCTTCAAACGATATGTAGACGATTGTTTAACCTGTATCCCTATTGACAAAGTTGATGAAATTCTAGAAAAATTTAATAAATATCATCCTAGATTGAAATTTACAATAGAAAAAGAAATAGAAAAACAAATAAACTTTCTCGACACAACAATAATACACGACAATACTGGAAAAATTTTCACAAACTGGTTTATTAAACCAAATGCATCAAATCGTTACACTAACTATTTGTCAAACGCACCCCTCAGTTACAAAAAAAATGTTATTCAAAATTTAACAGACAGAGCTATAAAGCTTGCTCACCCAAAATTCAGGAAAAATAATATAGAAATAATCAAGAATATATTGAAAGCCAAAAAAATAATTAAAACATAACCCCAGCCACTTTGCAGAAAAAACAATAAAAAAACGAATACATGCGATCTACAATAAAAATTAAAACCAGAAATACCAAAAACAAACAAACTCATACAGTATATAGAATACCATGTAAAGACTGTCAAAGTACCTATATAGGTCAAACAAAACAATATTTGCAGAAACGAGTACAAGCCCACAAATATTCAAAAACCGACATTACAGCCTTATCAAAACACGAAAAAGAAAATCAACATAAGTTTAACACCAACAACGTTGAAATTTTGACCAAAGAAAGGAATCCAAGAGTAAGAACATTCCTTGAAATGATACATATTAAAAAAGACCCCAATAGCATTAACAATAGAAATGATATCAAAACTTAAGCCAGATTTATAACAACCTCTTTTAACTTCGTTTAAAGTAATCATAATGAAAACTGATCTTACATGCTGCCAAAAAATACAGTCCGGCCCATATATTAGAACTCAATATAAACATTCCCATGTACCTACTTATGAAGAGGATAAACATGCATGAAAAATAAACAAACCATTCCCGATCACTTCGACGCAGGTCACACTCCCACAATAACCTTCGTTCAATGAACGCAAAACTCAAATAAAATAATTTGTAAGTGAATACTCATAAATGTTACAAATATTTATATTGAGTTAAATAACATGTTATATTTCGAACCATATGTTTTCAAGAATTATTTTAGTGCATACATTTCAATATTGTGTTAAGTTAAATGTCTCAAACTCCATATTTTTAATTTTAGTGTTTTAACCTGATGATGACAAATACCATGTCGAAACGTCGTTAAGGAAAATTATATGAATTGACTGAATCAGACCTTTATTCCGAGAATTTGAAGAAAATATATATGTGGTCAAGAAACTAAAGAAAAAATATATATATATATATATATATATATATATATATATATATATATATGTATATATATATTTATATTATATATATAGATATATATATATATATATATATATATATATATATATATATATATATATATATATATATATATATATATATATATATATATTATATATATATATATATATATATATATATATATATTTATATCTATATATACAAAATATGAGTGAGATGCATTAGGTATGGTTGACCCCGTCTCCCTTTGCCGTGTCGGCCAATTTATAGTTATATAACTATTGGGAATGTTTGTTGTTTATAGCAAATAGTAACTGTCTGTTAGAAAAATGGATTCCACCTTTATACATTCCTAGAAGGAAATAACATTCATGCAGAAACTTGAGTCATAAATTGTTGAATTCCAATAGCAAATCACTCTGTATGTAGTAAGTTCAAGATCTCATACAGAACTGTAGAATCATCCCCGCATTTCTTCGTAAGAATAAATTGTGTTGACATATTTATCTTTCACACGAACTAGGCATTTATCATGAAGTTAGTATTCATCAAACGGCAAGAAGGCAATTAGCACTATAAACATGTTTCGATTATTTATCTCTATAAAATTTCAAGCTATTTGTCCGGTTGATAAAATACTTGCGGACTGATATTTTCGATTCAATCAATATCAATGTGTTAAGAGATGAATGAGGTCATGAAATGTCATTATTTTTTTCTGTACCTGTTGCAAATTTAATTATTGTGGGTTTATTTATATGCAATACTTTCATACATGTTTGGATGTTGAATGAACATATGGTTTGATGAGTGTGCTTCGATTGCCCAAATTGCTGGATTTACGTCGAATTGAATGAGAAATATCACTATTTCCACGAAAACTATCATAATTTCAACAAACTTCACCTGCACCCTGTCCATGTGCTTTGGAATAGTGTTCCTATAAAAAAATGTTCCATCAATCACTGATAACACAAGTTATACAGAAACAAACTCACACTTCTCAGATTAGAAATAAATGGAGCAATTGTTGAGTCTTAGAAGTCATAAAATGGAAAGTACCATCCCTACAGATGATGATTATTGTTTCCATATTTCGGATATTATAGCGAAACATACAGTGAAAGGATTGTTTATAATAATTCTCACAACCACTTTACCGCAATGACTTTCTCATTTATACATTACGAAAACAAAAGAGGAGTGAATTCCAAGAAACGGAGAGTTCAATTTGCAATCAATATATCTGAAGCAATATGCCACATAAATCACTGTTGCATAAATATCTACATACTTGTCTTCGTTCGAGACTATAGCGTTGAAAAGGCCTTTTTCGAATGCATAATTGCAATCCGTTTTCACTGTCACATAAGTCTCTTCTCAATGGGTAATTGCGCAGCACCGATTTCAATAATTCTCCAGCAGAGATGTGGCTATAATCTGGATGGATTGCCCATTTGGATCAGATAGGGTTGGACAACAGGAGAACCAATCCAGAAAACACGAGCGTTTTGAGATGAATCGCTATGATACTTACAAGAGTCTCCGTCATCTTTGTTTACTTGTTATATGGGGTGTTGTCTGGATCGTGCATTCAGTATATCACAATTTCGACTTACGAAAAGTTTTTTCAAGTGAGAGTTACGAATCATATACAAAATATTCGTTGATATTCAATTCTCAGATAATGGAATTCTGATAATCGTGAGGATCATCAGCTGAAATATTCTTTTCATTCTATTTCAACATGAAGTCATAATTGCATCACAGAATGAGTGCAGATCATCTTGATACTATGATTTCTACTTTAGTACCGATGCTCCTTTCGAAGCATTTTCGAAGTTTTCCCTATATTACTTCTGGTACACGACCAAGATACGTTGTGTATGCATTTTTATAGTTTCATGTTTCATTTCGTGAATCATTTACGCTGCCTTTGTGTCAAAATTCATAAAATAAAAATGGCGTCTCCAAGATGGCCATTATGACCGATTCTATTCAAAATTGGTATGTGGGGGTTCTCAGGGTCGAAAATTATGAATTTTCAGGGTCAAAATTCACAAATTCAGGATGGTGGCTCTAAGACGACGGACAAGTTTATCAATTATGGTCCGATTCGATGCTGGGCCGTATTGTATCAGAATGAACAATGTCAAAACATAACACGGTCAGAAAGTAACAACGTCAAAACATAACAGGAGTAGAATCGAAAAACGTCAAAAACGCATTTCATCAGAATTAACAACAGCAGAAAGAACTTCATCAGAATGAATTCGTATCAGAACTGGACATTATCAGAAACTAGCATTGTCAGAAACGGACATTATCAGAACGTACTTTTATCAGAACTGAACTTTATCAGAACTATCACAATCAGAACCGGACATCATCAGAAACGAACATTGTCAGAACCGGACATTATCAGAACGAACTTCTGTCAGAACTGAACATCATCAGAATTAACACAATCAGAACCGGACATCATCAGAATCGAACATTGATTGTCAAAACCGGACATTATCAGAACCATACATTATCAGAACCTCACATTGTCAGAACAGTACATCATCAGAAACGGACAATATCAGAATCAATAAGCATTCTCATTCGGAATTCAAACGACAAACATTTGTTACACTTCGTCATAGATGGTGTTATTTCTTCAATAAATCAGAAAATGATTCATCAAAACCGGACATTATCAGAACCATACATTATCAGAACCTCACATTGTCAGAACAGTACATCATCAGAAACGGACAATATCAGAATCAATAAGCATTCTCATTCGGAATTCAAACGACAAACATTTGTTACACTTCGTCATAAATGGTGTTATTTCTTCAATAAATCAGAAAATGATTCATCATAACTGTGGTACAGGGAATTCATTGTCAAATCACATTCGATATTTCGCATATAGCATCATTGCGTCGGTTTGATCATTTGAAGCGACTTTTTTTGGTCAGAAACACAATTTTTGTTGTGGAAGGTGCGTTAGAGTAAACAGTTGAAGTTTGTGCTGAACATACGTGTGAATATCTAGTTAGTTTTAGAATCGAAACGATACAGTGTTGCAAAAAAAGGAACTTACCAAAAAATTAAGCAGCGGATATATATTTCAAAATTTGTATAAGTAGGTTTTTAGAATGATTGAATACAAATATATGCGATTGTTTATGATATCGATGACCTCTCCCGTTTCAAACGACCCAGACATTCCCTTGAATGATGAGTCTATCTAATAGTCGTACTAAAATTAATTGGAGTGTCGTTAGTTGTTTAAAATTCCAGTTTTTCTCAAAACCAGCCAGGGAGCCCTGAACTGTTTTTGAGGACACTGCTCCGCGCTCCGATTTTGGAACTATATATTCACACGTATTTGTATGCGAAATATTAATTACCAGAATAGGTAGTCTGCTTCATATCACGACAATGGTGGGTTGCACCAAAAAATATAATGAACTTTATATGTAGAAAGTTGAGAAAATTTAAAAAAAAATTATTCGCCTTGATTGGCCTCTCATATACGTGGCTTTACAATGATTTTTCCACACCATTTCTGATTTATTGAAGAGGTAACAACATCTTCGGACGATTACTGATTCTGATATTGTGCGGTTCTGATGATGTACGGTTCTGATGATGTACGGTTCTGATAATATACGATTATGATAATATACGATTCTGATAATGTGCACTTCTGATAATGTCCGGTTCTGACTCTGTTCATTTCTGATGATATATGGTTCTGATAATGTGCTCTTCTGATGATGTCCTGTTCTGACTATGTTCGTTTCTGACAAAGTTATATTCTGCTATTGTTAGATTCTGATGATGTTATGTTTTGTCATTGTACGTTTCTGATGATTTCCGATTCTGATGGGAGTTCTTTCTGATGTTAATTCTGATCGATTGCGTTTCTGATGTTTTCCGATTCTGATACTGTTTTGTTTTGACGTTGTTATTTCTTAGCTTTGTGCGTTCTGATAGTTGCGTAGATTTGCCTGTTTATTTTTTATTAATTTCTGTATTATTTTTGATAGGGTTGGGATTAGTGATAGTGCTCTGTAGTTATTGATAACTGATATAGTCGCTTGATAGGACCAATAATAGGGAAAATAAGCTTGAGACTTTCAATAGTATTGATTATTTCACTGTTGGTTGGTGGAAAAATGGTACATTGTATGATTCAAAGCGGAAATATTGTACTGAAATTAGATAGATTTCTCAATTTCACTCTTACAATTGTCACTCAGATCACTGTAAAAATTACTAAATTCATCAGCCATCATTTTTTCATCTGTCAATTTCATTTTTTCGTGATATGATATTTGTAGTTCTTGTTTCACTTTTACTTTTTCCAGTTATATTATTCACCCACATCTACAACCGTTTTGATGATTCTTTGTTACCATAAATTTGTTTTTGAAAATAATCCTCTTCCTTCTGTACCTAGTTATTGAGTTCATTTTTATAGTATTTATATTCCATTTCTAAAAAGATATTGTTCGGATCTTTTCGTAATTTGTGGCATAATCCAGGGCTTTCTGATTATATATTTTGAGGATATTTTCACGCCAGTAGTTCAGTTTTTAAAGTGATTGTTCAAAGTTACAATCCATAAATCAATTTGACACACGTATTTTGTATTTTTCGTGTAC
Organism: Gonioctena quinquepunctata; assembly: GCA_018342105.1. Taxonomy (NCBI): domain Eukaryota; kingdom Metazoa; phylum Arthropoda; class Insecta; order Coleoptera; family Chrysomelidae; genus Gonioctena; species Gonioctena quinquepunctata. The sequence continues at coordinate 641,291 of JAFIRS010000051.1, read as the reverse complement.
GTGTCAGACAAGAGCCATGAGTTGGGTCGTACCAAGGATTCTGATAATATGATTCTAGTCCGTGGATTCAGGTTATGTTTACATCCAAACAAGATTTTCAGTTTACCGAAAGATTTTTTAGTCATATGATCATTATGTGCTGTATAACAAAAAATTAAACCGACGAAAACAGAAACTGAAAAGTAAAAAATAAACATTCTAATTAATAACTAATCTCCCAAACTAATGTATGTAACTAATTTTGAATCGGCGCCAAACAAACAAACAACGAAGATTATTGAATTTCTCTGATTTATGAGCTCGGCTGTCCATTCTGTTGTGTGATATCAACATAGAAATTTTTCGAAAGTGACGTATTTATAAAAAAAACTGGGACCCAGAATGCTTCCTTGAGGGACTCCGCAATTTTAACCCTCTGTAAGTTTGGCTTATTTCCAAATGACATGAGATGGCACATATATTGCGTCAAATCTATTTTTTTACAGTTAGGTTACTTCGCACTAATAATGCTACGCCACCTACCTGAAATATGTCTACAGTATAACTACTCCTTTTCAATTCCGACTAGATTATTTTTATGTATGTCCAACAGTATAGTTGCGCATGAATTATCAATGGAGATATAAACATTAAATAAAGGACTATTTTGGAAACGGATTTTCTGTAATAGAACTTAATTTTAATCTTGACATAATGAAAAAAGTACAATTTATTATTCTGATTCAAACGGTCATGTTGTGGATAAACTGCAATGGATCATGATGTTTTCATTTTCTTTGAATATAAAAATTGATTGAGTCATGCCATTTTATTTGTTAGAATTATTTTTACGTTGAATGAGATCTTGACATGAACGGATGGATTTTCCACTTGAAAAGGCCCGCTTGGAAAATTTCGAGACATTATTCGGTTACGCCCCGTTCCCAATGTGCGAGAAAGTTGGCATTCCCCACCCATTTTGTCACCATTTTGAAATTTCGACGAAAATAGTTGTATAATCAACCGTCATGACCATAACGAAATGCAGCAACCGAATACGCTGATGTAATTATCCACCCTGGGAATTAAAATATTCAATTAAGTGTAAAGCAAAACAAATTGGACTTAATAGCCGTTTAAAATATTTGAGTGTCGAACGATTCCGGGTTTTTGCAGGCATTGCTCGGACTCAAAACGAGCTATATGTGGTTTCTTTCCCAAGCCCTGCCGAAAAGAAACGCTTGAGAACAAGTCAAGTATTCAGTGATTGTGTACAGGGACGGATACATTTGTTTTTAGCAAAGGATAATAACGCAAAATATGCTTTCGAAGAAGATACGTTCATGATAGAAACTTGTATCGGCAATCTAATTGAAATTTTGTTATTTTAGAAATCCATTTAATAAAATATTTTGGAAAAATACATCTTTTCAATTAGAAATAATTTCATTATAATTATTTTTATGCATGAAATTAATGGCAATTGCGTTAACTCATTTGTTTTCTTCAACAAAGTTTTCTTGAATGAAAATTGTCTTTAGGAGCAATTATTTATCGGATTGGCATAGTTGTCAATCGAAAAATATTCTTGGAATGGGATGTTCAACCAGGGTGTGTGCGAGCTTTTTTTCCATCCAAGCTAACGACTTTATTTCAAACGTATAACTTTTTTTGTTATTTTATTTGCAAAAAAAACTCCAGGAGTGTATGAGGGTTTCTTTCAGAATTACTTTTCCAAATTCAAGGTAGTTGGAAAGAAAAAAAGAAGAATTGGTTCTACTGCAAAAAAAGGCGCCAGGAATAATGAATAACTAAACTTGTTCGCACACCATTCCAAAGGACCTCGAACCGCACAATGGTAAATTGGCTTTCGGTGAATTTGTTCGAATTTTTTATATATTGCAGAACTCGGGATGCTGATCAAATGTCTTCATTGCACCACCGCTCTAAATTCAACAGTTATTATATAGGGTGTTGAAGATAACTTTTCCAAAATTTCAAATGGCCAATGTGAAGAGACTTTTTCGAATATTCAAACCAAATCGAGTATGCATCGATTGTTCATACGGTCGAATTGAATACACTATAGAGAACAATGATACCTGCACGTACATTCGATATACAGGGTGAGTCCAAAGATAGCAAGTTTTTCAGTGATTTCCAAAAAATTGAGCGGTGGAATTTCATGCATTCTTAGATATTTTGTAGGATACCAATATCAATTGCGATTGATGATATCAGCATCTCCTGAATTAAACTGACATATCTATTATGTATTTATCATGAAACTGCACCAGTCCTGCTTATTGATATATCCAAATGCCTGAATTTCCGGAAAAGTTGGTTAGAAGCTCGATCGTTCACGGTGAAAGTTCACTCTGCAGATACATAAAATATACAGAGTGGATGATAAACGAGTGTCCTTTACTGATAATTTCCTTGAAGTAGTTATGATTGACATTGATGTCATTGAAGCATTTTCGGAAATATATTCTGGTCGACACTCATCTGTCGAAAGATTTTGAACAATATTAATAATAAATAATAAATAAAGTACTTCATCTAGTGCGATTAGTAGAGAAACTCGAATGATGGTAGAAGAATCTCGAGGAATATTGCAAATAATTAGAACAGAAACATTGATTCACAACAAAATAGGAAACGAAATATGATCATATTCCATTAAAGAGACGTACCTATATGGAATGTATAGGGGTTGCTAATGAAGAACGACAGAAAATCCAGGATTTTTCAAGTTTCAGGGTTCAGATGATATCCTGTTGGAAACCTTGGGCTCACCGCCGGACAACTATCAATTGATTTCGATTGATAATGTATTATATTACCCACTTCAATATTAAAACTGTAGAATGCTTTGAACGAAAAAACAATAAATAGCAGGGTATCAATGAACTAAAATGAATGATGACATGAACAACGTACAGAAGAGGATGATAGAGTCAGAACAGCTGATACACTTGACCCCCTCTATGTTCAGCATCCTCTATAAGGCTGAGAAGGGCATTTGATGGATACCTTATATACTGTTCATGACGTGCGTAGCCAAGGTACCAGGTGCACAAGGGCCACAAGGGCACAACATCCAAGGGTCCCGGCTCCAGTTTTACAAGTGAAATAATATCCAAATATAACATAGTCAACACTATTGATTTGTTCAATATTCTCTACATTTGCTTCGAATGCTATGAATAATTGATATTTGGTGGCATTACGGAATCTTGAATGAACTATTATTCGTAAAAATCCACGCTCATTCGGATTTGCATTTATTTTTTTATAACAATCTATTTCTGTGTATTGTTTCGAAAGCTCTCTGAAGATCCAGAAATACTGCAACAGTAGTCTCATTTTTTTCTAGGCATATTTTCCGAACATCGAGTACACACTGAACTGCAATTTCACAACTATGTTTATTTCTAAACCCTGATTGGTATCTACTTAACAGTTTATTATTTTCAAGATAATCTGCTAATTGGTTATAGACTGCTTTTTCAATTATTTTTTCAATTGCGCTCAACATGTTTACTGGTCTTAGATCCGAGGCTTTATTAGAGTTTGCTTTTTTCGGAACAGGAATGATTGTAGAAATCTTCAGGTCAACTGGTACCTCCCCTGTTAGTAATGAAGTATTAATGAGGATTAGTAATGGTTCTGCAAGGTTATTGAAACATTTTTTTTAAAAGGCAACATTAATAAAATCCTTAAGAGAACCATAACCTCATTATGCCACGTTGTAATCCAATCGCCCTAGAGAAGAAATAATCAGTTGACAAAAATAATTTCCTAAGTTAGATTGATTATTTCGGAAAATACCTTGTCTTCAATTACTCTCCTAGTGCTCTCTTTCATGGTTCGATCAGGAAAAGGAAAAGATTCACCGCTCACCAGCCAAAAATCCGATTCTTGTTTCTTCTCATTCACTTCTCCAGTTTTTTTTCAACTTGGTCTGTTCGTTGGTTTAACTAAATCACTCGCAATGCACAGTGTTTGGAACAAGCGCCACTGTTAATGATTCCACGGCCGTGAAATGATAAGGCCAGCATCATACGTAGACTATTCTGAATGGGGTGGTGTGCTCACAGACCAATACATGAGCTACAAAAAAAATTTAAATAACACAGGGATGAATTTATTTTCGTTACAAACGATAGGACACTAAGTACTGTTTTTTTTTTATGGCAACCCTCCACTTTTGTTACATTTTCAGATTCGTCACTGAATTGTCGATATAACGCACCCGGCTTTCATAGACTTATCTGCAATAGTTTTTGTCGAAATAGCTTCGTGCACAGAGAACTTCATAACTATATAATGTCGCTATCCACAGCAGGCCATTATTTCAATATACTCTGTAAACTAGTCCCTTTCCCTACGCCTCTAGCAGTAAGTTGGTAAAAATTAGTTTATGCTCTACTCTATATACATTCAACTAGTTCTTCTGGGAAATGAATATATGTCTGAATGTCTAACTTCAGAACCATTCAAGATCACACAACCAACTTTTCTCCAGTCGATTCCTTAGACAAGCGCACTTTTCGAAATGGAGTCGAAATAGTAGTCGATGTTCCACCGCTTATTACGATTTTTGAAAACGGCAAATAACAAATGGCAATAACTCTTCAAATGCCGAATTCTATATTCAATTGCATTATTGCATGACATTTTTCGAGAGCTTTTTGCCGAAATAGGGTTTGTGGGGTGTATTTAGTAACATTTGCGGAATTTGTTACAAAATATGAAATGTTGCTGATTTTTTTAACAAAAAAAAAGGAGTTCAGTGAGCCGCTGTCGTGGAATTTGACTCATCTATACAATTCTGAGAATAATATGTTGCAACAAAATCAAATTGTGATGAAAACAAGAGTACAACATAAAGGTAACAATTCTAGTAATCTCTACAGGAACTGGAAATGATTATCAACAGGAAACGATGTGGAAATATTGAGAAACGAATACTTATAAATACTCAAATGAGTCACCATTAGGTTCCAAACAAGCTGATAGTCTTCTAGTGAATGAGCCTCGAACTCTAGCAAGCATTGCTCCATCGGTTGAACGGAAGGCTTCCGTGAGTCGTTCTCCATATCATCTGCCGTCGTTGGACTATTTCTGAAACCCCTGCCCTTCACGTACCTCTGAAGAAAAAAATCCATAGAAGGGAGGTCTGGAGATCGCGCGAGCTGAGGAATAGTACCTCTTCTGTCTATCCAATTATGCATTTCAGCACCATCGTGTTGCAACCACATGGTCCTCTTGGTGTTCAAATCCACTTCTTCTAAAATTCTGGGAAGATGTTTGCAAAGAAAATTTGTCGAAAAAGTAGGTTCCGATTATATGATTTCCAATAAATCCTCCCCAAACATTAAGCGACCATCGCTTTTGGTAATCAACAGTCCTCAACCAGTGAGGATTTTCGTTCGATTGCATAATAATGCATATTATGTCGGTTGACCGTCCCGTTGTTCTTAAACGTTGCTTCATCAGAAAACAGAATTTTGTTTAAAGTATTGTAATCCTCGTCAATCTTCAACTCTATTTGCCGAATCATTTCCATACAATTATTGATGTAGGAACAGATGATGAGGGTGGAACTTATGTTTCAATATTATTCTGTTCACCCTACTTTGTTAAATATCCGTTTCCGTTGCTATTTCCTCTAGCATCGATGAAACCCGCAATTCATTTTCCTCATTGATCCGACCGCAACAATTTCTTTTCCGGTATAAGACATACCATCAGTTAGTTCAAACCGTTCTATTAACTTTTGGGATGAAGACACCCGTGGAGTCCTTGCTTCTGGATATTATTGATGGTAGATTCTACTTGCTAATAAAGGATTTCTGTCAAATTCGTTAATACAGTAGACCATATTCATTATTAACAATTAGACGTGTACAATTATTGAAAGTAAACGACAGTGGCCTACTCAGTTACTAAGTTGCCATTTCTATTATCTAAAGAGTTTCTATAATTTTGTTGAAATCGAATATTATTTTGATAATTTTGTTCTCTGAAATTCCTACCATAATTGTGGTGACTTGAATTTCGATAATTATCATTATTATTCCTATTGCTATAAGCCATTATCCTTTCCAATCTCATTGAATTCTCACTTAGCCCATCAATTTTTTTTATTTCATGAATATTGATAACTTCAATTTATGTTGCATATTATTCATTCCCCATTCGTTTTATGATCTAAATATTGAGTCATAGCATATAACTGAATAGCATAGTTGTTATAATTACTATTGCTTTGTTCATCAAATTTCCCAAATTGAAGTTTATCCCTACATAATAATTGAGCATTGTTTCCCAAATATTGTTTAAAAAAATAAATTCTCAAATTCCCAAAGTTTTTTATGTTTCTTTCTTGGCTTTTGAACCATATTGAAGGTTGGCTAGTTGAATACTCTCTGATACTATCTTTTGGTTCTTCTATATTTTTAATATGTTTTGTTTTGTACTTTATTGACTTTAAAAAAATTATTGGATGCATTTTATGAATATTTCCTTCAAATTTATTGTTTGCTTGTATATTTTGTATATTTGACATTATTCTAGTTAATGAATTATTATCATTTATGTTTTGTTCTAAATTTATTAATTTTGTTTCAATTCCTACCATTTTTCTTTGACATTCATTGCTGTTATTATTGATTGCTTCTTCTATGAAAAAATATTAACAAAAGTCACAAACTTCACAAAATAGACCCTACAAATCTTATACCGACAAAAATGTTCTGAAAAATGCCAAGCTATGATAAATTTACATATAAGGTGTTGCGTTTGAAAAAGTCGAACTATTGTCATTTATTTTTGTCATTTTCAAAAAATCGTAGTAGGCGATGGAACATCGATTCCCAATTCGATCGCATCTCAAAATATGCGCCTATGCCTGTGGAATCGGCTTACAAAAAGTTGGTTGAGTTATATTGAATGGTTCGGAATGGTGGGTTTATGCATGACGCTATTTTGATTCAAGAATCGAAAACTATTGCAGCTGAGTCTAAGAAACTTGGGTACGTTAAATCGACAATTAAGTGGATAATCCAATAATGTAAAAAATGGGGGGTTGTGTTAAAAAACAGAACTCTCTATCTCATTTGAGAAATCCTGTGTGTGAATAGAAATGTCTCATTGTCGGACCTTTCGTAGAAAAAAATTAAGTCGATAGCTTGGATGGAGCTTGCATGCACCCCTAGGTCACCTTGTATATCACGAGGCAATGGAGTTATTTGGAGTGAATTGATTATGCTCACTGCAAATTTGGGCAATTTCACATGCTACCAACAAAGATAAAGATCCTCCTTTAGTATTCTCCATACCCTTCTATTTTAACTATTCAGCTAATGAAGGATTTTGAATTTGAAAGGATGTCATTGAAATCTTCGACATTTCTAGGAGGTTATAAGGTGCCCCCTGAAAATATATTATATTTTCCATTGGCAACCATCATAAAAACTGAATGCTTTCAGAAAACATTTTTTGAATTCAATATAAGTTTTATTGTGTTGAAGGAATTCCGTTGAATTGTGTCAGTTGAAGACGTTGCTCTATGACATTGGTTGGTTGGTTGGTTGGTTGGTTGAAAGCTGACGAGCCGGAAACAGGGTTGGCACTTGGCTCCCCTTGACACTGCGACCAGCTGGGGTCTATTGTATCACTATGTCGTCAGTGGTTCCTCATTCAAACAGGTTTGTGCCTTTAGAAGGTTTAGAAGCCTGTTGATGAGGTTCTTCGGATTCATACCTGTTTCTCTCCAAAGGTTCTGTGTCGCCTACTACTTAGGGCGTCACAGTCGAAGATAATATGAGAGGCTGTTTCTTCCTCTTCATCGCATAGCCTACACTCCACGGTTTCCCTGCGTACTCCCATGATGTTTAGGTGTTTTCTCAGGCCGCAGTGTCCAGTCAACAGACCTATCATTATGCGAGCCTTCGTTCTGTTCAGGTTAAGAAGGTCAGCCGTCAGGTTCCGGTTTGGGTGCCCTACCATGACTTTGCTGTGTATTTGCCCGACAGTTTGATCCCAATATTGTTGGTGTCTTCTTTTTATCCACTCGTCGATCAGGGTCCTGCATCGGTTTTTGCTAATCCCATGTACAGGTTCTGGCTCTGTGAATAGCGTTTCAGATGCTTGTCTAGCTAGCTGGTCCGCTTTGACGTTGCCTTCAATGCCTCTATGAGCTGGCACCCACATCAAGGCGACCTTGTTGTGTTTTGCCAGCTCGATGAGGTTCTGGAGGCAGTCCCAGACCAGTTTGGACTTTATCTGTATAGAGTTGAGTGCTTTGATAGCACTTTGACAGTCAGATAAAATGTAGATGTGTTTTTTCCTACAACCACTTCCTAGATTCTTCTGAATGCATACCATAATAGCATATGTTTCAGCTTGGAATATCCTGGAGCATTTGCCAAGTGGTATTATGTAATCCCTTCTTGGCCTTACCCCATGTATTCCTGCTCCCCTTCCTTCAACTGTCTTTGAACCGTCTGTATACCAGACTATGTCCGCAGTTGATTGTGATTCTATACACGGGGCCCATCCAGATCCATCATTTCGTGTTTCGAATGATTTTTCGAATGAGTATAGGGGTTGCATGTAGTCTGAAATCATTTCGAGTTCTTCGATGTTGATTACATGAGTAATTCTGGTATGTTCAGTTGTTCGGATTCTCCAGTTTTTTGTTTGTTTCAGTCTATATGCACTCATCCTGGCCTCTCCAATGACATGTAAGTCAAGGGGTTTGAGGTTCAGGATGATTTCCATTGCAGCTGTTGAAGTGCTATTCTTTGCACCCGTGATGCAGAGACAGGCAAGCCTCTGGATTTTCCCAAGGTTGGTTTTTGCCTGTCTTTGATTCGTTTTTGGCCACCATAAGAGTGAGCCATAAGTTATTCTTGGTCATATTACCGCTGTGTGAAGCCAGTGCATGGCTTCCAGTTTGAGCCCCTAGGTTTTTCCAAGAGCTCTCCTGCACATCATGAAGGTTATCTTGCTTTTATTGGTTACATGTTGAAGATGCGGGTTCCAGGTTAGTTTCTTGTCAAGACTCAGCCCTAGATATTTCACCTGCTTCACTACTTGTAATGTTTCACCGAATAGTCTGGGAGGTATGAGATTTCCCATGTTTCTTCTCCGGGTGAAGGGAATTAGTATTGTTTTGTTCGGATTTGCCCTTGGGCTCTCTCTGTTACACCATTCCTCTACTGTCCTCAGTGCATTTTGCATTAGCTCTGAGGTTGTTCAAGTATCCTTTCCCTTGATGAGGATGACCCTGCATACCCTTGAGATTAATACCCTTGGTTATTCAGAGAAATTAGCAGTTCATCTACAACCATGTCCCACAGAAGGGGGGAGAGTATGCCTCCCTGTGGGGTACCTCTGGAAATTTCAACCTGCTCTGTTTCCTCGAACATGTTGGCTTGGACCAGTCTATTGTGGAGCATTGAGTGTATCCACCTGCAGGTGGTTTCGTCAATGCCTCTTCGAGTGGCCGCAGTGACCATACTTTCAAAGGATGTGTTTTCGAAGGCTCCTTCGATGTCTAGAAGAGTGCATAGTGCAATTTCTTTGTTTGCTAGAGACTCTTCAAGCCTTGAAACAAGCTGATAAAGTGCTGTCTCGCATGATTTTCCTGTTAGATAGGCATGTTGGTTTTGATGTAAAGGCCGTTCTACAAGAGCGGTTTCCCTTATGTCTCTATCTATCAGTTTTTCTAAGCCTTCCAGAAGAAATGACGATAGGCTTATTGGTCTGTATGCCTTTGTCCCGTCCAGGTTTTGGAATAAAGACCACGTTTACAATTTTCCAGGTTTGAGGTAGCCATCCCAATGCTAGGCTCAGCCTGTACAGTCTGCACACTTCTGGTGTTCAACTCTGCTCTGAAGTAGTATGGGAAACACTGCATCTGGGCCCGGAGACTTGTAAGGCTTGAAGGAGTTTATTGCCCACACTACTTTTGAATGAGTTACCGTTCGTTTAGCCACTTCCCAGTCTGCCCTTTTTGCCCTCAAATGAAGGTTTGCAGGAATGACATTCAACTACCAACCATGTTTCAACAAAAAATATAATTGGAAAACGATTGCTTCCATTGTTTGCGAGAGACTATCGAAGTGATGAAAGAGAATTATCAATGATTAGGAAAAGTGTTGGAAACGGAAGAAAAAATCAGCAGTGGGACACCCCAGAACATGACTGACACGGGCCTTTGGAGAATGGGGTTATTTTGAAATAACACATTTTTAGGGCTGCACGAAATCAATTTGATCGGTCAATTCAACAGTCAATTTATCGGTCAATTGACCAAGTGAGATATTTGAGCCCAGTCAATTGAGCGGCCTGCACCAAACGCGGGTCGTTATAGTCAATGCCCGTAGCGCCAGACTGGGAATCGTTGGAAAGCTCGACCTGTAGGCTCAATCTTATATTTTGGTTCTATTGCTCCCTGCCGAGTTTAGTTCTAATCCATCGGATAGATTTCGAATAATTGAATGGCAAAGTTTTGAAGAAATTGCAATATTTTTATTTTGGACAAATGTCAGTTGGAGAAATAGTTTGGATACAGTTTTTCAAAGGCTTTCAATTAACATACTGCAATAATTCACGATTTACGATTACGATATAGTTAGTTAGTGTCATCTATCAATAGTGACACCCGTTGACAGATGACAGCCAATCAGACAGGCGGACTTCACTCTGAAAATAGTCGATATCTCGATTAATTTTATTACTAGACCATTGGGGGAGGGATTAGCGGTCTAAAAAATTCATTAAATCACTTTTTAGTGGTAAATTCCCCAGAAAGTAGATAATATTTTCTGGTATTCCAATGTACAAATCTGACAATATAGCAGACATTATATTATCTTCAGGTCCATTATTACTTGGTCAATATTTTGGAGGCATAATAACAAATTCCCAATTTTTCTGTGGTCTAATCTCCAGCCATTTGTTCAGGAGAATTTCGAGTCGATGGAAAAAATGTATCTTCAACTCGTTCGGCGTACACCAATTCCACCAATCCCTCCGATTGAGTTAATGATCCAACACTAATATAGAAATGTTGGTATACACGGAATCGTCTCATAGTTTATCATTAACACCATAACAATTGCTGGTGTTTTAGGCCAATCAATAGAGATTTTGTGCACTATTGATTCTGTGACAAAAATACTACCACTTTTTCATTTTTTTTTATCGTTTTTGACTTGTAACTTGAAAACTCATGAAGCAATCTCGATACTCACAATGGACGAATTATAGAGAATTAAAATGCAAAAAATGAGCCCTAACGCGAATCGATCGGATTATTCTAATTATTGAAAATCACCTTTTTTTCTGAAAATTTCATAACTCTGCAGGTTTTCCACAACATAGTAGTGATTGATATGTACTTTATGTGTGAAAAACTCGGGCGCTGTCGCAGCATCAGTCATGCGCACTTATTCTAAACCGTTATCTACCAATTCTCAAATGAGGTTAAACACGATTCATTTATTTGTAAAAGAGAGCCAAAACTCCAATTTTCAGACTCCATTTCAAAGTCTAACGGAACCCCTATACAATAGCAAATCCCCATTAACTCATAACTTCACCACTTTAGGGGTTGAATTGCTAAAAAACTTTTAAAAAAAATCAAATCGAGGAAAACAGAAACTGAAAAGCAAAAAATAAAATGAACCGTTTTGTGACAATAACTAAGCTCCTTAACTGATGTAAGTAACTAATTTTGAGTCGGCGCCAAGCGGACAAGCAAATTAATTACCTAAAGCGTGAAATTATGGCAGCAGGATACGCGGCGGCGGCGCGTCCCTTCGCCGGGAATTGCCAAGCGTTCTCGAAGTCAATATCAGTAAGGTAACTACCCGATCGGGCACACATGTGAGGGCACACGTCGTTGGATATTTCATGTTGCATTCTAATGTTATTTTGTTTTGATAATTTATTGAAGATTTTCGTTGATTTCTTGTTTGGCACCCACTCAAAATTAGTTACTTATATTCGTTTTCCTTTTCAAATTTTTTGTGGCTGAAATCTACTAATTTCCACCTACTTACTTTGGATCACTTTCAAAATACTTACCCACCTTACTCCAACTTTCAACTGTAATACACCATAACTAGCTGCTACCAGCAACTTCGTCTACGTTGAACTTTGTATTTTTTGTGATGACTATTGCAAATTCACTCACCCCTTAAGGGACGGAATTTCTGGAAATACTGAAACACGTATTCCTTTATTTATAACAAAGACCTCAAATACTAATTTGTATGCTCCTTACTCCAAAACTAACGGAACTCTCACACAATTTCACACCCCCTAGGAATTGTATTTATAAAAACACAGAAATATATATTTCTATATTTCTTACAAAGACCTCAGATACCAATTTTTATGACCCTAACTTGAAAACTAACGGAACCCTCATATAAACTTTCATCCTCCATTTCATCCCTTTTGGAATTGAATTTTATATAAACACTGAAATATAAATTCCTTCTATTTATAATAAAGACTTCAAATATCAACTTTTATGACCCCAACTTGAGAACTAACAGAATTCCTATACAAACTTTCAATCCCAATTTAACCCCTATTTCACCCTTCTAGGGGTTTTTCCAAAAACCAACCTTTTTTTTAAAAACCCCCAAACCTTTGATCCTCACTTCAAAACTTATTATACAGATTTTCAATCTTCATTTCACCCCTTTAGGGTTGAATTTTCAAAAACCTTGAAATACATTTATCTTTATTTGTGAAGAAGACCCCTAATACTAATTTCCATGACTCCAATTTCAAAACCAACACCCCCTTCTCACGCAACTATTTACCCCTTTAGGGATGGAATATCAAAAAAATATGCTGTCAAAATTTCAGCCCTCAGATCCAGCGGTTCAATCTGAGCGTTGATCGTATATCAGTCAATCAGTAAGTCAGCTAGTCAGGACATGTAATTATATATGTACATATTACTCCACACAGGAGGTAGCTGCTGTGAATCGTTGGGGAGATCCCTCGACTGTCTTCCGTCTCTATCATCAGATTAATTCCGAGCCTCCGAAAATTTGTGTGTCATCAGAACTACATATGTGTGCCAAGTTTCAACAGAATCGGTTCACAGGTGTGAAATCAATAAATAATCCCCTATTTTTCTACCCTAACGAGTGTAATTTTTCTTCATATACGAATGGGTTCAACTCGCAAGCACGCCCTATACAATAAAAAAAGTCACCTGAATTGGATAACTCAGTACAAAGTTAAGGGTCGTAGAATCCGTTGAGAAGCAAAAATTCAGTGGGCGAACCAAACAAGTGGAAGTGGTTTCAAATCCGAATGGGACCAACTTCGAGGTATACCCTATCCATTAAGAAATCAATAATAAAAGTCCGACTACTCTGTAAAAAGTTATGCGTGGTCATACATAAAAAAATACGCGTCGAATAGAGAACCTCCTCCTCTCCTTTCGTCGGTTGAAAACACTGAAACACTTGATTTCTATATTTGTAATAAAGTACCCCTATATAAACTTTCAACCCCCATTTCAACCTCTTCAGTATTGAATTTTCATAAAAACTATTCAACAAAAAATTGAACCGACGAAATACGGAACTGAAAAGTGAAAAATAAAATAAACCTTCTTATTCTCAATAACTAAGCTCCTAAACTAATGTAACTAACTTTGAGTCGACGCCCAACAAACAAGCAAATTAATTAGGTAGGGCGTAAAATGATGGCATCGAGTTGAGCGGTGACAATCTGATAATTTTTTTGAAGTAATTTAATGATCTTCGGTGATTGTTCGTTTGGCGCCGACTCAAAATTAGTTACTTACATCAGTTTAGGAGCTTACGTATTGAGAATAAGAAGGTTTATTTTATTTTTTACTTTTCAGTTCCGTATTTCGTCGGTTTAATTTTTTGTTAAAAAGTTTTCATGTTCCAATTTTTTGTGGCTGAAATCTACTGATCACTACCTACTTGTTTTTTTATTACTTCCAGAATATTTACTTACCCACCTTACTTCAACTATTACTAGTTAAATGATATGATTATCTACTTTTACTATTTGTTGTAATATAAATCATTTTTGTTTATTTTATTATTTTGTATATAATTCCATTCTCTCATAGAATATAATGATTGTGATGGATGTAGGAGAACAAAAATAATAACATTAGCGTTCTGTCATTGTCAACTACATATGTGTGTCAATGTTCACAAGTGAAAAATCAATTATTCCCTATTTTTCTACCCGTAAGGGTGGATAATTCCATTCGAAATCAACTATGAGGTATACCCTATCTAATAAAAAAGAATAATCCAAATCGAAGGAACCAGTACAAAGTTATGCCTGATAGAATCGGTTAACTGACCAGAATTCAGAGGGTGAGTGATCAATATCCTCCATTTTGCCACCCTTGGGGGTGGATTTCATCTTCCGAATTCAAATGGGACCAACTTGGGCACCCTATCCATTGGAAAAATAATTATCGGAATCGGACGTCTCAGTAAAAAGTTATGCGTGGTCATACATAAAAAAAAATATACGCGTCGACTAGAGAACCTCCTCCTCTTTGGTTTCGTCGGTTGAAAAACACTGAAATACTTGTTTTATAAATTGGAAAGAGAAGCCCAAACACTGGTTTTCATGACGCTTATTTCAAAACTAATGGTACTTTCACTTTCACCCTCTTTCTCACCCTTTTCACCCCTTCAGTGGTTATCTATGTCGTCATAGGGATACGCTGTCAAAATTTCAGCTCAGTTTGGTGTGGGCGTTGATCGTCAGTCAGTGAGTCACTCTGGACATGTAATTATATATGCGTAGATGATGGTATGAGGTTGTTCAACGATTCATTTCAATTGAAGATATTCTACGGTTAATTTTTTCCATTAATGGAATTGCATAATACATGGAATGGAATTCACAATAATATGTAAAATATTGATCGCAATTTCAGAAGTTTTTCATTGAAGACCCATTTTTTACATTTCTAAATATGAATGAGCTTTCATTCATAATAATACATTTTTCCATTATCAAGTTGCTTAGCCAATTCATATTTGACGAAATGAAAAATCGTATAGACATCGGTGTGAAACTATCATGTCTCCATTTCGATAATGAAAACCGAAACTTCCAATCATTCAGTTAGTATATGACTTTTGTTTCCTAGGAAAATTGGTAATGATTTGGAGAATCCTACGTTGCAAATAGTTCACATTTTCCCTTTTCTGTACATGAATAGACTTTTCGGTAGATCAACTATATAAGATCCATGACAGAAGAACTCATCAAACGATATGCAGTTCTCACCAGTCAGTAGCATGACGGCACATTTTTCTAATCATAAGTTTCTTTAGTCATTAGATTATTCATTGTCATTAGATAATTTCATTGTCATCAGAGTATTTTTTACAAGATGATCGATATTGTTAATCGGTTACAATAATCCCTATCATGTAAGTTAACGGTTTCTTTTATACGATGTTTATTATACCGCAAACCCAATGGTCTTAGTGATTCACCAATATAATTTTCATTAATTATTCTGTTTTATTTTTTGCAAGGATTGATTTCAATGTGTCGGTTATTCCGAACAAACGAAAGATTGAAAAATAAGTTAACACTATAGTTCCCGAACTGTACAGAAAGAAGTATCCTCCGAATTATGTTATTCCTTCAATAGGTTATTCCTTCAAATTATAAGTGACTGACGAATGTATTATCTGTCCATTCCATAGAAATACACTTTTTTGTCAGCTTATGGGTTATTATACCCAAACAACATAAATACTGAGACTTCCTCCAGATGAATAAGCTTCAATCGATACTAGCAATTTCCGAATTCATTTTCCACCAAAGGGCATTGAAGCCCTAGTATCAACTTCCATCGACGGCCCTGTTTGCAAATTCCTCCTGCTGTCGTTGAGACAGTCGCATTTTGCTGTCAGTTGCACACAAAAAAAGAAACGGAGGTATTTTATTTTCCTGCCAAGGTTAATTCAGAGCAAGAGACCATCTCCAAAGTAAAATAATAGTGTATCTTGCGTATTATCTGAGACAGGAGGATTTAATAGTGGCACATAATTGACATTAAGAATGTACAGCTCGCTGAATACCAGGTTAAGAAGCGATTAAGAGGAGATATACTCGGGCTGATTGAATGAAGGGTATGTATTTTCCATTATTGTTTTCGGAGTATGGGAGATTTCCCGATATGGCCAAAAAAATCCTAGTTTGAATTCCATAATTTTTCAATAGGCATATAACATATTTTTCTACACAATATATTCTTGATGGAAGTTCGATTCTTTACCCCTATATGTATATAAAATTGAACATAATTAGATTCAACACAATTATTTGTCCACTGATTTGGAAAAAGCTTTCATAATAGCAATTGTAAATTGGGAAGGTAATTTTCTAGTTGATAAAGTCAGATGAATCTAGTGAATAAGTACAGGGGTGAATATATCCAGTATTTCATCATTTCGGACTTCAGTTCATTGAAACCTGGAAATTTTTTAAGGCGAAAACATAATTTTTTGCATTTTTTCTAACAGGTTGTAGACTAGAGGTATGCTGAAATATTCTTTTTCGACGACCACATAGAAATATGCTCATTATATGGGCTTCATCATTCAAGGAAGTTGGCCGATTGTGTTAGATAATTGTTACATCCTGTACAATTAATATATTTTTTGGTTTCTTGACCACATTTATTAATGTATATATATATATATATATATATATATATATATATATATATATATAATATATATATATATATATATATATATATATATATATATATATATATATATATAATATATATATATATATATATATTGACCACATTTATTAATGTAATATATATATATATATATATATATTTATATATATGAAAGAGAGTAATATCGAGGGGACTGTTAAAAACAAAATGGAAGGAATTTAATGGACATAGCCCTCAGAGAAAAGTGCTAACCGTAGACACGTGTTTCGGGCTCTCGGCCCTCATCAGTACGGTGGAGAAGTGCAAGGATGAACAACACTTGGTAGAAAAACGACAAATCTACGGTTAGCAATTTTCTCTGAGGGCTATGTCCATTAAATTCCTTCTATTTTGTTTTTAACAGTCCCCTCGATATTACTCTCTTTCATATTTATATTCCTGGACTCGGATGTCGAGCAGGTAGCTATAGCTGCCTCCGTGGTGACGTTGGTTGTTGCCCTGGAATTCAGGGTCTGCTGACCGAAATCACAAATGAGCGGCTGGCTTCTGTTTGTTGACTCCGTTGATTTGTCGTTTTTCTACCAAGTGTTGTTCATCCTTGCACTTCTCCACCGTACTGATGAGGGCCGAGAGCCCGAAACATGTGTCTACGGATAGCACTTTTCTCTGAGGGCTATGTCCATTAAATTCCTTTCATTTTATATTTATATATTTATATATTTATATATTTATATATATATATATATATATATATATATATATCTTCTTATATATAAAATTCTCGTGAAACGGTGTTTGTAATAACACTCCTCCGAAATGGCTCGACCGATTCTCATGAAATTTTGTGTGCATATCGGTTAGGTCTATGAATCGGACATCTATTTTTCATCCCCTTAAATGTTGAGGGTGGTCCACCCCTTAATTTTTTATTCTATTTTTCAGATAAAAATCTTTTTTTAAATTTTTTTATGATACAGCATTCAAAAATACATACAACCCTGAATTCTCACCCCTCTATTTTTCCATCGCGATTTTTATTTTTTTTATTTTATCCACAGATCCGCAATAGGGTTGCAAGATGGCAATCGAATATAATAATTGAAGTACGATAAATTGAGACAACGGGATAACATGACAACGGGATAAAGGGAATAACGGGATAACGAAAAAACGAGAAAACGGGATAATAGTATGACAGGATAAGGGAATAACGGGAAAACGGAGTAACGGGATAACAAAAAAACGGGATAACGGGAATAACGGGATAACAAAGAAACGAGAAAACGGGATAATAGAATGACAGGATAAGGGAATAACGGGAAAACGAAGTAACGGGATAACAGGAAAACGGGGTAACGGGAATAATGGAATAACGAAAAAACGGGAAAACGGGATGAAAGGATAAGGGGATAAGAGGAAAACGGAAAAACGGGATAAGAAAAAAGGGACAGGAAAACGGGATAACGGGAATAACGGGATAACGAAAAAACGGGAAAACGGGATAAGGGAGACAGGATAAGGGGATAAGGGAAAACGGGATAACGGGATGAAGAAAGAATGGGATAGCAGGAAAATGGGATAACGGGATAACGGGAATAACGAGATAAGAAAAAAACGGGATATTGGTATATATATATATATATATATATATATATATATACTATATATATATATATATATATATATATATATATATATATATATATATATATATATATATATATATATTTATATTTCTATAGGATACCTATGACATTATGACAGGAGATGGAGGAGCATCGTTTCATACTATGTGATGCATTAGTACTTTCACATGCTAATTACGCAGACGTAGTTTATTACCCGGGACTACTGAAATCAGACAGAATGCGGCTACAAAAACTTCAAAATTCTTGCATCAGACTCATCACAGGCACAAGAAGGCGGGAACATGTTTCACAACATCTTAAAAATCTTGGTTGGCTCAATATGGAGGCCAGGTGCATACTCCATTCCGCTTCGATCTTCCACAAAATCATAACAACTGGAAAGCCACCTTACCTATTCAGAAAGTTATCTTTCAGAACAGATATACACAACCTGAACTTGAGATTTCGGAATAACTTGACAGCGCCTAAACACAGAACTTCTTTCTTCCGTGGCTCCTTCTCGTATCAGATTGTTCGCTTATACAACCGGTTACCGACTGAATTCAAATCATTTTCACTCAATACGTTCAAAAAAAAACTGAAACAATATTTAATCGAAAACAGCTTTCCGTATATTGAAATATGATATAAAACGAACTTGAATTGGCACACCCCTGTTTCCAACTTCTATGAATATTTTCGTATTGATTTCCTGCAATATTTTATTTTATATATAGTTTTTTTATTTTTAAATATTTTTAAATTGAGCATGATCATGAATATATTTTGATGGTTGGATGGAAGAGCAAGCTCTGCAATGATGTTTCATGCGCAGATATTGAATCCTGCCTTTTGTTAGGTTCTATGTACAGAGTATGTAACCTTTCAATAAAAGCATTTATTGTTATTATTATTATTATTATTAGTAACGGTAAATAAAGAAAAGTCATATCGGAATTGAAATTTTCATTGCCTTCGGGGAATTATAAATGAGGAATACAAACACAAGATATTGTATATTTCTTTTTCATTTCTACATCGAAGGCTGTACTCTAATGATCATTTCATTACATCTACTGAAATATAAAGCTAAAATAGACCCGTCAGGTGAAGCGTCAGGTAAAGCTTCGCAAAGGATAATTTTTGAAAATATGTTCCACACTTATATCTTTAATCAAATATTATTCATTATAAAGTTAATATGATCCATGAAACAATAATTTGAAACAAATTCCTGATTTTCAATGCTGAATTGAAGCAAGCTTTGAACCAATTGTCAGAAATCATATATGAACAGAAGTCAGAAATGATTCGGGGTTTATCTGAAAATATGGAAGCTTCAAGTCCTAGCGAATTCGATTTGACTCCTCCAGAGATTTTCGAAAATGTGAAGCGGGCTTTGAAATTTCAGTTGAATAACTCTACAAATAGGTATACAGTGCTTTCGTGAAGTACTGAATAGATCCATTTTCACCCAAACTATCCATTTCTAAGGAATCTCCTCAAACAAGTCGATTTTTAATCTCAATTTGCCACATTTTTAAGGGAAAATCAAATATACAGGGAGATCCACGTTTGACTAATGACGTCCGCTACAATTTTTTCAAATGTAACACCCTATATATTATTCAATTTTTAGAATCTCCATAGAAAGCTGATTTCAAAAATGTATCACACATAGGGTTCGTATACAGTGCGTCCGTTAAATTCAATGCTCTCGTAATTTTTGGAAAGAACGCTCGAAGCCTTCGAATTTTATTTTCATTTGGGCATTCTTTCAAATTTAATTCATACATACAGAATGATTCGTGTAGGAGAAATGACTTCATCGATATTTTTTTAATGGCAGCTCCATTTTTCATTACGGAATGTGAAAAAGTGATTATAAGTATGGGTGAAATGAAAATAAAATAATAAAATACTAAATTCAATGGCAATGACAGCTTCAAACAACGATCAAATTAAATGTTCAAATTTTGCACGGGTTGCACAGTCTGACAGTAGCCAAGACAATGAATAAATTGTTTTTGAACATTGTCAATAATCAGTTCTTGGAAGATCAGGTTCCTCTAGATCTGGATACAAAGCTATTAGTGCAGGAATAAGGTCAAATCGAAAAAAAATCCAAATATATTGCACCAGTCAGGTGCACTGCCAATACAAGATCAAGCTGGTCGTCTTCTGGTGGTGAGGGTCGACCAGATTTAGGAAGATCACGGACACCCAAATTCACGGTATTTCGATTCAACGTTGCTGTATGTATCATTCGAATATGAAAGAATACCCACATGGAACTTAAATTCGACGGCTTCGAGTGTTCTCTCCAAAAATTATTCCTTTAATTTTTTACGAATGTATCCACTACTTCACGAGAGCACTGAATTTAACAGACGCACTGTATGCAAACCCCATGTGTGATATATTTTTGAAATAAACTTTCCATGGATATTCCAAAAATTGAATAATATATGGGGTGTTCCTTTTAAAAAAATTATCGCGAACGTCATTAGTCAAACGTGGATCCCCCGTATATTTGATTTTCCCCCATAAGTGTGGCGAATTGAGATTGAAAATCGACCTGTTTTAGGAAATTCCTCAAAAATTGATAGTTTGGCTAAAATGAATTTATTCAGTACTTTACGAAAGCACTGTTCTGGTGTACCTATAACATTGACATTGAGCATTAGCTCATTGGCTCAGTTGGTAGAGCATCGGGTTGATAGGAAATGGAGGAATTTCGATTTTGGATATCTGAACGAATGGTCTTCGGTTCAAAACCCATAAGATCAATTTTTTTTTAATAATTAGACAATAACTTGATAATTTTTTTGGAGCTTGCATTGATGATGGGAATAATGAGTGCTTGTCGCAGGCATGAATCCCACAAAATGAAAAAGAATGAATTGAGCTATCAGTTCTTGTTGTGAAGATACACGACACTAAAACAAAAACTGTTCGAAATTTCACGATAATTTTTTTTACCAAATATGCCGATCTCCGCCAATAACATGTGAAAGACTCATCCTTCCTTTTGAATCACCATAAGGGCAAATGCACCGAACAATAAGTTGGAATGAATAAAGGATGGAGAAGAGTATTGCCAAATTCCTGAAATTACCCGATGCTGAATAATATACTGGTCACTGTTTCCGAAAATCTTCTGCAACAATTCTTGTCGATGCTGGAGAGGACATGGTGGCTAGAAATCAATCGCAGTCGCAGAGATCTACATTGAAGAATTGATGAAAAACAAGTTTGACGTAGCGAATAGAATACAGAATTCAATCGAAAATAGGGGAAATTTACCTTCAACTAAAGAAAGTCAAGAAAATTCAAGTTGAAACTAGTCTATATCAAGGTTTCCTATCACTGTTACTTAAAGCGGATCTCACTTTTTGGACTTCAAATAAGTGGGCAACAGTCATTCACGAATTTGAAGGACTAGGGATCGGTCTTTAGCTCTTGCAATGGTGATGGTTTTTAAAAATGGCCGATAGAGGAATTTTGAATCTGAATTTTGTAATAATAGTAATTAACATAGAGAATGCAGCTTTCAAAACCCAGTATGGATTGGTAAGTAGCTCATCATTCCAGGGAGTGCCTGGGACGTTCAAAGTGCGAGGTGTCATCTATGTTGTACCAGGTATTTGACCTGGTCAGACCATCCTTTCTTCCTTCCAGAGACAGACACTCCCCTTTCCGGGGTTTCTCTTCCGTCCCAACGAAATCACCTGCGTTTAGTCAGGATTCAGCTTCAATTCCCACTCCAGGTATCACTGCTGGATGTTCAATGCATTCTGCAAATAAACGACACCCATCAAGTTGTTGGCTGAAGAAGAAAGTAAAGCCGAGTCATCAGCAAATAAGGAGATCTTCACATGTTCACTCCTGGAAATATCAGACTTGTGAAGGTCGTATAGTTAGGGAGACAGCAGTGCCCACTGAGGAACGCCGGCCTCAGTTTCTTTCGAATCCAAGAGAGAATTGTCGACCTTCACCTGAAATGTCCTACCCATGAGGAACGACTTGATCCACTTCACCAGGCTCAGAGGCAGGTGGAAATCGATTAGTTTGGAGAGTAGGTCCTCATTCCAAACTCTGTCAGAAGCCTTGCTGATGTCCGAAAGAATAATATGGGCACTGTTATTGGTATTCAGTGATGTTATGGCGTCTTTCTCAGAACCTGAAACTCGATGGAATGAGCACGTCGAAAGCCAAACGCTTATTCGGTAGGACATTTCTGTCCTCCACTTTTTCGTCAAGCCTTTCTGGAACGAATTTTTCAGCCAACTTAGCTGAACTGCAAAGCGGACTGATCGGTCTATAATTTTGTGGGAAGATTGGGTTTTGTCCGTCCTTTGTAATCATAACCACAATGGCATGCTTCCACCTTCGAGGGTATCTTTCAAAGGGTGGAGATTTGTTAATTTCATTCAAAAGTGACTGTACCTGGTTATCCGAGAAATACCTAATCATGCGATTAGTAATTCCGTCGTTACCAGGTGCTTTTTAGGCTTTAATTCTTCAATATGTGCCTTAATTTCATTCATCGAAGCCAGACGGAAAACATCATGATTGGGTCTCCTTAGAGTACAACGAACTCGACCATCCAGCAGAAGTTCTCGATCCAAATCATCGTCTGGGTGCTCGTTCAATCTGAATTGCCTTCCCATCGACTCTGCAGAGGCTTGAGTTTTGGACTGAGGTTCGAAGTACATACCGATCCCACCATGAATAGGGGGGAAATCAGACTATTTCGTTTTTAATTTTTTATTATGTTTCCAAAGTTGGCCACAATTTTCCAAATTTTTCCTAATTCTGATATATTTTCTATAACCTCCCTATTCAGTACATTAGCTCGGATTCTGTCCGCAGGAAACAGACTCCTTTGATAGGCTCTTTTATCTCGGTTTCTTCCCAGAATAAGATTTTTTAATATCTGTGGAAATTCGTCGTGAAATTTAGCAGCCGGTTCCCTGCGGTAGGAATCCTCCAACGCATTTTTGATGGTGAGTTCGTAACGCGCTACGGGCTCATCCAACTCAAGTTTGGGGCGTTGGATCACCACCTAGTGATAAAACCACCGGGTTGTGATCAGAGCCCAGCTCGAAGGAACGTGGGTGTCCCAGTTCCAGGTGATGTTCTTGGCCAGGGCAATGTCAAGTACATCAAGTCACCAAAATGTGTCTGCTCACCTGGAGGCAACACCTGGTATTCATACTTGTCACAGTGTTGCCACAGTCGCCTGCCATTCGTGTCGGTAACACGATTCCATTGTGTGTGCTTGCGTTCATATCGCCCATGACCAAAACAGGTTGATCTGTTTCCATCAAGAGTGTATTAAGCGCCTCAGGAAGTATTCGATTGTTCGGAGGGTTGTAAGCACTGATTAAACACATTGTATTGAAACAAGTCCAAATATAACTCCAAAT
This sequence comes from Gonioctena quinquepunctata, assembly GCA_018342105.1. Classification (NCBI taxonomy): domain Eukaryota; kingdom Metazoa; phylum Arthropoda; class Insecta; order Coleoptera; family Chrysomelidae; genus Gonioctena; species Gonioctena quinquepunctata. Next base: position 617,490 of record JAFIRS010000051.1, on the reverse strand, counting down.
AACTGTAGAAATGTAAGATTCAATATTGAGAATATTAAATAAACTATGAATTTGAATGATGAAATATGAAAATCGATGTTCACATTTCATGATAACTTCATCATGGAAGGAGAAAATCGATAGATAGTGTTATATCGCTGTGGTCGCAGTGAAAGTATAGTGTTCAACGATCATGGGATGTCCGTTTCTCACTCTTATGAGTTGCGGCACTCGCTCTAGGCTCGTACCGCAATATTCATACTCGTGAGAAATGAGTATCATTCCATGCTCGTTGTACAATAAATCTGAGTGTAGTTTACTCATTCTCAATTTCAACGAAACAAATTGATCAATATCATGATAATATTGAATAATTTCAAATTTGTGAAAAACATGACACAGCCAAGTTTGACAGTCACAACATTTGAGGCCGATGAGATGTATTAAAGACTTTGGTAATTAAAAATGTTATAAATAAAAAAAATAAAAATATTTTCATTGATTCATCTGCGGAATTGAACTCATAACAACATTATTCCTATATGGCAATTGAACTACCGATGGATAAAAAAAAAACAGCTTTTGTGTGTATGCAGACATTGGTGTAATGAATTCCTTAATATTCTGTGGAAAATCTAAAGATACTATTTCATTTTATTTTTCAAATAGAAGAATAGTATTAATGAGGCCATCCCACAGTGCATTTGTCGTAAGCTAATCATTCTTAAAGTAAATAATTCCAACTGAACTTTCAGTGCAAAACTCATAAAATCTACATTACATGGATAAGTGTGAAGTAACAAATTCGATTCAAGCCTTTCTGTGTGAATTACATCTCACATAGAAAATAAATGTAATTGCTATCATTCCGTCAACCATTGAATTCAAGTTAAATATGAAGCAAAAACTCGACTTGCTTCTGAAAACATCGAGAGAAATAAATGTATATCCACGATTTAAAAAAAGACATGAACAATCTCGCACAAGAAAATAAATATCTGAAATCACAGGTCCATAACATGAGGTAAGGCTGATGTATATGGAAAAACAACAAGAAATCAACAACATAATGTTCTATGGAGTTTCGGAAACTGATTTCCAAACAAATGAGACATATCAGCAAATAATGGTTTCGATTATCGACATGCAGCTCAATATAAATCTGGACTTTCACCATATACATAATGTACACCAAATTGATGCTGAAGGCGGAAATAAATCACGGCCAGCGCTCCTATACATACGAGCATACGAGAAAACATCCAACCACTTTCTGACGTAAAAGGAAGAAACACAACCTAACCTAACTAGGCTCTAACATTGCTATCCAAGTTGAATGCAAGCCAATCATCGCACGTAAACATCTCAATAAAAAAAAATAACGATATTGAAACAATATGGAATTTACGGGAACCTGTTGTTCCGAGCGAAGCGTTATTATTATATGCATTTACCCAAGGGACTCTCTTGGGTACGTTCGATAATTTTTCAAATTTCTTTCTGGATGTGATGAGCAAATTATATCATAAAGTTAAAAAAATCAGTTCTGTAGTTTGCGGTGATTTCAGCATGGATTTCAACATATCCGGTAAATAATTGAATGCTTTCAAAAACATTTTGAATATGCTCGAGTTGACTGTCACTTTATCACAACCAATAGAAGAAACCTCAACTATCGACATTTAAGTGAAACTTGACGTTCTTTTTATCAACATCTGTTCTCTCGGATCATAATGCGCTATTTTTGTATATTCAAAATAATTTCCGTAAAGAGAATGAACTGGTATTCAGATTATTTAATAATGAAAACAATGAATATTTCACCAGGCTTCTGAAAAATACCGATTGGAACTATTTGTATATGACTGCTGAAACTAACGAAGCATTCAAACAATTCTATTTCCTTCTCAACTGTTTTCGTTGAGCGTTTGACACGAATAAAACATCTTTCACAAAAAAAAATCTTCATAGCATGGATTTCAACTAGTATAAAATAATATAGTAAAAATAAACGTTTTGTAAATTCCTCCAAAATCCTCACATAGTGAAATACATAGAAAACTATAGAAAAACTTTGAAAAGTAACACCAATTCAGCAGAACTCGTCTACTACAAGTACCATGAGTAATGCAGAAAATAAAAGTAATTCCACCTGGGATCTAGTCAATCAATTTACAAACGATTTTTATCAATATCTCCATCAACATTCTGATAGTGGAAATATGGTAAGTAGTACCGTATATTAATTCAAATTTAGTTAACTCACTTTGTTCACACCAATAACAGAAGCGGATGTGAGAATCTGTATTAATTTCCAGAAACCAAAAAAATCAACTGGTATTGATGAAATTTCAATGACACTCATTGAAGATGATGTCGATTCATTGACAAAACCTTTAACATTTCAATTCAACTTGTCTTTTTCCACTGACATGTTTCCTGACACATTTGAAACTTGTCATACCAATCCTGAAAAGGGGGAGTAAATTATATATGAACAATAATAGGGGTATATCACTTTTTAACCGACGAAATCAAAAAGGAGGAGGTTCTCTAGTCGACGCATATTTTTTTTTATGTATGATCACGCATAACTTTTCACAGAGCATTTCGATTCTGATGATTATTTTTTCATTGGATACGGTGTACTTCGAAGTTGGTCCCATTAGAATTTGAACAAAAAAATCCATCCCTAAGGGTAGCAAAATGGAAGATATTGATCGTTCACCTTCTGAATTTTGGTTAACCGATTCTATCAGGCATAACTTTGTAGTGGGTTTTCCGATTTGGATGTTTTTTTATTAGATAGGTTATACCTCATAGTTGATCATATTCCAATTTGGAATGAAATAATCCACCCCTATGGGTAGAAAAATAGGGGATGATTGATTTTTCACTTGTGAACATTGGCACACATATGTAGTTGACATTGACAGATCCTCCTACATCCGTCACAATAATTACATTGTATGAGTGGATGGAATTACGTTCGAAGTGATAAAATCAACTAATCAGAACTTTTAAAAATAATTTATATTATATAACAATGAATAGTTGAAGTAGGTTATCATATTATTCAACAGTTGATAGATGAAGTAAGCTAGGTAAGTAAGTATTTTGGAAGTAATAAAAAAATAAGTAGGTAGTAATTAGTAGATTTCAGCCCCAAAAAATTTAAAAATATAAACTTTTCTAACAAAAAATTGAATCGACGAAAAAATAAACTGAGAAGCATAATATGAAATAAACTTTCTTGGTATTAATGATAATTGAGCTCCAAAACTAATATGAGTAACTAATTTTGAGTCAGCGCCAAACAAATTAGCAATTGAATTAGAAAGCGTAAAATGACGACAGCGAGATGCACAGCAACGTTTTCATTACTTCTTCAAAGTAATATAATGATCTTCGATAATTGTTTGTTTGACGCCGACTCGAAATTAGTTACTCACATTAGTTTAGGAGCTCAATTATCATTGAGACCAAGAAGGTTTATTTAATTTTTTGCGTTTCAGTTGATTTTTTCGTTGATTTAGTTCTTTGTTAAAAAATTTTTAGAATGGCACTTTGATCAACATCTTGTGACTTACCTCAGAAAACTACAAATTGCACTAACTTTTTTTTATAATTTAGATGGATATTTCACATTACACTTGAAACATATCTCCCAATGTTTGAAATTGTTATTATTTATTGTTGATCTGCTAATATTGATTTCCCTTGTGCCTTAGGCATCAGATACCAATTAATTCAAATTTAATATTATATTCTTGTACTCTTGTCTGTATCTTCTGAAAAATAAATCTATCTAAAAAGTCATTGCTTTTAAACGAAAAGTAGCCTCATCAGAGATTCATAGGCGCTTTATGAATGTTGACAATGCGAAACTTTGTTAGTGTAGTATACTAGAAATTTTCGATTGGTAATACATGGATACATTTCGTTGTAGGGCCCACCTCTTGAAACAGGAAAAATCAAGTTGTGAATTGAAAAATACCTGAACGAAAACATCTGCCAGTGAGAAACTTAAACAGGATACTTACGTCCTCCATTGATTTTGAATAGGCGAAAGATAGAGATACAGTTAATAAAAGTATCGAGTAAGTAGCTAAACATTATACATTTAGGCTTTTACCGGGATTATACAGGAAGGGCCCTTGAAAAGGTACGTGAATAGGTGAGTGGAAACAGTAACATACTACCAACAAAAGAACAGAAATATATCGGCTTACAAAAGATGAGTGTTGTCGTTTTACGGAGCCTTAAGTACATCTTGAACGGTTAAGTGAGTTCACTTGATCCTGTATTTAACATAATTGTTTTTCAGAGAATGTGCCGGCAGGGAAATAGTGTTATTGTGGGATATGCTATTTGGGATTGACCGGGTTAAGCAGATTCGCAAGACAACCGGATACTTATCGATATCGAGTTGTTTGTGATTTTTGTCGAATATTTCACCTGGAATTCTGAGACATTTGCAGTAAAAGTTTCGTCTAAAATGTTGATTGAAATTCGAACCGACATGAAATATCTATTTCTATCTAAAAATGTATATGAAAAATCTATTATCTATTTAGGGAAATAATAATCGTCAATGCAATTATGTGATAGAATTTCTATGAATAAATACACAGAAAAAAAAACTGCCGAAACTAGGTTGTGAGCGGGTTTATTTTTATCATTACATACGTTTTTAGAATTTTTATCATTAATTTTTTTTATTTTACATATTGTGGCGGGTCAACAGACAGACGCAGCTGCTCAATTACTGACCTGCACAAAACTAAACACTAAATGCACAAAAGTCGACTGCGATTTAAGTAACATTGTGATTTGAACGGAGATCATTCTAAATTTATATTAATTAAACTATTGAGAAGGAAAAGAATAGAAAATAAAAACTCGCGAAGGAAAAATAAAATAAAAATATGATGAGCATGACGAGAAAGATAGGTTCGGTAAAAATAACCAGTCATTGAAGATTGTCTAATGTGCCATAAAGGCATTATCAACAGATTATAATAAAACAAGAGAAATAAATGTGGGCTTGGCTGATGATACATTAAAGAAAAATAGTATAGTATATAGTATAAACATAAGTTGTAATCAGTTGGAGTATAAGGATTGCTCCAAATGGGATTTGAAACTCCTCATGTTGTCACAAAAAATATCAAGGCCTTCGTTATTATCTATCAAGCAATTGATAGATTTGAGACACCTATACAGGGTGATTCCAAAGTACTTTGACAAACTGGTCCTCGCAATATTCTTATATGATTCCTCACAATATTCCGATATGAATTGGCCAAATAAATATATCTCCGAAAACGCTTCGTTTTCAAGTTAGATGGTGTTGAAATTTTATTTTTATTTTCATTTTGTCAAATAACTTTTGAAATTCTGATCTCAATTGAGAGGTTTTTTGAGGTGACGAATTTGAACCTGATGTTATTATTGCTCTCATTTGTAGGGGGCGCTACCTACACGTCTTTTTCTTTTTTGAAGATTCATAACTTTTTTGAGCGTACTTCTAGCATATTTTTCATTAGAAAAATCCATTTCACTATCATATTCCCGTAAAAAACCTACCTCTGTTACAAGTCGCTATAAGCAACCGTTTTCGAGATATTTGGACTTGAAAATTTCAAGTCGATTATTTGATAATCGATGCGTGTTGAAGTTATTACTATTATTTTGCATTTTCACGAAACTGCTTAAGAAATGAATTTGACGTTTAAGTAAGTAGTTTGGGTAATTACATATTATGTGATAGTTAAACGTTTTGTTGTTTTGTTGAAGTTTCTGTATGTTTTGAAACACCAATTTTGAAAAAAAAAAAATATTTGAACAATAATTTTCAGACGATATGCATTTCGTTTATGGCCTTGCGGATGGCAATGCGCGCGAAGCCAGACGTATTTACCAGGAGTGATTTCCTAATCGAGTACTGCATTCAGCAGTCTCCACCGTCGTTTGGCAAAAACAGGTAGCTTTAAGAGGGCAGCTGATATTATTGGAAGCCCTCGAGCAGTCCGAACCCCAGAATTGAAAGAAGCTGTTTTGAACCCTCTCGAGGAGAATCCAGAAACAAGTACAAGAATGAGTCCACAGTTTGAAGAATTATCCACGATCAACAATTTTATCCATACCATATTCAAAGGGTACAGCTCTTTTGCCACAAGACTTTTCCAAAGCATCACTATGTGTCAGTGGTTTTTGAGAAAATTGGCTGGAAATCCTCAATTTTTAAGATATGTACTCTTTACGGACGGGGCAAATGCTATCACAAACTTTCACAACAACCATGTTTGGGCTCTAGAAAATCCGCACGCAGTTAGTGAAAGACATTATCAGTATCACTTTTCTGTGAATGTATTGGCGGCAATAATTGGTAATTACTTGATAGGTCCTTTCTTTCTTCCGTTCCGACTGAATGGCGCAACTCACAGAGACTTTTTAGGAAATGAATTGCCGGGACTACTTCAGAATGTACCATTATGAATTCGTATCCGCATGAGGTTTATGCATGATGGGGCTCCGGCCCATTTAAGCGTTGTAGCCAGGGAATTCCTCAACACTGTTTATCCAAATCGATGGATCGGTAGCGGTGTAGAAGAACCTCACTAGGCGTGGGCACCAAGGTCCCCAGATCTAAACCCGCTGGATTTTTATTTTTGGGGACACTTGAAGTCACTAGTTTATGGAACTCCAGTAGCGAACGTGGAAGATCTAAGAAACCGAATAATAGACGCCGGTGGAACAATAAGAAACACACCAATTATTTTTGAGCTGTACGAGATTCAATGACTAGAAGACTGAATGCCGGTATCTTTGCTGAAGGTGGACACTTTGAACAATTTATCTGAATACAATTTAGTTCCTTTTTTTATTTAATTCTACATATTAAAAATTTCTTGAAATAAAATGTTTGTAAAATGAAATGTAAAATTTCGTTTAATCAAGGTCAGTATTCTGAAAGTTATTCGAAAAAAACGAAAATAAAAATAAAACTTGAACACCCTGTATCTTGGAAACGAAGCGTTTCCGGACATATACTCACTTTGACAATTCATATTAGAATATTGTGAGGAAACACCTCCTGAAGTTTGTCAAAGTACTTTTGAATCACCCTGTATAGAGGTGAGTTTTGGAGAAAGTTAGTGTTGCTGTTTCTGGCGAGAAAAAGCAAGCGATTACGCATTACATGAGGTGTACAATTCAAATGGAAAACTCAAGAGAATAGGGGGAATCCACGAGACCATTAACATTTTATATACATAGAGGATATCCAGAAATTGTCTTCTTAGATCCAGTGGTTCTAGTTTATATTGTTGTGGTGAGTGCAAAAGTGTCGCATTCTGTTCTATTTGTAATTCATGTGGTTTGGGTTTACGTTGGATATCGTCAATGCGGTTTATGTGAACGTTGTAACATGGGCTCCATATTGAAGTTGTGTCCTCACCTTTGATTTTTAAAGTGAAATTACCGTGTCAGCTCGCGTGAATGATCGGGAGACTCTGAATATGAAGCCCAGGTTTCCTAGAGATTTTTGAATGATATTTTCAATCTGAATGTTGAATGTTAATTTGCTGTCTAGGGTTACACCCAAATTATTTACTAGATCAACACTTCCACTGAGTTCTCCTTGGAGATTTTGGTCGAGAGGAGAAAATAATTTTGTGGCACTTATTAAAATTGCAATATTTTGTGAAAAATACCAGGTCTCCTTGGAGTAGGACATAATCTTCCACTGTTTCGACCTTTCCATAAGTCTTTAGGTCATCAGCATAAGGTTCACAATTCGCATATTTGAAACATATGCCAATGTCCTTCAAAAATAAGTTGAGTGAAAGGGGGCGAAGGTGGGAGCCATGGGGCATCCTGTAGGTCACTCTCAAAACGTTGGAAATACTTTTGTTCAGGGCTACATATTGGGTTCTCCGATCAACGTAAGAGTTCAGTATATTCAGAAGATTGCCTTGTACACCGACTGTCTGAAGATTGACGACAAGGGTTGGAAGGTCTACTCTGTCGAAGGCCTTCGAAAAATCGGTATACACTGTTCTCTAAGATATCTTGAATGTAGGGAATTAGATTTGTTAGAGTGGATCTCTTACTATAAAAACCATGTTGGTGAGTATTGATAAAAAAAATTACCTGGAAAAATAATTGTTTGTATAAAATTTTCTCGAAAATTTTACCGAAATGGGACAAAAGAGAGATGGGCCTATACTTAGTCACATCACTTTCATCCCCTGATTTGTGGATAGGGAATGACTCGTGCACTTTTCCAGATATCCGGAAAATTACCTTCAATTAAGCATTTGTTAAAAAAATCATGTAGTGCTTCGACCAAGTCTATTGCACATGACAAATATCATTGAATATCATGAACCGAAACCTGCAATCAACAATAGTACCATTACTAAGGTCCAATATCATTCCTCATAATTGATAAATGCCCAAACCCAGTTCATATTTTTGCAACAAGTAACAAAGATCTCATAAACCAAAACCATACACTGATCAGCATAGTATGAACGTAATATTAATTTCCAGCTGAATCCTATAGCCCACTACCTCGATTCGTGAACCAACTTCTTATTTCGTGACAAATATCACTATGTACAATCGAGAAATTTCCAAACCAACACCACATTTTCTAAGTCAAATATCGATGAATAGAAACGAATCCATATATTAGTCGGCAATTGATAATAGCACCATCATTAAGCACCAGTCTAATTTTCCCCATCGAGTAATACACAATAACATTTATATTTTTTCATATCTCAAATATCAATGAATACCATGCACCAAAACCTTCAATCAATAATAGTGTCATTATCAAAGTTCAATCTAATTCCCCAATCGTGAAATTTCCGAACCAACTTCATTTTATTTTTGCGGCAAATATCAAATCCATACACCAATCAACAGTCATCATATTACCAATAATAAGATTCTGCTGATTCCTAAGAGTCCAATTCATACAATCGAGAAATGCCCGAACCAACTTCATATACTTTGTGTCAAATACTGGAGAATACAATTACCGAATCAATAAACTAATCAGCGATGAATATTTATGGTGGTATTTTGTATGGCCCCGGCCCCATGTTTACATCAAGTTGTTTCATTGCTTCCAATATTTCTTGACGATCAATGGAAATTATATCAAAATAATTAGAAATCGATTCTAAATTGACATCAATCGAGCTAATGAATCATGTTTCAGAAATAATGGGACATATTCCTATCGGAGAATGCAGACAGCATTTCAATTTTTCTATAATCGTGAAACTCTACGATCAAAAGTTGAAGATCAAATATCCATTCCTATGAAATCTGAAATCATATATAGTTTTTTCTTCCTGGCTCAATTTCTTCTCAGAATGATGAGTAGGCATATGTCACTCATTGTGTATATCCTCTCTGTCATGAACATCCAATTGAAAAAATACAACGTTACGATCCATAACATCATATGCATGGTAATTGAAAAGGAACCAAGCGCCAAATTGCTGAAATTGGGATAAAGGTTCCAAACGACAGCTTGACATTCAATTATTATTTTGTATAAAGTATCAAGCGTCTACTGATATTTCAGTGACATCTAAAGAGCTAAACTAATTGTCAATAATGTTTTACGACTCATGGGAGATGACCAGTTGTACCAAATAGAATAGAAAAGATTAAAACTCAACAAATGTAAGGTGGTAAGTACATTTATAGGTTATGTTTTCAAGAGATGTATTTTTTTCACAGTTTTTCTGAAATTTGTTATATTTTTTATTGTTAAAACTCCTCCATTGACAGCCAGAATTTTTTTAGCTCTATTTTTAATAATATGGTGTAGGTATCTAATTATTATTATTGAAATAATAACTTAATGGAACCAAGCACCCTTCTATTATAAGGCTGAATATGAACCAAAACGTATGTAGAGCAGTTGGTTTCTTTGAGATATTATTTCAAGTATGTATGAAAATGTGTATTTCGTGTTCATTTTCCGTTTTTTAGGAATTATGTGGAAGATTTATATTTTTTGCAAATACTTCTTCAATAGATTCTGGATACTTACATTTCAATTTTTTCATGGGTAAACATATCGAACATTGAGTATAGAAAAATAAATGACAAGAAGATTCAAGTTCAAAATCATGAAAACTCAACTGTTACCAAATCAAGGCCAAATATAATAATTAAGGAAATTCGGGTGTTTAAGAGCTCTTCAAAGAAATTCAAGTTCCCAGGTCAAGCTCACCAGGCAACAAAAAATATATTTTTTTTATTGATGCCCCATTTTACCCATTAAAAGCACGCCTGAGCGTGTTTAAATCGACCTTTAAAAAATGCGCGTTTTTTTAAGTTACCATAGCAACATCAACAAATCGAGAAACGTGAAGTCTAAATGACAAATTTTTTATTATTGATCTGACAGGAGTACCTTGTAACGTCAAATGGAATATTATGAACAACTCGTTCATTTATATGTCATACCTCTTTCTCCTCCATCCATTTGATGAACTTTTCATATTCTTTTTTATGTATATCACTGGATTTTCGCGGTATTAACCGCGATTCTGCCTCACTATTCAAAAAATCGATTTTTGAGCTCTGGAGACAACAATTATTGATCTTTGATAACAAATTGTAAATGAATATATGTTTTTCTCATTTCCACGACAACGAGAGGTATACTGATGTCACATCACGAATTCAACCATTTTGCATTATTAGTTCTTATTTCTATTTTTTGTAGTAATAATACCAATATATATGATTTCAAAGTGCACCAATAAAAAAAAAATAGCGTAAAATATTCGTGGATAACTGGTCTTAAAAACACTTGGTCTATTTCGAGGACTCCGGCTGCGCCGTCGTGATCGAAAAATCGCGCGTGTTTTAAAGCCCTTTTTATCCACTTTTACTTCAATATACTATTGATATTATTGGATTTCCTCGTCTATTTTTGTTATAGAACACCTCATTGAGTTACCTGAATATTTACTGTTATCACTTCAGAGGTATACAATGATGAAAATATGCAGTATTAAAAAACACATAGAATTGGGAAGGTTCAAGATTAGGTCAGATTTATTGTTGAAGGAGTTCCCACCTTCAAAGAATTAAATAAAGAAATTACAATTCCCAATCAAAGATTAACAGGTTAAAATGAATAATGATTATAACAACAAACTCAACTAAGTATTGTTCCAGAAAAAGACGTTGTGAGTACAGAGAATAAAAAAATACAGATAATTCGGAGATTATGAAAGCTTACTTGAAGGAATTGTGGTTTCTGACAATGATGACATTATAAACGATAACCACAACGATGATAATATTGAACAGAAAATAGAAGATGAAGATTCAGGTGACTGTATGAAAGATCGCGACTGGTGTTCGGAGGAAGCTGAATATGATTTGCTTTTATTGATGCAAGGAGAAGAAGCCTTAAAAGAACGTTCTACGAGAGGACAACGTAGCAAATATCCTGGACAAACTTCCGCCACAAGAAAGGAATCGAAAGAATCCAACAAGACTCACTACACTGCCAAATAAAAATTAAAACTAGCCAAACAATTTTCTGAATACAGATGCAGCTGAAAAAATTTCAGTGAAAAAGTAACCGGAGATGAATGAGAAAAATGTTTTCAAACATTTCATGGCTTACCATCATATTATTTGTAAACGAGTTTAATTGCAGCAACAGTTGAAGATATGCCTATTAGAAGAAAGCGAGTGTATATGGTTAGAGAGATTGAAGTTTGCCGTGATACTTATATTAACACTTATCAGATATCCACAAAGAGATTCAACACTGCATTAGAAGAGAAAATAGCTCCCAGATAAAAGATGAGAGAGGAAAATCTGCAGGAAAGAAAAAAGTTGATAAAAAGGAGTAGAGGAGATGATATTGTGGTCAGATAGCTGTGGGGGACAAAACTGGAACATAAAAATTGTGATAATGTTAAAGACCGTTTTAATTAAATAAAGTTTGTTTGAAATATCTTGAACCCGGGCACAGCTTTTCTCCAAACGACACAGATTTTGGGCAAATAGGAATGTCGCAAAAAAATCAGTTTGAAATTTACACCTCGAAAGACTTTGTTTGTAATCGGAAATTGCAAGAAACAAAATAAATTTGTGATAAATGTTATGGAGTCCAATGATTTCTACTCCACTGAAGATATTCAAAAACAAATTTCATACATAAAAGTGACTAGAAATGAAGAGAAAATTAGTTGTTCGAAAACAAAAATAATAAAACTCGAGAAGTCAAATTCAATATTTTTATGTAAGTCATACTCACCTGAAGAAAATAAGTATGAATAAATAGACATTTCGAAATCAACACGGGGTATAAAAAGTCCTATTGATCCCCAAAAATTGAAAATGCTTTACCCCGAAAAAAAATATATTTCAGAGAAAAGATAGGATGACATCAAGACTTCACTGAAGTTTCTGCCCAAGGCAATTGACTTTTACAGAATCAAAAACATCGAGATGATATTGAAAGTTTTGGCTGAAATACAAATTTTGATTTTGAAGATATTATTCTTACCCAATGAGTTCCTTTGTTTCATAATTGTAGAAAATAAATTTGTTCTTCCTATAAACGACCCATTTTAATGTTTCCCTTTTCTTAAAAAAAAACAATGGAATTTGCATCTTCTACAAGTGATAAAACACCATTCTTTAATTATTGAAAAGAAACCATATGCCAAAAAAGTAATGATGAAATGTTTTGAGACTTGGAGAAAAGATTATCTACTCTGCTTGGTGGTTTTTTTTTCGTAAAATCGTGTTTTTTGGAGATACGAATCACACAGTTAGAAAAGAGTTGTTGATTTCAATGATATCTAGTTTTGTTGAAAAAATATTGCTAACATTAATCAGGAATCCATTGTCAATTTTCACTGATTTTTCGTCAGTTGCTGCTGTAATAACTTTATATTGCAAATATTTTTGTGACCTGAAACAAAATAGCAAATGCTCATCAAATAGGTATTCATAGCTATGAACAGTTTGCGGAATCGACAATTTTGTTTGCTAAACAACTGATATAGTCAAAAAGCAAATTGTTGGATTAACAATACTGTTGGTGGTATTGTCCAATAAATTTGTGGAATTCATCCTAATTCGATTTGTTGAAAATATAAACAGGATGTTCATAAAATCAGAAGTGGAATCATTCAATTGAGAATATTTCCCTTTTCAATCATCCTAATTCATTGTGAAAAGGGAATTGATCACCTTCGGGCATTCTCGTGCATATGCAAGTATCGAATTAGCGCCGAAAATTCGCTACCAGAGCACATCGTTTTAGTCAGTCCTCTGTCCTCTGTGAGACGTATTGTTAATGTGGTATTTGTAGTGTGATTGTGTTTGATCAGGTTCAACAGGTGACAAGGTAATGTGAAGTTTGACTGTTTGATTTTGGAATAGAAAATAGTTCAAATCAGCCGAGTCCTGTGTCTTTGGATAAGTCTGGAAATTCGATTGGACAGCGTGCAGCTCAGACTTGATGTCTTATAAAAAAAATCCCATTATTGATATATGCTATAATCAACATATTTTCAGTTGAACAGTCTGAAAAGTATGAAGTTATATTGATTCTAATAGAAATCACAAGTATTGTATTCTATCCTGTGAGTAGTTCTGGCTTGGCATCAGAGTTGCAAGTATTGATTGAAAATCATCATGAATTATTTTTATCTCTTATGAATCAGCATCTTATTCCCAAACATCATTTGATGATTCTTTATCCAGATATAATTAGGAAAATGGGTCCGCTTGTTGGTTTATGGAGTATGAGGTTTGAATCTTAACAGGCTTATCTCAAACATTTGATTCATAGTTTGATAAACTTCAAAACTGTTTGCAAAACTCTCTCGACAAGACACCAAACTCATATGTGGAATATCTGGGGAAATATTAACCTGTCATTGGAACCAATATATGGCAAAAGCTTTTTGAAAAATATCAATGATGAACTTTATCAAGAAGAGTTGCTAATTTTATTGGATACCAAATTACTGAACTTGATGATTACTAAAAGTGTTACAGCTTTCGGGAGTACTTTCAGACTCAGTATTGTCAGTCAATACATGTGCCCTATATTTTGTCAAATATTTGCAATTTGTGCTCATGCCACCAATAACCCAATATTTCTGTGCGAGTGTTGGTTTACAAAATGCTTCGATGACAAATCTCAATCTTACATAGTACATGAATCAGAAAGATTCAATTTCAAGTTGATAAGTCTTAAAAAGTTAAAGCATCTGGTTGCATATGTTTGAGTTTGCCATATAAACAGAACTTTCATTGTATTGTGCCGAAATATGAAATTATTTTGGAATAGTGACTTGCATTGTGAATTTAGGCAAACATTTTGTTTCGGTGTTATTACATTTTATTACTCAGTACCTGTTGTTAATTATAGTTTCTTGCCATTCAACTCTTCTGCTGCTTGAGGGTAAAGAGCAGTAAGTGCAAGAAAAATGATTTTGAGTTTGCCAATTTATATATTTTGTTCACCCGACTGCGGCAAAGTTAAAAGGACGGCTACGACAGGTCAAACACATAACTGTATTTTTGGGATTCGCCGCAGTCGGGTAAAAAAAAATATAAATTGGCAAACGCAAAATCTTTATTCTTGCACTTTCTGCTCTTTACCTTCACGCGGCAGTGTCATTTATTATAATACAGTATTTTTTTATATTAATTCACCATAGGATTATAAAGCTGGCATTCACTCATTGTGTTACTTTATGTTATTTTATCGACATTCAACTGTTATTTATTATAATAGAGTATTTATTTTTTTATAATAGAAGCATTAAAATATTCTAATGTTATATATACTTGATTTATTAAACCATCCCCCCTGAAAAACTATATTACCAACAAATATTAGATATTTTCACCAAAAAAAAAATAGTGATAGTGAATTCTAATTGACGTCATTCGGAAAATATATTATTTATGTTTTGACAAGAAATAAAAGACAATAAAACTTTTTTCTGTGTAGTATGAAAATCTAAAAGAAAAGAATCGACAAAATTTTATTTCAACAACAACATAAAGAGAATGAGATTCCAACAGCATGAGGTTTACAAATTACTTCTTGTCAGTTTATTCATGATGAAAACTAGTAAAGAAATCGACAATATTACAATGTTAATTTCACTAAAATATTATGTTAATTCATTGAAAAACGTAAATGAATTGCTCCACTGTAAAAACATTTTTGGGTCAGCTCAACAAAAAAAGGTGAAAAAATAGCAACTGAATGTTGTTGATGTACTACTGATTTTGTAACATCGTCTACAGTCTAATTGTGGCATTTACTTTTGTTAAATAGCAAAAATTTGTGTGAAAGCCACAAATGTGTAAATGTGAACATCGTCAATATCGAAATTTGCCAATTTCACCAATAATACTAGTGGACCTCCTGGGTTTCTTATTTTCTATTATTTCAACAACTCTTTCCCAACAGTGCACATACTTATTACATACAATTGCATTGCAATCTTACCTAGTGCACAGGTTGGCTACAAATACTCATTTCAAATAAACCGTATGTTTCTCGGACTATCCAAAGAAAAACATCTTACATTGAATTCGGATGTCATATAGCGCCATCTCACAAAGTTCAGAGGTACCAGTGCAACAATAGAAGAACTTCAAAAATTTACGAGATAGCGCTATAAATATCGATTCGTAATAAATGTTTTGTTTGTGTGAAATCGTGGTTTTTCAGAAAAGACACCTATTTAGATGAATTTAAAAAGCAAAATCCTATCTATATTCAAAATTTCATCGAAATCGTTAGAGCTTTTTCCGAAAAATATATTATATATATATATATATATATATATATATATTATATATATATATATATATATATATACAAGAATTGCTCGTTTAAAATATAAGATTTGTTTTCAAACTTGCAACATTGCTGAAAAAAAAACTTATGAATAAAAACTCTTTGAGCTTCCTGTTACCTCAGAGTAAGTGCCAATAACGATTCACAACAACTGATCTGCATTCATCTCGGAAGAACGCTCTGACAAATTTGAAAGACATATAACGACAGATACAACAGTACAGTGGTGAGATTTACATATAGCTTCTTCGTCTGCTAATCTATCAGGACATCAACGTCCTAATGGGTAGACCGATGGACAGATTTGTGAGGACGGGACAGGAATCGTTGGATGTAAATGGATGTCCTACCGTTAACTACCTTCACCTCATTGTCAATTGTCAACCGCAAGGAGATTATTTGTTCTCGTTTGGGATACAGTAGACGATGACAATGGCTTCGCATCGACAGGCCATGCAAATCAACAGCGTGAATAAATAAAGTGATGCTGTCTAGATCTCATTCTTTTTTTTTGTTCAGGCAATTTTGTGACAGCGTTACGAGAGAGATGTCATGCTGACTACAACTCATATCCCTGGCAGCAATTCGTTCTGTTACGGTAATAATTATATTTCCATCATCATTGTTTACATGAAGAAAAAAAAGTAATAAAAAATAAATGTTATTCTGGTCAAACATTTTTGTAGGTTCATTATGATTGGATGTATTATATGTGTTTTACTGTCATGCTGAGCTTAGAAGTTTGGAGATAATGCAGTTTGAAGTTTTAAGTTATTTTAAACTTGATGATATATGATTTATACAGGAAATATTTCACAGTGGAGTTGTTTTTGATGAAAATGATATGATCATGACAGGTTCAATTCTTTGAATCTTATTTTGAAAAATCTATGGTCAATACCACTATATATTATATATTACATAATCGTTTGCTTCTTCATTAAAGCACCTACTTTAACATTTATTTTCTTCAAGGTGAAAGTATGCATTTTCATTTCGATGTCTTGTTTAGAATTTTCTCATTTGATCCTGCGAGTGCTTCTATATTTTCTAAATTTGCTTTGTGAATTTGACAGTGATGTTTCTATTATTGTTCTTGGTTCTTCATTACTTTCTGAACTATTTTTCTTGTAATAGCTCCTATTTCAATTTCTTATATTTTATTCATTATTTTACTTTCTCTCTGATAATTTTTAATATCCGTGTTTAGTAGTTGATCAAAATATTAGTTTCGTATTTGCATAATCTCATCTTATCCCGATGTTTTATGATTCTCTCATGCAATATTGCTTGAGTATTGCCTTTGATTCTTTGTATGTCAACTTTGAGGGTGCTAGACTGTTTTAGCTCCTCTTAATAATATATTTTTCCTCTTCAGGTTTTTTTTTACGGTTGACGTTTCCATTCTTTCATTCAATTTTTCTCATTCTTTGTTTCTCTCCAATTCGAATATCACCGCTACTCATTTTTTTTAGAAGCTTCTAT
Source organism: Gonioctena quinquepunctata (assembly GCA_018342105.1). Lineage (NCBI taxonomy): Eukaryota > Metazoa > Arthropoda > Insecta > Coleoptera > Chrysomelidae > Gonioctena > Gonioctena quinquepunctata. Next base: position 600,125 of record JAFIRS010000051.1, on the reverse strand, counting down.
TTAGTTTCTCCTGTCCCGGTGTCTATGTGTCTGTGTGTCTGTCTGTAATCAAATCTTGCAAGTTAAATTAGATCCACTTCTAATCGTCCGATTGATTTGAAATTTGGCAGGTGTACATAATTCCAGTGACAATGCATCATGAAATTTTTGTTAGGAAAAAAAAAACAAAATGACGGACAATTTTTGTGATTATGGTCCGATTCTATTCAAAATTGGTATGCGGAGGTTTTTGGGATCGAAGATTTTTTTACAAGCTTTCATTCGGTTTTACCTGTGCCGGTGTCTGACTGTGTGTCTGTCTGTCTGTAATCAAATCTTGCAAGTTAAATTTGACCCAAATTTTACCCGATTGATTTGAAATTCGGGAGGTGTATCAACATGATTCTGGTGACAATGCATTATGGACTTTTTGTTGGGGAAAAAACAAAATGACGGTTCCTATATGGCGGACAATTTTTGTGATTATAGTCCGATTCTATTCAAAATTGGTATAAGGGGATTCTTGGGGTCGGAGATTATGAGTTTTTCGTCAAAATTCAAAAATTCAATATAGCGGTTCCAAAATGGCGGACGAATTCTGTGATTATGATCCGATTCTATTCCAAATTGGTATGTAGGGGTCTTTGGGGTCGAAGATTTTTTACAAGATTTCATTGAGTTTCTCCTGTCCTGGTGTCTACCTGTAATCAAATCTTGCAAGTTAAACTTGACCCACTTCTAATATGGCGGACAACTTTTGTGATAATGGTCCGATTCTATTCAAAATTGGTATCTAGGGGTTTTCGGGAACGGAAATTATGATTTTTGCAAAATTCAAAAATAAATTAGATATCAATTACTGAACTAGTTATTTAACATCATAAATACTGAGAAATGAATAAAGGAAAAAAAATTAAAACAATATCTTATCAGTTGGTAATGGAAAACGGGACTAAAAAGTTAAAAATAAAAATAAAAAAAATATTTTAAAAACAAGTTTTTATTTATAGAATTGCGCTAAAAAGGAAAAATATTTCTTTCATTGTTTGATCTAGGTTATTCTGTGAATAACAGATTCAAAAGCTTGCCGTGGATGAAAAACAGGTAATCTTGCGCGTATTTTTTCCTTTTTAGTGCATTTGTATAAATAAAAGCTTGTCTTTGAATTTGTTTTATAATTTTTTTTAATTTGCAACTTTACATATTTTCTATTTATCTTTATCCTTTATCCTTTATCATTTGGCTGATTCATTACAGTGTAATTTGAAGTCTTTGGCTCATCTTAATTAATGTTCACTATGTATCTACTATTAACAAATAGAATACTCTATACATTTTGGAGACCCTAATTATTTTGCAGCAGTGTAAAAGTAAAGTTAAACTCCCAAGAGTTTATATAGGGATGAAATGTAGACATCCCTGCATGGCATGATTCGTAAAAAATATGTGTATGTTCTTTCTTTAATTACTTTCGATTCATTATCAGACATAATTTTTTTTTTCGTATTCAATAGAAAATAATACAAACAAATGGATAGAGTGATCGATCAATTAATGGTGTTCCGTTGAAAATGTCTGAGTTCTCCTATGTAGGATGACATCGTATTCCTTGACAATGGATGAGTTCTCATCTAATTTCCACTGGCTCCTCTCATATTATGGGAATACGGAATTCATAATCAGTTCCGAGAAGTGATAGTACTAATAATATCGTTTATTAGAAATGATAACACCCAAATATGTTGAAATGAAATGACAACGACTTCCTCAGAACAGAAAAGGATTCATCCACTTTCCACTTGAAAATGTTGATGAAACATGTTGAATAAGGCACCACAAAAACTCATGATGGGGTTCAATCTCATTCGAGCCAATTTGATTTCGAGTTGGATTATTCATTTCATCGTTTGAGAGTTCGATGATCCGTTTATAAAAAGTGCAACTACGATCTCCTGAAGATATTCTGGAACGTAGGTTTATAGATATTTCCACAAGGAAAAACTTAGGAAATGAATTATATATAGAAACAGAGAGTTTCAATTCAAATAATGGGAATGGGACATTATCGGTCAGTTGGAATGTGTTTTGGAAAAACTCTATTTTTCTCAACAAAATCATGCTAGAACTGGTTAAGAGGCATGCTTCTTACAAAAAATTCAACATAAAAAAAAACATTCACCTCATGGATCACATATGTTATCAAAACAATTATAAACACAGGGATAGGGCCAAACGAAAGTATGAGGGGACCAAATCACCAGCCAATTTTGAATACAACAACCACCTTAAAAATTATACCCACCGAGAAATTGGAGGAGCGCTTATGATTCTGGTAAGCCGCCAATAATCTCAATTTCACTAAAAATTCATTCCCAATAAACTTCCAATGCCGAAAGCATAAATAATTGTTTCATAACCAATGCTAGCATAAATTCGAAACAGGATCCAAAAACATTCAAATATTTTGAATCAAGCACACATCCTCGCGTACCCTAATCTTGCTTTTATCTGAAACATATCGAATTATCAGATAATACCAGAATAATTCATACAATTGAAACTAATGCTGATGATGGATTCGATGGTTTATAATCATTAAATTGTCAAGCTATGTAGGTCTTCCTGCTCGAATGAATAAAAAGACATTAGGTATCAGTTGCTTGATGATGTCAATATTCCACAAGGTCCTATTTTAGAGCCTCTCCTATTTTCAACGCACATATTCAATAATCCGGTTTTATAAGTTAAATCAACTTGCGGATGACTGCCAGTTGGCACTACAATTCTTGCCCAAAAAATTATATTTCAGATGATACACATATAAATGCGGGTGTGAAAATCATGAAGGAATTTCATGATACTCATCACCTGAAAGTGAATCATCATTCAACCTATATGGATATTCTTTCGAAAACCTCATGGGGTCTTACTTTATCCCTATAAGACAACCCCTTTGGTGATTCCAAAAACAAAACGGAAATGTGTCACTAGAGCAGTTGCTTGCTGCAGTTGTCGTGAAAATATATTCAACCTGTATGTGTGTATGTCTGCAAATTCCTGGAAAACTATCCGACTAAATTTGACTGCAACTTTTTATCTGGTGATCTTGGCCTATTTGTTAGTCAGGACTGACTTGGGACTGCGAACTCCCCCTAAGACAGCTGACTAGGAACAATCAGGTCACTTTGATGTGGGTGCCAGTTCAGAATGGAATCAAAGGCAATGAGAAAGCAGACAGACTTGCCATGGAAAAAGCAAATACTCAATTTTCTGGCCCAGAACAAATCAAAGAAGAGTTTCTGCGCTGGGAAGCTGACCAAATTAAAACCCACAGGAATAAGGATTCAAGACAAGCGAAAAGGTTTTTGAGCCCATCGCTGAAGAAAGCTGAACAGCTTCTCGAATTGGACCAGAAAGACTTGAAGCTGGTAACGGGACTGCTTATCGAATATTGTTAATATAAATCAGACAGAACTCGATTCTATTCTATTGGTGTGGGGTATGAGGTCTATTGTGTCCCCTACTGCTGCCTAGCCATTTGGGATGTCTCAACGACTAGAGAAGTTCCTCCAGTCCTATGGCTTTCAAAACGTCTCGGCCCAGAGACGGGCTGCTCCCTTCGAGTGAACGAGGGATGTGCCCCTCCCAGCAGATCTTGATGCTCTTCTCTGTAGCTTACAGTAAGTACGTGTTATCTTGTGATCTTTGTCCAACCTCCTACTTTCGTTTATGTCGGAATTTTGTCGTTTGTTTGTTTTGTATTTTTCCGTTTTGTGTTGCTTAAGGACCCCGCAAAATCCTTATGGAAAATGGCTCTCGGCTAAATTCGCTGAAACTCTGCAAAAAGATAGTATTTGGTATGCTGATCAAAAGTCTTGATGGGCATAACCCTCCATTTTCCACCCCAGACCCCCTACAGCCCCCCAAAGCCCCCAAAGTACACTTTTCGGTGTGTTAATGCATAACAGTTTCAATTCATCTTCAAAGCGTTTTCTTTCACTGCTCACCCCTTTCTCCAACCGAATCCTACATTATACCCTCACCACACCTTGCCCTCACCCCCGCACAACCCTTCATTAACGCCCCATTACACACTTTCAAGGTTGAAGATTCTTCAATTGTTTTATTTCAATCTTTTGAAGCTTTTATCATATATATAAAATGTATGTATATACATCACAGTACATCCCTCCCTGCGGCATGTAGGTGCATCTTATTTTAATTTTTCATCTATTATATCGATACCAAGATTTGGTACTACACGATTTGCAGCATCTAGTGTTGTATTGAGTAGAGACTCATGAGGGTATCTAATATTTTGTTGTCGATAGATACTATGAGACACTAGCAACATGCGCACATGACCCTACTATGCGAGCTCCACTTTGGCAGGTGTAATAGTAGCCCAGAATTACGTCGTCGTCATTATCGCCATGATTCTGGATATTTTCAACATAGAACCTGTAAGCTATCAAAAGTTGATGCTTAGTGGCATAGCGAAATCTTGAATATACACGCACTCTCAAGAATTCAGGCTCATTTACATGATTGTCAAGTTGGAGTTGTTCGTCGTTATCTCGTACTAGTTTGTCTTGAATATACAAAGAGGAAAGATGTATTTGATATGTTCCTACTCTCAGGTCTCTCAAGCAGTTTAGTTCAGGAAAATCTACTAGGTCTTAATGGTCCACTGACCGTTTCTTCTCGTTAAATTATCTGCATCAACTCTTGCTTGTACAATATTGGGCATATCTGACCTTTCCATCATTCTTCTAGCAAGTTCAATGTCTGCATGGTAATAGTGGGATGATATCTGTTTATGATAGCTTCAGATATGAACTAGTAACTATTTAATTTTTTCGCTTGCTGTAATATTAGCGTTTGAAATAGAAACTTAAGAATAGATCTCAGATGCCCGTTTCGCGCCATCGACTTTTAGTTACTTTTCGCGTTTCATTGGCATCTTCTGTTGAGAGTTGTCTTCGCCCAACTGGAAGAAGTGCATGCATTCTATGGTAAATGGCAATATGTTGCAGTAAAGGAATGGCATCACGATAACCTCTATCCACCAAAAAAATGTCATCGGCCTGGAACCAGTTTTCTAAAATACCAGCATATCTTTCAAAATCTTCTCGGAGAATTGCAGCATAATTGTTGTGAAAGTCTGAAAAAAATAAGGACCCAAAATCGCTAGAATATAACCATCTGGGGCTACTACCAGGGTCGGTATGAGGAGATGGCGATGTTTGTAAAGAACGTAAGACTGTCGCAATACTCAAAAATTTTAACTTTTGTGTATGTAGGCGAAAGTCGTATCAATCGCAACTACAGCTTTACGTTCTTCGGGTTCAGGATTGTGAAGTTCATTTGCAAAATCTGTCACGTGTTGACCTATAAATTGCTGTCTATTTATAGATTCAGGACCAATATTATTGGGTACAAATCGTTTTAACAATGACAATCTTACAAGATTGATAACCGAACTCACATTCTGTCTACTGGAGTAATCAAAAATTGTTTTCAAGAAGTCATCGCTTATTCCTTGTTTCATTTCACATGAAAAAACTGATAAATCCTTCCTTTGGATATATCTCAGTGTCCCATTATGAAGAACTGGTTCGCAATAAGTGAGCAGTTCTCAAATTGACTTTTATTGATCGGTGACAAGCTCTCGAATTCCTCTTCAGTCAAATTATACCAATCTACAGCATTACCTCTATTCAATGACACATTTCTCATTTCTTGGAGAAAAACTTGCAATTGCTGACCTCTAATAACATAAGGTCTGTTAATAAATTGCAAATCCTGTAAAATTACATTTAGAAAACAGCGTTGCCTTGCTTAATGTATACATATATACATATATATATATATATATATATATATATTATATATATATATATATATATATAATAAAAGCTTCGAAAGATTGAAATGAAACAATAAAGAATATTTAACCTTGAAAGTGTGTAATGGGGTGTTAATGGGGGTGTGGGGGTGGGGGCAAGGTGTGGTGAGGCTAGAATGTAGGATTTGGTTGGAGAAAGGGCAGTGGAAGGAAACGGTTTGAAGATGAATTGAAACTGTTATGCATTAACACACCGCAAATTGTACTTTGGGGGGATGTAGGGGGTCTGGGGTTGAAAATGGAGGGTTGTGCCCATTATGACTTTCGATCTGCATACCGAATACTATATTTTCGCAGAGTTTCAGCGAATTTAACCGAGATCCATTTTCCACAAGGATTTTGCGGGGTCCTTTGTGTAGATGCCCAGGAGAAGAATGAGTAAAAAACCTGGTAAAGGATGTGGCTTAAAATATGCTTGTGTCAATTTTTGAGTTGTTAACATTTTGAGTAGTTTTTGAGTGAGTTTTTGAGTGATTTTTGAGTTGTTTTTGTGTGTTTTCCAGCTTGTCGTTTCTGTTTCCGGTTGCCGCCCCCCAGTACGCTGCAGAACGGATGGCACGTGGGACCTGCTCGGGTCAGGTCCACTACGCCCGCGCCTCGCCGTCCTCCCACGCACCGGGACGCCGCCTCCGTCAACGTTGCGACAGCTGTTATTTGAGTGATTTTTAAGTAGTGTTTTTGAGTAATTTGAGTGTTTTTGAGTGTTCAACTTCGTTCTAATTCTTCATCGCTTTCGATGCTTGAAAGATGGGAAAAATACTCATCTTCGTAATTATCTGTTTCCATATGGGGGGATGCGGAAACCGAACTTGGGGTTCGTTTGGTTGCCCCCCTCTCCTTTTCCATTTTTGCCTTTTTTTATTGGCCGCTTCTTTGGATGCTTCAACCCTTTTTTCCAGGTTTTCTATCATGTTGGGTTTTTCCTGCCCTGTTTCCATGTGGGCGAGTACGACAGCCAAACTTGGGGTTTGTTTGGCTTCTTTCCTCTCCTTTTTCAGTTTTTCATCCATCGTGGATTTTTGGCCTTCTTTGGCCGCTTCTTCGAATATTTGTGCCCTTCTATCCAGGTATTCTTTCATGTCGGGCTTTTTCTGTTTCCCTTTGGGCCTTTCAGACGTTTCTGCGAGGAACCTACTTCCTTTTTGCTTTCATCAATGGACATTGCGGTCACGTGATGGAATACAAATTTGTTATGAGATTTTTTTTCATGCGATATGTCTATACTTTCCGTTCTCTAGTTGGATTGGGATCGTGGATAATAAATTTTTATTGTTGTTATTCGATATTCTGAGGAGAAACACTAAAATAATCATTTAAATAGCCCTTTGTCCACAACTACGCAATACAATTACGCAGTTGGGTCACCTTCCTCATATTAACCTTCAGATCCTACAAGCTAAGCAGGAGATAAGTAAAACGGAGAAAAAATTAATATTATTTTCTACTTCTTGTTGATGGTAAAACCAAGTATAGTTTGAATATTTTCAATTGCAGAAGCTGTTTCTATGAGGAGCGAATGAAAAACTTACACGAGCGTATATGCGGAGTAACGGAACGAAAAATTATGTGTACTACTTGTAAACATTCTCCGTCGCCGACAGGAAGATCAAAAGAAGATCACAAGAGCCGACTGTCAACGTGGGTTCGAGTGACAGCTGTCTAGTTCTACAGCAGATTCGCCTGAGCCAATCAAAACGGACCACAAGCCAATGTTAATGCTTGTAGGTGTGTCCATACGTTGAGAGGCCGATAAAACCAATATAACACGAGTTATATTTATGTTTGAAGAGGTCTGAATAGATGGAAGCCATTAGTGTCTCTGGTCTGGATCGAAATAGGTTTTGAAATATTCTATAGTTCTGTTGTGTTTTTTTGGAAAATATGCCTTTCTTTTTTTCGACCATAGGAAAATGAAATTATGATGATCCGATTTCCTAGTGATACATACCTCGCTTATGACATATTTTTTTATTTCAACCTATTTTTAAATTATTTGAATATCTAAATGAAATTAGTTATCTCCGCCTCTGCTACTCAAAGGATACCGCTTCGGAACTGCTTCTGCAATTGTAAATGGTTTAACTATATCTCTGTCTAGCCTATACCTAGTTACTCAAAGAAAAAGATATATTCTACAAAACCCCGCAATAAGTATTAATTCTGAAATTGAAGTGATTATTCAGGAATTGAACATCAAATATCAGTGTTATTGAAAATAGTACCCGATAATTTTATTCAGTGCACATTTTGCCAAAATAATATACATGATAATGTTATCTCAGTGTGGGGAGGAAATCTCTATTCGAAGAGAAATAGCCAATCATAACATTTTAAATATCAAATGGTTTTTAGTGATTGGCTCAAAAATTGTAGTTTGACATGTCTGCGTTCCACATAGTCTGAAAGTACTCTTAGAATGCTTACTTTGCAGAATGCCATGCTCAGAAAGATCCATTTCAATTTGTTTGCCAATTGTGACTACCTCTAGAAAAATCTAGATATTATGACGTTTCCGGACGCCGCAATGATTAGTGTTGAAATTTTCGAAGTCATCGTTTCAACACATCAATCTTTAATTGTTTTACTATTTTTTTTTGACCCATTTGCATCAGTTGGACCAACTTTATCGTGAATCCATCCATTACGGCCATAACCTAACATATTGCCTCCGTCGATGTTAACACTTGTTTGCTTCCATATTTCATTCATAAAATTGGATGATGAATGTTTTGAAATAGTGAGACGTGGAGCACATAGTGGAATATTCTTATGTACCACATAAGTGGGAACATGATGGCTCTGATCTTTGGACTTTTGAAAGTGTAGGTTCGGATTATATTCCCATTCTGGCAGCTAATCGATAGTTGTTGGTATACGTATGGTTTATTAATTCTATTCGAATTTCTACTTGGCATTTTATAGATTTCTAAAATTCAGCTCCAAAATAAATTGTATCATCCTCATCCGAATCGATTCGGGCTTCAATATCTGATAATATTTTGGGGAATTTATTTTTGGTAATTTCGACTTCGTTGTAGACATTTAGTCTTATTAGACAAATATTGTGGTAATATCGCCCTCATTGTGGAACAGTAGATATATACTAGAACCAAAAATGCCCAGGCAACTCAATTGGTGCCAAAATAGGTAATGTAGAGTGTTTAGTAGACCTGTTTACCGACTTGATTATTCCCTGACTATGTGAACATACATGAGGTTATAATTAGATTAATATTTACTAGAAAGTATCCTGAAATTTTGAGTATTTTAAACACATTTTGCTGATCACATTTCACATCTAATAAATAACTCTATTGACCCATGAGGCTGTGAAGGTATATCTGAAGTTCATAACAGGTAATTTCATACTAAGCATTACGCCTTAAGTTTATGGTTTTTTAAGGAGATCCGGTGGTCTCAGTTACGGTTTTCATGACTCTAATTGAAAATTTGGAGGTAGTTACTAGTTGAAGGTAGAATATTTGGTCAGAAATAGGTAAATTCGGACTTCTTCAAGCCATTTTACCCTTGGCTTGGTATTATTTTCCTATAATGTCAGTTGTGAAACATAATATTGGTGCAGATAATGTGGTAGAAGCTGAAAAATAATCAGGTAGGTCCAGGTACCTGTTATCGAACCACTCTCCTCATCACTTTAGGGCATTGATCGGAATCAAATCAGATCAAAATAAAATCGTGGGGCGCGTCGAAATTCAATTATCTACAGTCAATTGCTCATATCATTAAATGCTTTGGATGCATCTTCTAAATAGACAACTTTTGCAAAATGTGTGTAAAAGTGCATCCGTCACTATCATCGTGCGACACCAGTTATGAAGAATGATCATTCACATATTAACTCAGGTTACCGTACGCCCCACGATTTTATTTTAGTCTGATCAATGCCCTACATTGATGAGGAGAGTGGTGTGATGACTGGTACCTACCTAATTATTTTTTAGATTTTAGTACATTATCTTTATCATCATTATGTTTTTCGACAATTGAACCGTTTAACCTAGAAAAAATGTTACTTATTGCAACGTAGTTCCTTATCGCGCGTTGCGAAAGAGGGCTAGACGGAATAAATAAAGACCAAAAGTTGTAACGAGACTTTTCGCTATAGTTGTAAGCCGTGCGAGGTGCGCGTGTTTCTCTGTCTGTCTCTCTCTCTCTCTCTCATAGAAAGCAAGCCAGTTATTTTCGTTTCGTCTTTCTATTTCGCTTGAACAGTGTGGTGTCGCGACGATTTTAGTGTATACAGGTTTTTTGTACATAATAAATAATAAAAAATAATAACAATAATGAATCCTGACAGTGTTTCTGCACAAGTTCCGGATATTGCATTGAACACTGTGGTGTCGCGACGATTATTTTTGTTGAGTGTATACAGGTTTTTTGTACATAATAAATAATAAAAAATAATAACAATAATGAATCCTGACAGTATTTCTGCACAAGTTCGGGATATTGCTGATGGAGTTAGGTAAGTAGAGATTTTATACAGACAATAATAAATGCTTATGTATTTTTAGCAAGTACGCATTATAACCTCTCTTTACTATTGTGCTAACCAAGTCATACGCGTTATAATTTCTCCATTATTGTGTGTTTAGCAAGTGTACGCCTCATAACTTTAATAAATTTAAAAGCAAATAAATATTTTGATATTACAATATTAATGCGTATGTACTAAAATTGAGACTACTGATTAAGTTTATATTACATTATAATTGTTAATAATAAAAAAAATACTATTATAACTTAAAAAAAAAAATTCCTTCACTAATTAATCGAAAGGAACTTCGTTCCATCCGCGTGCCCCTTGACACCTCTCAAGTTTTTTTTATTCCTTTATTTTTGGGACCAGCTTTTATAATCCTATACACTGTTGAGCGTGAAACTTTCGTTGAAAAATACTTGCGTCAGGCTTCTTGATTCGCGTACAGAGACCTTCTAGAGCATTAAGTACTAGAGTTTGGTGATACGTGGAGAAATATTTTTTATACGAAACACAATGTTCATTACTGAGTCCTGGAATAAGTTTAATTCGAAGATGAATCAGTGATTGTTCCCTTCCCCAACTATCGCGTACTTGGCTGTCATTCGGCAATGTACGCCATATTTTTTCTCTTCACATTGTCAAACCTAAAAGCAAACTATATTTCTGGTTTCTCAAGGGACTCTCTTGAAAAAGCTATCAATAATAATAATAATCGCTTTTGTTGATAGAAAATGCTGAACCAAAGGGGACAATTGATCAATACTTGACTATCAAAAGACAGAGTTAGCTCTAGTTCGAGCTCAGTGATGAATCGAACAAGTGCTTTCTTCCACTCAACCTGCGGGTACTTAGAACCAAAGGAAATGACCTAATACTACACAAAATATAATAAATGTTAGTGCAATACATTATGTTTGAATTAACCTATCAGAAATGATTGAAAATATAGGAAGAGGGGATATAAAATGATATTGAGGTATGAGAATAAGCAGAAAGTGTGTAGAACAGCACCGTAGAGTAATAGGCGAGATCACAAACTCACAAATTTGCTTCATATGTGCTTGAAGTTGAAATATAGTAATGAAATATTATATAATGCCGGTAATGGATGAATTTACGATGAAGTTGGTCTAGAAGATATTGTGTAATATTCGAATAAACGCTGCTCTAAAACTCTCAAATTCAGTAAGACATTCAAACATAGCGTTGATGCCGCTTCTTTTAACGATAAGTCCATCGATTTGGCATTTTCTTCAGTTGCCAATGTCACTATTTTGCGGAACTTCTGCGGAAACGTTATTCTCTTTCATCCTATGAATAAATCAGAACTTATGTCAGCATGTGTTATATTGAAATGAGGACTTGATAGCTGTCCTTGATTTAGTTATTCTTGAATAATATGTATGTATATCGAGTGCTATGTCAGTCATTTTTCGGCCTGCCCTCATTGTAAAGAAATATTATGAATGACGTTTGGCAACGATGTAATTATCTTGCACTTTCGGCAATCGACGATAGATCTGAACGAAACAGAAGCATTTCTTTAGTATTTTCATTTGAGAAACTACTTCGGAAATAAAATTGATAAGAAATCCAACCACTTTTCTCATAGTTCTGGACATTATGGTATTTCTTCCAGAAATTAATGATCTCGCCCATTGATGAAATGAATCAAGTCTTTGATCATTTCATTACTATGTTATGAGTCACTTGGAATTTTACCTGAAATCGGTGTATGTAATTAAGACTATCACCTTTCTTAATCCCGTTCGACCCCCTATTTTCTATTTAAGACAATTAATGCAAATACAAAAAATTAATATTTCTTGAAATACCCAAGACTAAGTAATTTTATATAATGTACTTGGTAAGATTTTACCTTGAACCAGTGGAGGAAATTCGAAATTTAACCATTCTCAATTCTGCCCGATTTTCTATTTGCCTTTAGAAAAAATGAATGAATAATATTTAGTTTCAAGTTGACATTACCTGTAAAAGTGAGAATATTGTTCAGTTTTGACCATACTTCGATTATACAAACATTTTTAACACTTTCACTGCTTTTGACGTATATATACGCGAGCCGCTTAACTGCTCTAGACGTATATATACGCATCGAAATTAAAAATCAGATAGGATTACTGTATTTGGATACACTTGATGATGATGTTATTTATATTTCGAATCTGCAAAATTAGTCTTGTTGAATCTTCGAAATATCCAATCTCGGGAAATTCTCCGAGGCGATAAAAAAATTGTAATACTTTATTGAAAAATATACAATCGCGTTTGTATACCCTTGACCAATTCTAATGGTACAATTTTTGTTTTGCAGAAATGCGTTGTTGCCAAGTTGGTTACTTCGGATTACTATACTAATCAATCAGGCAAATCGTGCAATGATATTGAATTTTGCTTGGAGAATATCGAGATAACTCTTCTGCTCAATAATTTTTTTTGGTATGATTTTTGTCTCCAGAAAATGCGTTGTTGCCAAGTTGGTCACTTCGGATTATTGGAAATCTGGTATGGGAATGGTTCAAAGTGGATACTATATCTATTGAATCAAGTGAATTTTGCAGAAAAATAGTTTTTGCAGAAATGCGCTGTTGCCATGTTATGGACGGTGGTTGTCGTTGGAAAAAGATGTATAGAAATTTTAGATAAAAAATGAATCCTTTTCCAAATCAGTAATTATAATTTTATAATTCGGAAACCGTAAGTTTAAATAATTGCGCACAGTTAAACGAAAATGAGGTGAAGCACCATCGTGCATAAATCATAGACGCTGACGAATGCTTAAGGGCACAGAGTATAAAAACCTTCTAAATTGTTTTGCAAGAAGGGTAAGTATGTGTCGCCATTTGAAATTCTCGTGGAAAAAAATAGTCCAACGATTTCATCTTCCATTATTCCGGCCAATACATTTAGGCTGAACTGCACATGATGACGTTTTTTTCTAATCTTGTGCGGATTTTCTCTACAGCCCAGATATGAATATTGTGGAAATTTACTACTTCATCGCGGCTAAATTTGGCCTAGTCAGTAAAAAGGATGCGGGATAAAAAATTCGGACTTCTTTCGCACTTTTCAAGTACCCACCTAGTGAACTGCAAGCGTCGCGGGAATTCCCCTGGAAGCAATCCTTGAACACGTTGAACATGGTATGGATATAAATTATTTTCACTAAACCGTGAAACACAAACGTCACACTTACAAGTAAATCAAATTGCTGTTACAATTTGAACTTCGAAAGCGTCAAAGGGGGAAACAAGGTGAAAAGTCATAGCCCACTAAGTATTCTAGTTTATTACTTCAATATTCCCCTTTCATTTGCCAGCAATTTTCTCGAAAACTGCAAAAATGCAAGATACCAAAATTTCAGGTTATTTCATGGCCAACTCAACTGTGATATTCAAATAGTTTTTTTTTTCGAAAATAGAAAATTTTGGCTATAAAAACTGTAGGCAACCATCATTCACACCTTTGAATAAGTTACCTCATTTTTTAAGCTAGAAATGGATAGAGCGTCCAAAAAACCAAGAGCCTGTGAATTTTCCGAACATTTGATGCATAATTGTAGCCACAATTCGAAATTTACGATTTTTTCGCGCAACTTGCAATGTCTGAAGATTGGAGGGGGTGAATTTTAGGACAAATATTTATGGGAAAAAAGTCTTATTTTGACCCAAGGAATGCGCCCTTAAAATATTTGTATTGAATTTCGTAACACCCTGTACATATTCAACTGACATTGGATAAACTCCGTAATATGAAGATGAGTCCGCGAAAGCCATTTGCGCACGTGCTACATACAATATTTTTTTGTACAAGTTTTTCAAAGAATGTTTTATATAAAAGCATTTCATTTCTGCCATCAAAATAAAGAAATATCAATAATGAATCAAGTATGGCAACTTTAGGAACTGAAAAAAAATTCAAAAATTGCAACTTTTACGGACTTGTCCGTGAAGTGTTGCCATGGCTATGGCAATACTACGAATAAGACAGTGAAAGTAGAGGAAAGTGACCAAATATGGAATACCGTTTTGATTTTCAGGCATAACTTCCACAAATTTTATAAATAAAATACTTTTTGTGGTAATTATTAACAATCATATATTTGCACTTAAGTTTGTAACAATTTTAGATTATTTTGTTCAGTTTGAGGTAAGAAAAATTTTCAAAAACTAAAAAACGATGAAGGTACCTATATATGGAATAGGTACCCCAAATATGGAATACTATAATCACTATGAAAAATTAACCTTAACTTATAAGAGACTCTTTGAAAACTTTGGTATAATAAAGAAATGAACACAAATTATTTACAAAAATCGCAAATCCAGGTATCAAACTCTGGCCCAGCGCAATCATTATGTGCCCAGAGCCCACACATGAGGCACTTGATCCATGTTTCCCCATGAGTGTCATTCGAAAACAGCATAGCACAGAAAATACACTCCGAATCTTCAGAGTCTGGAGCTGTACATCCTATCAAGGCATCGGGTTCGCTGTCTGTATCAAACAGCATCACCTCCTCATCATCTGAATCAGACATAGGCTTAGTCTTTTCTTTTGGTTTTTTTCCTTTTGATTTCTTCTCATTCTGCTATCTGCCGTTTTCCTTTATGTCCAATCACTTGGGGTATCTTGCTCTGTACTACGGTAAGCCCTGATTCATCCACGTTGTATATGCGACTTGGACCATAGTTTCCTTGAGCATAGACGTCTTCAAGGAGATCAAAGAATGAGTCTTCTTTTTCCTTTGCTAAATCCAAAGGCTCTAGCAAAAGACGTGCCAGTTGGTCTTCTCACTGATAGCTTGTCCTTATGGCGTTTCAGAAATAATTTAAGCCATTTTTTTCCAGCCATGCCAGTCGCACCAAATGGATTTTTCAACTGATTACGACTTGCTAACATGTACGCCATTCTTCGAACATCATTTCTCGTCAAGCCATGAAATTTGCTCTCCATCGTCAAAATGTAGTCTACCAAAAGATTTTCAAGGGTTGTCCCTGAGACAGTTTTCCTTCCGAGTGTAGTAGCTGCGGCTTCTTCTGGAGAAAATTCGTTTTTCTGACATAAACGAAACAAGGTAGATCTTGGCACATCGAAGTGTTTTGCAGCTTTCAAATAACCCATTTTTTTTCTCGTACTTATTTTATAGCTTCTGCCATATGCTCTGAATTCCATTCTTTTCGCTTCGTTTTCCAATTGACGCCCGCCATTCTGATAAAACCCGAAAAAAAAAATAATTAACAAAGTCATTAAGTCAGCTGATACGTCACAGTGTCCAATTATGGAATAGTCCATAATTGGACACTGTGATCCGTCCATATTTGGATTTTACAACTATTTCAAACTGATATTCACATATTTATATTTCAGAAAGTAATACTATCTAATACCGCTAAAACATACTAAATAACATCTAAAGGGTCTCTAAAAGTTATAAAAACAATACTGTGTGCACTTTCTGTACGAAAAATAATCATTTTTTACGTACCTTAGAAAGTTATGCGGCAGCGATAAAACAAAACACTGTCACTACGACGAAAGGGCTGGCTCGACTGACATGCTACAACTTGTACGCATAAATGGGAGTAGAAAGAGACAGAAAATCACTGTTTATTGCGTGTGTGAGTTTGCATTTGAGAAAAATGGGGGTATTCCATATTATGGATACTATTCCATATTTGGTCACTTTCCTCTAGCATTTTTGAATTTTTTTAATCCTAATGTTGTTTTGAGGAGCGTGAACAAAAAAAATTTTTGAAAATATAATACACCGGTTCCCTCTCGCAGGATAGGCAGACGAGTACTAGATCGGAATCGATAATTACGTTTAACTGACAAACATTCCCTTAAATTAATTCCATGAACTAAAAATACAACGATGTAAAGTTTGCGCGAAACAGCACAAAAGACGGGAAATCAGACATATATGTCGCACATGTGAAGTACCATCGTGCCGCATTCCTTGTTTAGAAACATAACATACAAAAAACATTTTTAATTTTTTATTAGTTATGGTATTTTGTATGTTTTATCTAGTTAATATGAACGTGAATCCAAAATATATATAATTTGTTTTCTATGAATACCCGATGAATTGCCCACACTGCTCTAGACGTATATATACGCACAACCTTAACCCTTTCGCTGCTCAAGCCTGATATATTCGCAAATATTTTCAGTGCCCTCAGTGCTCAAGACGTTTACATACGCAAGCGTATATTTTTATTCTAGGTGCTCAAATGGACTATTTCCGCTATCGTATGATGCATACAACAAACAGCAGACAATGAATTGGCCAATGAAGACCAAATCACGTGACTTCATTTCACGCGTCTTGAGCTCTGAGGGCCCATCAAAACATATGTACACGTGCTTTTGCAGTCAACAAGTAGTTTCTTTGTATTTATAAAGTTGTAACGTTTGTTTAAGTGTTAAAAATGGCAAGAAAATATTTATCGGAAGCAGATTTAGAAAAACTTTTATTGGAAAGTGATAACGACGAATTAGAAAGGGATTTACAAGAAATTGATACCGAGAGTTTCAAGCGGTATCACACCGTAAAAAATTTTTAGTTTTCTGCTAAATGCTTCATGTTTATATTTTCAAGTTTTTCACGTTAATTGTTCTGGATCATTCGTTCTGCTATATAATAAATGTTATTTTTTATTTTCTGGGTTTTTATAGCATTTGCGGATATATACGTTTGGTGACGAATTGCCGGTTTGGAAAATATGATTTTTCGTGCCCGTGCTGCTCAAGACGGATTCATTCGCAAGCGCTAAATAATTGCGCACTGGTGGCCCGACTAATTTCAAAGAATTCAGCAGTGAAAGGGTTAAATATTGCGCATGTGAAGTAATATTTCAAAAATCATTTTCGCAGTGAAAGGGTTAACGTTGTTCATAATCCCAGCACAATAAAGTATAGAAGTCATTAACATTGATCTTTTACCAGAATCAAAATTCGAATTCCAACTATAAATATGATTGAAATTTTTTGACTTCTCTCAAATAATTTGTACCGTATGAAGTATTACTCAAATACTTCTGAGGCAATGCTGAAGTCAAATAAATTTCAGATATTTGTCATGCGGCAACTGAGCCCGTCCCTGATATACTTTGTCACGCTAGATACCACCCCCCAAGTTGCGTACATATTTTATGAACAACCCCTTTCGCTCTCAATCTGACTCACTCTTTATGGATGTTATATTATTAATTTTTTTGCGGAAAACTGTGTGGAAGGCAATGACCTTGGAAAAACTGTTAAGTCTTTCAATGCCGCTCATTTCTAGCATCGAGGCGGTTCCTCGAACGATAACAATCATACACTCCTCTCCATTCATTGGAATCGTAAAAACTCTCCTCATAGTTCCGATTGTCCGACGCTTCACTCTTCCAACGACACTCTCTTGGACACCGTCTCCGAAAGCTCGTCGTCTCGCCGTCCTCGCAGGACAAAAAGCTGCGATAGCGAGGACCTTCGCGCATGCGATATTCCATCTGCAACGAGACAGTGCATCAGGTAAGTCCGCCGGTGCGGTCTCGTTGTCGACTACCACCGGCAGTCATGGGGCTCACCTAAGTGAGTGTGTGAGCGCGCGATTATGCACGTCGTGCTCCTCGTGCCTGCCGTCTACCTTTTGCTTCTTCTCACCCCATTCACGACTTCCTGGTGGTGAGTACAATTTGTTTCCTGCTAGTGCTATGTGCCGGATGCCGCTGGAACGGTATCTGAGGATGTGTTGGATCTTTAGAAATTTTCCTGAATAATTATTTGGCAATAATTAAACAGTGTGCGATCGAAACTGAAAACGAAACGGAATTTTGGTTCCTGTCTCATTTTTCGCCGAAAATGAAACTTCATTTTATAGTAATTCCACATTGCATTATTTTTGTTTGAGCCTACGTTCCTATTAGATGGATAGATAGATATATAGATCCTTTATTTTCTTAGACAATACATTACAGCATCGTATAGAAATTGTCAAACAACAAAACAAAAAAACTAACATCTTTGGATAAGCCACCTCAAAGGTACATCTGACAATGAAAGTACATATATTGATCATAGTTAATAAATTTACAGACATATTGTTAACCTTAAAACAAAAAACATTTATCAAGGGTAATTTTTAAGATTTCTCTCAAAAAGTCCCTCAGACTGAAAATTTCAAATTTAGGAATTAAGGTTTTTGGTCCCAAATATTTTGGTGTGTTTAGTGTCACATTATATTTACAGAATGGAATATAAAGGTTTGTACCTATCGAGTTAATTTCTCACGTATACAACCATTGGTCAGGAATAATGTTTTATTTTCAAATACAGACACAGACATTTCGAAAATAAACAGACACACCAAAGGCAAAAACTTGTATCCTCCAAATAAAGGTTTACAGGAGCTGAGTTGGGAGATACCCGCATTAATTCTCACAAGTGTTAACTTTAGCTAGTGATAAACCGATAGTTTTGTTACCCTTAGAAACTAAACAATCTACTTACTGTATGTGGGGTGTGGTGTGTAACTCACACATGCAAAAAATCGAAACTATCTTTATTATCAATATCAGTACAATAATGGTACGTTACGTACTTAAACTTAGTAAAAATTAGGTAAAAAGTAGACCAAACATAAGATAAAATTATGTTTGAATTTCGCGTCCCTTATTGGTTAATATTCAGTGGTTGGGTATAGTGGGTGTTGGAATGAGACACTATTCATTGTTGTTAACCATTATGTAGAAATTGTGTCCTTCAAGTTAATTGGAGATTTGGTATAGCGGGAATAAGAACAATGGAAGTGATCCAAATTTATAATGAATTTTTATATGTATTGTAAGCCCATATGTATATTTAGCCCTGAAGAAGACCATACATAACCGTCGAAACGTCGGCATTTTTTTTAAATTTGGACCACTTCCATTTCCCTTGCTCCTGCTATACCAAATATCCAATTGTGGCTAACGTTTCGGATTTCTTTATCAAAGCTGAAACCAGTTTTGACTAGGTTGGAGTAGGTACATAGCACAAAGTTTAAGCTCACCTCTATATGAGTTATGTTTCGGAAATTGAATGAAGTATCTGAGAACACATGTAGGGGAAAGGGGGGCAAATTCAATCTGTTTGAATACAAACAATACATTTTTAATTGATAGCGACATATTGTGCCACACTTATAAAATACACACCTTATCATATAAAATATTGTTAAAAATGTGAGAAAAAAAAACAACTATGAAACTGCCCTTCCGGAGGGCAGTTTTAACCATGCGGTGGGGCAGATTCGACAGTAGAGAGTGTGAATAAACAAAATGTTCTGATATGTTAGAAAGTCTTATATTGAAAACATTTTTAACTTACAAATATGATTAGTTATTTTGGTTAACATCAAATCCACTTAGATTAATATAGAACAGAAGCAAAGAAGCTGTTCGAGCTGTTTTAGCTGAATTTGGTTCCGGCAACTTGAGAACGATATCATCACGTTCGACAATAGATATATCATCAACCAGTGGGTAGAATAACTCAGTTGATTTTGCAGATATTACCCTGGCTATATAGTAGATTACTTCAACTTTGGTACAGAATTTTACCAATACAAAATCATTTTCATTCATTATATCATCGTCGCTATCGCCCGAAACGTCATCTGAGTCCAAAACCACTGTATGATTTGAATCAGAACTACTCTCGCTAATTTTTCGTTCACGCTGGGGTTTAATTTTCACGTTATGTTCTGGAAAAACTTTCTCAATCATTTTCTGTATCGGTGTAAATCTGGGATTTTCCTTGACTGAAAGTGCCCCTTGTTTAGGTGGCCGAATCTGCCCCATAGCACGTTTTTATAAATATTCGTATGTCCTGACAACATGCTTGATTTCAAGGTTATGTCAATCTGGCATACAATTTTCAAATGATAACAAAAAGACACATTAAACAAATGGGTTGAGTAATGCTTTGAACTTTGTTGGTATTGCAAAAAGTAATTCGTGAAAAAACTTACCTTGCAGTGCACTATTTTATAATTAATTTTTTAATTTACTGTCTCCAACTTCTAGGCTCACAATATTCAACAGACAGTTGTACCACCTTACAAGTAATACAATATATTTTTTTTGAGCGCTAAATTCAAATGCAATGCGAGTTAGGTCGACTGGTTGAAAGTGCCCCCTGGTCGAATGGGCTCTCATTTCCCCTATAGGAAATAAGTGGGTAGTGACAGTATTTCTCAAAAAAACATACAAACTAGCTATTGAAATATCTGATGGCATGGCATTGACAGAAGACAACACCCAAATCCTAGGCATATTTTGGTGACACATTTAAATATGTTCCGTGCACTTTTATGACGTAATTCACTCAATAACCGATATATACATATAAACTCACATTACCAATTAATATTAATAATTTCAACACGTAGAAAATAGCTTTAGTAATATACCCTACGTTATTAAAACAATATAACATATAAGGTGTTAGTTTTTACATTATGAATTGAAAATGATTTTTGAAAAGGGAAACATTCGCAATTGAATATTGAATGGAAATATTGTGTTGTTATAACGTCTGTTCTAAAATTGATAGGGTTAAGGCTCTCTCACTGATGTTACGTTTGTAATAGTTTTAGTAATCAAGTATATGGGTGTCCTCCAATTTAATGTCCTGGTGTGTTGCTAACGCAGTGTTTTCATTTATGTTTATATTTCATCCTCGCAACCACGTTTATGTTGTGTCAATCTATTTTGTAGAAATTGTGTGGCTTGCCTGATGTAATACCGCAGTGACACGAAATTGAATACACTATATTAGACCCTAATCCAATTGGTGTTTTGTTCGCTACCGATACCGAAACTGAACCAAAACAATTTTGTGCCAAAACTGGCCGAAATCAAAAACGAAGATTCGGTCGGGCACAGGGACGTCGCGAAGGCCTTCTTATTGGAAAGAGCCTTGCTCCAAAATGCCAACAGACCCTTTTTTTCAGCCGACTCTATAGGTGAATATGTACTGAATGGAAATGCCCCACTTCCTCGGCAAACACCTATTTTTCTATTGCTACGAGTTATGCCATATCCCTGAGGGCTGATAATAGTAGTATATGAATATAAACCTCTCCTCTCATGAAAACGAATTTGTGAAAATTTCCCAATATCAGTCAATGAAAGCTAAGATGACAAATAATGAATTTAAATGTTTCAAATATACCCCATTAATACAAAATTCAAATTTATTTCCAATAAATAAAGATCTCGCCATAGATATAATATTGAGTGTGAATAAAGCATTACTTATGATAAATAAAGCATATTTATCATTATAATTATTATATATTTTATAAGCAATTAATTAACACATTATCAATATGTTTTATTTATTAAAAATATATGATTGTAATCTGGTCCACAATCTGGTCCTCCTCCATTTCGGCAAGAAGAAAGTTTTGATGAACTGCATTATTGTAACTTTTACAACAGAATCTATGATTGTATTATGTTATAGAATAGATCCATAAACCACGCATATAATCATTATAGAACTAGTGTTATAGGGGACTTGTCTTCTATAACTATGAATACATTTTTTAATTATGAATTACACTTCAATTACACAAAAATAAATACTTACAACCCCTACACAAAGCAGAAGGCACCACACGACTACACGACCCCCTACGGCACAGATTTTATAATAATGGTCAGCGCCGTATTTTCAATAAATATTTATTATTTAAAAACGAATAAAATATTTTCCAATAAAAATATTATTGATTAATAACGAATAACGCTGAAGAAGCAAAAATTCAATATGTATTATCTGTTAATATGACTTATTCACTTTAAATGAACCAAAAATTAATAATGTAATTTTTTTAGTAATATCACCCAACAAATGATTTTCTTAGGAATAAATTTCGTTAAACAAACTATTTATTTTTTATTAGTAAATTATATTTTCGATATTATTATTATTAAACAGAATTACTCAATACCAAATAATTTATTTTTGATTTAATGAGAATAAAGGGCACCATAAGAATTATTTAAATGCTCTAGCTTTTTTTTCAGTGTAGTACAATTAATTTGGGTAACCTCAACCACGGGTTATCGTATCTTGAGGGTGAAGTCAAAACACGATTGATCTGATGCCTACGTTTCGACTTTTATCATCTTCAGGGCATACAATATAATAATATCAGGTTGTCTTCATTTTAAATGAATTGAAGTCGCAAGTGACGATTTGGAAAACTTGACTTTTTCACGGGATTATGATTGGAATTGATCAGATATAAATGTCCATAGGTGTTCATAATTTCATAAGGTTGAAGGAATGATTTGTGGTTCCTACAATTCACTCATTAGATGTAAATTTCGCCCAGCTCTTTTACACATCTGGTGATGAATTACCACACTAATCGATTCGATAAACTGTCGACTTATGGTAACATATATCTTATCAATTTCAATAAAATCTGAAAGGAATCGTGATCTCTTAAAAGTTGTACAAATGTTCACTTGCGACTTCGATTCAGGAACTCCCCTTTCTCTTTTGTAATAAAACCTATATAAATATTTTATTTATATTGTAAATACAAGGAATTCTGAGTCTTGTACATTCAAAATGGAACCACCCCTGTAGAAAACGCATTTTTCAGTCATTCTCAAAAAAAATGAATATTAGGCATCAAAAACTGTATCTATACACAAATTTTCATAATTTCAGTTTCATTTCCAAGGCACTCTATGGTTTTTTTTCTTCGTCAAAAACGGCAAAAGTTTTGAAATTTGACTACACCACTGGATTTTTAGTCGTTATAAATGAAAACTATGGAAATTTCATAAATAAATTATTGGTTACCAACGAAGTTACAACAACTTTAATTTTGGAAACAAAGTATTTATTATAAGTTTTATTTAGATTATAGACATATTTAAAATCTGACAACACTGTCGATACAAAGTAAAACACCAGTGAATTTGTACAGCGAAAATCCGAAGTTCATAGCTCATTCCCTTCTACAGTTATAACTCCTGAAAGTATGGTAATGTGAGCGATTTGTGGTGGAAGCGATTTTGTTATAAAAATCTGACTACGCCACTGGATTTGTAAATTATATTCCCTTAAAATCATTTATTTGAGTTCAGGTTATAAGTGTATTCGAAAATAACAGAAAATTAAAAATTCATTTTCAAGATATGCAGTCTTTCATAGCCGATAAAAACGAAATAAACCGAATCAAGTTTTAAAGTATTAAAATTATTTATTCAATAATAAAACAGAAAGCAGGACAAAAAATGTTCCTTTCAAATTCTGCAAAACTCAACTGAAACAAGCTTTTAGAGAAGGTATCAATAATTTGAGGAAAGCTGAACTAATACATTAGGCATAGGTATTGTACTAAATCAATAGTAGGCTGTGAATTAGTACACCACAAATCGCTCACATTACCATACTTTCAGGAGTTATAACTGTAGAACGGAATGAGCTATTGATTTTGGATTTTTGCTGTACAAATTCACTGGTGTTCTGCTTTGTATCGGAAGTGTTGCCAGATTTCAAATATGTCTATAATCTAAATAAAAATTATAATCAAATACTTTGTTTCCAAAATAAAAGTTGTTGTAACTTCGTTGTTAACCAATATTTTTCTATGAAATTTCGATGGTTTTTATTTATAACGACTATTAATCCAGTGGTGTAGTCAAATTTGAAAACAAAAATTGCCTAATGAACTTTTGCCGTTTTTGACAATGAAAAAAAACCATAGAGTGCCTAGGAAATAGAACTAAAGTTATGAAAATGTGTGTCAAGATACAGTTTTTAATGCTTGATATTAAAAAAAATATATTTTTGAGATTGACTGGAAAATGCGTATTCTACAGGGGTGATTCCATTTTGAATGGGTCACACTGTATATATACTCAACAAGATCACGCTATAAAAAATGTTTATTGTGTTTATTCTAATTTTTTAAAGTTATCAAAAAATTAAAAATTACAAGAAAAAGTGTTTTTTTATCCATTTGTTTTTGCATCAACCGAAAGCATTCAATTACATTCGAAAAAAAATTTTAGGACATTTGTTTATAAATTGTTCAAAAACAAACTGATTAGTTTAATATTATTTTTTTTGGGATTTTGTTGTCTAGAGAATATAACTATTTCTCAGAAATAATTTTTTTCTTGAATTTTTTTTTTTTTATTGTTTATAATCTTTTTTTTATATAACCATTATTCAAATAATTAGGTGAGAATTTTGTTTTTTTTTAAATCATAATTGGCATTTCTCAATAAAATACCAAAAAATTCAAAAAAAATTAAAAAAATTTAACACTTTGTTATAAACAAATTCCAAATCTCATTCAATTTTTTTTTCTGAAACCAATAAAAATTACAAAAACAACCATATACAACAAAGTGTAAAAAAAAATATTTTATAGATTTTTCTAAAATTACGGTATATAATTTTTTATAAAAATAGGTGAAAATAAAGATAATGAATGATTTCACAAAAAAACTATATATTCCGAATATTTATCAACAAGTATGTGATTAAACACTGCTAGAATACATGATGAAATTGACATTATTTGAATAAATCCGTGTATTTCATGAACTTAATGTTAATGACTGAAATCAACATTCTTTTAATTATTCAAATACTAGCCTACAGAATCTATTCGAAGAACAAAAGTACTACCTTTCATAGTTTAAAAGATAAAAGCACTGTAAAAAGTAAGAATTTTGTATAAACAAATGCATATAAACAGGAAACCATGACAGATCCAGACTTGGTGAGAAGTTTATGTAAGAGATCAACTAAAGCTCTATAAAATCATTTCAGAAGTTGATAACTTTATCTTTGATGGTTCAAAAGTTACAGCAGTTTGTCACTCAAAAAATCGAGTGGCCGCTGCAACTTTTATATTCCGTAATTTAAAAAAAATCTTTTAAAAATATTTAAAAAAAAAATCGACACTTTGTTGCATATGGTTGTTTTCGTAATTTTTAGTAGTATAAAAAATATGAGATTTGAAATTTGTTCATAACATAACTTGATAAACAATTTTATTGAAGTTTTATTTAAACAAAATAAAGAATTTGATATTCTATTGAGAAATGCCAACTACGATTTTTAAAGAAAAAAAAATGTCAACTGATCATTTAAATAATGAAAATATCAAAAAACTATTCCAGAATAAAAAAAAAATTCAAGAACATTTTTTTTGGTAGAATAATCATATATTCTAGACAAAAAAATTGCAGAAATTTGTTTTCAAAAATATTAAACTATTCAATTTGTTTATAAACAATATATAAACATTTATTTTCGAATGTTATTAAATGCCTTCGTTTGATAGCAAAAATATGATTTGAAATATTTTTTTTAAATTTTTTTTGTTTAAATTTTAAAAATTATAATAAACAAAATAAACACCTTCCAAACACTTTCATAACGTGATCTCGTTAAATATATATAAAAGGTCTCCGAAGAGCAAAAAATGTTTGGAGCTATTATTTAAACATTTATGCCGTTTTTTATGAAAACCGAGGTCCGAAAAATAAGAACTAATTAACAAATGCCTAACTTGTTGAAAAATATACTTGTTTTTTTTTTTCTATAGTGATCTTGATCTTTCAAGTGTTAAAAACACACCGTAATTCATTAAAATTTTTCAATTGATATTTAATACTAAACAAAAATATATTTTATGGGGTGTATTCTCTTTAGAGACGACGCGCGAATGCCGTAGCGGTCGCGGAGAACCCTATTTTCAACGATAAGTTAAAATTATAAATAATGGAGATACAGTTCCGGGAGTCGTTTTTTTTTATTGGAGATTTACTTCACTTTAAGAATCTTCTTCACCTTTTTTGTTATTTTTTGTTAATTACAAATGCAATTTTCGTCAGCAGAAAAAAACAAAAAATATCTTTCTCAGAATTTCACCCCGAATCGAATGAGCTCTTGCTCATATTTTTTGGAGACTTGGAACTATTTTTCGCAGGGTTCTCACTTCTCGACTAGAGTATATTGAAAGTTTTTATTATTCTGTTCCTAACAAAAGAAATAAAACGAATGCCTTTCCATAATAAAATCCCATTCCTTCATCCTCAATTTATATAACGATGGTATCTCATACTAATCGTATAGTACACTGCTAATATAGTTATTATTAATAGATATAATTAATCTGTATGACATAAAGTGAATTCAGTTTCAGCAAAGCCCTAAATAATATTTTGTTTTTCCAACGATTTCCAACTCTAATATCAATGATTTACGATACTAGAAGCTAATTAATTACTGATAATGGATTTCTATTATGGATCACTGAACTAGTACCGTAGAGTGGTGTATGATTAAAAGAAACAAGTTAGACAATCATGATTATCTACTAAATAATATCGGAAAGAGAGGTTCTGAACAACTTAAATTCTACAAGTGCCCTCTATGTGAACAAACCTAAATGGAACAGGGCCGTATTGAGCATCACATGAATATATATAGATATTGGCATGAAATTAGTATTCTCCTTTGAATTACCGTTTGAAATATTCATTTATGTAAAAAAGGTAAAATGTTCATATACCGGGTGAGTGAAATTCGAGTAGATGCATGGGGATCTCGGAAACGGTAAGAGCTACAGAGAGGGTTAAATGGAGGCAAAGTTGCGTATTATGGAGCTCTCCACTATGAGGTTTAAAAATCTGAGCTAGCCCTCGCACTTTCATAGATTACAGAAAAAAACGAAAAGTTTGATTTTTGGTTTTCACTTATATCTGCTTTAATACAATAGATTTCCAGAAACTGTTTGCACTCTGTCATTACATCTTCCAATGGGCTGTGAAAATATGTAAACGAAAGTGTTCTACAGGGTGTTGTTTTCCTTGGGCCACCCCTAACTATGAAATTTTAAATACGGACCTGGATTTTTTTTCCATTTTTTCAGGCTTCACAATCATGATATGACCATTGAAGCCTGAAAAAGTTATAAAAAAATCCAGGTCCGTATTAAAAATTTCATAGTTTGGGGTGGCCCAAGGAAAACAACACCCTGTAGAACACTTTCGTTCACATATTTTTACAGCCCATTGAAAGTTGCAATAACAATGTGCAAACAGTTTCTGAAAATCTATTGTATTAAAGCAGATATAAGTGAAAAACAAAAATTAAATTTTTCGTTTTTTCCTGTAATCTCCGAAAGTGAGAGGGCTAGCTCAGATTTTCCAACATCTGAGTGATGAGCTCCATAATACGCAACTTTGCCTCCATTCAACCCTCTCTGTAGCTCTTACCGTTTCCGATATCCCCATACATCTACTCGAATTTCACTCACCCGGTATAATGTATAGATATTTCATTACAAAGTTTGTTTACGGTAGTTTAGTCATTATGTAAATGCGAACTGAAAATAGCATCTGCGAAAATATACGCGAGGTAAAATTGTGGCATTTTGGACAAATTTTGAATTCTAGAGAAAAATATCTTTGAGCAGGAATCGAGCCCACCACCTCTAGGTCTCTAGACTTATAATCTATCAACTGAGCTATCGAGGACACAAGGTTCTGAAGGAATAGACTAGAAATCTAGAGGTCGCAGGTTCGATTCCTGCTCAAAGATTCTTCTGGAATTTAAAATTTGTCTGAAATGCCACAATTTTCCTCCACTCATATTTTCACAGACGCTATTTTCACTTCGCATTTATATATATTTGGCAAAAACTCGTTCAGTGATCGGAGATCAACTTCCTGAACCTTGACTGAAACAGTCACGTCGAAGGTGACGTTAGGGCCAAAGGTAAAATTGGTCTTGATGGCCACTGATGGTGCTTGAGATCCCTTTTACCTTCGTAACCCAACCCAACAACAAACATTAAATTGTAGAAAAAAGCGGTATTTCGATAGCTCAGTTGGTAGAGCATACGACTAGAGATCTGAAGGTCGCGGGTTCGATTTCTCCTCGAAGATAGTTTTTTCTGGAATTTAAAATTTGTCTGAAATGCCACATTTTTTCCTCAATTTCTGTATTTTTTCTATTGAAAATAAAAATTATCTCTTTTCTCACGATGGCTCACTATTATTGCCTATGAAATAGGTTAATGTTACGAAAATCAATCAGAAAACCACCACTGTTTTGGCTGTTGCCTCTGAAAAAAATGGATTGGGTAAATTTTGACCACCCCAGTTGTGCTGACGATTTGTGAACTGGTTTCGGGGTATTTGTCCCTCATCACTATATGGTACCATCAGAATCTCACTTTGTATATCAAGGTAAAAATACATAATATGTGACAAACATTCGTGAGACATAATGAAATATGTTTTATTTCAGCTGTAGCTGTTTATTGGAAGTACTTGTTTTATTTTAATGAACACAAGAAAGTTGTTTTTTTTTCCGCAACGAGAACGATGAATACAATTTTTCAGTTGATTGGGTATAATCAACTTCATCTGTGTTTCGATGATATTCTGTAACATCTAAAGTTCGATTTCCATTCCCTCCGAAGGAAATAAGGAAATCAACCTCCAGAGAGTTATTCTCCTTATTTTATATAGCAGTGCCTAAGAACTGCTCCGACTGATTCGGGAGATCGTGGATATAGTTGTTGTTTGTCAGTACAATTCGAATAGATTCTCTAACAAGCCTAGAATCGGGACATACAAAGAGCTTTACGTTATTTGTTATTTCCATGAAAAGTGAGTATATCTGTAGATATAAACAAAAATAGAGAATTGAAATGAGAAATTGCCTTTGAGGAATAGAACCGATCCACGTTATTCGAAAATGAGATATGGAATCTCTGATGACGGTGGCCGCTGTACTTCTTACTTCAGAGGTGGACACGCAGCGGTTGTAGTCTGTGGTACGCAGGCAGTGTTGGCGGTAGAAATCTTAAATAATTTATACTCATTTGCGCTTCAATTCGCTCCCAGGCATCATGAATTGAATCCCTGTTTTTATGGTTTGGATCCCGTGGGTTCCAAATAATCGGCTCGGCTTCATAGAGTGATGAAAATTACAACACCACTTCGTTCGAATACTCCATGGTGAAAGTTACCACGGCACTGACAGTGCCGCGCGCCTAGTCGCGTCGTTGGAGCGGTATAGCGCCATCGTTAGAGCTCCTTTGAACCGTGTTCATTTACCGACAGACGACGGGACTCAACGCGCCGACCGAAGATCGCCAAGCCTGCCCTATCCGACGGCGCGTGAACTGGCAAGCTTGGCGCGAGGAGTGCCCCTCCACGCGCCGTTGGATCCCGGCTTCAGCCGTTAAACGAAAAGTCCTTGTGATATATATATATATATATATATATATATATATATATATATTTATATATATATATATTTATATATATATATATATTTATATATATATATATATATATATATATATATATTGTGAAAATGGGAAATTATTGTCCGTGAGAAATTATGAAAAAGGAAATTGTGGCATAATGGACGGATTTAAATTAAAGAAAAAAAAACATCATCAAGCGAGACTCGAACTCGCAACCTTAAGCTTGCCGGGCTTACGCTCTACCAATTGAGCTATGTCTGTCCATTATGCCACAAATTCCTTTTCCATAATTTCTCACGGACAATAATTTCCCATTTTCACAACATATATTGGGCTAAAATCTCATCAGTGGTTGGAGATCATCTTCCTAGAACTTCTACTGAAATCGTGACTTCGACGATGATGTTTGGATAAATTGGTACCGGGTCTCGACGGCCACTGATAAGTACGTTTGATTTTTCTATTCATTCTCCAACATCACATTAAATTGAAGGAATTAAAGTGTTCACGAGTGTGTGTTGATCCTCATAGCCTCCATAGCTCAATTGGTAGAGCGTAAGCCCGGCAAGCTTAAGGTTGCGAGTTCGAGTCTCGCTTGAGAATGCTTTTTTTCTTCAATTTAAATTTGTCCATTATGCCACAAATTCCTTTTTCATAATTTCTCACGGACAATAATTTCCCATTTTCACAACATATATTTGGCTAAAATCCTATCAGTGGTAGGAGATCATCTTCCTAGAACTTCTAGTGAAATCGTCACTTCGACGATGATGTTTGGGTGTATAGGTACCGGGTCTCGACGGCCACTGATAAGTACGTTTGATTTTTCTATTCATTTTTCAACATCACATTAAATTGAAGGAATTGAAGTGTTCACGAGTGGGTGTCGATCCTCATAGCCTCCATAGCTCAATTGGTAGAGCGTAAGCCCGGCAAGCTTAAGGTTGCGAGTTCGAGTCTCGCTTGAGGATGCTTTTTTTCTTTGATTTAAATCTGTCCATTATGCCACAAATTCCTTTCTCATTTATATATATATATATATATATATTTACAATTATAGTCTGTCACCGACTATTTTGAATATGTTGCTTTGGCAAATCAACATTCACCCTATGTTGTTCATAAACAAATACGACAACTGGTTGCATTTGAATTGCCTTTGAACATGTTTGAACATGAGAAACTTGTTCTATATGAGATGTCTGTATTTGAATGTCACGAACGGCAGTGTATCCTTTATTTTGTGAGGAATCAACTGTTCCATACGATAGTGTCTTTTTCGATCACGCATTAGAAAATGTAAGAGATGTCGGTGAAAGTTTCTAGAATAAGTAGCTCTTTTTGTGACGTAAGTGCTCGGTCACACTACATGCTTGGGATTTTCCCTCTATCCAGACACAAACAACAGGCAGTGGCGTACAGTATTCGTAACAGTATTTTGGATTATAAGGGTCCAATTATTTTTATACCCCCTCGTATGCTGGACAAGATAATCGAAGATTTGTTAGTAAATTCTGAGTTTGTCGAGTTGCGGATTCTTTTCTAAGAAATACAATTTTGGTAAAAAAATCTCGACCATTCTCAAATTTGGCTAAGCCACATAAAGATGTGTTGTAAAATATTCCTTTAAGTATTTTCACTGGAAGTAACCTCACAATAATATCTCATCTTAGTCCGTATACAGTAAAGGAAGACAAGTATATATCGCTGTCCATTATGCGAAACTTGCCAATATATAATGAATCACTGAATATCACGCATATTTCATTATAATCGAGAGTTCCCAAGGATCCCCGAAATATATTACATCCTGTACATTTCGAAGTGTTTATAAATAGAAGGAGTAATAAAGATAAAGTGGATTAGGTTTTCTGTTGACATTTTAGTATAGTGGAATAAAGCGTATGTTTGAATTTTAACGGTGACTGTGTGGTAGGTGAGAGTTTACTTTTTTTATAATGAACCATTAAAAACGTAAATATTATGTATTGCGGATAAGGCATCCATTCAGGAGCACCAACGCAAATTCTGACTTACGTATGAAGTAAATATGTGTCTTCGGGTGTCTTGGCCTAATTATAATATTAAGAATTAAGAATAAATAAGAATTGGCAATGGAAATAATTATCGCTCGATCACGAATGAGAATTTAAGGTAATAGGTATTTAAATCTTGTCGGTTTCCGAATAAATTGAAGTTCTCATTGGAGACACTCTGTTTCACTTCGCTCTACTAGTTATAACTCATCTATAATGAATGTTAGTTGGATGTTTCCGAAAATAGCTGGTTGTAAATTGGACAGTGTTTTGAATCGCAACAAAGTTGCGTATTTGATATGCATTTATATTGTGTTTTGAAACTGGGTCTTTCTCCCACCCAATAAACCTAATATGTGAAATTTACATCTTCTAGTCTTTTCAATAGGTCGAAGGTACAAATAAGAAAAACTCTACCTTTGTCACCTAAACTATGAGGAAAAACATAATTAGAGCCTGGAATAAAAATATAACTGGGTATTTTATTTCGATCTTGTTTCTTTTGTTGTTTCGAAGTAACTGTACTATCTATGAAAGAATTTTTTGATGACTATTTCCCACATTATTTTTGAGCCAATCAAATGGCCGAAATTTCAAACGGAGAACCAATCAGATCACTTTTATAGTGTTATTGTTTTGCGATAAAATTATATATCAATATTTTCTCATTAGGGCGAAAATTATACTTTCCACTTCCATATGAATGGACAAAGTCTGAAAACTGAAAGTACTCTCAAGAATCTGGAGAAAAGATTTGAAACTGTCTTTCGTGTCGCAAGTTAAAAGTATAGTTGGAAAAATAAAACTCACTAATGATGAAAAATTACAATATTTTCGTCAATAATCAATTAAATCATCCAGAACTCCTTTTTCATTGACCGTATGGAAAATGTACAGTAGGTGTGTTGATTTAAATACAACTGAACTGGAAATGGATTCGAATACCAAAATCTAGTCTCTCAACGTATACAAAATCAGTCTTGAAACAATTCAAAAGTGGAACTGAAAGATCCAAGTATGTTCAAAGAGTCATCAAAAACATGAGATACTATAACAATATGTTTTTGATGGTACCTATAAACCGAATAAATCAAAGTGAGGAAATCAATTTAACAATTCATGATAATTTTTATAATTTCGTTGATGTTTCATTATTTTCGATTAATTTATCTGAACCGAAAAATTGGCAAATTGCAAAATCTGAAATTCTTTCGAAGCCAATAAATTTCAGTTTTTATAATCGCACTATACGCATTTGGTTAAATATAGAGGCTTAATGGCGGAAAATGAGATTCCCAGTTTCCATTGCATACTACTAAGTAGTGTCATAACTTTACCTAGATGTAAACAGCAGAGTTGAAATAACAAATAAATACGAGTATTATAGTGTCTACTGCTTACATTCGAGTCTGTCAAACATCAACTACACTAAATATTTTCATTCACAACTACTGAATGTGATGATAACTCAATCTAGAAAAGTTAAACAAAAGATCATTCATCTCGGGATCTATCGGAATCATATTATTGATTTGCTTTTTCTGGAAGTATGTCCAACAACTGTACAAATGAACTTTCGCTAACAGGAGTTAAGATTGCTCTCTAGAATCGAATAGTCGAAGGAAATATAAACATTATTTATAATACGAAACGGTATTTCTTTTCGCCTTTTTAAACGTCGACCTATTTCTGCGACCAGGGCTAAACACCGACGCCGGTAAGCACACTCCCCCCAACCGGAAATTCAGCCGAATCCTCTGTTGTTCCAGTTTAACGAAGTCAACATCTATGAACTCGGGACCGTCATCTTAACGTCCCCTCCGAAGAACGGCATATCTATCGTCTTATCTCGTGCTCATTGATAAGACGCCTGCAACTGCGAATATGCTACTACGCTACAATTGTTGGTGCATTTTAACTCGCATCTTCCTTATCAGGTAATCACCCATCCAAGTACTAGCCACGCCCGATGTTGCTTGACTCCGGACGGTATGTTATTGTATATATATATATATATATATATAGAAGAAAGGGTAGTCTCGTGACTGGCCTAGTTGAAAAAAACTATGAATTTGAAATAAACTTTGTAGAAAGGATATTCCTTGAGGTTGCAGTCAAAATAATGGCCTATGAGAAAAAGTAAAACTCTTTCTTATTTAGTCAAGCTTTCGAAAATGTTTATTTTCATTATCAAGACAAGTAAGGTGAGGTTAAGTGAAGACAGCGAACTAAACACCATTTCGTGTTTGAGGACTTTTCAAAATCATATCACTATGACCCACTACTGGTAATATATAAAAACTAAACAATGGCACTCGCCCATATTGTTTTAGATAATTAAATTAACACTTTAAAATTTGAAACGGCACAATAATTACCACATGGTTGAAGCGTGACTGAAAAAGGAAAAATGAATTTAATGAAAAAAAAGGAATCAACCAAACAAAAAACTCGACTGCGTGAAAAATAATTAACTGAAAAGAAACAAACAAACAATCTATATAATTTTGATCTAGCAATGTAGAATGCATATTGCAATATTTTCTTGTTCAATACCGACTATAAATATAACTTGAACAGGGACACACAATAACTATAAAACATATTTGTTGTAGAAATTCAATTATATTTTCACTTGATGACCATCACCAAACATAACATATATTGGTTATTGGTTGGAATAAAGAAGATAAAATCGACAACCTATCTGAAAATGGTATCTACAAATTGAATTGTGGTGATTGTAATGCAACATATGTCGGCAGAACCTGATGACCTCTGAATGTCCGCTTAAATGAACATCTGAATAAACACGAACATTCCTCTCATAGCCCTCACCTGAAAGTTAACAAGCACAACTCCAACTCCAATTATAATTCGCAGATTTTAAATGCGTTACATCAAATAACTACAAGACATTGGATTTTCTTGAGGACTTACATATTGAAAATGACTTACTCAACAACAGCCTTCGTCTGAATACACACTTAAACAGACAATCAATTTTCCGGAAAAAAATCTACGATTCCATAACAAAATATAAACATTTTCAGGTTAGATCAGAAATTGCCAGTTTGATTCATTGGCTAACTTCAGTTCACTTCAAGTTGGACCTTAGAAGATCTTCTTCTTTTGTTTTTATCTACATTTGTTCAAAATTTCATCTGTTCTTTGTTAATTTTTGGATTGATAAATTGAGAAAAGTTGGCAGTTGAAAAAAATTATTTATTTTTGAGATTTTATTTTCACACTCTTTGTAACATTTCTGTGCAATAGAAAGCTTCAATAAGACGAGCACGCATGGCTACAACTCCCCGAATGCTTCAAAATTGCCACAAACATACCATTTTTAGAGCGAAAATGTGTGGAGGAATGGTGAGCGTCAATTTGAATACCTTGTTAGACGTCGGTAGCGATGACTAAAAGAATGTGTACTTGGAATATCAATTTTTGTTTTTTGTCCTAATTTTACATAGAATATGTAATTCGAAGTGGAATATCGCCTGCGAAGGCAAGAGCAAAATAAATTTTGGAATTTTCATTGTTTGGACCTTGATGATGGAATTTATGGGCAGATGTGTAGAAACAGAAACCAGGTAAGATACATATCCGATTTCGGTAAGATAAGAACAACTTGAATTCTTAAAAAAAATACAGGTCCGTAATCGAAAAAAAATCGTTGAGGGTGGCCCCGAAGAACGAAACGTCGCGTCGTATTGAAAATCAAAGCACATCATATGGAAGCAAATTCAAAACAGAGAAGAAAGTTTCGTGAACACATTTCCATATTCCTTAAAATAGAGGCGCCAGCGCAAATAAAAGAAAACGAGCCATTTCGGTTCTCCCCGTATATTTTAAAAACGGTTCGTAATATTTCGATTTGGAAACATCATTTCATTGTTCACTAAACTAGGCAACTTTTGTCTGATTTAACCAACCATTTTAACTTTGTCAATGTTTGTTTTATGTGCTGCCCTTGTTCTTGACTGACAAGTGAGTGATACTTTGACAATTATTTAAGTAATAACTTTTGAAATAACCATCTATCATTGAAGATCTTATAGGTAAGACGCGCTCGGCAATAATACAAATAAAAATTGCATGAAATACAAACTTGAGACTATTGGTTCTAACCGTGCACACAGCTCTACTACTTGCACTCAACATACGTTTTATTGCACTGTTTTCGCCATTGAATGAAAAATCAATAATTCACAAAAATATTCCATTATGAGTTCTTGTGAAAAATACATAAATAAGACAATTAACATATTTCACATTTCAAAATAGTTCATGCAGTGTTTCACTAAAAAAAGTTGATGAAATACACGGAACCTCTTCTTATTTTTCTCCATTGAATTGAATGTTTCAGGGATTCCACTTGTTTTAATTTCAACATTATAACAGAGTTTGGATCGCAACTACAACTACGACTGAGAGTGATTTCATCAATATTCATCTTCCTTTACTGTAATTCCAGCCTGACAATTATTTTCCGAACGCCATGTTTATATTATCATTCGCATTACTCTCACGAATAGTATAGTTATAGGTAGTAGATTGAGATGAAATACAAAAAAACTTCTATATCATTCTTTTAATCTCCATTTTTTTGTGCCTTATGTTTGTCCATAAACTAGGTTTCAGTCCACTAGCCTTTTGCCAAAAAATCCATTATTTGCTACTTCAGAATCCTCAGATATCAATATTTAGTCCAATCGTTGTTACAAAAGATGTTACCCTTGAATTGCCATCGTGGCACCCCATTTCGATTCTTGAATGAACAATTATAAAAACCACAGAAGTTTCGAGATACTTAATCTGAAGGGGATCGAATTTTAAATAATAAAATTATTCAACTATCTCAAAGCCGCCGTCCTGAATACTTTAATATTGACAAAGATATAATAAAAAGTCACGCCAATTATATGGGTTGACATTTTATTTTTTATAAAAAAAAACAGTTGAAATGGGAACATAAATGCTAAGTTAACTGGATAAATGGAAATAGCAGAAAAATCGTATCCTAGATCATATCAAAGCAAGTAAACACAGACTCCATTTCAACTGAAATTATTCAATAAAGACAGATTCATAATCTAGTGTGATGAAATTTTTTTCGGAAAAAAAAATTTTGAAGCTTTCCCAATGGGAAAATAAATAATAACAATTAGCTGATACGCTCCAGTCTCTTGAGCTTGTTTTTATTCACCATTTGGGATTACCCCCATTTTTTATTGATGAGTAGAGTTCTGAACCGTTTACTCGAAATTGAGTAAATTACCCATAGTACCCAGATATATTTCAAAGCGTACAGATGAAATATATCCTAACATAATAGTCATTATTATATCACCATACACCACCCAATTAGGCATATTCTGTTTTTCTCGCATGCAATGCAATTAGTTTCATTCGAAAGATTTATAACTTATAATAGAAGCGATATATGTTTTCCAGTTTCTTACGAGGCTTTCCAAGAATAGACATACTTTGCTGAATCTAACGAAAAACATAATAACGTTTCAATGACAAATGAATCGTATTTTTGGATGCAAAATTCAGATTTGCTGTATAAGACAGGGAATCAAAGGAATATATTCATATACATATACATATATACATAAATATATATATATATATATATATATATATATATATATATATATATATATATAATAAAAACTTTTTAACAAAAAATTAAACCGACGAAATACGGAACTGAAAAGTAAAAAATAAAATAAACCTTCTTAGTCTCAATAACTAAGCTCCTAAACTAAAGTAAATAACTAATTTTGAGTCGGCGCCAAACAAACAAGCGAATGAATTAGATAAGGCGTAAAATGATGGCATCGAGTTGCGCGGTGACATTCTGATAATTTTTTTGAAGTATTTAATGATCTTCGTTGATTGTTCGTTTGGCGCCGACTCAAAATTAGTTATTTACATTAGTTTAGGAGCTTAGTTATTGGGACTAAGAAGGTTTATTTTATTTTTCACTTTTCAGTTCCGTATTTCGTCGGTTTAATTTTTTGTTAAAAAGTTTTTATTTTTCAATTTTCGTGGCTGAAATCTACTAATTACTACCTACTTGTTTTTTGCTTACTTCCAAAATACTTACTCACCCACCTTACGTCAGCTATTACCAGTTGAATGATATGATTATCTATTCTTACTTTGTTGTAATATAAATTATTTTTGTTGTTCTGGTTAGTTTATTTCTTTAGTTTGTATATCATTCCAACCTCTCATAGAATATAATGATTGTGACGGATGTAGGAGAACAAAAATAATGACATTAGCGATCTGTCATTGTCAACTATATATGTGTGCCAATGTTCACGTGAAAAATCAATTATTCTCTATTTTTCTACCCGTGAGGGTGGATAATTCCATATATCAACTGAGGTATACCATTTCTAATAAAAGAAGAAACATCCAAATCGAAGAACCCAGTACAAAGTATGCCTAATAGAATCGGTTAACGGACCAGAATTCAAAGGGTGAGGGATCGATATCCTTCATTTTGCTACTCGTAGGGGTGGATTTCATCTTTTAAATTGAAACGGGACCAACTTCGAAGTACACTCTATCCACTGAAAAAATTAAAGTTATGCGTGATCATACATAAAAAATTAAAATAAAAAAATATCCGAGCGACCACTATTATCTGATATAAAAAAATTTCAAAGCCGAAATAATAATGATAACGTTAATTCAGCAACATTTATAACTGGGATAATAATGAGAAAGGTAATAATATTATAATAATAACAATAACTTTATTGATCCTAAGAAACATACATGTTTTTAATAAGGATCTTAAACTATTACATATTACAAACATTATTCATTGTGCAATGATTGAATCAAAATTCAATAGTAATAAAAGTTCAATATAGTAAAAATTCCTCAAAAATCTTAGTTTTGAAGCATATTTCTTCAAGTCACTGGATATATACTTTTTCTTCATATTCCCTTTTTAAAAAAAAATGCATTGGAAAATCATTAAATTACATAAATAAACTGAATGAGTAGTGAAATTAGATGGTTTGTAGTTGCAAGTATATTTTGAAATTAGTTTTGAATCGTAGTTTTCAATAAATTTTCGGAATATTCGGCAAATCATTATAGAGTTTTATACCACTAAGAATATTGAATGAGCAATGAAATCAGAAATTTATTTCAATTATCAATTCGGAATAATTTCATTTTAATATATATTTTTGGAACTCCTATGGGATCCAATATTTCCCCTATTTTAGCTAACTGGGTTATAGACGATTTACTCTTTAATTGTGATTCTCAAGTGAACTTTAACATTTCTTCCATCAAACGTTATGATAGTATTGAAGTGATTCTATCCGTCTCCAATTCTTATGACAGCAATATACAATTCACTTCAGGAGAAGAAATACAAAACAGTATACCAATATTAGATATGAGTCTAATCAGAACCGAACAAAATAACATTATTACAAAATGGTACAGAAAACCAATATGTAGTAATAGACTTATCAACTACTATTCATTCCATCCACAAAAAATTAAAATCAATTTGATAATAGCTATAAAAACTAGAATCGAAAGAATCACTCATATCAATTTACGACAAATATGTCTAATCGAATTTCAGAAAATATTACTCGAAAATTCCTATCCCAAAAATCTCATTAATAAAATGCTTTTTAAACAAAGAAACTTTTCAATCCCTTCAATATCCGGACAAAATTCCAGAACAGAAGAAATGGGTACATCTATATTTAGATCTCTTTCCCATGTCCACGAACTCACTCCAAAACTAATACATTTTATTGAAAAATGAAAATATCAAAATCGCAAAAAAAACTGTTGAAACCATATCAAAATTACACACAAAAGTGAAAAGTTCCATTCAAAATAAACAAAAATCTAATGTTGCTTATAGAATATCTTGTATAGACTGTTCTAAAATGTATGTCGGTCAAACATCAAGAAACCTTAACAGTCGTATCATATCCCATAAGAGCGACTGTAAACGAATGTTAATTCATATGCTCTTTCTGAATATGTGAATAAAAGAGATCATCGGATGGACTATGATAATACAGAAATTCTAGACAACGAGACCAATGAAAACAAAAGGATATTTCTAGAGATGGTTCACATAAAAAATGATAAGGAATCAATGGATAAAAGAACTGTTTTAAACAATCTTACGCAAATCTATAATTACTTGCTAGAAATGAATAGAAGAGAAGAAGTTGTCATTGTAAATTTTTTTTTCATCTTACATGAATTTCTGTTCA
Organism: Gonioctena quinquepunctata; assembly: GCA_018342105.1. NCBI lineage: Eukaryota > Metazoa > Arthropoda > Insecta > Coleoptera > Chrysomelidae > Gonioctena > Gonioctena quinquepunctata. The sequence continues at coordinate 560,083 of JAFIRS010000051.1, read as the reverse complement.
TTGAATGTACTAGTTTTACATCAATCTCACGTTAGTAAGTAGACAAACAATATATATTTTCATAATGTTATCCATACCATTGTAGTTGTCCTGAGGAAGGCAATAAAGATTGCCGAAAGCTTGACGGATACCAAAGAGTTTTCCTAATCCTAATATATTTATATATAAATATATATATATATATATATATATATATATATATATATATATATATATATATATATATATTTATATATATATTTATATATATATATTTATATATATATTTATATATATATATTTATATATATATATAAGTGGGTGGGAAGTCTTTGCTGACTAGTTAGGTACAAAACTAAGAATATTGGGGTGAGCAACAATGAAAAAGTAACCTCTTTACGGTTTATCCAAGCTTTCGGAAATGTTTATTTCCATCATCAGTGAAACTACAATAGATGAAAAACCAATAGTAATCATATTCATGTACGAAACATTATGCTGCTCACAACTTTGTTGGGGATGGTTTCAATGATGTTGAACATATTCATCTAACATAGTAATGCAAAAGAAGAAAGTAAACCAAGGAATAAAACGAAGTTCAAAGTTAATAAAAAATGCATTAAAATTGTTTAAAATTATATAAATATGACTGTCTACTCCATGTGGCGTGATTAGTGAACTAACAGGTAAGAAATGGTTCCCGCAATTTAAATTGAGCCTACGACACCTGACGGGTGTCACATGGAAATTATTACAGTGGTACCAAGTGTTGGATTACTACCATCTGTTGTTACCAGGTGGCGGTACTATTATTTGATAGGCATTGTTGACACGATTTGAATTGATCTGGTGGTCGAATTTATTCACATGTTCTGCCAGAGCAAATCTTTCAGGTTGCAATCTGCAGTCACTTTTATGAGAAATTATTCTGTTCGATCAATATATTGTCTGTAACAACCATGACAAGGAATATTATGAATGGCTTTAATTATACCGATTCCCAGAATAAACAATCCACAGGAATTGAATGACCTGAGACTGAGACCTATAAGTATACTTTCAGGACCGTCCAAACTGGTTAAAAAAATTATTGAAACCCAACTGAGAGTGTATTTGAATACGAATAATATCATACCGTCCACTCAATCCGGTTTTCGACCGAATCACAGCTGCACAACTGCTTTATTGAATATACTCGACGATATTGTCCAAGTCAACGATGAGGGACAATGAACAGCTCTCGTGCTCCCAGACTTCAGTAAAGCCTTCGACGGCATCAGACATGACATTTTATTGTCAATTTTGAATTCCTGCGGCATATGTCATAAGTCATATCTAACAGGCTGTACACAAGTAGTTAGAGTCAAATATGAGTTATCTAACTGTAGGATAATCAGCGGTGGTGTAACATAAGGATCAATCCGTTGCCCTCTGCTCTCCACAATATATACAAGCCAACTGCCAAAGTTTCGAGATTACTGTGACATACACATGTACGCAGATGATACAATTATAACATTCATTTCTCCCTAGCGATGATGTATTAGCAGAATTCAAAATTAACAGTGACCTTCAAAAAATATCCGAAATCTCAAATGATCATTCTCTCAGACTCATTCCAAGTAAATCAACTGTCATTTCATTAGGTAAAGAATCAGATAAACTAACTCAACCGATTCACCTTAATATCAACGGAGCCCCTCTGGAATGTGTTGACTCTGTGAAAAATCTTGGTCTAATAATAGATAAATTATTAAGATTCCGAGAACATGTAACCAAATGCATATATTGCATTGAGATTATCATATCCCCATAGGCAAAGTTTGTGTAGAACTACAAAAAAAATGCTGTGTGAGACTCTAGTTCACAACTCTCTTTTTGTGCCCCCATCTATAGCCCTTGTTTAGACCAGGATACGGTCAATAGAATTCAACGAGTTCAAAACTCATGCGTCAGATTCATAACTGGGATCGGAAAATATGACAGAGTAACACAAAAACTCAAGGAATTAGGATGGCTGAACATGAAGGGCCGTCTGTTTATATCAGAGAATCATATTGAAGAAACAGCCTATCTATTTATCAAATAAAATAAAATAACGAAGTAGCGTTCATAATGTCAATATCCGATCTGAGGGATTGCTGACATGTGCTCCTCATAGAACTAAGTTCTTTGAAAGGGGGTTCAAATTCAACGTATACAAGTTATATAATGCTCTACCATCTCACTACAAGGAATACAATGTTCCCAGATTCAAACGAACTATTACATCATATTTGAAAAACCAGTGTGTATCCTTTTCTCAACAAAAAAAAAATATTTATCATCCTATATCAGTTTTAGGTTAGATTAGGGTAGGTTAAGTATTATGATTGTTGATATAATGAAATTTAAATTTAACAAGGGTTGAGTGGAAGAGCATTCAAAAGTGAACTCTTTCTTGAGGTTTCCCAGTTTTTTCAAAAACAATCATTGTTGTAAGGCTATGGTCTTATATGGAAATGAAGGCATTCATTATTATCATTATTATTATTATTATTATCATCGCGTCAGATTGTCTCAGTGGCAATGGTCCTGGTGTGGTCGAAATTCATTTTGTGGCCACCTCCATAGTGCTTGAAAAAGGCCGAAAAAGGGTCCAAGTATCGGATAGCAAGTTGATGCACGAAAACTCAGCTGGTGACTCACCTGTTAGTTTGACCTATGTATATCCTAGGACATTCAGAGCATGGCATCTCATTCATTCCCTGGGACTCATTAGCTATGTTATCTTCAGGAGGTCTGGGAAAATTATAGATTTCATTATTTGCTGTGAAAATTATTCTCACTACTGTCAACGCCTAACCTGTGTGTAATCAATCATGATTTTTGGAGGACAATCCCAAACATTTGAATTTATCAATCATCGAACATCCTCCATTGAAATTATCCTGAAAAAAATCTTATTAGATGAATGCTCTTCTCTCGAAGACAAAAAAAAACGCATCAAGCCATTGGTACATAATACTTGTTGAATCATTTAACTTGCAGAGTGTGACTTTCAACACTCTATCCAAACTCTTTTAAATTCATTAAATGTTCCTTCCAAAGCGCATACCGCACTGTTGTCCGAAAAATCTACACCTAGGTGTGAACTAACAGCTATCAAATAACCCACTAGAACTGAATTTTTGTTTATTCCTCATATTAGACAAATTAGACCATTTGAAACATTCCTCAGAATATATTGAACAGGTGGAGAAACGAACTGAATATGATCTGTAGTTCTTTCCCAGATGATATCCAGTATCATTTGTGATCCGTATTCAATTCAATACCCGATACTATTGATATATAATTTTATTTTAAAAACAGAAACATTTTCCACCATGTGGGAATCTCCCGAATTCCTCATCACTCATGTTTAAAACTCCCTATCTGATGTTCAACAAGGGTTGAAATACGGTATCGAATCTTTGACATCGAAAGTTACCGATGCTTTGAATGAAAGTAAACCGTCTCTGTGCATATTCATAGACTTATCGAAGGCTTTTGACACTGTCAGTCATCATCTTCTCCCACAGTCTTTAGAGGATATTGGTATGCGGGGTAATATATTGAAATTGTTTGAAAGTTATTTGACGGGAAGAAGCCAGAGAGTTAGAATTGATGACGTATTGAGTAGTGAAATGGAGATCGACTGTGGCGTACCTCAAGGATCTGTGCTGGGACCAATTTTATTCAATGTATATATCAACGACATTTTTTCATTGAACAACAATGGAAACATAATTGGATTTGCAGATGACACAGCCATCTTTTTTAAAGCTGATAACTGGAATTCTTTGAAAATTAAAGCTGAAACCGAATTTCCTCTTATAAAACAGTGGTTGGATAAAAAATTATTAACTGTTAATATCGATAAAACATGTTACCTTCCATTCTGTTGTAACTCTGTCGGAATGCCTCTATTCGATCACATAACGATCGATACTGATACACCATTCCATATACAACAAGAGCATGAAGTGAAATATTTGGGCATAGTTATTGATAGTCATCTTAAATGGGATCTTCATATAAAGTATACTGTTAATAAACTGAGGACAATTTTATTCAAATTTAGGAAACTTAAAGGAATCCTGCCGCTGAAGTACTTAAAAACTTTGTACTATTCTCTTGTGGAAAGCCACATTCGTTATGGAATAGCAGTGTGGGGTGGAGCTCTGAATACTCATATTCATGTTATTGGAGTTATGCAAAGGCGATTTTTAAAACTGATATTTTCCAAGAACAATAGATATCCCTCTGATGATCTATACTCTGAAACACAAATGTTAGGCATAAGACAATTGTATTTTTTATGCACCAGTATTAAATACCACGCAAGCAAACATACAGCATTGCCCCCTTCTCATCAGTATAATACTCGCCAGAGAAATCACTTTATTACACCTCTTATGGTTAGGGTCGTAGCTCAACGCTCGTATACTTATTTCGCCCCTAAATTATACAATAACATACCTGAAATAATAAAATCTATAGTAAATATCGACAGCTTCAGAAGAGCATTGAAGAAACACATCCTCCAAAGCCAAAGAACTGAGCTGCTACGACTATTCGAGTAAGTGATAAAAAAAAGGTCTTGATTCATAAATTCATAATTTCAAAATTCAAATCCAACTAGAAATGTGTTGTTTCAATTGCGTATCTTTCACTTGCGTACCCTATCTTATATCTATTAGACATGTTATTGTACACTCTTATTGCTATTATTATCTTTTATAATTTTTTCGTACCTTTTGTATCATATTTCATGATGTTCATTTTTTCATTGTAATGCAATATTGTAATGTACATCGTTCATTGTTTGTATTATATTATCTACATTTTATTTACATTTTATATTCTTACATTCTACATTTTACATTTTATATTTTACATATTTACATTAACTTAATTAGATTTTTACATTTTATAACTAACACTTTATATCTTATAGTTCACTTTTTTCACATGTTATATTTTCTCCGCGAAACAAGTGCTTGCACTTATCGCGTAAGTTCCCTATTCACTTTCACCATGTACTCATCATTGTATTTTATTGCAGTGAATAAAGTTATTATTATTATTATTATATTTGCGTTTATACAATACATATCATTCACTCGGCAATCGCCATCAAACAGTTGTTGTGAATTATGATTTCACCAAAGCGTTCGACAATGGACAAATTGGAAAACTTTGGTATATTCGTTAACACCCAAATGATACTGAAATCCTAACTGATAGACAATTATTTGTTATGAAAGTGTGCAATCATTCAATTTCGTGGCTCATTTAGGGCGACCTCAAGGATCCAATCTTGGGCCCCTTCTGTTTTTTCTATTCATCATCTATTCATCATTCAATGATATATGCTCCTCAATCCAGTTGTGTACACATAAATCAAAAATACCACCGATTGTTTTGTTTGAGAATATGAACGGATGTGGAATCATCTGCGACTCAAAGATTGTTTCTGTTTACAAAATGCTTGTATTTGCTTGGTGCTGTACAAATAAGATTTCTTCGAGAGTTGAAAAATGTGAAATTATGGACTCTTCTAGGTTTCTTCCATTATAGTACGGGACGTAGCGTTGATTTGGAGAAGCCATTTCATACCGCCAGAAAATTATAAGGATAATAGTTTTCCACTATTACGTAAGAGATCTGACCGTCAGCCACTCTATCAGCTGTTTTAAAGACGTGTTTCACGTGTCTCAACTGTGTCAAATATTTTGAGTATGCAGTCATTTTATATCGTATGGAATATTCACAGCAGAATTTTTATACTTTACTATACTTAAATAATGACAAATAATGAAACTCTATATTTCTATTTCAATAAGTATTATAATAATTTAACGAAACAACCAACTGAATCTCCCAAAATTTATTGCATTATGAGGTAACCATGTTCCTTTTTGAGGGACGCTTCAAAGTTTTTCTTTCAATGAATTTCATCAACTTTCTACCAGAAAGTCTATTATTCATCGCAAACACAATTTTTCTAAAGCCCAGAGGAATTGATGGAAAAAGCTTTTATTTTGTATTTTTTCAGTTAGTTGGAAAAACAGATTTTCAAAACTTAATATCTTTTGGGAAATGAGATATACACGAAACGGATTGAGCTCACAAGTTTCTCCACAAGTCTTGATGTGATGATGTGATATCTAATATTGCTGAAAAAGGTGTATAGAAGATCAAACTTCCAAAAATATGTGACCCCAATAGACCTGCGTTCTGAATTTATGATCCATGGAACATCTCAATAACCAATGACATGTTCCTTGGTTTATTATTGTATGATTTACGACGGAAAGAGAACTAACCTTTCTAGAAATAATGAAAAATATATCTTTAGATTATTCCTGAAGAAAAACACATACTTATATATTTCTGCTACCATCTAACTAACTTACTGTAATTCTATAGTTTGCAAATAATGGGGATATCAATTTCATGAAATGCATCCTCGATTTGCGGAGAAACTCTCGGTGGAATAACAATGCAGCAAACTCGTAGTGGAAACCTACCCAGACAAATACATGAACCACCTCCACATTTACAATTAATGTGATACCCTGGAGGTAATGTGATGTAATGTGTCTGATAATGAAAATGATTGACAGATGCACCCATAAAGCACATACAGAAAGTTACTTTGTTCTGGTAGTGGAAGTTACATAGATAAAACGTAAATACCACCCGAAAGTGCGGTGAAAGGAACATCAGGAGTGCACGAGAAACCCATAGATCGAGATGTCAAAACACATTGAGTCAACAATGAAGGTATTGTTTGGTATATATCAACGATGTTTTGTCCAGAATATCATCATTGGAAACACCCGTTTCATTAAGAAATTAATCTTTCAAGAATGCTCTGGAGCATTTTCCAGATTCCGGTTACCAAAATCAATGTTCATTGAAAGATGATGTCATTCGAAAACCGATTCACCGCTGATCAACATTTGTTGGAGAAATTGAGAAACAGTGTTGGAGAAATTGAGAAACAGTGCATAATGGAGTCATCAGGAACATTCCCTGAGGGAAGTATGTTTGAATATACCATGAATATTACTAAATTTCAGGATGGAAACCAGTAATATTAACTTATAAAAAAATGACGAATATGAATCTCAGACCAGGTGCCTCCAAAATCAATGAACCAAGAACAATTGTGGCATTCAATATATAATGCTTTATCGCACATATACAAATCAACAATGACAATTATTTTTCACTTATGTGGTTTTCTGCTTGTTTCGTGACAGGGAGTGTAATATCAGCTAGCAATTAATCAAAATGGCTTGTCACACTCAAGGTGAAATATATGTATGATTATCGAGGAAAAAAACTACAGTGTGTTCCTTGAAAAGATACCCGTTTATGTTGATTGGTTTTGCATTCAAATTCTTCATCTACTCTGGCATTGCGATACCAACACAAGTCTTAGTCAAATGTCATCTCTCAACTTTTTCTACATTGACCCTTTTTCTACAAAATCCTGGGTTCAACAATATATATATAATAATAAATGATTTGCATTATTGCCTTGATATTATTATTATTTTGCGTTGATAGTGCCTCTCAGAATTGAAATTGTTGTGAAATAATTCCATGGATCCATATTCCTGTTGATGTTTGTCGATTCCTTTGGTGAATTTTGGGACTGAAACCTGACCCAATGAGTTTTTACAAATGGTTCGCCTCAACAGAACTCGAAGTTAGGCTCATTCCTAAAAGTTTGAAATTATGGCCAGTTCGTAGTCCGGACGTAACATTATTGAACTTATTTTAACAACAACCTTAAAAAAATGTAGATAACGTGAGATATCACTTTCAAGATTTTTAAATATTTCAAAACATACTTCAAAATGAAACTTGTATAACTCTATTAAGAATATTTCAATAATGTAACTGTTGTAATTCGTGTTTGCTCTTGATACTCTTTCGTTAGTTTTGGTGAAATAATTAGTATAATTGTTATGACTGACAGAACAACAACTTTAATAGTTTGACAACTTGATGACAATTCCCCATTTTCCATTTCAAACAGTTGTTTAGGGCGATATATAAAACTATTTGAATACAATGCGATTCTCTAAAATAATGAAACTGAACATGCCGCCCACCTTGAAAGAATTTTCAAAAGTAAGTAAAATAACTATGAAATTAAATCTAATGAATGAAATTTGCTGATATCAGTCTATCGGTAAAATGCATATTTTTGTTATTGCACGAGTGAAAACACCTTTTTGTGTCTTTATGGTACACACACGCACAATATTGTCTTTACCACGGTGTACTTCTGTAATTCTTCCTAATTCCCACTTGAGTGGTGGTAACTTTTCATCTCGTAACACCACCATATTGCCTGGTTGGATATTCTGTGATGATTTTGATTTCCATTTGGATCGTATGTGTAAATCCGACAAATACTCCTGGCTCCAACGGGACCAAAAATGTTGAAACATCTGAGTCAATCTTTGGAACTTGGATAATTGATTTTGATTCAGTTCTTCTATATTCGGTTCTGGTAGAGCAGTGAGTGGAGCACCAATGAGAAAGTGACCAGGTGTTAAAGGATTCAAATCATCAGGATTTTCGGAAAGAGGTGTTAGAGGACGAGAGTTTAGACATGCTTCGACCTGAGTAATTACTGTAGTTAACTCTTCAAATGTAAGATAAACATTTCCAATAATGCGTTTCAAATAAAATTTGGCTGATTTCACAGCGGCTTCCGCGGCTTCCCATATTCCCCCAAAATGAGGTGACCTTGCTGGTATGAAGTGCCAAGATATTGAATTTGTAGACAAAAATTCTTTTATTTGATTTTCTGATATTTCATTAGTTACCATATTATAAAATTCTTGGATTTCATTATTTGCACCAACGAATGTGGTGCCATTATCAGAATATAAATTGTTACAAAGTCCTCTGCGTGAAATGAAGCGTTTGAGGGAGTTTAGAAATGCATCTGTTGTGCAATCACTGACATATGAATATGCACAAATATGCTTTCACGATTTTTTGACCTCGTAACCTACCCTCACGTATACTGAATGGACCTGCATAATCTACTCCACAATTTTGAAATGGACGAGAAGGAGTTATGCGAGATTCAGGTAATTGCCCCATTAGGGTTTCTATATTTGGAGGGCGTACTCGAAAACATACAATGCATTTTCTTAATACTGATCTCAGAGTATTTCTTCCATCAAGTGGCCAATATTTACACCTGATGGATGCCAGTAGAGCTTGAGGACCGGAATGTAATAATTTGAGATGTTCATGCTTGATGATCAAATAAGTTAAGTGGTGTTTATTTGGTAAGATCAGAGGATGCTTTTGATTGAAATTCAAAAAATTAGAATTATTTAATCGACCTCCAACCCTTAATAATTTATTTTCATCAAGAAAAGGATTCAAGGATAAAAGTTTGCTTTTCTTATGAACAAGTTTTCTTTTCTCTAGAGAAGTTATTTCTGCAAAAAATACCTCCTTTTGACATAGTCGTAATAGACATGTTTCTGCTTTTTCCAATTCAAAAACTGTTAATGCACTTGATAGTGATGATTGTTTCAATGCATTAGTTTTAAAACGAAATATGTAAGCAACTACTCTCAAAAGTTTGGAAAAAGAAGAATATCTTGTGAAAATATCGTAATCATGATTAATCACTGGAAATGAACATACGTTAGCACGTTTTTCTGGGATATCAGAAATTGATACCATTTAGCTTTCTGGCCAATAATGAGACTCAAACGACAACCACTCAGGACCTTGCCACCACAGTGTGGAAACTGCTAATTGTTCAGGAGAAGTTCCCCGTGATACTAGATCTGCAGGATTATATTCTGACCTAATATGCTTCCATTCATGTTGATTGGTTAAATCATGAATCATACTAACCCTGTTTGCAATGAATGTTTTCCATAGTGATGGCTCATTATTGATCCATGTTAGGGTGATCATTGAGTCACACCAATAAATTGAAGAATGAATTTGTAATTTTAATGAAGATTTGACAACATTAGCAAGTTTTGCCAAAATAAGTGCACCACATAACTCAAGCCTAGGCAAACTTTGAGTTTTCAATGGTTTCACTCTCGATTTTGAACACAATAGTCTAGTTGTATAATGTCCGAATGAATCCAAACTTCTCAAGTATATGCATGTGCCATAAGCTGATTCAGAGGCATCACAGAACCCATGAAGTTCAATTCGAATCGGTTGACATGATAATACGTGTCTTGGAATAACAATTAGATTTATAGATTGAATTTGAGTTTGATATTGAAGCCATTGAGTGTAGATGTTTTGTGGAACTGACTCATCCCAACCCAATTGCAATTTCCATAATTCCTGCATTATGAATTTTGCCTTGAGAGTGATTGGCCCAATTAGGCCCAATGGATCAAATATTTTAGAGATGGTAGATAATATTATTCGCTTTGTTACGTGTCTAATATTGCTGGATGTTTTGATTTGATATTTGAAATTATCTCCTGTTGAATCCCATAATAAACCAAGTGTTTTTGATTCTTTGTTTTCACTGAAAGTCAAGTCACCTACTTCTGAATTGGAATATTCGTTCAAAATGGTTGATTCATTAGATCGCCATTTCCTAATTTCCATTTGTGCATCCTGTAATATTGTAATGATTTCTGATTTGAGTTGACGTGCTTCCTCAATGGTTTCAGTACCACTCAATAAGTCATCAACGTAAAAATCATTTTGAATAGCTTCACTAGCTGCAGGGTATTTTATTGCGAATTCTTTTGCCAATTCTTTTAAACTACGAATAGCTAAAAATGGAGCACTTGCAGTGCCATATGTAACTGTGTTTAATTGATAATCTTTGACCGGTTCAGATGGTTCATTTCGCCATAAAATTCTTTGTAAATTTCTGTAATAGGAATGAATATTAATTTGACGATACATTTTGGTAATATCTGCTGTTATAACATACCTGTGTTTACGAAAACGAACTACAATTGAAAACAAATCTTCCTGTATTTTCGGACCTATTAACAGGATATCATTTAATGACTTATTAGTATCTGTTTTCGCCGAACCATCGAAAACAACTCTCAACTTAGTTGTAGTACTGTCATCTTTTAATACATAATGATGAGGTTAATAATTTGAAATTATATTCGGATCTTCATCAACCAAACTCATATGCCCTAAATCTTTGTATTCTTCCATAAAATCTCTGTATTGCTGTTGTAACTTTGGCTGCTTCCTAAGCTTTCTTTCTATGTAATGTAATCTTTTCAATGCAATGTGTCTGGATTCACCAAGCTCTAATGGATCGCATTGAAGAGGAAGCCCTACACTGATTCGCCCATCATTATTCCTTTGATAACTTGATAAAAAATCATTTTCGCATTGCTGTTCTTTCTTAGAACAAAATTGCGTTTCTGGAAATTCTTCTAACTTCCAAAAAAGTTCCAATTGGTTTTGTAATTGTTCTGATGATGAAAAGTGGCAAACAACTTTATTGGAATTGGTTTTATTAAAACTATTATTGTTAGTGAGAGTCCGACCTGAAATTACCCAACCTAGTTTGGTTTTTTGTATTACTGCTTGATCGTTACAAATTTTGATTTGTCCTACACATAAAAGATCCCAAAAAATCCCTGCACCCAACAACATATCGATTTTATTTGGAATATTGAAATTTTCGTCTGACAATTTTATTGTTGTGGGAAATTGGAATTGATTTATGTTATAAATTTTGTTGGAATATTTTCGGTTATTGTTTCGAGTACTAAAAATGATAAATTGACTTGAAACGAATTAATTGTGACCTGATTTTTTTTTTAAATTTTCGTAAACAATTTTGGTTTATACCTTTTACCGGAATATTGATTTGATCTTGAATCAAACCCAATTTTTCGCACAACGCTCTTGTAATGAAGTTGCTCTGACTTCCAGAATCAAGAAGAACTCTGCATTCTTGATAACATCCCTGATTATCCATAACAAGTACTTTTGCTGTAGATAACATTATATAATGCTCGTCTGTATTAAATTGTGAAGAATGTGTAGTAACTGAATTTGTTTGTTCCGGTGGTATATTCGAATTTATGTTTGATTGTGATGAAGAAGCTTGATTATCCGTGACATTTGGTTCACGTGAATTATTATCTATGTGTAATAATGAGTTGTGTTTTCGATTGCACTTACGACAACTACTCAGAGTGCAATTCTCCACTAAATGATAAGGTTTCAAACAATTCATACAGAGCTTGAGTTTTCTTACTTCAATACCTCTCATTTTCGGTGGTAAGTTGAGAAAAGTTGGGCAATAATATATAGAATGTGAATTCTTGCAATAAGCGCACGAATGTTGATTTGTTGTTACAAATGTTTGTGATTGATTATTTGCATATTTTGACCATTTTGATTTAGTGTTTGAATTATTTGTGATTTGAAGTTTATTTTGTGATTTGTTCAAGTCAAGAGTTTCTAGCAAATAACATCTTTCAGTTAGAAATTGAATGAGATCATGCATGGTAGGTGAATCTTTCAACCCTATTTTTGTTTCCCATTCACGTTTGGTAATATTATCCAATTTGGAAGAAATTAGATAAATGAGTAATGTATCCCAACTTTTGACAGGTTCTTTCAAACTCTCTAAAGAACGCAAATCCTTACTTATGCTATCTAACAAACGTCTGAGTTCATTATGAGACTCCCTATTCATAGGTTTGAGTTCGACAATAGATTTGACATGATTGTGGATGATGAGTTTCCTATTTTCAAAACGTTTCTTCACTAAATCCCATGCTACAGCGTAATTTAATTCAGAAACTTCCAATGAGGCAATCACCTGAGCTGCTTCTCCCTTCAATGAACTACGTAAGTAATGAAATTTTTGGATATTTGGTAACTTTTTGTTTTCGTGAATCAATGAATTGAAAGTGTCTCGAAAAGTAAGCCACTGATCGTATACTCCATGGAAAACTGGTAAATCGATTGTTGGTAATTTGACATTTTGAGACTCACTACTATCGATACTGTGATTATTTGCATTTTCTATGAGTGGACTTTGTGACAAATTATTTGCTTTGGTAATGATTCTGAAGTAACTGTCTTCAAAAGTTGATCTGTCATTTTCATGTTCAAGATTTGTTTCATCAAGAGTTCAATTTTGTTTTGAATTTCATTAATTGATCATAAAGTTGATGACATTTATTCAATCTGACAGGTAACTCTGATTTTTCTACGGAAGGATTATTTGACTCTAGTTTGTGTAAATATGTATCAAATTTCGTTGATTGAGATTTGATTGATCGTCGTTTAATAACAAGTTCTTTCAATGCTTGTTCAGCCATAGTGATTTCAAAATGAGTGATAACTACAGCAACCACCCAATCTCAAAACATACAAACCGACAAACCTCTTTTGTTACCTCTTCTCCTATTTTCCTATCGAACCCGTATCAGATTTGTTCTTCAGACCTGCTCTTGTTGAATATTCCTGATCAGATGAACCTCACGCCTTTTCTTTTCAGCACCAGCGATGACCTGGACTATGTGTATTCGACTCCGAACTCAGAGTACTTCACTTCGATGATTGTAATATTTCGATGACTGATATTTCCAATTTTCGAATGTATTCGGCTCGTAGAAGGACCAATGTTGTAATTCGTGTTTGCTCTTGATACTCTTTCGTTAGTTTTGGTGAAATAATTAGTATAATTGTTATGACTGACAGAACAACAACTTTAATAGTTTGACAACTTGATGACAATTCCCCATTTTCCATTTCAAACAGTTGTTTAGGGCGATATATAAAACTATTTGAATACAATGCGATTCTCTAAAATAATGAAACTGAACAGTAACTATTGGACAGAATGTTGATTATCAAATGGTGTTTTCTACTATTTTACAGCAATGCACATACAAAGTATTTGCTATTATTCAATGATTTGATTATTCTCCATTCTCAAGTGCATATTATATGAAGCAAAGAGTATTTTTCGTTAACGAAATTGGTGCCTACTGGAATCATTTTTATATACAGAAAAGTTCCAATTATTGTGGATAATCCGTTGATAGGTTAGGAATTCTGCACCTTCCACATAAGTTGTAAATACAATTTTTTCAATGTTTTAATATATACTGACGTTAAATATTACTGTTAAAAATATTGCTCTATTACCTAGGGAATTAAATATTTGAAAATTACCTTATGCCAAATGTATGTTAATGTTTCAAAGAATGAAATATTTAACAATTTTCTTGGTAGTGCTTTTATGATGCCTTATCCATCAATGGTGAAATGTTTTTCGTCAGGAATTTTTCCATTTAAAAAAACAGTAGGTGAGAAATTGATTGTCATAATCTCATGAATTCAGACAGTTTTTTTAATAGTGACATTTTTTATATTTTTTTGTATATAAATTGACGCTCCACATATAAACTTTCCTCATTTGAACCGTCATATATACGTGGTTTTTTTAGGCACTCCCAAAATACGCATATAACTACGTTTTATAACTACTAATTTTGTTCCATTTTCAGAAAAAATATTAATATCAATATTTTCTCCAAAGCATTGAATGATACGGAAAAATTGTTATTGTCAGAGGGATAATTTTTTTTGTGATACCTGATAATGTTCCTGCCTAGATGTAATTACCGCTGTGGAAGAAATAGCACAAAAACTTCCATACAAGTCGTCAAATAAAAGGATAATACTAAAGATAATTATTCTGGATGAACCATACCCAATAACCTCAACAAACTATTACTTGAAGAATGATAATTCAATCAAAATTTTACCTGCTGATAGAGGAAACGCAACTATAGTCATGGATTCAGATGGGCACCATAATAAACTATTAGATAATGTAAATGATTCATCTAAGTACACCAAAATGGAGAATGATCCCACATCAGAAACTGAAAGAAAGGTCAGAAAAGTATTGCCAGAACAACCAATCCAAAACGACGCACAGGAAACAAACGAAAACACCGTGAGTTGCCTTCCTATCCTACTCAAATCATACCTATCCTCACAATTTCCGAGTTATTCCTGTCATTTGATACAATACGCGCCCATACATAATGGCCAATTTGCAACAATTGAAATCAAAACGTGCTTCAATAAAAAGTCAATTATCTCGATTCATGAACTACATCGAAGTATTCGACGAAGATACTTCATCAATCTATGAAGTTGAAACTCGTTTGGAAAAATATCGAAATCTTATTGATGAATTTGAAGAAATTCAATGTGGAATCGAATGTCTCTCAAATCAATCCACAGATGAGGAGGAAAGACAGGCGTTTGAAGATAAATTCTTTAAAACCATTGGAAATGCAAAGAAACTCATTGCAAAACTGCAAAATATAAATATTTCGGAAAATGACAAAAATAGTGTTCATTCTGTGAATCAATTTGTAAGTCATCCAACTCAATCAAAGGTTAAACTACCAAGTATCAATCTACCTGATTTCCATGGTCATTATAACCAATGGTTAACTTTTCATGACACCTTCAATAGCCTCATTCACAAGGACTCGAATCTCTCTAACGTTCAAAAATTTTATTATTTACAATCCTGTTTAAAAATGAAGCTGCACAAGTGATTCAGGCACTAAAATCTCCAACGATAATTATGATATTGCTTGGTCTATGCTGAAAGAGAGATACGAAAACAAAAAATTAATAATTCACACTCACGTCAAAACTTTATTTGAATTATCTCATATGAAAAACGAATCCTTTTCACAACTCAGGAAGTTACTAGATAACTTTAATAGGAATATACGAGCTTTGAAATCATTAGGTCAACTTACCGATACCTGGGATACTCTTTTAATATATATTTTAACATCTAAAATCGACACCACTTCTAAACGGGAGTGGGAAGAACATGTCAAAAATAATGATAACCCTACAGTTAAAGAACTAAACGAATTCCTATCAAAACATTGTCAATTGTTGGAAACAGTTGAAAATAAAGTATATGAAAAGAAAATCTTGTCGAAAACATTTAGCCGTGAAGAAAAATCATTAACTCATATTTCGACCCAAAAGGTTTCTTGTTCTTTCTGTCAACAAAACATTATAACTCACGTTGCGATAAGTTTAGAAGTATGTCAATTCCGGATAGAATTTCAGAAGTCAAAAAATCAAGATTATGCTACAATTGTCTGAGACCAAATCATATGTCAAAAGAATGCAAATCGAGCGGAAATGGAAGAATACAAGTTTCTTTGCCATTAAAATTCAACTATGAAATGCTAGGTTCTTCCGAAAAAATGCAATAAACCGATTTCATTATCTTGAAAAACGTTTCGCAAAAAATAACGAATTCAAAGAGAAATATGTCAAATTCATGAAAGAGTATGAAGAACTTGGGCACATGACGCAGATCGATATTAAAAACGAAAATACAAAGAGTCCCGTATATTATTTACCCCATCACGGTGTAATGAATGAAAACAGTACAACAACGAAATTACGTGTCGTTTTTGATGCTTCGTGTAAAACCACGACTGGTTTATCTCTAAACGATGTGCTAAAGTTGGAGCCATTGTCGCTATGAAGATCTGAACACAAGTCTCAGTCGAAACTACATCATGGTGAGTTTTGATGTTTTGAAGTTTATTTCCGAATGTTCCTGTTAAAAAAACACTAGAGGTAATAAAACAAAAACTAGGAAATGGTGACACACTCATTACCAGATCCACATTGAATTTGAATAACATAATGTGTTTTCAGGAAAGAGACCCCACTAACAGATACCTCCATTTCAGTTCAAATCACCAACTGCGTATCAAAAAGGTGTCATCAAAATACTTTATGAGAGATCTGAGTTGATTTCCTCAATTGTTTTTATAAAAAAATTTCTTGAAGATAATACATATCGAATAAGTTTTGCAGAACCATCCAACAAAATAAAATTAGAAATGTTATAGTTTAGAAAAACAAAAAAAAAACGCATATATGGCAATAAGGACTGAAAAGTTAAAAATG
This sequence comes from Gonioctena quinquepunctata, assembly GCA_018342105.1. Lineage (NCBI taxonomy): Eukaryota > Metazoa > Arthropoda > Insecta > Coleoptera > Chrysomelidae > Gonioctena > Gonioctena quinquepunctata. The sequence continues at coordinate 543,076 of JAFIRS010000051.1, read as the reverse complement.
ATAAGAATGAAGTCATTGACTGAAAAATGTTCTTTTATGTAAAAAGCGCGAGGTTCTTGATATCAGTTATCTCGAAATCATTATGAAAAGTGAACGAAGAGCACCCCACGCTTTCTTCATATAGTTTTTTTTTCTACGTTCATGCAAAAAACAAAACTTTATTGAACTATATTATGTGGAAAAAGTGCTTCTTCATAGCACTGTGCAATAACATGTTAATTGCACTCATTTGTCATTCTACATCTGTCATTTGTGATCATAACAAACATAAACGTCAAATCGACGTAATTTTTAGTAGGCTTTTTATTTTCCCAGACTTGGTGCCCTCTGAATAAAACATTTTTTGGTTTTCGCATGAACGTAGAAAAAATCTTGTTTGCAACTCGTGCAAAAAGTGTTTAGTGCATTCGACGTGTTGTCCAACTTCACGTCGAGTGCAATAAACACTTACTTTTTGCACTTGTTGCATAAATAACTATTGGTCAATGACTTTATTCCTATTATTTTCAACTTCTTAGTCCTTATTGCCATATATGCGTGTTTTTTAAGTTTTTTCAAACTATAATTTTATTTTTAACTCTTTAGTCCATATTGCTACATGAGACTGAAAAGACTACGGGAGACAAATTCTTCGATTGATTCATCCACATGAGATGGAAGTTATTAATAACAAAATTTTGGCGAATATGCTCAGAACCAGTGCACTTGCCATATCTTTGAATTGTAAATTATGCTGAGAACAGCCTCAGTGCATTGACCATATTTCAATCAATCAATCATATAATTCACCATTTTTTATACACAAGGTATGTATGGTATGTCAGGTACAGAATATGAGAGGTACAGAATATGGGTAGATATAAAATATTAGAATAAACAGGTAAAAGGAAAACAGACAAAAATAGAAACATTCACATTTACAGGCATACATGTGTTTAGAAGAAGTTCACAAAATATTGAATATTGCGGAACAATGCTTTATTTAACTCAGAATAAAATTATGAACCACACGGTTCAAATGAGTTTGTAAGGTTGTCAGTTAGGAATTCCTTGGTGACTATAATAGCATCTATTTATGAGGAAGGTTTTATTTCTACCAAGGAAAATGTTATTACTTCTTACTCGTTTGATTCCATATGGCATTGTACTGGGGGGAGTTTTTGAAATTTGACATCCTGTGTTGCGGTATTCGCAAAAGATATCCGTTTCGTGTGTTATGATCATGTTCCGATCCAGTTTCTGCAAATAAATCCATGCCTTGCAAAAATTATACATTTGAATATGTATATGGGTGGTGCTGTTAATATTTTTTTTTTCTATGAAAATAGACCGACAGCTCTCGAGAAAATCCATGTTGAACATGAGCCTTATTATACGTTTCTGACCTATAAAAACTCTTGAAAAATATCTTGCTCTACCCCAAGACAATATATTTGAACTGATATGTGAGTAGACCAAAGCATAATATATACTGAGTAGGCCAGGCTCATCCAGGCTGGGTTCCATCTGTCTTATGCTTTGTTTAATTGCGCACAAGTATGGTTCACTCGCTTTTCCCAATTCAAATTAGCATCTAGGTAGGTTCTTAGGAATTAAACTCCATCTGATATTTTCAAATTGTCAATAATGTAAGTCTCACTTGAGTTATTATTTCTGACATGAAATTTGACAAAAATTGATTTTTAAGGTATTTAGTATGAGCTTATTTCTTCGACACCATGCACTGAAATGATCGATAACGTTTTGAGAATTTCTGAGGAGTTGTTCAATATTTTGGCCAGATAATGTTATGTTATTGTCATCAGCAAACATTGTTACATGGCCTTCCATAATGTATTGAGGTAAGTCATTCACATATAAGAGGAATAGCGAAGGACAGAGCCCTGGGGCACACCCAGTTTGACATTTCTTGCCTCACAGGTGAGACCATTACAAGATACTACCATTTCTCTGTTAGTCATGTAGGACTCAATCCAGTTTATAAAGTTACATGGAGTACCATAGTTTGACAGTATTTCAACTAGGAATTTAGGGCACACTGTGTCGAAGGCTGTTGATAGGTCGAAGAATAATGAGAGGACATATTTGTTGCTATCGATCTCATTTCACTCCTGGCTCCATCATCAGATCAGCTCCAAGATACCAAATTATAGTACATATACATACCAAGTTTTATTTCGATACGACTAGAAAAAGGTTAAAATTGACTTCCAAGATTTTATTACATTGTTTGTTACTTACAAGTGAAGCTGATAAAATCGTGTTAAAAACAACACCCTCACCAACAACCTTCAGTAACAAATATCATTCTATATATTTCTTGTCTTTCCGAAAAAATGAAAAGAATCGACAACAAATTCAATGTTAGAACGATATTCAAAACTCATAGTACAGAACAAAGAAACGAAGAACACAATTCAAAGAATTGTGTATGCAATATTCCATGTGTTTGTGATAAAACTTGCACGGGAGGATCGTCAAGACTTTTGAGAATAAAGAAAGCCGAACACAATAATAATATAGAAATAGAGAACTTGCTGGATAAAAATTGGCCTAACATACCGAGTGTCTACAGAAGGTGGCTCGCCCCTATACCTTTTTTGTTTTCGGAGATAATGGAATGAAATTTGTTTAATGCATAAAACTGCATTTTTTTACAAGTAACTCAAAGTGACATAAACTTTCGATTTTTAAATGGGACACCTGGTATATTTTGAGTTTTTTTGTCTCCATATGACATTAAGAATACAACCATGTATCATTTATTACTGTTTGTAACCGTTTTTTAATTTTTTTTAAACTTGAGGGCTAAGGATACGTTCAAATAACTAATTTCAGTCCTGAAATGTTTTTAAAAATACAGTTCTACTGTTTCTGATCAGAATGTTTCAGCTATGTAACGTTTGATTTTAAAATTTTCATTTCTTTTTTTTTTCAAATAGCAACATGTTGGCTCGTCGGGTTAGAAGAAAAGAGCATTTTATTACGATAATTTGATATCGTACTCTATTGTAAGAAAACTTCCGATAAAAAACTGAAAATATAACGTTAGAACTTTCGTTAAATGAAAAATCTCATTGAGATTAAAATAAAATTTAAAATGATCGAGTAGCCTGTGACCAACACAACTGAAACAAAATCATTAAATTGTTGCGGTAAAAATTGACGTGTCGACATATTATTTTACATATCTTCTACAAAGTCAATTAGGTAGTTATTGTGTACCTCATTGTTTGAAAATCATGGGAAATAACAATATTCATACAAGAACTGAAAAAGTTGATATGTTATTTGTTTTTGGAGAGTGTAGGCAAAATTCAACCGATGCTGCACGTCTCTACGCACAGAGATATCCTGATCGGCGTCACCCGACCCGGAACTATTGTCCAAAACTGGTTCAAAAAATGCGAAATGAGCCTCATAATTTTGAGAAGGAAAATATTCTCAATTGAATATTGATAGAAATATTTTTCTGTGAATTGAAAAATCCACGATAAAAATGAAGTTATTTTTTGTGAATGTCTAACAGAAAACAACTACCCGGGGAAGTAGTTGCCACGATGAACATTGACTACATCTGATAGATATTCTGAAAAGACACTAATTCAAAAGAAAAAATCTGAAATTGAAAATTTGCATTTTCATTCAGATATTTATTTGATTTTCTATTCCAGTCTTAATTAAGAACTCATGGAGATGAATGAGGCAAAGAAGAATGTTTTCCAAAAAAAGACATCGCATTCACTAGGTCTTCAATACATTTTTGTCGACGAAAATCTATTTCACGCTTCCATGATCATCAGGAAGACCGGAAGAAATGGGAAACACATCAAGAAGCAATGTCACTTTTTTCCATCTTTGCAAAGTGAGATTGCTCCTTGAAAATGTGTTTCCCATTTCTTCCGGTCTTCCTGATGATCGTGGAAGCATGAAATAGATTTCGTCGACAATGATTGAAGACCTAGTGAATGCGATGTCTCCTTCGTCAATGTTACGAATGATTTCTGGTGAGTACTCTTTCTTTGGAAAACATTCTTCTCTGCCTCATTCATCTTCATGAGTTCTTAATTAAGACTGGAATAGAAAATCAAATAACTATCTGAATGAAAATGCAAATTTTCAATTTCAGTTTTTTTCTTTTTAGTTAGTGTATTTTCAGACTATCTATCAGATGTAGTTCAATGACCAGCGTGGCTTTAGCCGGGAAAGTAGTTGTTTTCTGTTAGACATTCACAAAAAATAACTTCATTTTTATCGTGGATTTTTCAATTCACAGAAAAATCTTTCTATCAATATTCAATTGAGAATGTTTCCCTTTTCAACATGAATACCCCACAATAGGTTATCTTGACGATGGAAGATAGTGACTAAAGTTTATCTTTCAGTCCAGATGATTCCACATCTGATTTTATGAACATTGTTCGTTCAGTGGACTGTATAAATATTAATTTGTGGTAAATTCGCAAACACACAGAACTGATCAAAGTGTCACTCACCCATGTGCCTCCGTCGGGGAATCTGATCTTCAGCCAATAGATACTTCGTCTAGTCTTCCTGGCGGTACCGCCGCTAATCACATTTACACTAATTCTAAGGATGAGGAATATCTTGAGTAATAAGCGTTATATCAATGAGAAAACACAAACTCGAGAAAAAACTAAAATGCTATGTTCTTTCCATAAGATCTAGGAACTCAATGTCTATCTTCACATTTCTCCTCTTCCGTCTCATTTTCCCACTCCCACAAGTGACTATATCAGTCTGTGTGATACCTCACGCGCAAAATAAGGTCGAAAGAGTTGAATCATGCAAATGAAAAATTCCCATTTGAAATATACAATATACATATAAAATCCCTTGGCAAAATTAATTATAATTATAATAAAAAAAAAACAAATGCGTTAAGACGCAACATAACCGCTCACCTAAAATTACGCAGAAAGTTTACCCAAAAAATAAGCCAAGAGATGCTTATAGTCTAACAAAATTCTAATGTTCTATAGAAGGTAAGGGACATACCTTCGTAACAGGACGCTTGAGTGTCCCTTTAGCAGTTTTGACAGTAACAACTCGTGTAATACCATCTATACCACCGTGTTCCTCGACTACTCGAGCTAAATGCCACTTCAATGGGGGTGAAAGGTAATCTTTGAGAAGAACCAAATCACCGGTTCTAATAGGAACAGATGGATCTGTCCATTTTGATCGTTGAAGGAGAGTATGGAGGTATTCCCTGTGCCATTTCAACCAGAATGATTGTTGAATTTTCTGAACGATCTGCCATCGTCCTAAACGTCCCATTTTGATATCAGTAAGGTCCTCATCTGGCAAGGAGTTTAGAGGGGCTAGGGTCAGAAAATGACCGGAGTTAGTGCTGAAACGTCATTCGGATCAGAGCTAATGGGTCCTAATGGCCTTGAGTTCAAAATTGCTTCGATTTGTGTCAAAACTGTATAAAACTCCTCATACGTGAGAAGTTGTTCTCCAACCACGCGAATGAGGTGCCCCTTAACCGATTTTATTCCCGCCTCCCATAAACCTCCAAAATTAGGGGAAAGCGGAGGGATTCTGTGGAACTGGATACCTTCAGTCTCAACAGCGGTTTCCATCAGGTCAGATATTTGTCTGGCAGCACCACAAAAATTCGTTCCCTGATCACTATATATATGACTACAGGAACCACGACGAGAAACGAAGCGCCGCAACGCTCCAAGGAAGGCATCACTCGAAAAGGACCCCATGTACTCCAGCCTTGGAAAATGGTTTTTTTGAAATCCTATAGGGGAATATTACCCATGATAGGCTGTGGAGCGGACGGGTTGACACGAAAACATCTAAAACACTTCGACAGAATTCTACGAATGGTTCGTTTGGGACTTAATATCCAGTATCTCTGAATAAGTAAGTGATGCAATGTTTGATATCCTGGATGCAGATATTTATTATGTGTGTGCTGAATAACTAATTCAGTAAACTTATGATTGCTAGTTGCCTGGATCTAAGCGCCCCCAACTCTCAATACACCTTTTCATCAACAAAGGGTGTTAGTTTTGCGAGACATTTGGGAAGGGTTTCTCTTTTCGAATGAGGGCAAGTTCATGAGAGAAGGAATCAATCTGAGCAAACCTTAACAAATACAACTCAGCTAGCTCAAAATCAGCAATAGTAGAGCACCATTTTATGATTATTGAGAAATCGAATATTATGAATAAAACGTAAAACGTACGATAGAATTCGTTTGATTTTGGTTAAAGATGAGAATTTTTCTAATAACTTTTGAAGGGGTTCTGTCTGCACCATGGCAATGCAAACATTTTTTTGTGTTTCTTCTTTGGTATCAAAGAAGTGTGAACTCTGGAGAATGGCCGGGGGCCAACCGTCCTCGGGCTCTCTTAGCCAAGATGGCCCCGCCCACCACAAGGAATTAGTGAGAAGTTCCGATGGAAGCAAACCCCTGGATGCTGGATCCGCCGGGTTATCTTCCGAAGACACATGGTGCCAATGGATCGGAGGGACATTGTCTTGAATTTTAGTGACACGATTGGAGACAAAACATGTCCATTTATGAGGACTACTTTGTATCCATGCTAGAGCTGTGGTGGAATCGGTATAGGCAAAAACTTGAGAAAATTCGAGTTTTTCTTTGAAAACCCTTTGAGCGTAACAAATCAAATCAGATAACAACAAGGCACCACACAGCTCGAGACGAGGTATAGATATCCTCTTTGTAGGTGATACTCTAGACTTGGCACATATGAGGTGTGTAGTAATATGATGATCGCTGTGCACAATCCTGATGTAAATCACAGCCGCATAGCCCTTCTGACTTGCATCGGCAAACCCATGCAATTGGCAAGATGAAAAACAATATGACATAATAAGGCGGGGAACTTGGATTGAAGACAGAACACCAAATTCAGATTTAAGCTGAGACCAAAGTTTAACTATGCCTTCAGGGGGAGCACTATCCCAATCTATACCAATAGTCCATAAAATCTGGATGAGATTCTTTATGAAAAGCACAACAGGACTAAGAAATCCTAACGGATCGTAAATTCTTGCTAATTCGGACAATATAGATCTTTTCGTACAGGGTTTATTGAGGGGTTTAACTTCGTATGAAAATGAATCAGAAACTGGGTTCCATTGAAGACCTAAAATTTTTATGACCGAATCAGGTTCTAAATCAAGACCTAGGGTTGTAACTGTAAAGAGGAAGCTGGTAAATGAGAGAGCAATTCGGGACTGTTGCTCGCCCACTTGCGTAATTCAAAACCACCCTATCGAGAATTCGAATCAGATCTGTTTGAAGTTTGAGTGCCTCTGGTAGCGAATGACTTCCTGATACAACATCGTCAACAAATATATCATTCTCCAGAATTCCAGCAACGGGCGGACTTTCATACCTATATTCCTTTGCTAATTGTCGAATCGTATTTATTGCGAGGTAAGGAGAAGGAGTCAGACCATACGTCACTGTTTTGAGTCGATAATCTTGAATAGGTTCCGAAGGAGAAAACCTCCATAGAATTCTTTGATAGTCCTGGTGATTCTTAGTGACAAGAATTTGTCGATACATTTGTTTTATATCACTTGTAAAACAAATAGGGTGAAGGCGAAATCTCAGGAGAATATTAACTAGGTCGGGCTGCAATTTGGGCCCTCGTAAGAGAGTGTCATTCAAGGACAAACCATTTGAACATTTTGAAGAGGCGTCAAACACCACCCTCAATTTAGTAGTGGAACTTTCTGGTTTCAAGACGCAATGGTGGGGAATATAATAAGAGCGAGAACACATTGCATTTCCAGAAATCAATTCCATGTGATTAGAAGAGATGTAATCTTCCATGAATTCAGAATATTGGGCATAAAGTTCAGGAGATTTCAGAAGACGGCGCTCCAGAGATTGAAAACGTTTCAAAGCAATATCTCGAGAATCTTCGAAAATTGGTTCAGAATACCGAAACGGGAGAGCAACTATATATCTGCCAGAATCGGTTCGCGATAAGGTTTGGTTATATATTGTTTCAGCTAAGATATCATCAGGTGACGATACGGCAGCTGACGGAAATGGTTCAAGTTCCATAATCGTTTCACTAAGTTTTCTAAATTACTATCGCAACTAGTAAAGAATTTGTTGACCTCTGCCGATGGAAAATTGACCTTTCCCATAATTATCGACCCAAATATCGTGTCGAGGGCTACAGGTTCATTTATTGAAATTTGCGGGCTCCACCTTTAATAATGTGTGCGAAAACATCTGCCCCAACAACATCTCCACGGGCGTGAAATATTAAAATTTGGGTCAGCAAGTTTAAGATTGCAAAATTACTGAATTTGTCAATTGATATATTTGTACAAGGCATATTCGAGCAGATTTGAGGAAGCACTACAAGATCTACAGGTAAAATAGGTTGAATTTCACCCTAGGTTTGATGGTACACGAAACCCCTTGATTTGCATAAGAATGTATTTGTCCAACACCCTTAATATCAATAGACATTTCCATACAAGTGAGCCCTAGTTTATCGCAACATTTTTTCGCAATGAAGGAGCACTGACTTGCACTATCTAAAAGAACGCGAACAGGTTGGTATTTTCCACGAGAATCTAACACTTCAATCATGGCAGTTGAGAGTAAAACTGTACTTTTAATGTTCGAAAATAAATTCACCTGAGAGACAGTTTGGGTTTGGGGTACGGGATTATTTGGAATTGCATGGACCGGGTTGTTAGAATCAGAGTTCTTACATCGACAGGGTCCTTGAGAGCATGGCAGTTGAGAGTAAAACTGTACTTTTAATGTTCGAAAATAAATTCACCAATGAGAGACAGTATGTTTAGTTCCCAAACAATTTGTACACCACCTTCTACTCCTTACCAGATTGTACCTTTCCTTTGGAAAACTTGATAAGAATGTTGGGCAATTATAAATGTGGTGATCTTTGTTACACAACTGACAAGTATTGGGGTTTGAAGAAGAATTAACAATAAAACTAGCACTGGCTTTCGATTTCATCACCTTATTGAAAATAGGGGATGTCGTCTTGAAATTTGACTTATCAATTTTTTTTATTGAGTTTGGATTCGATAAAGCAACGTTATCCATCGCATTACATTGTTTTTCTAAAAAATCTTTCAAGGTTACATAGTAATTGTTCACTTGTAAACTTGAGGAACATTCGAGTTCAAATCCCTTTTGAGCATCAGTATCCAGACGATCAAACAGCATATTGAATAATACAAAATCCCATTGTTTCACGGGAAAACTTAAATTTTCAAGTATCGCGAGGTTTTCAGAAAAGGTATCCAGAAGATGCCGCAAAGCCATGAGGTTTTCTGAAGAGTTTATTTTTTTTGTGCTTTCAATCGAATGCCAGTGGGATGCTGCTATTAATCTTTTATTTTCGTACCTTTTTTTCAACGAATTGTAGGCAACAATATAGTTTTGTCCCACAAGTGGGGTACATTTTACAATTGAAAGCGGGTTACCCTTCAATGAAGATATTAAGTAGTTATATTTATCAATGTTAGATAGAGAATCGTTAGTATGTATCATCGAATCATACATATCAATGAAAGTTTGCCATTCTTTCATATCCCCATCGAAAATGGGAAGTTCAAGTTTAGGAAGTTTAATGTTACAATTTCTGGTTGAACTAGCACCTGAAACTGGATCATTCTCGAATAATTGGGTATAAATTGCCTGAATATGATAATAATCCCCATCGAAGTCTTTCAGTATTTGATTGTGAGAGGTTAAATCAGCATTGTCTAGACCAGGAACCTGACTCAAAATATTCGAATGAATGCTATTAAAATTACTACACAACACTTCTATGTGTTTATAGCGGCATTTAAAGTTATTATGAATTGAATTATCGATCAATGCTTGATCCGCCACCCTTTTCAATTCACTAAGTTTTATGAGTTCTGTTTCTCTTTGAGCAATGAAAGATTTCAATTTCCTAGCTTCTACAGACATAATAAGAAATGAGAGTTCAAATTGTTCAGAGCGAGTTAAAATTGCAATTAAGTGAGATGCGAGAACAACCGCGCAATAATCATTAAAAATTTTCCCAATCAGCAAATTATAATAATTCCAAATCGAGTTAACAGAAGAAATATATTGGAATCGTACTGACCTACTTATTTCGGTCAGCTGAGAAGCTCAAGGTCGTTCCCAGGTGTCGAAGTCGGTGTGGCCCAAGAGGGGTAAATAATACGTGACGTAGGTGCGCTAATTTATGTGCATATGACAATACTATACGGTACTTAAGGAAGGTAGGGGAGTATGCGCTACTTATTTATGAATGGCTATGAAGATATTATAAATCAATGGCTGCCAAGGGACTTGACGAAATTATTTCAAATTTGAATATTTCACTTGTTGCGAAATAAACCAAAGTGAATCCGGCTTCGCAAGGATCAAAAATGTTCGTTCAGTGGACTGTATAAATATTAATTTGTGGTAAATTCGCAAACACACAGAACTGATCAAAGTGTCACTCACCCATGTGCCTCCGTCGGGGAATCTGATCTTCAGCCAATAGATACTTCGTCTAGTCTTCCTGGCGGTACCGCCGCTAATCACATTTACACTAATTCTAAGGATGAGGAATATCTTGAGTAATAAGCGTTATATCAATGAGAAAACACAAACTCGAGAAAAAACTAAAATGCTATGTTCTTTCCATAAGATCTAGGAACTCAATGTCTATCTTCACATTTCTCCTCTTCCGTCTCATTTTCCCACTCCCACAAGTGACTATATCAGTCTGTGTGATACCTCACGCGCAAAATAAGGTCGAAAGAGTTGAATCATGCAAATGAAAAATTCCCATTTGAAATATACAATATATATATAAAATCCCTTGGCAAAATTAATTATAATTATAATAACAAAAAAAAACAAATGCGTCAAGACGCAACAAACATCCTGTTCATATTTTCAACAAATGAGCTTGATTATGTTGGGCACGGCTCGTAAAGTAAATATAAATACGTCACTCAGGGAGATCGCAAGAGAATGTGACATTTCGAAGTCTTCTGCAGCTAACATTTTTAAGAAACATAAATATCATTCATTTGAATATAAGCTACATCAGCACCTGTGCCAAAACGATAATGCAAGGAGACTTGAGTATTGCAATTGTTTCTTTGAAAAATATTTGGAAGATGACACATTTCCATATAAAATTCTGTATACTGACGAAAGCCGTTTCACTAATTTGGGACATTTCAACAGAAATAATAAGCGATATTGGTCCGATGCAAATTTACACTTAACGGAGGAAGGAAATTTCCAAGAATGATTTGGTTTCAATGGTTGGGTTGGGATTTTAGGGGACAGAATTTTGGGCCCTATAATTTTTGACAGGGCTAGATATCTATGTTTTCTCACGCAGGAAATTGAGCATTTCTTGGACGGAGTTCCATTGAAAAATCGTGTTGGATTATTTAATCAACAAGATGGTGCTCCACCACACAACCTGAGGGCAGTTACGGAATATCTGCATAAAACATACAACGAAAACTGGATTGAAAATATGTATCCAGATAGGTGGCCGGCGAGATGAAATAGGGTTGTTTTCAATTTATACCTTTATTTATTCCTTTTTGAAAAACTTTTCAGGTCACCCGACCTTACTCCTCTAGATTTTTGGAACGAAGTTCCTTATCGCGCGTTGCGAAAGGGGGCTAGACGGAATAAATCAAGACCAAAAGTTGTTACGACACTTTTTGCTGTAGTTGTAAGCCGTGCGGCGTGCGCGTGTTTCTCTGTCTGTCTCTCTCTCTCTCTCTCATAGAAAGCAAGCCAGTTATTTTCGTTTCGTCTTTCTATTTCGCATTGAACAGTGTGGTGTCGCGACGATTATTTTTGTTGAGTGTATACAGGTTTTTTGTACATAATAAATAATAATAAAAAATAATAACAATAATGAATCCTGACAGTGTTTCTGCACAAGTTCCGGATATTGCTGATGGAGTTAGGTAAGTAGAGATTTTATACAGATAATAATAAATTCTTATGTATTTTTAGCAAGTACGCATTATAACCTCTCTTTACTATTGTGCTAACCAAGTCATACGCGTTATAATCTCTCCATTATTGTGTGTTTAGCAAGTGTACGCGTCATAACTTTAATAAATTTGAAAGCGAATTATATTTTGATATTACAATATCAATGCGTATGTACTAAAATTGAGCCCACTGATTAAGTTTGTATTACATTATATTTGTTAATAATGAAAAAAAAATATTATAACTTAAAAAAAAAAATTACAATTCCTTCACAAATTAATCGAAAGGAACTTTATTTCATCCGGGTGTCCCTTGATACCTCTCAACTTTTTTTTTATTGGGATCTATCAAAAACGAGGTTCATGATGTACCTCCTGCCACACGACATGAATTAGAGGACAAAGTAAGGGCAGCTATTCATAGAATTTCACCAAGACAGTTGAGGAACGTTGTAAGAGCAACAATAAGAAAAGTTCGCCTTTGTCAGCAACGACATGGAGGTCACTTTGAACATCTGGAAACATAAAGATATGTAAATGGGTAGTTTCGATATAATCATTTCATTTTCAACAGGTGCTTCATTTAAGAAAAGTTGTAATAACGTTATGGTATTTTCAGTTTTTTATCGAAAGTTCTCTTACAACCTATTAGAGAGCGGTATCAAATCAATCGTAATAAAATGCTCTTTTTTTCTGACCCGGCGAGCCACCATGTGGCCATTTGAAAAAAATATTAATAACATTTTTAAAATAAAACGTCACATAGCTGAAACATTTGATCTAAAACATAAAGTTGTATTTTTACAAACATTTGAGGACTAAAATTAGTTATTTGAACGTATCCATAGCCATCTAGAATAACAAATAATTTCGAAAAAAAAAATGGTTGTATTCTGAATGTCACAGGGAGACAAAAAAATTGAAAATATGGCAGGTGTTCCATTTAAAAATCGAAAGTTTTGGTCACTTCCGGTGAAGTTTAGTTACTTGTCAAAAAATGCAGTTTTATGCATTAAACAGACCCTCCTAATTTAATTCCATTATCTCCGAAAACAAAGAAGTTATAGGGGCGAGCCATCGTCCGTGGACACCCGGTATATTAACACACACAAACATGGGCTCATATAGCGGACTGGGACAACACGAAAATTCTCTGAATGACCAAAATATTTTGTTGAACGGAAATGATAATATAAATATGTGTTCTCTGACTATGAATCCAACATGGGTGTCCCTACTAAAAAAGAAGGTGGAATTACAGAAATTTCATACAAAGTAGATCACGTCGAATTGAACAATCCGGTGAACCTCTGCAGTGCATATCAGATTTTACAATTGTCAAGATATCACAATTAACAGGATAATTAACAATCTCCACTTCTAGGGGTTGGGAACACTCAAAATATGTAAACCAATATGCCGATACTTCCCCAAAAAACATTCAGGAGATGTCATGTTTTATATATGTCACCCTGTATATTCTCAGTCTGAAAAACTATAATAATTCCTTCATTACAAATACTCTGTTGGTGTCCTGTGTTTTCCAAGGTGATATCAGACTATTAGCTTCGACTTTATTAATCAAAGTGGGCCGCGTAATCTTCCTACAGATGATAATTGTATGTTCTAATAATCCATGACGTAGTTTCATGACCTGTATTAATACTCTTCGTCAATAAATTACGAGTGCGGTTTATTTCAGGCATCGCAATTGAATATTTGAATGTTGAACTCTATAAAATCTATAGCCATTGCCAATAATTATAGGCGGGAAACACAGGCTCAATTATGATCATTCTACAATGATCAGACGCAAATTATTAACTCCATCGAGTAGAATTTACTAAATAGCGTTCGAAAATCGTGAAGTTGTGTATATTTTACTATAAGACTGTCGTTCGAAAATACCCGATTATTCGCTACCGAGTTAACTCTCGTAACTCTACAAAATAGCTGGATTTATTTAACTCCAGAAAATTGACACACCTCTGGGGGATGGAAAATAACTTTATGCCGTGTCTCACATTCTCACAGCTAACCCAAGATTGAGATTATTTATGTGTATCTGTTCAATACTGTTCACTGATAATAGTTGTAATCTTGGAGAAACATATGGTCTACAAAGTTCATATTGTTTCACTCGAATTCTTAACTTAGGACCTATTTTCAATCAAACTGCTTCGAAATCATCACATGGCATTTGAATATACCATTGTCATTCCGTACCATAAATACTAACATTTAATTTAAAATTGGCAATAAGATTCTAGAAAAGTTATCTGCTATTGTCAACAATAATTTTAATTTAGTCCGGTTTTCATCAACTTTCAATGAACTTGCCATTTTTCGTTTTTTAACAATAACAACCTATATTTCCGATGTCAGAACCTTCTGTCACTCGAACTTTGTAAACAACTCCAAATATATTCCGCACCGTTCGAATATTGCATGAACTCCAGAGTAAATTTGAGAAACCTTCAAATACTTTACTCTACTCTAGGAGTCTATAATCGAACGCACCTCTGGAGTAATACTTTTTCAAGCAATTTCAACCCAAATATACAATTCTTGCGACGTCATACTTTTATTAAAAGATGGTGAATGAGGTTCGTTCAGTGGTAAAGATCAAATAAAGTTCAAATATATACTTGTTATATACAAAACAACAAAAATAAACGTGCAGCCAAAAGTACATATGGGGTGTTGTATCCAAATCGTCCAACACCGCTAGAAAATACATTAAAAAATATTTACCAAAAGGTGAATCATACCTGCTTCATTTCGAAGGTGAGCCTATCCATATCAATTCGCGAATGGACTTTTTTGAAACATGGTATTATATTTTTGAGAATTCTGAATGAAGTTTAAAAAATGTAGCAGATCAATTAGGTGAAAGTGAAAAAGAACAACTACAAACATTATAAAACTTTACCCGAACAAGTTTTAGCAGAGACTCGTAAGAGGAAAAAGCTGTATTTGCCAACAGATGATTCAAAATTTGAATGAAGATCCCAATTATTTAAGTAAAATATCATGGACTGATGAGTCATCCTTTTCTGGGGCAGAAGTTTTCAATAGGAAAAATCGAAGGTCATGGAAAAAATGGACAACAGAAAAGATTGGTAAAACAAATAAAGAAAACAGGGAGAAAAACTAGTGCGGAATTTTTTTAATTAAAATTGTTGGCCGTATATTTTATGATTATATATTGACAGGAGTTACCTATCGAAAAATACTCATCCCAGAAGTAGAAAATATTCTATTACATAATTTTTCGGAAGACGAGCTTGCAAAAACATTTGAATAATGTATTCCCACTATGGATAGGAAATAATGAATCAAATGGCCACCTAACAGACGGGATTTGATCCCCATAGATTAATTTTTCTGGGGTTTTCTAAGAGACATTGTTAGTTATAATAATAATATTCAACTCATCAAAGATACGATTCTATTTGAAATAGAGAATCTGAATGTCAATAATGTCAATTTCCAATGCACTTATAAATATAAGAACACTTTATCCATTATACATTGACAATAATGGTGGATACTTCGAATATATTTTATTATGAGTTATCATGTTATTTAAATTTTCTAAATAAATCTTTGTTATCTATTTTTGTATAAATATTTGAATTTTTTCTTCCTCACTGTAAATCATTGATTATAAACTATTACATACAGTGCTCGTCTAGAGTCCGTTCCCCCCCTACTAATTTTTGAACCACCTGGTATATCGCATCGCAATTTGGAGGGCTTGAATAAAAGTAAAAAACCTACTTATCATGAAATCTCAGCTAAAAATGGTGGCTGGGCGCCATCTTCAATTATTTTTTTTAATAGAACACATATTATTCCATTTTTGAAATCTGTTCATGATTCTCAACAGTTTTCTCTCATACACTTTACTCCTAAATTCCATTGTTTTCAAAATATTAACGTTTGAAAAGTGACATTTTGGTCATTTTAAACCAAACCAAAACACTAATGTTGCTTTCAATCAAAAAGTCGTTGTCGCGATAACATCTTGTTTACTGTCAAACTGAACTGCTAACTGTCAAATAGTCCGTTGAGCGCCTAAATCCTTTTATGAAAAGTGTGATCATGGCTCGTAGTTTAGACGATAAATTTGAAGTAGTTTTGATATTTGGAGAAGCTGGAAGAAATTATCATCTAGCAGTTCGTATGTTTAATGATAGATTTCCCGAGAATCCTATTTCGAGGTCATATTTGCGCAAACTATTAAATAAGCTCCAAGCAACTGGTACGCTGAAAGATGCTCCAAGATCAGGAAGACCGCCTCTTTCAGAGGAAAAATAGGTAGAAATTGTTGCTGAAATGGTAATCAATCCGATTCAGTCGACATCTGCAGTTGCTGAATCCTGTGGAGTAAGTTCAAGAAGTGTCCAAAGAGTCCTAAAAAAAGAAAAGTTTCATCGCTTTAAAAGGAAAATCCTGCATGCTCTCGCGGAGGATAATCCAGACCGGAGGGATGAATTTTGTAAGTGGTTAACAAGAACAATTGGAGGAGAACGGGGCTTCCTAAAACGTTTATGTTTCTCAGACGAATGCACGGTTTTTCTTAATGGAAAAGTCAACAAACAGAATGTACGATACTGGAGCGGTACTAATCCGCATATTTTAAGAGAGGGACATACCCAGTTTCCTAAAAACGTGAATGTTTGGGCGGGGACTTTGGGCAATCGCGTTGTTGGACCGATTCTCATCAGAGCCAATCTTACAGGAGTTCTTTACAGAAATCTTTCAGAAACTGAAATTGATCTTCGAATAAGACAAATTGTATTAAAAAATCAGGAAGAGTTAGAAAATCGTGAAATCATATTTCAGCAGGATGGAGCACCTCCCGATTTCGATCGCATGAATAGAGAGTTTCTTGATACAAACTTTCCTGGTTGATGGATAGGTCGCAGGAAAAGTACAGAATGGCCACCAAGACCTCTAGATTTTTTCCTTTGGGGGTATCTGAAGTCGAGAATCTACGCCACTGAATGCCAAACAATAGAAGAGTTGGAACGCAGAATAGTAGATATATGTGAAGAAATAGATAAACAGACTTTTATCAACGTTAGAGATGCTATTCATAATAGGGCACTTCATTGTCAAGATTTAGAAGGGGGCCACATTGAACACTTGATGAAATAATTGTTGGGGTTGAATAAAAGTGTTATTCAAAAATCAATTGTAATTTTTTAGCTAACAAATTTGTTTTGATTGTGAATTTACAGAACACATTCGTAGGCTTCGAGATTTTCCGGTAATCGGTACTATTTATCCTTGATATACTACCTTTACGCCTCTTATTAGTCGAATTCATCAAGAGATTCAACTACAAATTAATAACAACGTTTAGTTAGCAAGATGTTTTACCGGAAGTGACCAAAATCCATACTTCATTTTAAACCGGAATGTCACTTTTCAAACGTTGATATTTCGAAAACAATTGAATTTCGGAGTGAAGTGTAACTGTTGAGAATAATGAGCAGATTCCGAAAATGGAATAATATATGGGGAGTTCTATTTAAAAAAATTATTGATGATGGCGCTCAGCCGCCATTTGGAAAGTTTTAGCTGCGATTTTCTCATGAAAAAGTAGGTTTTCATCTCCTGTTTAAGCCCTCCAAATTTCGTTGCGATATACCAGGTGCTTCAGAAGTTAGTATGGGGGGGGGACTTTAGACGAGCACTGTATAAATCTAAGGAATCTGGGTATGATATATCGACAATTTAGTGGCGTATTCAAAATTGTTACAAAAATAGGGGGTTGCCTTATTTAAATATTTTTTTAAATGTGCATCATTGTCGGATCGTATCGTTTTATAAAAAATCGATAGCTTGCATAGAAAAAAGGTATGGAACTTGCACACACCCCTGGGTCACACTGTATACGTGACTGTTGACTGACGTATAATCCGCTCTAGTCAATACAGCTGATTATTATTTTTTGGTTGAAAATGACCTCAAAACCATCCCATAATACCTCAAATACTCATACCATATACTTTTTAACAACTTTTACATACCGTAACCAATAGCCCCACCGCTACTGGCGTAGCTGCCGCTCAGATTTCTTATGTTTGAAGGAAAAACTATTATTATTATGATTTTCAGTTGGTATGAATAAATGACTTCTCCAAATCAACGCTACCTCCCCTACTCTTATTTAATGAAGCACAAGTATGTTATAAAAAGGATTAGAAGGTCTTTTCTCTATTCGCTATTGAGAAAATAAAATGTGGAAGAAGATTTTTTAAAGTATTTAGAATTAGTTAAAGACAAATGTACTGCCTAATCCTAGATATTCTATAAGACTAATAATTGCATTTGTTAGGTTCTCACGTCCAGAGGATTTATTATAGTGTTTTTTTTCACGAGCAGTCGGACAATTTGAGAAAAACAACATTCTCAATCTACAATTTTATTGCCAACGTTTCGGCGAGGAATTTCGCCTTCTTCAGGGCCCAAAGGTAAAGTGAGTGATGTGGTCAAAAAATTTGAAGGAAGATTTTTCGTGGAAATCTGCAAAATTGTTCTTCATTAGTTGAAATATGGGTTTAAAACATTTGACCATGGCACAATGTATTATACCTCAGAGCGTGTGTGTTTTGAACGTTATTAATTCCATGTACCTGTGGGCCCTGAAGAAGGCGAGATTCCTCGCCGAAACGTTGGCAATAAAATTGTAGATTGGGAGTGTTGTTTTTCTCAAATTGTTCGACTGCTCGTGAAAAAAACTACGATAATAATTGTATTATTATTAATGTAACTATCAAATCATGAAGTACACATGGGTAATGAAAATTTCCGAAAAATGTTGCTGTTGTCATACATATATTGCCAAGCCAAAGCTTCTGGTTGGTTTGAGCACGTGGTATAAAATTCTCCTCCAAATATCCCCCAGGAACCAACGATTCCTTCCATTCCAAATGTCATTTAAATATGAGCATAGTCTCTCCAGCTTTTACCACAAAAGTTTTCGATATTCGTCGCAAAGTGTGGCCTGTATAATTCTGCACATCGTTCATACCAACATATTTTACAATGTAAAATGGATTTTACCCAAAGTATTTTCCTAATGGTCAAAAAACTTGTCTATAGTTGGAAATAAATGTCTTTTGTGGTTGGAAAGACTTAAAATACCTAATCAACTTCAAAATATTCATTTGAACACATATTTTTTGAAATACCATAAACAAAAGAATTTAATTATGTGTTATGAATCACTCACAATATCTCAATAATTGGATATGATATTTCCGAATAATTTTCAACTATGCATTTTTTCACATTCGACCTTTAATCGATCTTTCATCTATTATATTTCAAATTCCACATATCACTATATATATAAAAACAATCTGAGTGGATAGGAATATTTATTGTCCGTGTGGAAAACCAAAATTTTGTGATTGTTTTCCTAGAATGAAATAAGCCATTTTTGAATTATGAATATTTTAAATTGATTATTATTCTCTCGACATCCATGAACATCCTTAACAATGAAATAGATCTTGAGAATTTTTTTGGGGTTGTGCCGCGAAGCTATTGAAACAGGTGCCTGGTTATTGAGCAATATGCGGCACAATATAAATCACGCCATTCCCGCCCTGTTTTAAATATAGTTAGTTTTACTATTTCCCTAAGATTCATCATAGAGCTGGAATCGAATAACTCTTCACGAGATGTTTCATTCGAGACATTAATGGCCCATATATCTAATTTTGATAAGTATAGACGACAAACGACATCTGAAATAGTGCTAAACTGATATTAAGTTGGGACGAAATGCTCGCAGATTGAGAGTAATATATTACAGAATCCATTTATGAAGTCTATCTCCCAATATAATTTTTTATCTGCAACCGACCGGAAAGTAATTATTCCCGGAGAGTAGTAGTGTTTTTTTGGTATAATCTGGGAGGAGTATAATTCACAAACATATCATATAGGAAATTTAAAAAATAAAAAAACTCGACTGCGTAAAAAGTGTACTTCAACAAGATGACCTTCGGTGTCGGCTCTTTCTCCAAAAATAAAAATGAACTCATGCAGTTTTCTGACAACTCGCTGTTATGCAAAATTATCGATAATTTTGATGTACTTGTGGAATTACTTACGATAATTCAATTGGTACTATCCCATTTAATAATTCACTTCACTATTATCTTTAACGCTGCAATGAACATGGGCATTGATAATTCCTTTGGCTAAATGTAATCATCCCATTGAGTTTTCCGATTTCAGGCCTATCTTGCCTCCTCTTTCCAAAGCACTTGGAATAATCATGAAGGATCAAATGGCGGGTTACATATACACAAAAGAGATAATCACTTCTGTACAGTCTGGTTTTCGGTCAGAGCATAGCACTACTACCGCTCTTGTATCAATCACAGATGCTCTTTTCAGCTCTGTAGATGAAGGTGAAGTTTCCTGTTTGGTCTTATTGGACTACACAGTAAGGCATTTGATACCCTGGATCATGCCATTTTCTACGCAATTATCTATCCAATCGTACCCAACAGGTAGTATTGGATGGTCATGAGTCAAATTCTCTTCTACGGTGTCCCACAGGGATCCATATTGGGACCCCTACTTTTTTCTCTCTATATATATATACATATATATATATATATATATATATATATATATATATATATATATATATATATATATATATATATATATTAAGGTGGAGACAATTGAAATAAATATAGAGCTGGGTATCATCAGCATAGTGGTGTTCTAGGGTCTCATGGCAGTTATATATATATATATATATATATATATATATATATATATATATATATATATATATATTTATATATATATATCCACCTCAATGTAGCACTGTGAAATATTACCAGAGACTTGAATAATTTGTGCGAGTTTTCCACTGCTCTCAATTTACGACTGAATTTAAAAAACTCCCAGGTTATGTTATTCGGTTAAACAAAACTTGAGGATGTTCGCGAAAACATACAAATAAGAATAGGAAAAAAATGCTCTGCCTTCAGTGAGTGAAAGCAGAAACTTGGGTTTGTGGTTTGATTCCGAACTGAGATTCACTGAACATGTGAACCATCTTTGTCAATCCTCCTTCAACGTTCTCAGACAGCTCTATCCTAATAGACACATGATGTCTAAACACTTGAAGCTCACTTTATGCGTTACATTAATTACGTCCGAATTGTCTCACTGCGATGTCATTTATGGCCCTGCTCTCCAGAAGATTGGCCAGATTCGACTTCAGAGAATACAAAATTCTTGCATTCGCTTTTCTTTCGGCATACGAAAATTCAATCACATGGGTGCGGAATTTAAAGACTCTGGTTGGCTGAGAAACTTCATCTTCTAGGTTTGACTAATAAAGTTCTGAAAACGAATACACCGAAATATCTCTTTAAAAAGACGTTTGCCATTTTGAACGATCTTAGAACACGTAACAGATACGTTCTTGTTATTCCTCCTCATTCTACCGCAATTTTCACATGAAGCTTTTCATACATTGCCGCCAAATTCTATAACCAATTACCCTGTGAATTCAGGTTGTATACATCGAGTAATTTCAAAAAAAGGGGAAATAGTTTAGTGAAAGATTTCCCATTTTTTTCAAACGTTGACGACATATCCAGGTATGTCATGATAATAATAATTATAATGTTTAAAATTTCACATGTAAAATCAATATTTAAAGAAAATGTATAAATATATTTTCCATTTCTCTTATATAAAACTTTCATTCTCTTTGTGTATGTAATAAATAATATCTCTTTAGTGAGTTTTCTTTATATGGTCAAGTTGAAAAACAGCTATAGCTGACACTCCGCCATTTCATGATTTGTCTTTTCTTTTACGTATTTATAGTTTTCCGCGTTTTTTGTTATACAGGGTCTCCCTGGACTTCATCTTTTTCTCTCGGGAATGTATAGATGGGGTCAAAATATCACCAGTACTTCATATAACTTCTGTTCTTGAAAGCCTTTGTTACCAAGTTACGGGCCCTCAAAGTTACAAAATGAAAAATGTTTTTCTTTGATAAGTTTCAAAGTGAATATTCAAAATCATCTAAATTTCGGTGATTGACTAAACAAATGAATTCCTTCGATGAGCTTTCATGCAAGAGTTAGTTGTTTTGTTACAAAGTCAGGAACGGACTACCCCCGATGGTCCACACCCCAAAACTTTGAAATGACAGATAATTTTTCGAAAGTTTCCAACAAAATAAGGTTACGTAGACAATTTTCTGAATAATAGTAGTTTTGTGGAAAGTCGATCAGAGAAACGATTCTTAATAAAAATGCAGTTTTACTCGACGACATCAAACCCGATCGTCCACCATTATTTGGAATGAAAAATTTTCACAGTAGAAATACTAATGCTAACGTTAATTCAACAACATTTATTACAGGGATGATACAAAATATGCTAAAATAAAGTCGTAAATAAAAAGTACAGTACCTAGTTGAAAGTTTCATTTACAATGTAGATATTTTTTCAGATGAAATATCAATTTATGTAGATTCGTGGTGTTTTTGAACTAACAAGCTACTCCACTATGAAATATCGAATTCAGTCCATATTTTGTATGTACGCGTGGAATAAGCACGTTTCGTGTTGTGTTATCTGAATCTCATGAGACTCAACATTTGGATGTTGCCAATTCGTATTCACAGCTCAAATGTTGTAGGAATAAATAAAATTAGTGTGGATAAAAAATGACAACTGGAACGCGATTTTGTTTTGTTGAGGGGTGCGTTGTCATTGTATTGTCAATATTCTAATTGGACAGTTTGAAGTGTTTTGATATGGCCGAACAGTTCACATTCAACGAATATGCAGATATGCATGCATTGTATGGTCGAGCATTTGGTAATGCTGCAGAAGCCCGTCGTCTGTATGCCGAGCATTTTCCCAATCGAGCGTTACCGGCAAGAGAAACGTACGAGCGTGTCGATCGCAGCAGAGGGAGACACGTTTGTCTAATGGATAATTAATTGGAGCCTGTTATTTTATTCCGATATTATTGTAGGTTCAGTTTTGCCAAAACGATTTGGTGATGGCGCTCCTAGGGCTGTGCGTACCGTTGTATTGGAGAAAAATATTTTGGAAAATGTCGCTGATGATCCTTCAATGAGCATCAGAAGCCTATCAGAACAGTTCCATACATCCAAGTACACTATTCATAGAATAATTAGGGAACAACTGCTCCACCCATATCACATCCAGAAGGTATATGCCATGACACCTGAAGATTTTCCAGCACGACTGGAATATGCCAATTGGTTCCTGGATAAGCAAAGAGAGGATATGAGGTTTATTACTCGAGTTTTATTCACTGATCAAGCAGGTTTCAGTAGAGATGGAGTAATCAACTCTCATAATCTCCACATATGGGCCGAAGAAAATCCCCATGGGATATTGCAAACCAAACACCAACGGAAATTCAACGATTTGAATGAACTTTTGGAACATGTTCCATTGCAAACACGAAGAGATATATGGTTTATGCATGATGGCACTCCTCCTCATTTCAGTTTGATTGTGCGGGACCATCTGAACCAGATTTTCCCCAATAGATGGATTGGTAGAGGTGGGCCATATTCATGACCACCGCGGTCTCCGGATTTAAATCCATTGGATTTTTACCTGTGGGGGCATCTATAAAGCCTCGTTTACGCCACACCTATTTATTCCAGAGATGCCTTGTTGAATAGAATTACATTACATTGTGAAGCCATATGAAACGACCCTGGCATGCTATTTCAAGTGCAGAGAGGGTATTTGCGCCGACTGAGAAAATGTATTGAGAGAGACGGGGGTCATGTCGAGCAGTTTTTGTAGCCGATTTTGCATTTCTGTTTGCTCTTGAGGCTTGCGATTGATCATTTACAACATCAGTTTTGTAAGGTAAACAGGTTTGCATGTTAAAATTTTGTTATGAACATTGTACTCATCATTTCTATTTTCATTACAAATCAATCTTTTCGAATAATGGTAGACATCTCAGGTTGGATGTCGTCGAACAAAAATGCATTTTTATCAAAAATCGTTGCTCTGATCGATTTTCTACACGAGTACTTTTATTCAGGAAATTGTCCAGGTAATCTTGTTTTGTTAAAACATATCGACAAATCCCAGTCATTTCAAAGTTTTGGGGTGAGGACCATCGGGGGTACTCCGTTCCTGACTCTGTAGCAAAACAACTGACTCCTGCATGGAAGCTCATCGAACGAATTCATTTGTTCAGTCAATCACCAAAATTTAGATGATTTTGAATATTCACTTTGAAAGTTATCAAAGAAAAACATTTTTCATTTTGTAACTTTGAGGGCCCGTAACTTGGTAACGAAGGCTTTTAGGAACAAAAGTTATATAAAGTAATGGTGATATTTTGACCCCATCTATACAATACCGAGAGGAAAAGAGGAAGTCCAGGGACACTCTGTATATTGAAATGATGAATAAAGCCGCTTTATATCATTTGACTCAGTAACTTTGCGATAAATGCACAATGGCTCCTGTCAAAATTATATGTCGGCGCAATCCTATTTTAAAATTCCAAATGGGCTCTTATGGAGGTCATGTTTGAATCCAACATGACCTCCATAAGAGCCCATTTGGAATTTTAAAATGATTTCACACTTATGATTAAGTAATCATGATCAATTTTGATCAAAGTTTAAACTATATATGACTATAACAAGAGTGTTGTCTGTTGTGACATGTTAATTTATAAATTGCTGCAAGTGAAAGGGTTCAACCTCACTTTCAGTTCCTGATGAAGAGACAATAAATGACTCGAGAGCTTGAATAGAAAAAAGAAGTGTGCAGAATGTTCCATATCGCTAGCTAATGACGCTGCCAAACAATGCAGGTGCAGAGATAGAACTAGTACTTGTACCAGGAACATTTTATCAGCAATTATATTCTATTTTCAGTGGAATCCTCGATGTTACCCTCAGCTACGGTTGAGGACTTCCATTTTCCATGTCGTTTTATTGTAGTTACATTTGCTCCTGAATTTGCTAAGAAAGATGCTGTTAATCTTCAAAAACAATTACCTGTAAACTGCTGCGAATCTGGTAATTTCAGGAATTTGGCAATGGTTGTAGGAATCTTCCCGAAAGTATTCATTCCAACTGGTTGAACAGTGCATTTATTGTAAGAATCATTCAGAAAAAAGTTGGGTGTAATGCAGCATATTCACGGTACAGATCCATGCAAACACTTCGTTAAATGTCGGTTTTGTGGTGTCCAAAATATGAGTTAGTAATGAGTTTGTTGTTTCTTCAATGTCATCCACGCTCAATTTGCAGAGTTCTTCACGATGGCAAGCTTCGAATTAACCAATAATGGTTGACATTTGCTTCATTCAGAAATCTGTCAAATTGTTCTCTTATCAGAATTTGTCATTTTTTCAGACAGTATCCAAAACTCGTTCGTTTCAAAAATAGTTACTCCTTATTCCCACGTTTCTCTTGATTCCAGCTTTTATCCTTGAGAATTCAGCACAGCACAGCATTGATAACGTCCATAATATCGATTTTTTGTCAAAATATACTACGCTTTCCATCCATTATAGGTAATTCCATATTGTGGCCGTGATTTTCCAGGCAACAGATTCAAAGTTGCTCTGTTTGCAGCTTCTTGACTGTCTGGTGGATCTGAATCATCAATTTCAAATTCAACTTCCATTATATTTATATTGGCAACAGTTATAGGTACGATCACAAAGAAGCAGGCACTATTATTGATTTGCGGTCACTACTAAATAATTTTCAATTGTTTTTACTTGCCATAACATCACGATCATTATTTATAATATTGATTGCGATATCTTCAAACCCTCCATATTTTTTTTGGGTTTATTTTTCAATTTCTAGTGAATATTACAGGAAATACAGAATACCGGACTTCATTCCCAAGTGCTCTGTTAGCTCAAATGGTAGGAATGTCTGCCTCTTACTCCAGAGAAAGTAGGGTTGAACCCTACAGAAGTTATTTGAAAATGTGTTTTCTTTCTTTTTTTTTTTTTTTTTAATATCAGCAAAAGTCAAATTATTATGGATGAAACTGGGACTGAAGAGGCTACTATGAACAAGGAATACTTGGAATGTAAAAAAAAATTTACCAGGAATATTAATACCAAATCCCAACGCATATAATAATAATAATCGTCTTTATTATTTTCCAGTGAAGTTATACATATACAGTCGTCGTGAACATAGATTTCATTGAAAATAAAGGGTGAAGTTTATTTTGATAGAGTAGATCAACTTGATGTTAGCGTAAGCACGCTGTATCAACGTTTTTATACCCTTTTCAAATCTCAGAATCCACCACTACATCCAGGTTTTTTGTTTAATTTCATTTATATTAATATTAATATCAACAGGTTAGTTTTGTCTATGATATTTATCTCCAATAATCCTTGATTTGGGATTCTAGAGCCTTTTCAAACAATTTTGACAGCACGTAGGCCTTTGAATTCAGTGGGAGCCCTTTTTTTGGTAAGACTCTCACAAAAGCATTCGGAATAACATTTTCGGTTAAGCAAAAATTCATTATGTGAGTTATATAGGGAATAATATGTGGGCAACACAATTCAACCATATCATAACCCAGTCCATCGAAGCCCTTAGCTCTAGTCTTCATACCACAAATTGTTCAGTGACCTCATGAAAAGTAAACTCAAAATCAGTTAGCCTGTTAGTTTTATAGAAATCCATAATTCCTTCAGATTGTTGGGTTTCGGGAATAAACTCGAAAAAAAATTCCCAGGTAGAAATATATAATTTTTTACGGAGTGGCATTGTTATTAAGTTAAGTGAAAAAAGTTTTTTTCCCTCTCTCGATTGATTGAGATGTGTAATTACGTAAATCTTCATAGGCTTGTGAATGAACAGCTAATTTTGTTCGTTCATGTTTATTTAGTGCTTTGTCCCTCTCAGCTATCATCATTTTCATAGGAAAAGTTAGCCAGGGAGCTGTAGGTTTTGTAACTCTCGAAGTAACAATAGGAGCGTGTGTATCGAACAAATTATTCAAACAGTTTACCAAGTAAGAAACTTTATCATCTACAGATTCTTGATCATATATCATAAAAATGGATAAACTAAAGAGATCATGCTGAAAACTGTCAGAGTCAAATTTTCTTAAATTCCTGTAAGTTATAATTTTTGGCCCTTTCTGTATATTAATATCAGTTTGGAATTTGCAAAATACCATAGAATGATCCGAGATCAACCGCTCCATGATGCCCTTTTCACATTCAAACCTGGGACCATTATATAATCCAAAAGGGTTGCAGATGTGACCGTGATTCTGGTAGGTCATAAATTAATTGACATAAATTCAGTGGCGATAAAATTAAACTAATTGTAAAGATTTAAATAAACTTATTGACGTTTAAATTTTCAAGGTCAAGTGAGTAGAGGTTAAAATCACCTATGCAGATAATATTGTCGACTGTAGGATATATGGAGGTTGTAGTGATATTCATAACATGGCCCATATACTATCTAGAGTATGATGATTTAGGAAGCTCATGTAATATAAGTTAGTGAGGTCAGAGACATGTCATGTAATGTCACGCATGTACTGATAGATGTTCAAATAATAAAGTTACCCCAGTTCTTTGAGTAGTTATTCAATATATATACTGAATAACATAACATGGTGTCAGGTTTGTGAATACCTAAAAGAAGAACCGTAAAGTCGAAGTTTGTCACAGTCCGACAGAAGTCGTCAATTGGCAGTCATCAAGTCCAGTCTGAAGTAGTTCCGGAAATAAGTCAAATAAAATGCCTAATACTTCTCCCGAGTCAACCAGCACTTCAATAATATCAAGAGCTTCTAAAGTATCTATTAATAATAATATTCCTGTCTTGTCGCTAGAAGGTAACATAGCACACAATTGGGAAATGTGGTATCAACATTTCAAGATCTTCATGAGAGCGAGTTGCTTAGAAAATTCAGATGAGCAAAGAGAAGTAGCTTTATTTTTACATCACATTGGTAGCGAAGCACTGTCCATTTTCAATTCATTCGGTATAGACATGGATTCCTGTAAATATGATGAACTGATTGCCAAATATAAGGCACATTGTGCTCCTAAAAAAAATTTGACAATAGAACGTCATAATTTTTTGACAAGAGTTCAAAAGTCGAGTGAATCCATTGATGATTTTCTAACCGATCTAAAAAATAAGAGTCTTTCTTGCGAACTGGATACGCTGCGAGAGAGTTTAGTAATGGATATGTTCATCGTGGGTCTGTCCAATCAAGCAATCAAAGAAAAACTTCTACAAGAAGAGTCCCTGAATCTGGATAGGGCAATAAAAATTGCAAAAGCTATTGAAATAACTCAGTTGCAGGCAAGAAATTTGAATACAAGCACAGAAGTTGTCGTCGCAAAAGTCGGAAGATCAGCACATAATTCAGCTAATTGGCAGAAATCGAAAAATAGTCATTTGTCTAATCAAGTTGAAGGTACATCAAATAGTCGTCGGGTGAGTCATACACGCAGTGTATGTACAAGATGCGGAGAAATTCATAAATTCAAGTGCCCAGCACAAAATGTTACGTGCAGCATTTGCAGAAAAATTGGACACTTTGCAAAATGCTGTTTTCGCAATAAAAATTTCAAAACTTTAACTATAGATGAAAGTGAAAATATTCAGTTAGAGGATGATGATGAAATGTTTGTTGTTGGTAGTTTGAATTTTTTCCAATGTTACAATCAAAGTCAATGTCAAAGAAAATGTCAAAGTCAAAGTAAAAATCAAGAAACTTATGATCATGACGTTAAAGATATTGACGTTGATTCCAATGCTTCAAAATATCATATCAGAAATGTCAAAAAAACATGGACATTAGATTTGTTAGTTAATAATAAGACGTTAAAATGTGGTATAGATACAGGGGCGGAAGCAAATGTTATTTCTTTCAAAAACTTTCAATATTTGAATATTGATAGTAAAATTCTACCTATACCTGCAAAGCTGACGTCATTTTGAGGGGATAGCATTCCTATCAAAGGCAAATCATCTATAGATTGCATCATAAATAATAATTTGTCGGTCACAGTCGACTTTATAGTTGCAAATATAGAGTGTCAGACTGTTATTGGTCTACCTACCTGTGAAAAACTAGGGTTAATCAAAAGGGTATTTTCAGTTACTCATTCATATCTGATTGATGATTACAATGATGTTTTTCATGGACTTGGATGTCTGCCTGAAGAGTGTCATATAACAATTAATAAAGAAGTCACTCCTGTCATTAACCCTCCTCGAAAAATTCCGTTTCACTTGATTGACAGATTCAAGAAAGAGCTAGAACGCATGATTTCACTAAATGTCATTAAAAAAGTGAATGAGCCCACTGACTGGGTGAATTCTATTGTTTTGGTTGAAAAGAAAAATAAAACACTTCGAGTGTGTCTGGATCCTAGAAATTTGAATAATGCTATCAAGCGAAGTCATTACCCTTTACCAACAATTGAAGACATGCGATCAAAGTTAGCTGGTGCGAAATATTTTTCAATATTAGATGCGCAATCAGGATTTTGGATGATAAAACTAGATGAGGTTAGTTCCAAGCTGTGCACATTTGGAACACCTTTCGGTCGATTCAGATTTTTACGCCTACCTTATGGAGTGTCATGTGCACCAGAAATATTTCACAAAATAATAACTGAAACATTTGATGATATACAAGGTGTTGTAGTCTATATCGATGACATATTGATTTTCAGTGAAACTTTGGAGGGTCACAATGAAATTTTAAAAAACGTTCTGCAGAGAGCCCGAGAATTAAACTTGAAATTTAACAATGAGAAATGTAAATTTCTACTGTCGGAAGTCAATTATCTTGGACATACTTTCAGTAGTCGTGGTATGGGCCCGGATGATAGAAAAATAAAAGCAATCTGTGAAATACCAGTTCCAACATGTGTCGCAGACATTAAAAGATTTTTAGGAATGGCCAATTATTTGGGTCCATTCATTGACAATCTTTCCAATAAAACTAATGATTTACGTTGTTTACTTAAAAAAAACGTAGCATTCCATTGGACTGAGGAACATCAAACGGAGTTTGATAATTTAAAAAAAACTATCACCAAGTCTCCTATTTTGAAATATTTTGATCAAAATCTACCACTGACATTATCAGTCGATAGTTCGAAATTTGCAGTGGGTGCTGTAATTTTACAAGAGAACAGACCTGTTGCATATTCATCAAAGTCATTAACAGTTTGTCAAACTAAATGGGCTCAAATTGAAAAAGAATTATATGCAATACAATTTGGTTGTCAGCGCTTCAACCAGTACATTTATGGTCAAACAGTAAATGTTCAAACTGATCATCAACCTCTTGTATCTTTATTCAAGAAATCATTGTCTGTTCCACCAAGGTTGCAGCGAATGATGCTCAATCTACAAAAATACGACTTGAAAGTTTTCTATGTTCCAGGAAAATTACTTTACATTGCTGATACTCTCAGCAGAGCTCCGGTAGAAACAGCAGATCTTAGTGATGCTGTCGAAGAAGAAATCAATATACATGCAAATTTTTTCGTTTCTAATCTTGCTGTTACTGAAAGTAAGCTGAAAGAAATCAAAGATTCTACCAAAGCTGATCCAGACTTACAAGTTGTAATTTCTTATTGTCATAACGAATGGCCAAATTCAAAAAATAAAGTACCACTATCTGTGAAGCCTTTCTTCAATATTCGTGCGGATTTGCACACTTTCAATGATCTTTTATTCAAAAATAATTTACTTGTTATACCAAGTTCTATGCGAACTCAAATTTTGAATATTATTCATGAAGGTCATTTAGGAATCGACAGATGTTTGAGACAAGCTCCTAGTGTAGTTTATTGGCCAAATATATCTGTTGATATAAAAAATAAAGTAGAACAATGTTTTATTTGCTTAAAATATAGAAATTCTAATCCTTCAGAACCACTGATGCCACATGAAGAGCCTTCATTGCCTTGGCAGAAAGTTGCTATTGATTTTTTCTGTTTTAATAAAGTCAATTATTTGTTGATTGTAGATTACTTTTCGAAATATTTTGAAATATCTCAAATAAATTCAACAAATTCATCTCAGGTGATAAAGATTTTGAAATCAGTTTCCTCTCGTCATGGCATCCCAGTTGAGCTAATTTCTGATAATGGTCCGCCATTCAATTCTAGAGAGTTTAAAGATTTCACCGTAGAATGGGACATTAACCATAGGACATCGAGTCCTTATCACGCGAAAAGTAATGGTTTAGTTGAAAGAACAGTAGGAGTTGTTAAAAATATTCCGAAGAAAAGTCATGAGTCAGATTCTGACCCCTTTATTGGTTTTCTTCAGTATAGAAATACACAACAGACTAGTGGTGTTTCTCCAGCACAATTACTCATATCTAGGACTTTGAGGATGAAATTGCCAATCAACGAAACAGATCTCAAACCCAAAGTTATAGACTATAACAAATATAAAAAAGTTATAAGGGAGAAAAGAAACAAAATGAAATCATATTATGATGAAGGTACTAAACCACTTCCACCTTTGAAAATAGGAGATAATGTACATTATAAGAAAACCCCAACTTCTCCATGGTTTCCAGCTTCAATTGTTCAAATAGGTCATGAACCACGATCATATATCATTAGAACACCAGAAGGCGTTGATTTTCGTCGTAATAGACAACATTTGATTGATCAAAAACAAAATGTTACTCCTAAATATCCATCTTTGACTGAGAACAATCAGTGTCTTGATGATGTTGATAAGGATGTCTCTAGTAATAGTCAGACAATTTTGTTTCCTAACACAACAGTTACTCGCAGTGGTAGACAAATAATTAAACCTCGTAGATTCACATTCTCTGAAACTGACGTTGGCTAGTAGTCTAATTGCAATTGTAAACAATTTCTAAAAAAAAAAAAAAAAGGTGCATGTAGTGATATTCATAACATGGCCCATATACTATCTAGAGTATGATGCTTTAGGGAGCTCATGTAATATAAGTTAGTGAGGTCAGAGACATGTCATGTAATGTCACGCATGTACTGATAGATGTTCATATAATAAAGTTACCCCAGTTCTTTGAGTAGTTATTCAATATATATACTGAATAACATAACAGAGATAAGGCTATCTCCGAACTCATTCGAAGAACTACTCGTGTTTTGTTCGTGAGGCTTGAAACTGCTATGCCAGTTTGAAGAGAATATCAGACCCTATGGAATAACCTCATTTATTATGATTTTTTGCGTGACCAGCCCAATCAATCTGCAGCGGAATTCTCCAAAGAATGAAATATATATTTTTTCCGCTGTTTTTTTTAAGTATGATGATAGTTTTTCAGACATTCCGAGTGCAATCTTTCCGATGGTCCACCCTCCATATGAATACATCAAATATGATTTTTTCTTCGAGTTATTCATAGCAGGTGAAAACGAGTAGCATAAATCTGGTCTGAGAATACGTTGAGGGGAAGGGTCTCACAATCACATTCCAACATGAAGCCGTGGAACATGACATATTTATCAAAATTTTGATAAGGGCCACGCTCTAGTAAAAACGCAAACATCATAAATCACTAGTGAACTTTTCGATGTTTCGTGAGGAAACTCGCATAGCCTCACGGATATATTTGTACGGGAAATAGAACTGTTACGTTATTTATTGAATATTCATAGGGTGCTGTATACCAAACGTTGAATTCAATCGTCTCACCATTTCCCATGTCAATGAGTTGGAACGTCAGAAAATTAGAAGATGAAAGGTTAGGCACGAATTCACGGACATCCACCCTTCCTCTATTATTCAAATCATTCAATTTTTCCATGATTCGTCGTTAAGAATGGGAAATTACTAATGAAATAAACATCATACTGGAAAATAAAATGGGAATCTTCTACAATCAACATTGAATCAGGATATTTCTATTAACAACCATTTTTTTTCTATGTGTGTGTGCAAAAATTTTTCACTGCTATTTGTCGATAACATGTAGGACAAAATAACTGAGGATAATATCATGAATTACTTTTGTGATACTTTCCCCAATCCTCCACTCCACAAACATCCAGCAAGTAACGCCAATGATAACCAAAGAAATAATGTTAACAGTGTTTACCAACGTCGTAGTGTAATTTACCACGTTTACCCTCATTTCACATCCTCACGTCGCGATGTGTTGAAGATATCTTCATTAACTCAGATCCCAAATTCGTATCCGAACACATTCTCTGACACATATCAGTTTTTTCTCCGAGCGATGTTTGTTGTGAGTGGAAAAATTAATAACGATATTTCACTATAGGAATGCGTTGAGGTATAGCTTGCGAGAAAAATTGAAGTGTCATAACACTTTTGATTTTATTGGGTTGACTCCATTAGGTGGATATACACGGAACAATTTATAATATTTCCAAAATTGTACAGATAAAACGATTATTCGTTAGGGGACTGTAGAAACTAATAAAGTTTCACGAGTCATCCAAACGAAGGTAATTTTTAAAATTGTCAGGATCATTTTCTTGCAATTGTCCAAGAAATGGCATATGATTCAACTCTTTTTCAACCAACGAAATGAAAAAGGAGGAGGTTCTCTAGTCGACGCGTATTTTTTTTTATGTATGACTTCGCACAACTTTTTACAGAGTGGTTCGAATTTGATGATCCTTTCTTCATTAAATAGGGTCTACTTCGAAGTTGGTCCCATTTGAATTTGAAAAAAATACCCCCCCTAAGGGTAGCAAAATGGGGGAAATTGATCGTTCACCCTCTGAATTTTGGTTCATTATCCGATTCAATCAGGCATAACTTTGTACTAGTATGAACCGATTTGGATCATTATTTTTTATCAGATAGTGTATACCTGATATATGATCATATTTGGGATGGATTAATCCACCCCTAAGGGTGGAAAAATAGGGGATGATTGATTTTTCACTTGTGAACATTGGAACTCATAGGTAGTTGACATTGACAGAGTGCTATTGTCATTATTTTTGTTTTGTTCTCACAATAATGAGATTATATGAAAGGATGGAATTATATAAAAAGTGCTGAAATAAACTAACCAGAACATAAATGATTTATATTATATAACAATGTTTAACTGTTAATAGTTGAAGTAAGGTGGGTAATATTTTGGGAGTAATCAAAAATTACATGGATAGTAATTAGTAGATTTCAGCCACAAAAAATTGAAAAATAAAAACTTTTGAACAAAAACTCGAACTGACGAAAAACGGGACTGAAAAGCAAAAAATAAACCTTTTCAGTCTCAATAACTAAGCTCCAAAACTAATGTAAGTAACTAATTTTGTGTCGGCGCCAAATAAACAATCAACGAAGATCATTAATTACTTCAAAACAAATTATCAAAATATCACCGCGTATCTCGATGCCATCATTTTACGCTTTACCCAACTCATTTACTCGTTTGTTTGGCGCCGACTCAAAATGAGTTACTTACATTAGTTTAGGAGCTTAGTTATTGAGACTGAGAAGCTTCATTTTATTTTTTGCTTTTCAGTTCCGTTTCTCGTCGGTTCAATTTTTTGTTAAAAAGTTTTCATTTAGTAACCATGTTTTGACTCATTTTGAATGATTTATTGTTCTTCTTTTCATTGCTATGTACCCCATCATCCCAACAAGTAACGTAGCAGTTTCGTCCATGTTCAACTCTCTAACACCACTAAATGACAAAACCTCGTCTCGTACCTCTTTAATTTCAAGGTTTATTCGGTCATATTCTTTGAAATAGCGGAAGATCACCAATCACAGACAAATCGCTTACATTTGTCCCAATAATCGTTCCAAACAACACATACGTACAGATAAATTGGACCCAATAATTTGACCAGAAATATTGGTCCCATAAAACTTTGCGTTAATAAGTCATGTACGATTTTACTGAGAGATTGTTCTTAGCAATTATTTATCTAACGATTATTTGGTGCAATTTATCACGACAATAAATTGTTTCGTGTATTGGATGGATATCGTTAGATAAATAGCAATTTCTCTCAGTTAAATCGTACATGATCTATTAACGCAAAGTTTTATTTCACCAGTATTTTGGTCAAATTAATCGATCCAATGTATTTGTACGTATGAGTCGTTTGGAACGATTATTGGGTCAAATGTAATCAATTTATCTGTGATCAGTGATCTTTCGCCATTTCAAAAAAGATGATCAATTGAATTTCGAAATTGAAGAGGTACGAGACGAGGTTTTGGCGTTTAGTGATGTTAGAGAGTTTGAATTTGTGCATTGTAAAATTTTAAAATGTACAAAACTGGTTATTTGTTGGGATGATAGGGTTCATTATAGAACAATTAAAAATAAAGATACTGTTTGAAACATTGGCGATCTTGACCATCAAGTTTTTGGTACGGCCAGTCACGCAAGGAGGCGCTGCTTACAATCGACAGACGACTGATAACATGATAATCTTCCAATTTCGACTATTGTCATAAAATACAAGTTTATTGTTTACACATGTATTTTTTATTATGACAAACCACGCAATAGTTTCAGAATAATTCTTCTACTGTTATTGTCATAAAAAAATTCCTGATAGAAATTATACTATGGACTTGAATCAGGAACCCAATGAAAATGGAATGTTTTGTTATTCGAGTTGAAATGCTGAAATTCCTGGAAATATTTTTTTACAAGGTAAAATATAAGCTGCATTTCACAAACTGATTTCCATCCATCAGTTTCCATTTCCTATCACCATTTGAGGAAGTAGAAGTATATCATCAAACTAGATTATTTGTTATACCTACTCGTCCTCCTTTGTGCTAATTAATTAACAAAATTATTGAAGATTTGTTGTAAATGTAATTAGTTTTTTTTATTTTGATTGATTTCATGATAAGACTGAAGAATATTTCAAATTTTGTTGTCTTTCAGAGTTATATTATTTATTGTTTTGTCTGTAGTTGTACCTTGTCCTAGATAAAATAAAATGTGTTTTTTATAGTCTTTAACAATATTATTATTGTTTTATAAGAACTTTAATTTTGTTCTCGATATCATGGAACAAATATTGATTTTAAAACTTTATTTCTACCAAGAACGAATTAACACATTTAAAAAACCCGCCTTATCTCAATCGGTAACTGAAGGAACATCTGTTTTACCAACTGTACTAACATAGTTCGTTCAGTTGCAGAATATGTCGCCACTGTCTAAACATGATGCCAACTTTTTATGCAGGTGTGACAACTCTATGGAGTACATAGTAATGAAAAAAAGAAGAAGAACAAGGAATCGTTCAAAATGGGTCAAAACATGGTAACTGCCATTATGTTTCTGTACATTTCACTTCTCTTGAACCTTGCAACAGTCTCTAGTCAACGCAGAGATCTCAAAAGTATAGCATTGGATTTTTTTTTATTATAGGCAAGTTGCCAACATTTCATTCCATTTGAACAACATTAAAAGGAAAACACAAATCAAAATTCATGAACAAAATCCAGATCACAACTTGAATAAGACAATACTGAATTTACAACATCCTGTACTGGAAAAATCAAACTTGGAAGAAGGTGACAGCTACATGTCAAATAAGTATTCTCATAAAAATTGATAAAATGAAAAATTTTGAAGGCAGAAAAATGTCATAGATGAATTTTGATCTACTTTGAATGTAGTATATAAGATGTAGAAATAGTTGGTGAATATAAAAGACATTGCATAGTTTAGAATGAAAATTTGTGTGAAAGAAAGTGAGCAAAAACTCTGCACAGTGGTAATAAGACCAAGAGTAACTTATGGCTCACTCTTATGGTGGCCAAAAACAAATCAAAGACAGGCAAAAACCAACCTTGGGAAAATCCAGAGGCTTGCCTGTCTCTGCACCACGGGTGCAATGCATAGCACTTCAACAGCTGCAATGTAAATCATCCTAGACTTCGAACCCCAGGATGAGTGCAAACAGACTGAAAAAAACAAAAAACTGGAGAATCCGAACAACTGGACATACCAGAATCACTCATGTAATCAATATCGATGAACTCGAAATTATTTCAGACTACATGCAACCCCTATACTCATTCGAAAAACCATTCGAAACACGAATTGACGGATTCGAGTATAGAATCACAATCAACTGCGGACATATTCTGGTATACAGATGGCTCATAGGCAGTTGATGGAACGGGAGCAGAAATACATGGGGTAAGGCCAAGAAGGGACTACATAATACCACTTGGCGAATGCTCCACGATTTTCCAAGCTGAAACACATGCTATTATGGTATGCATTCAGAATAATCTAGAAAGTGGTTATAGGAAAAAACACATCCACATTCTATCTGACAGTCAAAGTGCTATCAAAGCCCTCAGCTCTATACAAATGAAGTCTGAACTGGAACCAAAACCAATAAGATCACCTTGATGTGGGTGCCAGGTCATAGAGGCATTGAAGGCAACGTAAAAGCGGACCAGCTAGCTAGACAAGCATCTGAAATGCTATTCACAGGGCCAGAACCTGTGCATGGGATTAGCAAAAACCGATGCAGGACCCTGATCGATGAGTGGATGAAAAGGAGACACCAACAATATTGGGACCAAACTGACGGGCAAATACACAGCAAAGTCATGGTAGGGCACCCAAACCGGACCCTGACGGCTGACTTTCTGAACCTGAACAGAACGAAGGCACGTATAATAGTAAATCCGTTGACTGGACACTGCGACCTAAGAAAACACCCAAACACCATGGGAGTACGCAGGGAAACCGTGGAGTGTAGCCTATGTGATGAAGAGGGAGAAACTGCCTCTCATATTATTTTCGACTGTGACGCCCTAAGTAGAAGGCGATACAGAACCTTTGGAGAGATCAACCCGGAAACAGGCATGAATCCGAAAAACCTTACTAACAGGCTACTGAACCTAATTGAAGGCACAAACCTGTTTGAATGAGGAACCACTAACCACAGAGTGATACAATATACCCTAGCTGGTCGCAGTGTCAAGAGAAGCTAAGTGCCAACCCTGTCTGTGGCTCGTCAGTTTTCAACCAACCATCCAACCAACCAAAAACGGGAAATCTGTGGTGAAAAACAAAACAGTGAGTGAGAGAGAGAGAAAAATTATTTTGTAGAGCAATACGTACAAAAATTAATCACTAATTGAAGTGGGAAATATGAATGCAAACACAATAACTCTGCGATAAGACAGATCAACTAGATGTCCCAATCAAACAGCCATCCAGATATTACCCACAAAGTTGAACTTACCTCCAGTAAACAGTAGTCATTGTCGAGGGATCTTTCCACAATTTTCAAAACAGCCCGTACCAAGAAATTGGTGAATTCATCAACGGGAACAACGAACAAGACACAGAAAAGTCACCAACAATAAACCTCAAGGTACTTTAAATAAAACCAAACTTAAATATAGTGCACATTGGGTAGACACTCACCAAAAGTTCTCCAACAAACATTTTCACCTACTATTATCAGAAAGTATTATCAATTTCCATTATATAGTGGTACATAAATAATATTCACAATTTAAGGATTATTTAATTGTTTGTTTCCATTCAAATTTGAATGGAAAAGCACTAGTAATGAGATATTTCGAGCAGGTTAGGTAAACACAAGTTTTCATTGAATAAAAAAGGAAATTATCCGACCGATTTCTACTTTCATCTCCGTCTCTTTGGTAAAATACTTTCTGTAATATTATTGGAACACTGACTTCAAGAAAAGCTGTCAGAGGGCACTACTGAATCCTGCTTCTGAGAGAAAATGAACTCATGGAAACCATAGGCATCCCGTCTGAGCTGGGAAAGGTTAAGAATACAGGTAAAAGAATAGATGGAAAATAGTAAAGGTAACATAGCCGGACAATTCATGATTGTGTAATCACTATTTATCTACTCCTTTTAAATCATATATTGAATTTTCAGCTGCTTTTGTGCAATTAATAGTATCTATAAACAAACAACGTGAGTTATAATAACTCACTACTATAACTCACTATAATAAATCGAAAAAGATTCTTGGAATTATTTACGAACCGAATATCAAGCCGTTTGGCTGAGAGAAAACAGTCCATTATTGTTATTGATGGGAGTAATGTCACTTGAAAAATATTGACGATTTCAAATTAAGTTAATACCTAATTATTCTGAATTTTATGCTGAAAAAGATGAATTCAGATAGTGAAGATAAATTATTATTTACACCTCCAGAAATAAGACAAGTAGCTAATATTACCATACAGAATTCATTGCCCAAAAAATCCCAAAACAAATACTACTGTGGCTGGGGGGTACGTTGATGATTCCGAAAAGAGTAAGACAGATACTGCAAATAAAATATACAGTTCTATAACACCTCAACCAGTTAGTACATCAACAACATATATGCAACAAACCCAAAATGAAACAATAAACTTGCATAATTTAGTCCCACATATTCAGTTTACTGGTTGTTCAAACTTTACAGTTAATTTCATTTATAAAAAAAATGAGTAATAACTATTGGAATTTTTATAGCATTGTTATAGGTAACTATCAAGATTTGTGAATAAAGTTCTTTCTCTGTGTTTGTATCTTGGTAATTATTGTTATAGTCGTAGATAAAGTATAGTATTCAACTTGCGGTAATGGTCATAACTCACTTGATGAAGTACAACACTCGCCTGCGGCTCGTGCTGCAAACTTCATCTGCGTGAGTTATGACCTACATTACCGCTCGTTAAATAATATACTATTATTTTTCAAAAGTTCTTAGCACAAATCAGAAGTATCACTCAAAATTACGAATATTTTCAAACAATTCGATGTGATGAGTGTTATCAAAAACAAAAATAAATATTTATTTCATCAAATTCAAAATTAAAGAGAAAACCAAACCTACCCATCTCTCTCTCTCTCTCTCTCTCTATATACATATATATATATATATATATATATATATATATATATATATATATATATATTTATATAAAAATATATAAATATATATATATATATATATTATATATATATATTTATATATATAGAGAGAGAGAGAGAAAGAGAGAGAGAAAGAGAGAGAGAGAGAGACAACTATATTAACATTTGAACTGATGGTATTTTTGGGTTCTGGGGACCATGATCGGTGAAGTTGATTTAGAATTCATTGAAAGTCTTGTGATTACTGGACCAATAGTACTACTTCTATTGAAATCTACCTGAAAAGGCGAATAAATTAGATATGAACAAGAATAGAGGCATATCTCTTTTACCGAGCTGTTTTTAACTTTTAGAATCAACAGTTCAGAAAACTCACATTGCACCAACATTTTTTATAATTTAGATGAATTTTTTACATTACACATGCAAGCCTCCTAATGTTTGGAATTGTGATTATTTATGTTTATTTTGCTGGTCACCTTTCCTGCGCCTTGAGCATAAGATACATATTAATTTAAATTTAATATGTATCTAAAAAGCCATTGATTTTAAACAAACAGTAGCCCTATTCATGGGCGGTTTTGAATGTTGACAATGCAAACACTGTTACTGTAGCTATAATAGAAATTTTCCATGGGTAATACATGGAAAAAGTTTCGTTGTCTATTAATGTTTTCGATTTCACACATCCCACCTCTTAAAACAGGATAAATCAGGTCGTAAATTGAAAAATACCTGAACGAAAGCATCTGCCAGTGAGAAACTCGAACAGGATACTTATGTCCTCCATGGGTGAGTGGAAACAGTTACATACTACCAACTAAAGAACAAAAATATATCGGCTTATGGTGGCATAAAGGCACTCTTAGATGTCAATTTTGCATTTTCATATTGAAAATCGCATTACAACTTATTATATTAAAATCGCTTATTACATGACAAGAAATAGAAAGTTTTGATTACACCCTGTATCAACTGATACAATTGCTGTCGTGGTTACCTGGAATTATTGTAATATACCTTAGATGTAACATAATAAAATTTCAGCAAATTCTAACGATGCTTAGAAACCCCCTTATACTAGTCCTTTGCCAACTTTGAAGGTCATATTCTTATGTTAATGATTGAGACTGAAACAAAAAAATGCATAAATGCCCCCATTGAAATGTGCAGATTCAACTTTTTCAACAGATTTTATGTTTGTGTTATAGAATGTGACTAGAACTATGATAGTGATGAAAAGGGAAACATTCTCAATTGAATATTGATAGAAAGATTTTTCTTGACGATGGAAGATAGTGACTAAAGTCGCAGATGATTCCACATCAGATTTTATGAACATCCTGTTTATATTTTCAACAAATCAATATGATAGTGATATTATTGCACAAATTGACCCTTAATTTGGTATTACATAATTGAACAAAAGTTCCTGCAAATCGCATAGGGATAAAAGTATACAGTTTATTGCGAGTCGAACGAATAATCAATTTTTTCAGTATATACAACAAACCCTATATGAAATCCACAATCCAAAATAATTCCATCGAATCATTTACCGTCGAGCTGTTTTCCAGACGTGTTGACTGAGGCGTGTTTTTTCATGCGCCCGTCAGCCGGAATAAATAATGTTTGACATACTGACATGACTTTCTGTACACAAATATCAGTTAAAGCCGGCCTAACCATAACTACGTTGAACAGATCCGCTGAAGGCTGAGAAATGATTTGCTGACAGAAGAGAAATAAGACAGAAACATTTATATATGAATACCACCTTGAAATTTGGATCGAGTAAGTTTTTCAGTTCTTGGGAAAGTTCCATGTTATGGGGAATGGGTCAGAAAACTGAAGACCTTCCGTCACCTGGTTATATAGGCTGAGTCAGAAGTATTTTGACAAACTCCAGGAGGTGATTTTTCACAATATTCCAATATGAATAAATATATGTTCGGAAACGCTCCGTTTCCAAGATACAGGGTGTTAAAGTTTCTTTTTATTTTAGTTTTTTTTTAATT
Source organism: Gonioctena quinquepunctata (assembly GCA_018342105.1). Lineage (NCBI taxonomy): Eukaryota > Metazoa > Arthropoda > Insecta > Coleoptera > Chrysomelidae > Gonioctena > Gonioctena quinquepunctata. The sequence goes on along the minus strand of JAFIRS010000051.1, from coordinate 501,074 downwards.
ACTTTCGAAATAATGACCTTAATCAAACGAAAATTTATATTGAGAGGTTTTTTGAGGTGTCGAATTCTATCCTGACGTTATAATTGCTCTTACTCGTAGAGGGCGCCACCTACACGTCTTTTTCTTTTTTGAAGATTCATAACTAGTTTGAGCGTACTTCCAGCACATTTTCCAGTAAATTATTCTATCATATCTACGTAAAAAAGCTACCCTTGTTACAACCTTTTTCTAGATATTTGGACTTGGAAATTTCAAGTCGATTATTTGATAATCGATGCGTGTTGAAGTTATTACCATTATTTTGCATTTTTCACAAGAATGCTTAGGAAATGAATTTGACGTTTAAGTGAGTAGTTTTGGTAATTACATATTATGTGACAGTTTCTCGTTTTGTTGTTTGTTGAAGATTCTATAAGTTTCAAAACACTAATTTTGAAAAAATGGATTATTTAAACAATAGTGCCCATTTAGTCGATATGCATTTCGTTTATGGCCTTGCGGATGGCAATGCGCGCAAAGCGAGACGTATTTACCCGGAGCGATTTTCTAATCGAGTACTGCCTTCAACTCCAAAATTTACCAGTCTCCACCGTCGTTTGGCAGAAACAGGTAGCTTTAAGTGGGCAGCTGATATTATTGGAAGACCACAAGCAGTCCGAACCCCAGAAATGGAAGAAGCTGTTTTGAACCTCTCGAGGAGAATCCAGAAAAAAGTACAAGAATAATTGCTGAAGCTCTCAATTCTACTCAGTCCACAGTTTGGAGAATTATCCACGATCAACAATTTTATCCATACCATATTCAAAGGGTGCAAGCTCTTTTGCCACGAGACTTTTCCCAACGCATTACTATGTGTCAGTGGTTTTTAAGAAAATTGGCTGAAAATTCTCAATTTTTAAGATATGTACTCTTCACGGACGAGGCAAATTTCTTCCGAAATGTTATCACAACCATGTTTGGGCTCTGGAAAATCCGCACGCAGTTAGTGAAAGACACTATCAGTATCAATTTTCTGTAAATGTAGGGGCGGTAATAATTGATAATTACTTGAAAGGTCCTTTCTTTCTTTCGTTCCGACTGAATGGCACGAGACTTTTCAGAAAATGAATTGCCGGGACTACTTCAGAATGTACCATTAGAAATTTGTATCTGCATGTGGTTTATGCATGATGGGGCTCCGGCCTATTTTAGCGTTGTAGCCAGGGAATTCCTTGACGCTTTCTATCCAAATCGATGGATCGGTGGGGGTGTAGAAGTACCTAACCAGGCGTGGGCACTAAGGTCCCCAGATACCTGCTAGATTTTTATTTTTGGGGACATTTGAAGTCACTGTGAAACAATAAGAAACACGCCAATAATTTTTGAGCGGGTACGAGATTCAATGACTAGAAGACTGAATGCCTGTATCTTCGCTGAAGGTGGACACTTTGAACAATTCATTTGAATACATTTTAGTTTCCTCCATTTTATTTTATTCTACATATTCAAAATTTCTTGAAATAAAATGTTGATATTTCTTGCAAATTTTAATAAAACAAATACAGATTTTGCACCCTTGATACAAAAATAACTATTTTAAACGAGTAAAAATAAATGGAATAGGTGGCGCCCCCTACAAAAACACAAATTACTTACTTACAGGAAAAATTCATTTCCTAGGCATTCTTGTGAAAAATGCAAAATAAGGGTAATAACTTCAACACGCATCGATTATCAAATAATCGACATGAAATTTTCATGTCCAAATATCTAGAAAACGGTTGCTAATAGCGATTTGTAACAGGGGTAGCTTTTTTACGTAGATATGATAGAGGAATTGATTATTTAACTGAAACATGTGCTAGAAGTATTCTCAAAAAAGTTATGAATTTTCAAAAAAGATAAAGATGTGAAGGTGGCGCCCCCTACGAGTGGGAGCAATAATATCAGTTTCAAATTCGACACCTCAAAAAACCTCTCAATAACTTGGTTTTTTGTTTCGTGCCAAGAGCTATTTCACCCCCACCCAGCTGCTTATGATCTATAAGGCACAGATACGACCTGTCCTGGAATACTGTTCCCATATTTGGAGCGCGGCACCTAAACATATCCTGAGGCTATTGTATTCTGTCCAAAAAAGGGCAATTCGTCTCGTCGGTGATGCCTCGCTTACAAACTCGCTCACTTGTCTGGAACACCGTAGAAAAGTTGGCGATTTGTTTCTATTTTATAGATATTTTCATGGGCGATGCTCTTCTGAAATATCAACAATCGTTCCTGCTTTGGCAGTCTCTTCGAGACTAACCCGTCAAGTTCAGTCATCACACCCCTTCGTGGTCACTTTGGAGACCTGCAGAACATCACTTTCCAAAGACTCGTTCATCCAACGAACAGCGAGGCTTTGGAACTCATTGCCTAGGGAGGTGTTCCCCGAGGCATACAACCTCCAGAAATTTAAGAAAAACACCAACTCCTACCTTCTTTCCCTTGGTCCCCACGATGTTCTCTGAACATTACAGGATATCCCTTTTCGTGGGAACCAGAACATAAAAAAAAAAAAAATGAAGGTCAACCGGCCATTTCAGCAGTAAAGGAAGCAGGTAGACTTCATAGCAACCCCTTCAGACAGGCCAACTGGTCAGCAGCTTATCACTTAACTAATTGTTGGTGATCAAAGATTGGGGGAGGATTAAAGAGTACAGAGAAACGACTAATATATCATAATTCTCGACTTCGAAATTGCTATACATACTGCTGTAACGTCAGTTTGGCCTAGTGCTCGAATTTTCGGATGCCAGTTTCATCTAACCCAAAGTTGGTTCAAAAAAATAAAAAACTTGGGATTATCAGTCAACACCAATGAGCAGTCTCAGGAACATGGAAAATGGCTCCATCACATTTCCGAGTTATCATATTTATCTCCAGAAAACGTTAGTGACTGTTTTGTTAACAATTTTATGGCGGACATTCCAAATACAAATGCATTTTCTTCAATGGCTGACTATCTGGTAGATAATTATATAGCAGAAAATTCTACTTTTCCTCCTAAATTTTAGGCCTTAAAATCTAGTGATCAGTATTGTACCACAAACGCAAGTGAGTCATTTCACGCTCATTTTGCTAGCCAATTTCATGACACCCAAATATAAATATTATAACAAATACTCTTTTAAAATACCAAACAATTATATACATCAAATTACACGACTGGAAAATTTAGAAATAAGTGAGTACGATTTATGTTTTCATTATATTTTAATCAGGGTAGGAAATAATTGTAAGTTTAGTTGAATATTGTTCGAAATGTTATATGAGTATTCATATTTTGTATATATATACGTATGTGCATAGGGTATAAAATAATTGTTATTCGTTTTTTAGGTTAAATATTGTTCCAAATGCTAGATGAGTATTTGTATTTTGTATATATACATATGTGTTCCATAAATAAACTCTTTTTGTATGTAACCTTGTATCATTCATAAGCAGAAAAATTGTATCACACCGTGAACTCATTTCTGTGGAAAATCTTATAGAAAAATGTAAGAAACAATGTTTCTAATCATTTACATTATAGACCAGGGTCGATAATTTTTGAAACAAAAAAAAAATAGTAGGATAAAACCCATTGGAGAAGGAAGAGAATATAACAAAAATGAAAGGAAAAATAATTTACGGGTGATCTGAGGTCGAGAAGTGGAAGGGGGGATTTCCGGCAAAACTACAAGTCCTATGGAAAAAGATAAGTTGTAGGCAATGAAAAGATCTACAACTTTTGTATTCACACTTTTTCCACATAACCTCAAAATTTATGTAAAAAATTCAAATAACCAAGTTTTTGGTTTTTTATTTTTATATTTTACAAAAAAACTTTTTTATTCACGAAATTTGGTGAAAACTTACCTTTTTATGTCCCAAACACACTGTAATTTTTTTTGATTTAAAATATTCATTTTTTCACTTTATTTTGACTTAATATCGAAAAAGCACCCTAATTTTCAATCGAAAATTCTCCCGTGAAAATATCAGCTTTTTAAAAAAGTCGGTGTGCTTTTCGTTCGTTGAAATCTCTACTTTCTGATGTTATAAAAAAAATTCACTTTACTATGGTAAATGTTCTCAGAAAATGCAAAGAAATAACAGGTAGTAAGGCCCAGACCCTCCTACCCCCTCCCCCACTTCTCTATGAAATACCTTTTGATGGGCTAAAATTTTCCGTAGGTCACTCAGATATATAAGTTATCTTAAAATAGCAATAAATAGGCATCTACGCATATAATTTAAAGATTTTTGATTAAAAATTAGGGTGCTTTTTCGAAATTAATTCAAAATAAGGTGAAAAAAAATATTTCAAATCAAAAAAATTACAGTGTGTTTTGGACATGGAAAGGTAAGTTTTCATCAAATTTCGTGGAAAAAAAATATTGTTTTTGGGAAAGATAAAAATAAAAAACCAAAAATTGGTTATTTGAATTTTTTACATAAATTTTGAGTTTATGTGGGAAAGTATGGAAATAAAAGTTGTAGATCTTTTTAATACCTACAACTTTGCCATAGGACTTGTATTTGTACCGGAAATCGAGATTAACCGTTTTTTACCCTTAAAAACTCACCCCCTTCCACTTTCCGACCTCAGATCGCCCGTAAATTACTTTTCTTTTCATTTTTGTTATATTCCCTTTCTTTTCCAATGGGTTTCATCCTACTATTATATTTTTTCACTTTTTACCATTTTCAAAGGCTTCATATCATATCAGCCCTGGTCTATTAAGCGATTAGAATTACGATAGTTTTTCTGCGGCTATCCCTAGTGCTGAGTTTGCCGGTCGTTGTTAAATCCAACCGCCCAGTTCGTACGTCTCATTTCGTTATCCATTTTACCAGAGGGTATTACACTGCTGAGTTGGCGTCTGCCCAGAATTAGTACTCGTACCAGGAAACATTTGATCAGCAATTTTATTTTTATTTTCAGTGGAATCCTTGATGTAACATTCAGCTACGATTGAGGACTTCCATCCTTCATGTCAATTTGTAGTCAATTCCTCCTGAATTTGCTTAAAGATGCTGAAGATTTTCGAAAACAATGATTGTTAAACTGCTGCTAAGTAATCTGGTAATAACAATGGTGGTAGGCATCTTCCCAAAAATATTCATTCCAACTGGTTAAACAGTACATTTGCTGTTAGAATAATACAGGAAAAACAGACGATGAGATATGGAGTAATTTATATATTCATTCAGCTTTATACCACCCTAACAGCTGATGCCTTAAGGTATTTGTCGTGCTACAGTGTAAAAAATTAGGCTCGATTGTAGCGCGACGCGATACATGTTCAAACGCTGAATTAGTGGGATCTTCTTTAAGGGAACGCAACTAGCATGCGTGACACAGCAAATAAGTCATGACTGAACTGTTGGCAACGTCGCAATCCAACGATCGCTCGCATATAGTTGTTCAAGATACAGTGCAGTTTGCTCTAAAAACATTGGCGAGGTATCGTTATTGAGTAAAAGAAAAAAATTAAATTTGGAACGTAGTCATACATATGCTCAAAGATACGATTCTGATAGGAAAAGAAGAAGATTGTTGCTAATATCAAGAGAAAAATGTTGCGCTGAGTTGATTTGACCAAAAGGGAAATATTAAAATCGAGAAAGTCAGAAGGTGTGACATATCAACCGAACGTTGAATTAAGAGCATCATCACTATTATTAAAAAACATCGAATCAATATCAATAAATTATTCCATAGTTCATTTTGATTTAGAAACATCTGGATTGTGCATGCCTGATGACATTTTACAAATGGCCGCCAAATGTGAAAATAGATAATATATATATATATATATATATATATATATATATATATATATATATATATATATATATATATATATATATATATATATATAAAAATGGATAATTTATTGATATTGATTCGATGTTTTTTAATAATAGTGATGATGCTCTTAATTCGTTAATTCCAACGTTTGGTTGATATGTCACACCTTCTGACATTTCCTTCGATTTTCTTAACATTTCCTTTTTTTGGTCAAATCAACTCTGCGCAACATTTTTTTTCTTGATATTAGCAACAATCTTCTTTTTTTCCTATCAGAATCGTATCTTTGAGCATATGTATGACTACGTTACAAATTAAATTTTTTTCTTATACTCAATAACGATACCTCGCCAATGTTTTTAGAGCAAACTGCACTGTATCTTGAACAACTAAATGCGAGCGATCGTTGGATTGCGACGTTGCCAACAGTCCAGTCATGACTCATTTGCTGTGTCACGCATGCTAGTTGCGTTCCCTTGAAAAAGATCCCACTAATTCAGCGTTTGAACATGTATCGCGTCGCGCTACAATCGAGCCTAATTTTTTACACTGTAGCACGACAACTACCTTAAGGCATCAACTGTTAGGGTGGTATAAAGCTGAATGAATATATAAATTACTCCATATCTCATCGTCTGTTTTTCCTGTATTATTCTAACAGCAAATGTACTGTTTAACCAGTTGGAATGAATATTTTTGGGAAGATGCCTACCACCATTGTTATTACCAGATTACTTAGCAGCAGTTTAACAATCATTGTTTTCGAAAATCTTCAGCATCTTTTTAAGCAAATTCAGGAGGGAATTTGACTACAATAAATTGACATGAAGGATGGAAGTCCTCAATCGTAGCTGAATGTTACATCAGGATTCCACTGAAAATAAAAATAAAATTGCTGATCAAATGTTTCCTGGTACGAGTACTAATTCTGGGCAGACGCCAACTCAGCGGTGTAATACCCTCTGGTAAAATGGATAACGAAATGAGACGTGCGAACTGGGCGGTTGGATTCAACAACGACCGGCAAACTCAGCACTAGGGATAGCCGCAGAAAAACTATCGTAATTCTAATCGCTCAATAGACCAGGGCTGATATGATATGAAGCCTTTGAAAATGGTAAAAAGTGAAAAATATAATAGTAGGATGAAACCCATTGGAGAAGAAAGAGAATATAACAAAAATGAAAGGAAAAATAATTTACGGGCGATCTGAGGTCGGAAAGTGGAAGGGGGTGAGTTTTTAAGGGTAAAAAACGGTTAATCTCGATTTCCGGCAGAACTACAAGTCCTACAAAGTTGTAGGTATTAAAAAGATCCACAATTTTTATTTCCATACTTTTTCCACATAACCTCAAAATTTATGTAAAAAATTCAAATAACCAATTTTTGGTTTTTTATTTTTATCTTTCCCAAAAAAATATTTTTTCTCCACGAAATTTGATGAAAACTTACCTTTCCATGTCCAAAACACACTGTAATTTTTTTGATTTGAAATATTAATTATTTCACCTTATTTTGAATTAAAATCGAAAAAGCACCCTAATTTCCAATCAAAAATCTTTAAATTATTTGCGTAGATGCCTATTTATTGCTATTTTGAGATAACTTATATACCTGAGTGACCTACGGAAAATTTTAGCCCATCAAAAGGTATTTCATAGAGAAGTGGGGGAGGGGGTGGGAGGGTCTGGGCCTTACTACCTGTTATTTCTTTGCATTTTCTGAGAACATTTACCATAGTAATGTGAATTTTTTTTATAACATCAGAAAGTAGAGATTTCAACGAACAAAAAGCACACCGACTTTTTTAAAAAGCTGATATTTTCACGGGAGAATTTTCGATTGAAATTTAGGGTGCTTTTTCGATATTAGGTCAAAATAAAGTGAAAAAATGAATATTTTGAATAAAAAAAATTACAGTGAGTTTGGGACATAAAAAGGTAAGTTCTCACCAAATTTCGTGAATAAAAAAGTGTTTTTGTAAATATAAAAATAAAAAACCAAAAACTTGGTTATTTGAATTTTTTACATACATTTTGAGGTAACGTGGAAAAAGTGTGAATACAAATGTTGTAGATCTTTTCATTGCCTACAACTTATCTTTTTTCCATAGGACTTGTAGTTTTGCCGGAAATCGAAATAAACCGTTTTTTACCCTTAAAACTCACCCCCTTCCACTTCTCGACCTCAGATCACCCGTAAATTATTTTTCCTTTCATTTTTGTTATATTCTCTTCCTTTTCCAATGGGTTTCATCCTACCATTTTTTTTTTTGTTTCAGAAATTATCGACCCTGGTCTATAATGTAAATGATTAGAAACATTGTTTCTTACATTTTTCTATAAGATTTTCCACAAAAATGAATTCACGGTGTGATACAATTTTCCTGCTTATGAATGATACAAGGTTACATACAAAAAGAGTTTATTTATGGAACACATATGTATATATACAAAATACAAATACTCATCTAGCATTTGGAACAATATTTAACCTAAAAAACTAATAACAATTATTTTATACCCTATGCACATACGTATATATATACAAAATATGAATACTCATATAACATTTTGAACAATATTTAACTAAAGAGCTACTCACAATTATTTTCTACCCTATTTGAAATATAATGAAAACATAAATCTTACTCACTTATTTCTGAATTTTCCAGTCGTGTAATTTGATGTATATAATTGTTTGGTATTTTGAAAGAGTATTTGTTATAATATTTATATTTGGGTGTCATGAAATTGGCTAGCAAAATGAGCATGAAATGACTCACTTGCGTTTGTGGTACAATACTGATCACTAGATTTTAAGGCCTAAAATTTAGGAGGAAAAGTAGAATTTTCTGCTATATAATTATCTACCAGATAGTCAGCCATTGAAGAAAATGCATTCGTATTTGGAATGTCCGCCATAAAATTGTTAACAAAACAGTCACTAACGTTTTCTGGAGAAAAATATGGTAACTCGAAAATGTGATGGAGCCATTCTCCATGTTCCTGAGACAGCTCATTGGTGTTGACTGATATTCCCAAGTTTTGTATTTTTCTGAACCAACTTCGGTTAGATGAAACTGGCATCCGAAAACTGACTGAAGTTACAGCAGTATGTATAGCAATTTCGAAGTCGAGAATTATAATATATTATTCGTTTCTCTGTACTCATTAAACCTCCCCCAATCTTGGATCACCAACAATTAGTTAAGTGATAAGCTGCTGACCAGTTGGCCTGTCTGAAGGGGTTGCTTTGAAGTCTACCTGCTTCCTTTACCGCTGAAATGGCCGGTTGACCTTCATTTCCCAGGGGGTTCAGCGCTCAGTTGGCCTGGACCCCTGATTCTATCCCATTTCAATGTCAGCTCCACTAGTTATCGATGACTAACATTCTGCAGTTGAATTGAATTCTTCTTCATTTACTTCTCAGGGAATCAATATTACCAATTGTTCAAACTGCCAAATTCATGTTAATGTTTATAAATAATTCCTAACAAGTAGGCAACGTCGCAATCCAACGATCGCTCGCATTTAGTTGTTCAAGATACAGTGCAGTTTGTTCTAAAAACATTGGCGAGGTATCGTTATTGAGTATAAGAAAAAAAAAATAATTTGTAACGTAGTCATACATATGCTCAAAGATACGATTCTGATAGGAAAAAAAGAAAATTGTTGCTAATATCAAGAAAAAAAATGTTGCGCAGAATTGATTTGACCAAAAAAGGGAAATGTTGAGAAAATCGAAGGAAAAGTCAGAAGGTGTGACATATCAACCGAACGTTGGAATTAATTAAGAGCATCATCATATTATTAAAAACATCGAATCAATATCAATAAATTATTCCATAGTTCATTTTGATTTAGAAACATCTGGATTGTGCATGCTGATGACATTTTACAAATGGCCGCCAAATGTGAAAATAAATATATATAATAGAATATATATATATATATATATATATATATATATATATATATATATATATATATATATATATATATATATATATGTTAGCCCTTCGAATCATCAATCCTGTGGCGACAAAAATTACGGGATGTACTACAATTTCTGGTCAATTATATTTGAATGATGTACAAGTCGATTCAATGAATTCAGTAGCATTTACATATTTTTTTTATTTATCTACAACTCCAAATTTACTCGTTGTGCATGAAGCGAGAGTCGATGAGATTTTACCATGATAGCAGGATTTGTGGATAGCTTAGTTATTTTTAAAAAAACGTTCCCAGATTGAAAAGGGCCAGAATGTTCGAGCTATCAAAATTAGCCAAAGATTCAATACCAAACGAAACATCAGATAATTACCACGAAGCGATGTATGATATACAAATTTTGCAAAAATTTGTTCGCTTCATTGGTAAAGAGTCAGAATTATCAACATACATGAAATCATATGAAGAATGTATTCCAGAGCGAGCTGAGAACGAAAAAATATTTTGTAATTTTTCTAATTTAAGTGCCTTAAAAAAAATCATAACACGAGAATTATTGAAAAAATTTGCGCAACAAAATATAATATAGGTACGATTTTCTGAAACAAATGCATCACGATGAAGGAGAAGAAGCTGTGATTAATCACCCAACTGAAAAATTGGAGAATAGAAAACATAGAGTTACTAAAAATAGGAAAGCTTCTACTAAAATCATTAATTATTTAAAAATAAATGTTTAGTCAAATAAGTGATTATTTGATATAATAGTTAGAAAAATAAATAATATTACATGCATTGTTGTTTATATTTTTTGTAGATTTATACGTTATATTTTATTAGCTTGTTGGAAATCTGAATAATTTTTGTTTATGTTTAAATATATTCGAATTATGGTATACGTACATGTGTTGTACAAATGTATAACTATAAAAACTTTTTTAACAAAAAATTAAACCGACGAAAAAATCAACTGAAATGCAAAAAATAAAATAAAACTTCTTAGTGTTAATGATAATTGGGCTCCTGAACTAATGTGAGTAACTAATTTTGATTCGCGCCAACCAAAGAATTATCGAAGGTCATTATATTACTTTGAAAAAGTAATCAAAACGCCGCTATGTATCTCCCTGTCATCATTTTACGCTTTACCTAATTCAATTGCTAGTTTGTTTGGCGCCGACTCAAAATTAGTTACTGATATTATTTTAGGAGCTCAATTATCAATCAATAAGACCAAGAAGGTTTATTTTATTTTTTGCTTTTCAATTGATTTTTCAGTCGGTTTAATTTTTTGCCAAAAAGTTTTTATTTTTCAATTTTATGTAACTGAAATCTACTAATAACTAACTACTTAATTTTTTGATTACTTCCAAAATACTTACTTACCTAGCTTACTTCAACTATTAACTGTTAAATAATATGATTATCTACTTTAACTATTTATTGTTATATAATATCAATTATTTTTGAAAGTTCTGGTTAGTTGATTCCATCACTTTGTATATAATTCCATCGTTTCATAGCATGCAATTACTGTGAAGGATGTAGGAGGATTTGTCAATGTCAACTACATATGTGTGCCAATGTTCACAAGTGAAAAATCAATCTTCCCCTATTTGTCTACCCATAGGGGTGGATTATTCCATCCCAAATTGGAATATGATCAACTATGAGGTATACCCTATCTCATAAAGGAAGAATCATCCAAATCGGAAAACCCACTACAAAGTTATGCCTGATAGAATCGGTTAACGGACCACAATTCGGGTGAACGATCAATATTCTCCATTTTGCTACCCTTAATTCAAATTCAAATGAGAACAACTTCAAAGTACACCCTATTCAATGAAAGAAGAATTATCGGAATGGGACTCTTCTGTGAAAAGTTATGCGTGGTCATACATAAAAAAATAAAAAATATACGCGTTGAATAGAAAACCTCCTCCTTTTTGGTTTCGTCGGTTAACAATGAAGTTTATGCTCTGTTGTTCGCCGTTACTCGCTAAAACTACATTTTATTTTATATCTATTCCTATTGTAATATGTTCAAAATGCATCAGTATATATAAACGCAATTATTCACAATTATTATTCATAAATATGTGCATTCCAAAACACAGTTCAATTCAAACCCCTAAGACCCTCGCGCTGTCGCTTATTTGAATCACGATCGCTCGCTTGAGGCATTGCCACGATTCTCAGCCTTCCCTCTCTTGCATTTCTCATACGCAATAATTCAGAATCTTCTTATGGCAGTAACTAAATAACTGTATGGCTACGCTTGTTTAATTTTTTCTATTAATTTTACTCACCTTCTAATAATGAACTAGTTTTTCAAAAAGATCTGAATGGAGGGTTTTCAGTTATGTCTTAGGATCTGGTGTCCGTGGTAGCTCACTATAGGGATTACGTGTTAAACGTTGCAACTTTGAAGCCTTATATCTCGCTCTCGGTGTGGTAAATGATTCCAAAAATTCAATATGACACAGGTAATAATGTTAACTGAAAGTGGTATGAAAATAAATCTGATTGGAAGTGGATTCCACGACAACTACCTTAACTGAAAAAAAAGTTTATTGAGAAAAAAGGTTCATATGCAGAGTTACTTGTATTATGAATACATAGGTTGATTTCACTTAGTAGTGTTGAATATGTCAATCACATTCTGAAAATTCATATAATTTACACAAATTTGATGGATAGGAGAACACGTGATTAAATTCGTATTGGGTCTCAACAAATGAAACATTTTATGTGATCGGCAGTCCCTCTGGGTACATGTATATTCAGCAAAGAGAGTAATTGGGGGGAATCTATTTATATTTGAAGGGAGTAGATTTGACTCGCACCACTCATGCAGATTATTTAGATCATCTTGAAGTTTCAAACTATTATTTGGGTTTTCAATTTGTCCATATAGCTTACAGTCATCCGCGTATAGTGGAAGATTACAGTTAGTCCAATGCCGACGTCGTTTATAAATATTATGAATAACAAGGGGCCTAAAACTGAGCCTTGTGGGAAAACGGAAGTTGCAGTTATTTTAGATGATCGGTGACCATGGTATTCCACTCTGAGGATTCTGTTCGATAGATAAGAGTGAGAAAATATTATAAGATCGTGAGTAAGAGTAATGCAGCATATGCACGGTAACGATTCATGTAGTTTTCAACGATGCAAAAACTTCGTTGAAAGTTGGTTTTGGTGACCGAAATATGAATTAGTAATAAGTTTTTTGTATTTTCAATCTTATCCACTCTCAATTTGCAGAGTTCTTCACGACGGCACGTTCCGAATAATCTAAAAATGGTAGCCACTTTTATCATAAGATATTTGGCATCAATAGCAAGTATCTGACAAGTTGTTCTCTTGTAAGAATTTTCGATTTTCGTCCCAAAAATGCTATCAATTCATGGTCACTTCTTATATTCACGTTTTTCTTGATTTTCAATCCAGGTTTGATCATAGAGAATTTAGACTACAGCGTTGATGACTTATATAACGAAATGAACTGAAAGTACGCTTTTAGTGATCTTGCCTTCATTTTTTTTCATTTTCTGCATTCGATAAATCCATAATAGGCAATTTCATATTGTTGCCGTGATTTTTCAGATAACAGATTCCAAGTAGATCTATGGTAGCTCCTTAAATTTCTGGTGGAAGAGAGTAATCTCAATCATCAATTCCAAATTCACATTCCATTTCATTTATATTTGCAGCAGTTATAGGTACGATCATACAGAAACTATGCACTATTATTAATTTCTGGTCACTATTAATAATTATCAATTGTTTTCACTTGCCATACCATAACGATGATCAGATAAAATATTCATTGAGAAATTTTCAAACCCTCCATAAAACTTTTTGGTGTTGATTATTTAATTTATAGTCTATATTACTGAAAATACAGAATTCCAAAATTTATTACCAAGTGCTTTGTTAGCTAAAGTGGCTGGAGCATCTGCCTCGTAGTCCAGAGATGGTACGTTCTCGAATCCTACAGAAGTAAATTAAATATTTTTCCACTATCACTAACAGTTCTAAAAAAAAGCAAGATACATTCATTAAGAATGTTTATATTTTTATTCATTAGCGTCAGTACTCAATTTTTCTTTCATCCTTATAACCTAACCTAGTTCAACATGTCAACTCGATATCCATCATGTGTACATGTTTTCGTGACAACACACTTTGATTCTTCAAAATAATGAAAATGCGATGTGATGGTTCCAATATGGCGGATAGATTTTGTCATTTGCGTGGAACGATTCATGAATCGACATATGGCATTCTCAAATAACGAATTTTAATATTAAATTAAGGTACTTCTATTGCAAACGGATGCTCATGCAATAACCTAGGTTATTCTATGAATAACAATTTCATAAGCTTGCCGCGACTACAATATAGGTAGATATTCTTGCGCCTTGATATTTAGGGAAATGGGTTTTGTGATTTATAGTACGGGTTTTTTGGGCCGCAGAGTATGATTTTGTCAAAATGTAAAACATTCAGAATGACAGGCGGCTCCAATACACTTCTATAAAAAGGCAAATTATGTGTTGCATTAAAAATAACTCTCTGTACAATGCTTGCAATCATTGAACATTCATAACACAATAATGAACTGTAACAATTCGCTTTTGAAGTATTGGAACGAAATAAGGTTTCTTGGGGGGGTTTGAAGGCGCGTAGTATACATTTTTCCATTGGAGTGTTTTTTTCTTCAGATATGTGACGTATGTGAATAATGGTAGTCTTATATTGGTTATTATATACCTCGATATGAATTCATCTAATCAAATGCATTTATCTCACCAATCAAATCCCAATATCAGCGAATAGGTATAGTTTTCCCAATATCAATTGCAGAAGCATAAAAAAGTCTTGCGGCAAAATCCTCTGAGCAGCAGTGGCGGAGATAACTTATTTTATTAAGATATTTTAAAATTTTAAAAATATTTCTTAAATAATGAAAAAATGAAAAAAAAATTAAGAAAGAAAAATAATTTCATTCATTGTTTGATGTAGGTTATTATTATATCCTAAAACGTATTTCGATCGGCACACATCAAGACCACAGACGCTACTGGTTTTTAATCTTTCAGAGCTATTAAAACGCAAATATAACGCGTGATTTATGACTTCCCGTCGTATAGACACACCCCTAAGAATTCGATTCGATTCGATTGGCCCAGACGAATCGGTGACAGCTGTCACTCAGGTCCACGTTGACTAGGGCTCTTTTGATCTCCCCTTCGTCGACGGCGAATGTTAACGAGTAGTACACATTATTTTTCGTTCTGTTTCGTCGCATATACGCTCGTGTTAGCGAAGTGAGTTTTTATTTGCTCCCTATAGAAACAGCTTCTGCAATTGATATTGGATGGACTATACACACCATGTTGCTAGTATATCCGCGAATATACACGCTACTTGCTATGAAACAAGTAGGCAATTACCATTGTTTATACCAAACCTATCAAAATAATTCAGTCACTATCAAATTGAAAAATTATGTCCGACCGTTCCGGAAACACTTTCTCAAGGGAAATACGAAAAAAACGTAGAAAAATATAGTTTTCCCAAGTGTAGGTGTAGTCCGCTTCAATCGAATTGTAGAATTCGAGATGGCGGTGCCGTTATGTTGAGCAAATCTTTGATGTTTATTGACGAAAACCTTCCATTTCAGTTATTATTTTTCATAGTAATATTAATATTGAATCCAAGTACTGTCTATATCCTTGTGTTCAATATTTGTGTGACTATTTTCAGTGTTTTGGCTCTGAATTTTTCAATTTTTTGATAACTTCATGGCATTCTATTATTAAATCGAAACGAATAGAAACTAGTTTGTGTTGGTGAGCAATTCTATTTCAATTGTAGCAATTTGTCTATGGGTGGGATGAATTATCGAAAACAAGTGAATTTGGATAATTTTTAATAAGTATCTATTGTTTAATATGCAGAAGTATACAAAGTATCGAACCATGAAAATAAATCTACCCTGTATCTTTGAAAGCACTTTCCTATTATGCACTTGAACGAAATTGATAGTCTGACGCACGGTTGAAGGAGCCTGTAGTTCGGTGCACTCGAACGCAACCGCCTCTCGGACAAAATCCATTCGAGCCTTCCGCTCGATCCCACACAAAAGATCTTTCATCGGACAAAACTCGAACAATAAAAGGTGTCTGCACTCTCACGGTCATCGTTGTCTGTGAGATACCGATACTGGCCAACTGGTACCAAGTTGAACCCGTATTAGCACCTGTAAACATGTGTTCATGGTACTCTCAAATACCATGCCGCACCAATGGGTACCTAGGGGACGACACTCGGGCGCGATTGGTGAAGATATTAATACTCTCACCTTGAACAGGGATCAATAACAGACTGAATTTTATTGAGTTTATGGAATGTGTATTATGTTTTTTCGATGGAGGTCTGACTTTCACGAAGTAATTTTAATGATTTATTATGTTACCTCGTATGAGGAGGCTTCTTTCGCGTTATTCTGAATAGGTTTATTTTTTATTTAAAGCAAAACATGTGGAATAGAACACGTTTTCTAAAAGCAATCTCACTTTGCAAAATGAAAAAGGTTGAAAAATTTATTTTGGAGAGACACTTTGAAATTATTGTTTTTTGACATTAAAACCTGTCTGGGGTATGATAGATTGATTTGTTTGAAAATATGAACAGGATGTTCATAAAATCAGATCTGGAATCATCTGCCACTGGAAGATAAACTTTAGTCACTATCTTCCCAACTAACATTATAGGAAAATTATACCAAGCAGTGGGGTAAAACGGCTTCAAGAAGTCCGAGTTCACCCATTTCTGACCAAATATTTTACCTTCAAGTACTAACTAGCTCCAAAGTTATAATTGGAGTTATAAAAACCATAATTGAGACCACCAAATCTCCTTCAAAAACAAAAAACTTAATAGGCGTATTGCGTAGTATGAAATTACTTGTTATGGACTTCAAATATACCTTCACAGCCTCATGGGTTAATAGAGTTATTTACTAGGTTAAATTTTACCTAAAGGTAACCAGCGAAATGTGTTCAAATCGCTTGAAACTCTCAGGAAAAACCTTCTGGTGAATATTTACCTAATTATTACCTCATGTGTGTTCATATAGTCAGGGAATTGACAAGTCAGTAAACAGGTCGACTTTATACTCTTAATTACCTATTTTGGCACCGACTGAGTTAAAGGAGTTGCCTGGACATTTCTTGACCTAGTTTATACCTACTGCTCTACAATGAGGGCGAGATTACCACAATATTTGTCTAATCAGACTAAATGTCTACAACGAAGCCAAAGTTACCTAAAATAAAATCATCAAAGTAACTTAGTCTATCATCAGATATCAAAGATCAAGTCGATTCAGGATGATACAATTTACTTCCTTTAATTTTTTTATTGTCCCTAAATTTCAGAAATCTAAAAAATGCCGAGCAAAAATTCGAATAGAGTTAGTAAGCCATACAGGTATACCACCAACTATTATCGATTAGCTGCCAGAATGAGAACAAATGAAAATATAATCCGAAACCATCCTATACTTTCCGATGTCCAGAGATCGGAGCCATCATCTTCTACTCAGTCATCATCAACTGCAGAAATTAATGTAGAGTGTGAAATTGCTTTTACTGATGATGATACCGGGGAAAAATATGGATCAGGAGACGATGAGTTCAATGGGAATAAGGCACAAAGATTGGAAGATAATCTCTCATTGTTAGAGGAGCTCAGACATTAGGCCTTGTCGCATAAAGTCTCCATACAAGCAGTTGGTGGTCAACTATAGGTGTTGCTCCACGTCTTTTTATGACGGCAACTATTTTAAAACACTCATCCATTATTGAAATAAAAACATGAAAGCGTTAACCTTAAACTTTGGTTAGGTCTCAGGTCATGTCGGTAAGAGATGGATGGGAATGACAGAATGCACTGAACAATGAATGGGCTGCGTTCAGAAAGCTTCGTCTGCCGCCAGCGGTAAACTACAGCCGTGACGTTTTCAATGATGCAGCGACAAAATGGAACTCTATGAAGTTCATCATCTTGAAGTAAATGGATGAAAAAATGGTATTGAATACGCAAAAGAATCAAATCAAAAAAAAAAATATTTTAACAAAAATAAGATATTGATGTGTTGAAATGATGAGTTTACATGGCTTCGAAAATTTCAGAACCAATCATTGTGGCTTCCGGAAAAGTCAAAATCAAGCAAATCATAATTGGTCGATTTTTTAATGGTATTTACAGTTGGCTGATAAATTGTATATTTCCGGGCACCGCATGCGGAACGCTGAAATGTCAAATCAAAATTATTCAGCCATGACAACACACCATTTTATATTTGAAATGTTATGATTGGCTATTTCTCTTCGGAAAGAGTTTTCCTCATTAGACCATAACATTAATCATGGTTTCTATTCTGGGAAGATGTGCACTGAAATATAAATATCGCGTACTATTATCACCATTACTGATGGATTTGATATTTAATTTCAGAATAAACACTCATTACAGGGTTTCGTAGTCTATATCCATTTCTCTGAGTACCTATAGGTAACTTGGCATTACCATTAACATTAGCAAAAAATATTTATTTTTTCACCCCCTATTGACATTTGAGTGTTTCTGCACAGAACATAGAATAAGTAAAATATAAATTTATTATCCACGATTCGCAATCCATCCAGAGAACGAAACGTGTAGACATGCATGAAAAAACATCCAATAACAGATATTGTATTTCATCACGTGATCACAATGTGAAAGGGTCTGAAATCCCAGGAAAATGGACCTCAAAGTCAGGAATAAAGGTAACTTTCGACTTTGAACAAAGTCTATATGTTCTCATAGTCAAAATTTTAAGGAATTTCGACATAAAGGTCCCATATGGAACCTACGCCATATTTTTCGGTTTGAACCGTTTCCGCCATTGTAAAAATAATACATAATATTCCTGAATCGACCACATTTTGATGATTGGTAGTAAAAAAATAGGTGAATATGATATGTATACACCCACTTCATCTATAAAATCAGTTTTTGAAGTGTTTGATGGAAAAAGTTGTGAAAGTAGACATAAATTATTGGTTTTTTTTCATACAAATTTAATAATTTGATGGGCCCACTTGTTTTAGACGAGTAAAAATCAACTTTATCACAGAAAAGTTTGTATCGCAAATAGAATCACAACTAGATGTGAATGCGAAACCATCACCTATTGTATTCTCTGCTATACGTTTATTGACAGTTCTTTCTTCATACGCCATGTTCATGTCAACTTCAACGCTTTCACGAATAAGCATGTAGGTTAAGATACACAATAAACAGTAAACTTTTATTATCTTCTCCTAACCTGCCATGGTTTGTTGTTTGTTTCATTACAGCGTTTATAACCGGAGATAGGTAAAATTGACTACATTTTTACCATCAGTCGACTGGTCTGGAGGCAATTTTACCTATTTATGCCTTCAACTTATAAGGAAAAATGTCATAATTTCCCAAATTTCGGCTTCTGAAATACTTCCATTTTTTTCCCCATGATGGTGAGTTTAAGGTAATTATAACGTAATAATAACCTTCGCCAATTAGGGCGCTGACCTATTCGAAGGTCGAAATGACGTAAATTTTACCTATAATGTTTGTTGGGTTCCATCGTTCAAGATAGCCTTTTGTGGGGTATTCATGTTGAAAGGGAAACATTCTCAATTGAATATTGCATAGATATATTTTTCTGTTAATTGAAAAATCTACGATGAAAATGAAGTTATTTTTGTAAATATCTATCAGATAACAAATACTTCCCCGGCTTGAGCCACGCTGGACATTGAACTACATCTGATAGATATTTTGAAAGGACCCTAACTAAAAGGAAAAATATGAAAGTTAAATTTTATTTTATATCCCAGTCTTGATTAAGAACACATATAGATAAATGAGGTAAGGATTTTTTTTCCAAGAAGGAGCACTCACCAGAAATCATTCCTAGGTCTTCAATACATTTTTGTCTAAAAATCTATTTTATCCGTCTCATTAGAAAAATTTATTTTGAATCATGTTCAGAGAAGTTGTAAAAATTCGACTTGAGCTTAGTATCATTGTAGAACTTTTATAGTGGTCCTGCCCTGTAGATATGACTTCATCAGTTTCAAGGCAGTACCTCTCACGCCATATCATTCCATTTTTTGGAGTAGAAGCGTGTGATTTACGTTATCGAAAGCTCTGGAAAAGTCTATGAACAATCCACAGATGTTTAGTTTGCCATCGAGAGCATTTATGACGTGTTCATGGAAGTCATACAGTGCAGTTTCAGTACTTTTGTTCTGCGAGAAGCCATGCTGGTTTGGAGAAAGCAGTTCATAAACAGATAAAAAGGATATCAACTGCTTCTTGATATTCAATTCGAAAATGTTTGAAAAGCTTGGAAGTAAACTTATTCCTCTGTTGTTCTCGTACAGATCAGAATCCCCTTTTTTTAAAATCGGTGTAACGAGTGCAGCTTTCAATTTTTCAGGAAAAATTCCAAATTCCAGCGATAAATTCATGACGTATGTCAAGGGTTCACATAGTTAAAAAACACATTTTGTCAAAATCTTATTCGAGATTTCGCCATGACCACATGCGTTGGAATTCTTCAGAGTTCTTGCAAGGTCTAGAACGTCATTCCCAGATATAAGGTGCAGAAAAATGGACTTTTGGCGGATTTTTATCTTATTTTCCAAAAAACTCATATCAACAACTTCTTGCTTGACAGCATCAGAAAAAAAATTGTTGAAGTTGTTAGCCATGTCAAGTTCAGGGACACTTTCACCACCTTCATTGATTATAATATTATCGGGATTTTAACTTTTTTCTAAATTTGATTAAGAGTTTGCCACATAGTTTTTGATTTATTTTTCGAGTTGGCTATTCTATAGTCAATACCCTGTTTGTAACTGTCTTTGAGTTTTTCTCTGTACGTTTGCGTTACTTGCCTACTTATGTCTACATATCTTCCATCAACTCTCGCTCAGTCCGAGTATAGAGATACTAGGATTTTTAATTCTCGAATAAGAAACATTAACAAAATTTGTGCCAGCAGTTGCGGTTATACAAATAATGTAATTGAATTTAATTTCTGATGTTACTATGCTTGGGTTGAAATTCTTCGTTTGAGGAAACATTTCAGAGGAAACGATACCTCAAAATAATGGTGAACTAAATTATGGAACATTTCGTAAGCTTTGTTTGGACAGGTTTCATTGTAGAAATTTTCCCATAATTCATTTTCTAGATAGAGTTTGAAGTTATTGATATTGTTATCCGAAAAATTTCTACCGCAACTTGATGAGATTTTTTCCAGTTTTTTATAGTTGGAATTCGAATGATTTGGGTAAAGTGATCAGACAGACAGTAGTTTTTGACTGCCACTTCGTAGTCAGTAATGTCCCTGATAATAAAATTATCCATGCATGTACTTGAGTTAGCAGTTATCCTTGTTGGCTCGTCAATAACATACTTAAGATTGAAAATTTCTAATTGGTCCCGAGAAAGATTCAGTTTCCCACTGGCAACAGTAAAATTAATGTTAAAATCTCCACCTATGATGATGGTATTATAGTTTTCACTTACCAGAGTTGGCATCCCCATGAAGTGGCTTAGAAAGTATTTTAGACTACCTGATGGAGGTCTATAGATACATACGCATACCGTACTAGTTTTTTGCATTGCAAAACCACAACACTCTAGGACTCCTTCTTCGGAGAAGCACTTTAGATCAAGTACCGTGATTTCTAGCCTACTTTCATTATGTTTGTAAATTGCTACACCCCCGTTTTTCGTCAATCTTCTAGAGAAGTTAGTACATAAGTTGAAGTTTTCCAGTTTCATGACCTCTTTCTGTATGTTAGTCTGCCAGTGTTCCGAGATCATTACCAAATCACAAACTAGTTCACTATCTGTTAACATATGTATCTGAAGAATTCTATTGCCAATACATCGAATATTTTGGTGACATTTGGTTAATTCACCCTTACCTTTCTCATTTGGCGTACTATATTTTCCGTGTTCACTCCGCTTATTATGCTTAGCTGTATTATTCCGATTCATTAGGGTGTCCTTTTTGGAGCAACCTGCGATAGCCGTGCGAATAAAAAAGTGGATTGAGCTTCCTTTTCTTGATTCACAATTGTTTCCTGTAGTTCAGCGGCTAGTGTTTTGGGTAGTTCATGGTGTGTATTGTTATCCAGATGAGTCCTATTGATATCTTGTTCCTGGTTGTATTGGTAGTTAATTCCTGTTGTTGATATTACTTTCCAGATGGCTCTGCATACGTACCACTTGCCTTTTGCCGTTGTAGTGTATCCATTTCGGTTGTTATTGGATTTTCTTAGAATGTTGTTGATGGATGAAAGGATGTTAATATTCAGCTTTTCAAATGTATAGTTTTTTTCAATTGTAAATTCTTTGAGTATATGTAGTCATTCATTTCCTCGTCATATCGGAATGGTTGGGTGACAACAATGAGTCTACTTTCATTTTAGAGGTCATCCTTTCAGTCCATATAATCACTATAACCTTCTTAGTGAATGTTTCACTATTTCTTAGGGCAGTATCTCTCAAAATATTATGATGGCAATTTGGTTTGAGGATTGTTCGAGTCATGTATTCATACTCATTTTGTAATAACAACAGAAATTTTGCCATATCTCTGCCATGATGACCTGTATTTTATTTTGTTGTGTATAGTTACTCATCGTTCCTCGATTTGTGTGAGCTCTTCTAGATCATCCGTATCAGGAAAACAGATAGAGTTGATTCAAAGAAACAAAAACTAGCCGACAGTTTCTGCATAAGAGATTTAAATGACATAAAGATGAAGAAAATCTGAAAGTCAATGATTTGGGTGGCATTGCTGATTCAAATAAATACCGAAACTATTGTCCGAAAAGATGTATAGTTCCAGCCTTAGCAAATTATGATAGAAGAATCAGAGTAGCGGACGTTGAAACTGATACAGAGTGATATAGATCATCATTTTTCTAATTATGTTTGCAGACTTAATACTTCGACATACATTATAATTTTATTTGGAGTGGAGAGTGTATTTTTGTTGATATCTATATTCTGAATAATTTGATCACACCTTATATTGGGAATACACGTTTATATTACGATAAAAACAAAAAGATTGGTAGAACTATTTTATTTCCACTTGTATTCTGTTATAACTTATGGAAGAAGAATGTAATGAAGTTATACTAAAAGGAATCAATACATTGGAGTAGATAACATTCCATTCAGCTGATACCAGAAAGTGTACAAAGTAGAGAACATAATATATGGAACATATTTTCAATAAAGGAAAACAAGACAATTTGCCGAATATCTGTAGAATAATAAAAAAAAATTCTACGGAATAAAGTTTTTCGTTTTGATTTATTTTAAATATTTTTTATATCAGTTTTGGTCCAAAATAACTTCCGTGTTCTCAACAATTGATTAATGTCTAGGTTTATATTGTGAATTAGTAATTTCGAAAAACCACGAGATTGTTTTAAACTTTCCTTCGTACCAACAACAGAATGCAACGAATTCAATGACAGAAAATTAATTCAAGTTAATTTAGAACCTTGTAGATGTTGAGTGGCAGCTAAATTTTTGGGATGTTATCCCCTGATGTAACTCGTATTTTTAAATAATGAGGAGATCTATGAAGAGTGTAATTTTGAATATTTGCTTCAAAGGATATCGAGTGGATTGAAAACAGTAAAGGAAAGGAAAGGAATTTTCAAATGTATCAGATTTCCTCTACAATATTACCTAGGCCGGAAATAATTCATACGCTCTTCTTTGCCTACCAAATAGTCTTCGGAATGCTGAGATTTGTCTGAAAATTGATAAACCATAGGATAATTTTGAGCTGAGTATTGCGTAAAAAACTTTATCGCATTTAAAAAGAACTTCTGAATAAGGCACGCAAGACATTTTTTGTCAGAAATTCAATATACTTTAACCATATTGATTTTGGATCGATATATTAAAAAAAACTTCATTCAGGATTGTCAATGTTAATGGTGGAAATCATATGAGAATCTTGATTTGTTGAAAATATGAACAGGCTGTTCATAAAGTGGAATCTTCTGCAACTGAAAGATAAACCTTAGTCACTACCTTTTATCGTCAAGATAACCTCTTGTGGAGTATTCATGTTGAGAAGGGAAACATTCTCAATTGGATATTGATTAAAAGATTTTTCTGTGAATTGAAAAATCCACGATAAAAATGAAGTTATTTTTTGTGAATGTCTAACAGAAAACAACTACTTTCCGGCTAAAGCCACGATGGACATTGAACTACATCTGATAGATATTCTGAAAAAACCCTAACTCAAAAAAAATCTGAAATTGAAAATTTGCATTTTCATGCAGATAGTTATTTGATTTTCTATTGCAGTCGTGATAAAGAATTCATGAAGATGAATGTGGCAAAGAAGAATGTTTTCCAAAAAAGAGTACTCACCAGAAATCATTCGTAACATTAGAAGGGACATCGCATTCACTAGGTCTTCAATACATTTTTGTCGACGAAAATCTATTTCACGCTTCCACGATCATCAGGAAAACCGGAAGAAATGGGAAACACATTTTCAAGAAGCAATCTCATCTTTGCAAAGATGGAAGAAGTAAGAATCATTTCTTTTGGAGAGACACTTTGCTTAGGTCATAAAAAAGCCCGTGAGTAGGTGTCTGAGTCGAATATTTATCGTGTTTACCATGCAATTCGTTCATGGCTATGGTTGTTGATAAATGTTTCAAAACCCAAACTGTGAAATATTGAAGATGTTCGCCTCACGATATATGGATTTCCCAAGTTTTTTCAACGGAATTTGCAAAATTGAAATGTGGGTTATTGTCCTGATATTCGTTGGATCTTCTTCTGAACAATAATGAAAACTTTTGAACAAAAAATTAAACCGACGAAATACGGAACTGAAAAGTGAAAAATAAAATTAACTTTCTTAGTCTCAATAACTAAGCTCCTAAACTAATGTAAGTAACTAATTTTGAGTCGGCGCCAAACAAACATTCTGATGATTTTTTGAATTAGCTTGATGATCTTCGGTGATTGTTCGTTTGGCGCCAACTCAGAATTAGTTACTTACATTAGTTTGAGAGCTAAGTTATTGAGATTAAGAAGGTTTAATTTTTTGTTAAAAAACTTTTATTTTTCAATTTTTTATGGCTGAAATCTACCAATTAATACCTACTTGTTCTTCGATTATTTGCAAAATACTTACTCACCCACCTTACTTCAAATATTACCAGTTAAATAATATGATTATCTACTTTTACTATTTGTTGTAATATAAATTATTTGTGTTGTTCTGGTTAGTTTATTTCATTACTTTGTATATTATTCCATCCTCTCATAGAATATAATGATTGTGACGGATGTAGGGGAACAAAAATAATGACAGTAGCGATCTGTCATTGTCAACTACATATGTGCCAATGTTCACAAGTGAAAAATCAATTATCCCCCATTTTTCTACCCGTAAGGGTGGATAATTTCATTCGAAATATGATCAACAATAGGTATACCCTGACTAATAAAAAAAGAATCATTCGAATCGAAGAACCCAGTACAAAGTCATGCCTGCTCGGTTAACGGACCAGAATTCAGAGGGTGAGTGATCAATATCCTTCATTTAGCTGACTTTAGGGGCGGATTTCATTTTTGATATTCAAATGAGACCAACTTCGAAATACATCCTATCCACTGAAAAAAGAATTATCGGAATCCGACGTCTCAGTAAAAAGTTATGCGTGGTCATACATAAAAAAAAATATACACGACGACTAGAGAACCTCTTCCTTTTTGGTTTCGTCGGTTAAAAATAGACCAACAAGTTTATATTTCAAACGACTCATGAAAATATGTCGTTCCTAGGTGGAATTCAGTAATTTTCGTATATTCGAACGTCAGCCTTCATCAACTAAAGTGTTTTCGATCAATTGATGAATTTTTATAGCTAATATTTATATTTAATTAATATCATTTCATTGTGAAAAACCCGATTGCCCTGTAACTGAGTTATTTGAAATTTGTTGCTCACAGCGCCGGCATCCATTTCAATTCACTCTGAATCACAGCACTTACCACTTTATAATATTCGGGTTCTAAATCTGGCGTTAATGAGTCTATTAACTAATCATAGCGTTTGGGCATTAAATCTAGTGTTTATAAACATTCTGTCATCTCAACCTGTGCAAGTTGAGTTCTCACCACACGACTTATAACTTCAAATAAACAGCGTGTAATTTTTTTACGACTTGGGAATAATGGATGAGAAGAAACTAACAAAATGTACTGGGGGGGGGGAGGCTAATCACCAAACCCTCATTTGAATGTGTAAATAATTTTTTTCGGAGTGATGGCTTATTTTCAAGAAAATGGAACAGGAAAATTCGTGCATAAAAACAATATACCAAATTTCCATTGGTTTAGATGCAAATATTGGACAGACACACGCACGCATAAATACATTTCATTATTACTCTTTCAGAATCGCTGTTAAGTTAAGAACACTGTTGCATTATTATACAGAGTGGGCCATTGAAAACGAAACAGCAGCTCTGTAGGTCGGCAGAACCGAATTATATAAAAACGCTCCTACACATCAACTACGTTTTCGAGGGGGACATCGTTTGCGTTGAAATTCACTTGAAATACATTCCATCCCTCGGAGCTGTGACAGCCACCCCTAAATTATTAAATGCAACATATGGCAAGTGATACCTCATTTGAAAAGTATTTTCCTTCTTAATATCAAACAACAAATATAAATTAATTCTATCGATTCGTTTTCGAAATATAGGAACTTGAGGTTGGGAAATCACTTTTTATTCACTCAATCAATAAAAATAACATCTAACAATGCAACTGTTCAAAAATAATTATCATTGTCGAAGAATTAAATGATCTAACTGTTTACCAACAAAAACCATGCAATTCCGTTTCAAATTTTTATTTCATCCTCATTTACTTGATCGAATTTTTTTTAAGGTTGTTAAGAATCGATAAAAAGACGTTTTCTCGAATTCGACTCAAATGCGAGTACAACAGAAACATGTATGAGATATTTTTTTTCGCCAAATCGCAATTGTGGACGTCTATCAGTGTCAAACCGATCTTCGATTGAACGACATTAGAGTGGATTACTTGACTGAAGCTGCTGAATATCTTTCCGCAATAATGGTGTATACGATCGCGGAAAGAGTTGAAATAATAACAATTTTTTTTAAGAATGATGGGTGCGGTAACCGTACAGCTAATTTGTTCAATGAAACGCATCTAGAAAATACGTTCTAGAATTAGTGAAAAAATTTCATCAAACTGGATCAGTAGACAACAAGAAACGAGACCCAGAACGAGAATTTCCGTTGAGAAATGAAGCTGTTGAAGTTGCACTTTTAGGACAAGTTCTGGCAGACCCAACATTGAGCACAAGGAAATTGTCTAGTGTAACCAATATCAGTAGAACCAGTATCCGCCGAATCCGTAAACATCATAAATTCCCGCCCAACAAAATACATTTGGTACATCAATTGAATGATGATGATTTTGATAGGCGACAGGAGTTTTGTGAAATTATGACTACGAGAATTGATGTGATGAGAATTTCCTTCTCAACATCTGCTTTTCTGATGAGTCTACATTCTTTTTGAATTCGACTGTGAATCGTCATAATTGTCGTTATTGGTCAGATACCAATCCACATGTTTTCCACGAAGTCCATACTCAAAGTCCCCAAAACTCAATGTCTGGGCCGGTATTTTTGGGGACCGTTTGATTGGACCAATATTTCTCGACGGTAACCTGACAGGAGAAACTGATTTGGAATCATGGAATGATGTTGTTTATCCACAATTAATAATAATAATAATAATATTTATTTTCATTAAAGTTACAGGCATGGACATGAATGATGGAAAAAAAAGGAAAATAAATCGGAGATATCCCTCGAAGAAAACTTGTTGTGGGCATTCCTAACCTTTATATTAATATCTTGCCGATAAATCGAATCAAATTAATGAATACATGCTGAATGAATGAAGTGAGTATAAAATATACAAATATATGAATTAAAAACATGTAAAATAAGTAAATCCAAACATGTGAAATGAGTAAATGTAAAGATGTTGAATGTTAAAGATGTGAAAATATAAAAATATGAATTAGAAAATGTACAAATGCAAAAATGTAAAGGTGTAAAAATATAAAAATATAAAAATGTAAAATTGTTAAAATGTAAAGATTGAAAAATGTAAAAATGTAAGAATGTAATAATGAACATTTTTAAAATTGTGTAGATGTAAAAATGTATAGATACAAAATGCCACTACTATAAATAAATATAAAGTAATCCAATAATGATTGAAATTTGATAAACATACAATAAAATACAATAACAAAGTAAAATACAGAAAATACAATAAACTATGTGAAAGAGAAATCATCTTTGAAAATGACGATCGTTACCATGAAGACCACTTGATATTTTAACGAGACGGGGCACCTCCACATTATGCACAGCCTGTTGGGGCGTTTTTGGATAGAATGTTTCCTGGAAGTTGGATTGGAAAGAGGCTCAATGGAGTGGCCATCCAGATCTCCAGATTCAACACTACTCGACTTTTTCCTGTGGGTCACTTGAAAAACGAATCGATAGCATTGATTCATTTTTGTTGTTTAATAATAAGAAATATTCCTCGAATGAGGTATCACTTGCCATATGTTGCCATTTGAAAATTTAGGGGTGGTGGTCACAGCTCCGAGGGATGGAATGTATTTCGGGTGAATTTAATCGCGAAGGATGTCCCCCTCAAAAATGTAGTTGACGTATCCGAGCGTTTTTATATAATTCGGTTTTGCCGACCTACAAAGCCGCTGTTTTGTTTTCAATGGCCCACTCTGTACATATACATTTTCGATTACCATCTACAAGGTATAGTAGTGTAAGAAAGCTGTGCAGAAATGTACCAAACGATTGTTTAGCAATAACACGTCTGCCAAATACTTGAAATATCAGTGTTTATTGTTCCCAAGATAAGTTTGTGTGTCAAATGATCAAATGTTTATTGCATCTCCTGTAACGTTTTTGGGGTATCAATTAGAAGGTTTCTGAATAAACAAATTTCAGTCCACTAAAGTGTTGCCATGACGACTCTTACAAGTTCGCTGAAGTGGCATAACAACCAAACATAGTAGTGCGAATAGAATTGAAAAAAACTTTCCCCTATGTTTATTATTCCATATAACTGATTCTAGGTGTTGAATAGATTATAAGGGCCAAAACTCGACTTCAAAATTAGCTTAGATTTTTCTAATACTGGTGAATCTGACATAAAATTTCTTTCGCTAAATTCAGCTTCAATCTATTTCAGGGTAAAAGGACGTCAGCTTTGCCAACCATAATTTAGGTTGGGATGATGTTAATTTTAAGTATTGTCTCACAACTTGGTTTCACAGGGAAACTATGGAAGAAAACATCTATTCAAATATTTCGAAAGCAATTTCAACCTCTTAGGATAAAAATTTTGGAAAAAACTCAATACGCCCTTGGAATGCTTACCCTCTTATAAAATTCAATTTTTCTGTTACTGATACTCTTCGAGATATAACATGTTTTAAAAAGGGTTGATTTTACCGCCTGGGGTGCAAAATCCAGACATTAAAACGATTTTTATTCTTTGTTTTTATAATGATATTCATTTATCTTGCCTTTTCAACAAAAATAGATTCAGAGAAAAAGAATATAGAAATCATCATGGATAGTTTCAACCCCTCAAGATACGAATTTTATTAAATCCTTTTTTGGTGCGCCCTGCAATGTAACCTTTATTCAATTTTTTCGTTCAACTTCCAATTTTTTATTTCACATAATTTATTTTCTGAGGAGATGAATCGGTTGAAACGACCATTATTGAGACAATTCGACTCATCAGGCTGAATGCCTTGACATTCCAATCTCCGACTCCTGAGTTACTTTTTCGACGCGTATATTTTTTTTTCATGTATGACCACGCATAACTTTTTACTGAGACGTCCGATTCCGATAACTCTTTTTTCAGTGGAAAGGGTGTACTTTAAAGTTGGTCCCATTTGGATACAAAAGATGAAATGCTGCCCTTAGGGGTAGCAATATGGAGGATATTGATCACTCACCCTCTGAATTCTGGTCCGTTAACCGATTCTATCAGGCATAACTTTGTAGTGGGTTCTTCGATTTGGATGATCCTTTTTTTATTAGATATATAACGTCATAGTTGATCATATTTGGATTTCGAATCCTTACGGGTGGAAAAATAGGGGATAATTGATTTTTCACCTGTGAACATTGGCACACATATGTAGTTGACAATGACAGATCGCTACTGTCATTATTTTTGTTCTCCTACATCTGACACAATCTTTATATTCTATGAGAGGATGGAATGATATAAAGAGTAATGAAATAAACTAACCAGAACAACAAAAATAATTTATATTACAACAAATAATAAAAGTAGATAATCATATTATTTAACTGGTAATAGTTAAAGTAAGGTGGGTAAGTAAGTATTTTGGAAATAATAAAAAAACAAGTAGGTAGTAATTAGTAGATTTTAGCCACATAAAATTTGAAATCAAAACTTTTTAACAAAAAATTAAACCGACAAAATACGGAACTGAAAAGTAAAAAATAAAATGAACCTTCTTAGTCTCAATAACTAAGCTCCTAAACTGATGTAAGTAACTAATTTTGAGTCGGCGCCAAACAAACAATTAACGAAGATCATCAAATAACTTCAAAAAAAATTATCAGAATGTCACCGATGCCATCATTTTACGCCTTACTTGATTCATTTGCTTGTTTCTTTGGCGCCGACTCAAAATTAGTTACTTACATTAGTTTAGGAGCTTAGTTATTGAGACTAAGAAGGTTTATTTTATTTTTTACTTTTCAGTTCCGTATTTTGTAGGTTTAATTTTTTGTTAAAAAGTTTTTATTTCCAATACTAGTTGATCTGACATTAAGTCAAAAATAGTTAGTTTAGTCAACCATAATGTTCGTTGAGATAGTGTATTATTTATGTATTAACACTCAACTTCTTCCAATTTCTAGTCGAAACTTTGCAAGGAAACAGTAATTTAAAAAAATAATTATTTTGGAGATGAATATTATTGGTATATTCAGAGAGTAGTCATATCTGCTTCCGATTCGAATTTTGGAAAATCCTTTCTCAGTACCTGGAATGTAAGGAATTCCATTCTCCTATTACTGATACTCTTCCAGATATGACCTGTTTCATGATACTTCAGAAATTCAGGAATTAACAGATACATAGATTGGAAGCATTCAAATTTTCAGAGGGTAGTTATAACACCTTTGGATCCAAGCCCATTATCCAATCTCCCCTTTGCTCTTACCTGTTATCCCGTATCTTGTTATCCTCTATTCCGTTATCCCGTTATCCTTTTATCCCGTTATTCCGTTTTACCGTTATCCCGTTTCGCTTAACCCATTTTCCGTTATCCCATTTGGTGTTATTCGTTATCCTGTATGCCATTATCCCGTTATGCAGTTATCCCGTTATCCCGCCATACCGTTGTCTCGTTACGCCATCATCCCGTTTTGCCCTTATCCCGTTATGCCGTTTTGCCATCATCTCATTATCCTGTAACACTGTTATACCGTTATCACGTTATTCTACTCGCCGTTATCCCATTATCCCGTTACCCCGTATCCCGTTATCGCATTATTCCGTTATTTGGTTATTACGTTATCTTGTTATCCAGTTATCACGTTATACAACGGAAAGATATACTTGAAATGGGAAAAAATTTGTTTTATCATTGTACATACCAGTTTTGAAGTCTAAGCATAAGCTTCCAAACACAAGAAGTGTAGCCTTGGTATATAGATGTATTCAATTCAGTTCATTCAATCCTGAGAAAACTGTCGAAAATGGTTTATACAATACAAGAAAAAATAGCAATTCTATTTTGAAAGTGGACGATGTGTTAGAGCTACAGCTCGAATTTTCAATAAAATTCATCTAGGGAGAGAAGTATCATGTCAGTTCGAGATACAAGTGATGCATAAGTTCATTGAGTCAGGATCAGTGCAAAATAAAAAACATGAACGATCAAAGTCTATGACAAATGAAGGGGTCGCTGTTACTGGTGTTTCTGAAACATAAATCGATTTCTGAAAAAGCAAAATTCCATTCTTATAAAATGCGGAATTGTCAAGAAAATAATGAAGACGATCCAGACTGACATAGTTTTGTAAAATCATGAGTCAGTTATTGATTGGTGATAATAATTACCTCTATAATCTGTGCTTTCATACGAATCTTTCTTTTATTCAAATGTACATGTGAACAGGCACAACTGCAGATACTGCATCGAATATCATAGAAATCAAATGTTTGGAAAGGGATTTTGTAGGTCCATAATTTATTGATAATGACCTCAACGGACAAAAGATTCTTGAACTTCTTGATACAACTGTAAACCCCGCAAGCACTCAGCTACTTGAAGACGATGATAATCTAGTTGAAAGTCAGATCATCTTTCAACAAGATGGAGCTCATCCATATTTTGTTGCAGCTGTATATCAATTTTCCAATTACTATTCCACAGGGAGATGGATTGGAAGGCAAGGACCAATAGCAGGGACCGGCGAGATCTCCTGATTTATTACCGTTAGACTTTTTCCGTGGAGAAATTCGAAATTCAGAATTTATATCACACAGCTCAATTCCCTCGATGATCTACGCAGAAGAATTGTAGATGAGTGTCGTACAGTGACGTTGAGAAATGTGCGAAAATATTTCGAAAATCGCTAATACGACTGTGTGGAACAAAATTGTTTACATTTCAAAACTTCAGTATGATAACATTTCGAGTAATGAAAAAAAAATTATTATTGATTTATACTTAGTATTCATTGGAAGTTCCACAACACTTGATCAATTCTCAATAACATAACACCTATGTGTTTGCGATTGAATTTCCTTCAAAATGATGTATCACAAGTATGGTAGTCCTATTGAAGATTCTGAAGTAGATGGTGCGGGGGTAAGTGGGTTGATAGCACATTTGATGTAAAAGTTTCCCCCGAAATAAAAGTCTGAGCAATTTCCAGTGTTTTCTACGATTTCGAATATAAGAGAATTGACAAGTTCCAGCTGGGACACACTGTATGTACCTCAGTTGAGAGTATTATTATAAATCCCACTTATCATACGAAGGCGTCCAAAATATGAGTGTTTATACTCGGTATACCATTGAGAGTGTCTTTATAGTTGTGCCATCCACAACGCACTTTTTATCGACCTCTGCGCTTAATCAAAATAAACAACAACGGATATTTCAACATGAGTTTATTGACAGGTATCACACATGGAAATCATGTAAACTCTGGATTCTGGATGGTGCTGAGTTGATGAATTACGGCTGGAATTTATTACGGTACTTACTTTTCGAAATGAAATTACTGATTTCTACTTGAAAAACAAATTAACACTCGATTTGTTCGAATAATTTTCCATACATCCTTCTTGAATAATTAAGTGAAAACAGATAACTTGCACCTCATTAACCACTTCAGCAGTTTACCCCCCTACAAAATTGAAGGATTAGAATTCCATATGTGTTTGTCCATTCTCGTGCACTGATTTTTCATTACCCGTTGGTTCAGTTAAGCCAGAGTTCTCAATCATTTTAATATTACCAACATTTCTGTCAACATTTGTATAGTTCATGAAGCAGGGTGTTTTTATATTGTGCATGTACTTCCAATTATCCCACGAAATACATGAAAATGAAACTAAATTTCTATTTGGATTGAAGGCGGAAAAAATGGTATCATTTCCTAGGTTCATTGGTTTGAGGGTCTCCCACACAAAACACAAAAAATTTCTGATTGGTTGTCACTAAAAGCAGATATTTGCCCCCTCACCCCCTGTATTTTCTCAGATATCTTTGAGTTTTTATTTCAGTTTGAAAAATGGTAGGAACGTTACCAGAAGCCCGAGATTCTATAAAAATAAATCCAACATATACATTTATACAATTTCAACGATCTTCCATCATTATCCCCAAAGGAGAGCCGAAGTCATATTAAGTTTATGCAAAGGAGGGGGATTCACAAATGCTGATATTTTACTGATTTTGCAGCTCTGACTGAATAGTTATTTACTCTGTTTTGATTGGCCATCAACTGATCTAACCCTCTTGCCAAATAGCATTTTGCACGCCATTCGCACAAGTGGATTCCAAGTTCGTTTTTCCACCAGCATTGAATAAAGGCTTCTGTTTTGTGTTTCTACCAGGTTGATGATTATCTTGTTGGGGTGATCCATGCTATTGGGAAAATATGCCATCAAGGTCTCTTAGTGAAGCATTTCTGCTCCATTCACAACTTTCAATGCCATTACATACCCCCCTTCACTCTTTCAAGAGTGGCTCCTTCTCTATAAATCATTACCAGCCACCCTGAGCTGAAGTGTGAACTGACAAATTCGAGCTTCATCGAACCATCTCTTCTTGCCAGCTCTGCTGCAGTATGAAGTCCTTAGCGGCTCCCATTTGTATCTTCTCCGTATTCTAGATCGAATTCCTCCTGCCACATTGACAAAGGCTGAGTGTGCAGTTCAGAAAATTGACGTTGCTCCTTTCAAGGTGTATCAAAAAACTTCTGATTATAATCTACGAATAAAAACTTGTAAAGGTGCTTTCTATTTTATTAGCTATTTCTTTATCAATATATATTACCAAGCAACTGCTGGTGATCAAATCTGAAACATTGAACATGGCTTCCATTTCACAACGAATAGCAAATATTTTACTGAGAAAAATGTTCAACAAGAGTAATTTTTCTCAATAGGAAGAACACACACTTTTGTGACAGCGCGGTTAAAAATTCCTCTGGAGGTATTTCACAGATACGGCGCGAGCTACTTTGTCTTCACTCGGATGTACTTCCACTAAACGTCCCAAAGATCATTTTGAGGGGGGAAAATTATCATCCTTCAATATAACCATTAGTCCTGGTTGCAGGATCTCCGTTGAGGAACGCCATTTAACGCATTCTTGTAGCTGAGATAAATATTAGCAGGACCATTTTGACCAAAAATGTTGTATCATTTGAGTGAGTTGATGGAATATTTTCAAATCTTTCACATCTTCTTTAGGTAAGGTTACTTAGGGATGGACCGTTCACCCCAAACCACGTGAAGGTGAGGTTGGACTCTGAGGGGCCTACTAAGATTTATTTTCCTCTTTGTTCTTCTTTTACATCAGTCACTTGATCTCCAAATCCTTGAGGAATTAAAGGTTTTTGGGAGAAACATTTTTTGTTCCACAGCTGCTTTGATCCCAGGTCCCTCAATTTTTTTCTGATGTACAGTCTCTTGCTGAGGGTGATTTGTGATACCTGCCCTAGTACCTGAGTCATACAAAATTTTCTTTAGCGAAGTAAAATGAAAATATTTGAAACTGTCATTATTTCAGTCTGTATTCATGAATCCAAAAAGCATAAAAAAACTTTATTCAATTTCTAGTGTTTGTCAACACATTCGAATTATTCAACACATAAATTCATAGTAATATAGTGAGAGCTCAGAGTCAAGGGCCCGGTGTAGATAAATGATATGGACTGATTGAAAAACAAGTAACAAAGGCGGCTTCGAATTTTTTTAGAATATCACGAGAACTAAATAAACCATTAAATTCTTAGTGATAATGTCATTTCCGACGAGATATGGGTAACCAATGAATGGGATAACGAATAAGCAGTCAGTTATTCTTATGAAACAACAAAATCGTAAACAGAATTCATCGGAAACAAAATGAAAATTAATTCATTGACAAGTTGTTCTTCTGAACCTGACCGTTGTCCATTTTCAAAGCGATATATTCCTGTATGAAATCGATGTCCGGGAACAATCAGGAGGAGGAGGAGGAGGAGTCATGAACTCAATTCAGAATCAGAATGTTAGACAATTCAGTGCGGTTCAGTCAATTCATGCAATTTCGAAATGTAGTTTCAAAAATTTATTAAAACCATTCGGTCGGTAGTCAGACTCTACAATTAAGTGAGAACCATTCAACTTATGGTATCTTTGAAGTATTGGATCATCAAAGTCAAGCAATAGTGAAAGTCAGTGTTCCTCAAAAGCAGATTTTATCGAGTCAGGTCCAATGGCGAACTTTCAAACAAAAAACTCAAGTAAATGTTACTCTACTAGCTCTGTTATTTAGTGTCACGTTATTCCCCATGGCAATATACACTATGATGGAAATGTTGAATTACCTGTGGAAGCAAAACTCCAGGCAGACGACACACTCTTATTCCTCAAAAGGAAGAAATGTGTCTTCAATCCATGATCATGATAATTTTGGTTGGTGTAAAAAACGACAATTTAAGATTAAATGCTTCCGTTGTGATGAAAGGAAATAGTTTGTTTATCTCTGCAATAAAGTGTGGCCCAAAATGTCCCGAAATTATTAGATGCTACAGAGTATTAACGAGGCCCCGATACCGCGTTATTTTCCATGGAAAATTGGTGAATCCTTTCAGTGAACTCCATTCAGTAATCATGACACGTCAGGCTTTCTATTGAATTTAAACTGAAAACATTCGGGAAATATAAATACTTTCCTAGTTTATTGGAAGATATTATACTTGAAAATCGTGTAAACTGTTGATTTTTGCAGGTGTTGATGAAATACTGCTGAACTTTATTGCACTATTCGCCAGAGAAAAGTTTATTGTAATAAAGTGCTGCATAGACATCCTGATAATAAACACTTTCTCATCGGAACTATTTCAGACACAGAAAAATTACATGATAGACTTGTCAATTATCAAGTTTGTTACTATAATACTCCAGAATTAATTGTCAGAATATTGTTCTATAGGAAAGTCAGAAAAAGTCGATATTGTGTGTTTTTTTCAAGTCGAGTGTAAAATGATTTTTCTTCATATCCCAGATTTTACCAACGAATGATATTTTGATAAATTTTCGATTTATGTATAGAATATTATACTATATACTACTATTACTATTATTACTATTACATACGGTTAGAGTCGAGGATCACTCCTACTCTCAGAGCAGAAATAAACATGATATATACCTAAAAATACATGGAAGGTGATCAATTTCAGCAGATATTGAAATAAGAGTTGTATCAGTTAATAGAAGAGTAGAGAAGGTTTTGAAAATGACTCGTTGATGGTGCCATGACAATTTCTCTGGGGAGTGCGTTCCATTGTGGAACACTCTGTTGGGAAGGAAGTTTATTCTCGGGCTCGTTCTACAAAGTTATCTGCATAGTTTAAGAGGATGGCCACGTAGTTGTTCGTTCTCGTTCATTGTGAATAGATGGCGAATACGTGATGAGATATTGTGTAGTGTAGGTCATGATAAGGTGCCCTGTTTCTCGCCTAGAGGAGAGCGCAGGTAGGCTCATCAAGCGAAGTCTCTCCAAATGGAATTCGTGTGAAACGACGCTGAACGCTTTCCAGGAGATTGATATCGCGTTGGTAGATTGGACACCAAGCTGAATCGTAGAATTGGGCGCACATAAGTGTTATAAAGTTTAGTAAGAGTTCGGATATCTGTAGAGCTGAACACTTTCTTCATGAGATAAATGGTACGATTAGCTTTTTCCACTTCTTGTACAGTTTGCTCTGTCCACGATAACTCCGAGTTAACTATGACACCGAGGTCAGATTGGGAGTCCATTTCATTGAATATGTTGCCGTTTATCATGTTTTTTAATTTTGGGTTGCTTTTACCAATATGAAGCACGAGAGTTTTGTGACCTTCATCTTTCAGAGACCCCAGTAGTCCGTCCATGATCAGATTCTACAGCACTGGAGAAAAAACTCGCTCCTGCAAGCATCCTCTGGCCGCCCGGGCTACTACAGTCTCATCCATTAGGGTTGTGTATATCACCTGTTTCTTAGCATTGAGTCTTTCCAGGTTAATGACGTAACAGCCAGTCTGAAAACCGTTGGTGGATATTGTTGTGGTCGCATTGGAAATCTTGGTGGTGCAAAGGGTTATTGTACCCCTTGGTGTAGTCGGTATGCACAGCAAACTTTGATGACTTACGTATTTAAGGCCTATAAGTTGAATAATATAGGTCCGAGGACAGAGCCCTGTGGTACTAGGCTATGAACAGACATCGTATCGCTGTACGATGAGTCGATTTTCACAGAATATTCTCGATTCTCTAAGAAGAAAGTAATCTAGTGCAGCATATTTCCTCGAATGCTGACATGCCCAGTTTTGGCAATTAGTCGGTGTTTCGAAAGCCTTACTAAAATCCGGGTATATGACGTGGCCGCAGCAGCCGTTATAGATACATTTTGTGCAGTCGTTGAGGCAGCATAGCATGTTTAACAAAATAGACTTGTTACTCATAAAGCCATGTTGTTGCTCGGGTATGATTCTATGAGATTGCAGAAACTCTTTCATAGAGTCAGCTATTATTGATTCCATTACTTTGGCAACTATTGATATTGAACTCACAGGACAGAAGTTTTTCGTTTTCATAAATTGGTTTGATAACAGCCATCTTCCAGTCCCTGGGGAGGATAGCTGTGTCGAATGCTTGTGTCATAATCAAGGACAGTGGATAGCTCAGTGAGAATGAGCATTCCTTGAGAAATGTGAGTGTTAGTTCATCTGGTCCCGGGAATTTATTAGTGTCTAGGCAGCGGAGCTTGAGATTCATAGTTTCTGGGGTGAATTCGATGTCAGACGACTTTCATAACTTTTTGGTTGGTGGTTCATAGCAGGTAAAGTACCAGGAGATTCACGTGTGGATGCTGCTGGCAAAAATTTGTGAAACTTTTTGATTGTTATTGGTTATGCTACTGTTGTTTTTGAGAAGCTGGGGAGTACCGACCTTGGAACTCATCGATGACCTGATGTGTATGTAGAATCTATTGGGGTTATCGCTTTGGATTACTTGATTTTCATATTCTTTCATTTTCAATGTTGTTAGTGACCATATTGGAGAACTCCCTGTGTCTGCGGAATTGTTTAAATCTCTGCTGGTTTCTTTTTATTATTTTCTGAATGCTTTCATTTATCCAGGGTTTGTATGGAAAGTATCTCAGAGTTTTGATATCAGTATGTTTCTCCATCAAACTGTTGGTTATGTCATAAAATTCGTCCACCGTGTATGACTCAATTTCTGTCCCCAGATCACTTGAGACAGGTCGTCGTTGAGATTGGGAAGATTGATTATTTTTTTAAGGTGGTGTTTGGCTTTTGGAGAACCGTGTAGAAAACTTGAAGCTGGAATTGCAGTACCACGTGGTCTGATTCTCTGAGTGGGGGTACGTTGGATACTAGATCTGATTCGGATGTTATTATCAGGTCCAATATGGAAAGTTGTTGTATACTGGATACCCAAAAACGAACATTAAGACTTGTATTGATAACATTCTTCCAAATATTGATGATTCAAGATGCAAAATTATTAGTAGTAGTTGAGACATATTTGTCTGATCATAAGGACCAAACAATTCATCAAACAGCATTAAAAAACTGGTGTTGAGAAGATTTTTTTTCCAAATTGCGAATTGAAGGATTTCTCAAACCACTGTCTTATGCGTGCCAGTTAAAAGTTATCACAGCTCTCCCCACCCCCACTCTCAATCACACACTTACATACACAACATGGCTGCCACCATTGCGACCAGTCACAGACCACTCCCCCAACCTTTTTCTCTACCCACATACACCCACCTCCCCTCCCCTCTTAAAACCACCATTTCTTCCCAAACCCCTTCCACAACGAACCGCCATGACCACCACCATCATCCCTACCCCCACCTTCGCCAAAAACTGCCCCTCACCCATTGGCCAAAACCCACCCCAAAATAGGGGTTGCGCTAGTAATGGTATAGGTATACTACTTCTGTTACTATTTTATATATACAAATAGTTCACACTTCATGATCTGCTACAAATGTAACTTTTATGTAACGTAGTCAATAAACATCTATCTATCTATCTATCTATTCATTTTCGAAGAATATTTTTCGATGAATTTTCATTGATCAACTGATATGTTTTTTTTTGTATGCAGGGCCGCTGGCAGTTTTCTAGTAATGGATCCAAATCAGACCTGCAAAAGAGCAAGATGGCAGAGAGGAAAAATGGCCGATATTTGCAACAATAAACCCGGTTTGCTGAATCAAATTGCGAAGGGTGTTGCATTGGCTCAAACGGAGTGCCAGTATCAGTTTAGATATAGAAGATGGAATTGTACTACGTTGAGGAGGAGTATCAAGAAAGTTATGTTGAGAGGTAAAGTTCAATCCAATATAAATAATTAATACTGAACGGAGGAGAATCCTTCCTCAAATCGAATATTTTCGCATTTTTGGAAAGAGATTTTGAAATAGTTTACTTCAGCTATACCAAAACTCAACATTTCGAGACAAATAGACCAATTGGAGGAGGTCCATCATTTCTGACACTGTACGTTTCCGAAGGGTTGTCACATTGTATATAAGATATAAATTCATGCCAGCTAATAGTTGAAAAGCCACTCCGTCATAATCTCTCAGACCTAAATCGATATAAAACATTTCCTGTTTATGAAATACCTATTATTTCTGAAAGAGAAGCAATGTGCAAAACCTGAATCTGCCTCAAAGCTGATAGACATTTTTTCCACTTACAAACATATATTGGCTTCACATTTCCACTTTCATCAATTACGTGAATAATCATTATTTTGTACAATAAAATCATCAGAAGTGGTACTTTTGCACATTGAAGCCAAATGGCCCTCCAAACCACACGTTAGTTTAACACAATTGCTTTATGAACTCTCGGAAGATCGATGATTTGAATATCCACAAATATTGCATTTACTTTGCAATTGAGCCCGTATTTAGTTTCTGTGAACACGTCCGGTTGCCTGACTGAGGCATCGATTATCCAATGCATTTTTCTGTTGAATATTGAGGTCAACCATGAGGCCATAAGGTCAACAATATCTGAAAGATGAACTGATAAGAATTTGCTGGGATTGATAGAAATACATTTTTGCTTCGATTTCAAGTTTTACTGAGGTTCGCTTCATTCCTAGAAATGCTTCCCTCACGACTTTTTCAGCTAACTCCTTGGCTAGAGCATTCATCACCATTTTAGCAAATCAAGCAATTCTGACTAGATGAACGTCTCCTCTTCGAATAAACGATCAATGAGTTTGGGATTTCCTATATTATGAACGAAAATGTATCTAATAACTACTACTAGGACTTCGCAACTGAAAGCGCTGGCTGACGGTTTTCAACTCTAGTCTCCCAGTCACAAACTATTTTGCTTTCCTACTTTCGACTTGACTGTATAGATATTATTAGTGTCACTACCTCGTCACATGTCTTGTTTTCTATGGTAAATAGTACATATACGTGACAACACATAAGATTTCTCGTTAATATTCTTCAGCAGAATTGCTTTCTTTCCTGTCTGGTCCGTAATTGCATTGGCCACAAAAAAAACTGTATAAACCTTCCTCCAAATACGGGATTTTGGGATGAAAATTGTTGAGTTTCCCTAGGATACCTGCAGTTGACATTTCCTGTTGAAATTATCTTCCAAACTTTCCAATATGGCACATTCAATGGGTTCTTGAGTTGACTGCCCATCGTCATTGTTATATATATATATATATATATATATATATATATATATATTGTTATGATTAGAAATATTTGTTCGATGTAAAAAAGAATAAAAAGTGATATAATGATACTTATATATCACATAAATACCTGCTATGTTTGTTTTGCAATTTTTCGGTACATTTTGTTTTTCTGGGACCTTGTACCATTTTCTAGTCGACGCACATTTCTCAAGAGTTTAGCAGTGGAGTTTTTTAATTGGCATAAGTATATTGCCAACAATACATTTAATTTGCACAATCCATAAAAAATTTAGAAATCAAAATTCATGAATCTTTAGATCTCAAGTAGATAAAAATAATATTCAAGTTGGAACATCCTGTATGGTAAAATCAAATCAGAAGGGAACATGAGAGTGACATGTCAAAACATTTCGATGGAAAATGATAAAATATAAAATTAGAGTTCAGAAAATTGTCAAATATGAATTTTTACGAACTCTGTATATATTATGTAAGCTATAGAAATGTAAATTGTATATAAAATCCATAGAATAGTTAACAATGAGGAGAAGTGTCCCAGAAAGTGAGTAAAAACCTTAAATTTGTGAGAAAACACAAAAAGTGATGGTTGCCAGAAAGAAAAATAACGAGGTTTTCAACGAGATTAAAATTATGTTTGAAAGAAAGCCATAACAAATTTTGCTAATAAATAAATAAGAAAATACCCCAAGAACGGAAGCAAATCAACCATTTGACAATCTTTAACATGTCCAGAGATCAATAGGCGTAGAAACTACCAAGAAAAACCTCACATTCAGAATACAGCAAAATTCATATCCGTGAAGTTGCCAACAAAAAATGGGCCCTGCCACAGTGAAGTTGCAAACTCCAATATTTAAAGAACACTTCCAGGATCCACGAGAATACTCAAGAGTGACGAATAACAGGTACTTTCCAACCCAAAAATTGAACAAAGTGAGCGTATTCGTGTCAGACACTTCTTTCGGGTACTTTGATGACTTCTATCCACTGATTTGAACGTTATTCCTTCACTACTTACTTTATTGCGCATGAGCAAAAGATTTTTGACATTTCTATTGCACTGGTTGATAAAAATATTAAAATTAAGATAGATTTCGCAGGTTAGGTACATTTAAGGATTCATTTTGAATAAAAGAAAGATCATTTGACTATTTTCTGGATTCATTATTTATCTGTTGATCACATAACCACAAATATTTCCATAAAACATTTCAATGAACATTGACTTCAAGCAGAGCAACAAGATGGCACCACTGAATCCTACCACGAGAAGGAGAAATATCATATTTCCATAGGCGTACCGACTGAGCTGGTATGAGGTGAAAAAATTCAGGTAAAAGACTATTGAAAAAGAGTAAGCAAAATAGCCGGATATTTTAGTACTGTTTTGATAGATATTTCTTTTCAAAATATTCTAATAGAAATAAATCATTTGGTCAAACGTATCATTACAAATGGAAAATATTTCATTATGATGACTAGTTATTAATGAAAAATTAATATATATATATATATATATATATATATATAAATAACTATGAATTTGAAATAAACTCTGTAGAAAGGATATTCCTTGAGGTTGCAGTCGAATTTGATGACCAGTGAAAAAAGAAAAACTCTTTCTTATTTTGTCAAGCTTTCGAAAATGTTCATTTTCATCATCAAGACAGCTGTGAAAAAGAAAAACACAATTGTGAAATGCAATTTTAAACAAATTTATATAACTTACTAAGGTGAGGTTAAGTGAAGACAGCGAACTAATCACCATTTTGTGAATGAGGAAATTGTTTCAAAATCATATCACTATGAAACACTACTAGTAATATATATAAAAATTAAACAATTGTAAAATCACATATCGTTTAGGAAACTTAATTTAAACACTTTAAAATTTGACAGGACAATTACCACATGGTTAAAGCATGACTGAAAATGGAAATGGTGGATGACAGGAAATGCATGACATAAAATGTCAAGTGTCATATGTCAAAGTCAAAATGTCATGGGAGAAACATGTGTTTTGTCTACAAAACAAAAGGAATAGTACCAATCTATATGACAAAAATTAATAAAGAGAGACAAATTCAAATTCATAGTTATTTTCAACTAGTCCAGTCACGAGACTACCTTTCTTCTATATATATATATATATATATATATATATATATATATATATATATATATATATATATATATATATATATATAATATATCGGGTATTCCACTTGATCAATAACTCGATTGAATGTCGTATTATATTATAATTTACTAGAGAAAATTACCATTCAAATTCCCATAACAATTATTTTATCCCATATCACCATTATAGAAAAACCAACTACTGAAATGTACAGACATCAACAAATTCAACGCGAAATACGTATATAACAGGAATATTCATGAATTTGGAATATTTATATTCTAGCATATTTTGGAAAAAAACAAAATGTCGAAACTGCGTTTTTTTGTCACTAACTTAATTTCTAGTGATATAATTGCTTATATATATTGTTATGTTTAGAAGTACGTTAAATATTCAAAGAGTTGAAATAAGAATTATAATTAAAAAAAACCCATAAATAAAAAAATATTCGTATTGATAATCTATGCTATGTTATTTTACAGTTTTTCTGAAGATTCTACGGTTTTTCTGAAACCTTATATAATATTAATCGATACCTTTGTTTTGAATAAACATGTTTTCAACATTACAAGCAATTGGCATAATTTTAAAAATTATAGAAACCAAATTTTACTAATATAATTTTGAGCACAAGCAGATAACAAAATGTTAAAAGTTCGAACATTCTGTATATGAAATTGGATCTGAACACAATAGCCAATGAGATGCCAGGAAAGATCTTGATGCAAAATTAGGAATTTTGAAAATATGAAAAGCAGAAACGTCAAAAGAATGATTTTTACATGTCTTGTATATAGTATGTAAGGTAGTTAGAAATGTTTCGTAAATAAAAACTGTCAAAAAGGTGAAAATAAAAAAAGTTCAACAAAAGTTGGAAGGGAAAAAAAAAAAGGAAAAAAATTTTGGAAAAAAAAAAAAATTTTAATTAAAAAAAAATCGATCAATATGTATTAGAAAAACAGTTATTTGATGAGACAGTAAGGGAAATACTATAAAGAACAATAGCAGATGAAAGATCCCAGTTGCAGAGTTAATCTTACCTCTTTTCATTGGAGATTGGAGATACTGCAGTGTAATTAAAATAAAACTTTTGAAGAACTTTTTTTGGTAGAACTCTTCAGGAATTAATATATTGACCATATAACCTATAAAACTCGGTTGAATTTCACTTTCAGTATCACATAACTT
This sequence comes from Gonioctena quinquepunctata, assembly GCA_018342105.1. Classification (NCBI taxonomy): domain Eukaryota; kingdom Metazoa; phylum Arthropoda; class Insecta; order Coleoptera; family Chrysomelidae; genus Gonioctena; species Gonioctena quinquepunctata. The sequence continues at coordinate 456,190 of JAFIRS010000051.1, read as the reverse complement.
CACATTTCCTATATATATTTGCTATGAAGCACTAGTTAGGTTATTTATCGCAGAATAGGTAGTAGTAAGTTTTTCCTGAATAAAGGAAGTTATTATTTTGATGAATTTCTGCATTATTTTCAATGTTTGAGCAACAATGAATTGCCATTTCCTAGAATTTACTTCAAAAACGACCAGAGGGCTCCACAGAACAACGGACTTCTGAGATTCCATAGGCGTACCGATTGAGTTAGCTGAAGTGAAGGAAATAAGGTGAAAGAGTAGATGGAAAAAAGGTTAAATGCATGGTCGGGCAACTAGTTTAAAGTTTCTGAAAATAGTAGAAATAATAGTAAAACAGAGTAAAACAAAACAAAAAAATAGCAAAATAAAACAAAAATTATGTATTTTGTTCTGATGTCTGGTTGTGGAAAAAAATAAACAAATAAAAAATATATATATATATATATATATATATATATATATATATATATATATATATATATATATATACAGAGTGGCCACTTTTTTAATGGGGATTGTATTGGTAACTTTTAAACCATAAGAGTTAGAAGGTCGGTCAAATGGAGAAAAAGTTGCATTCATAGAAGCATTGTCAAGCAGTTCAAACAAATCGAGATTATCAGGGCTGGTTATTGAGATATCATAAGAAAACTAAATACTGTCATTTTGATTTTTCTTTTTTTCCCACTTCATTTCGAATATTATCAAAAAATGTCACGGGAATTTTTTATTCGACAGTGAATCATCCTCATTTTGATATGATCAGATTTTGTATCCAACGTTTCGTACGCTCTGGGCCACCCTCAACCTCATTTTTTTCAATACGGACCTGCATATTTTATGACACTTTTCGAAATGACTTTTAACGCTCAATTCAACGATATATCATACAATGTCATTCAAAGTTGATTTTCAGGTGATTTTGACCCTTATCCAAATTTCTTTGGGTCGGATCTGTATAACATTTAGGTACCTTTAGTTTAATTAACAACATGCAATACATTTCGATAAAAAAATCACCTTACTCATCTTCAACTGAATGGAACGTAACAGAATCAAAGCAAGAAACAAGTAATAATTATTTACAAATTTCAAGAGGTGAAAAACCTAATTCATAATAATTAAACGAAACTATCATTTAATGAAAGAAAAATCAAATGATTATTCGAAAGTAAATGATGAACATTAATGAAGTGAGTGTTCGAAATGTCCACCATTTTTTTAAATGCACTTTGCGGTTCTGGAACCCATACTTCTTATACGTTTGCTTATTTCGTCTCCTTGAATACCTTCCAATACATTCTCAATCTTCTCGCGAGGAATCATTATTGTTGGATTTGTCATTTGTTCCGTTGAAACAAATTACAGAATCGAACCCTATTTTGAGATCATTACGATATAATTTTTGCAAGGCTTGGTATTCAAATTTAAAATCATTGTATTCGCGTCTCTTGACTATTTTATTAACAGCAGTTTTTGATAAATTGCATTCACTGGCCACAGTTCTCGATCTTTTTTCTGGGTTCAATTGAATTTGGGTCAGAACATTGATATCGTTGATAGACTTGTTTTTTCTTACATACACACAACTCTAGGTTTATTGAATGTATTATTTCCAAGTAGTAGGCCGTGGATAAAAAAGAACATAACAAGAAATGTCATATTATTTGTCACTTCGTTTATTATTGTGTCACAAGAACTTGTCATTAAATACTTTTCTGAGTAATTTCAATTTAACTCATTCGACATGATAAGATACACAAATGAAGAGAAGAGAGATATGTACGAAGTGTACATGAAACTAGATAGAAATTCGTTCAAAGCACAACAAAGGTATGGTGAATTATATCCTGAAAGAACAACACCAAATAATAAAATGTTGCGACGTTTATCTACAACGTTACTTGCCCATAATTCATTCATCAAACCTAGAGGTCCTTATGTACGACGAAACGAGCCTATCAATGACATCAATGTTCTGGCCCAAATTCGAATGAATCCAGGAATAGGATCGAGAACTATAGGCAGTGAAAGCAACAGTGCTGTTAATAAAATACTCAAGAGACACGGATACCATGACTATAAATACCAAGCCGTGCAAAAACTATATCGCAATGATCCTGAGAGAAGGTTGCAATTCTGTAATTGGTTTCAACGGAAGGTGCGGAATAACAACAATTTTGCGCACAATATCATTTGGGGAGACGAAACGACATTCACAAATTCTGGCATGTTCAATCGAAGGAACAAACATTTTTATGCCACAGAAAATCCTCACCCAATTCATGAAGTTAGACATCAATATCATTTTTCTTTGAACATATGGTGCGGTTTGTTGAATAATAAATTACTGGGACCCTATTTTATTGACGGCAACCTAACCTGAGCAAAGTATGTAGAAATTATAGAAGAAATGTTGGATGATCTTCCGGCGTAATAGTCCATGGTTCCAACAAGACGGATGTGGTCCACACAACTCAAGAATAGTCACAGACTATCTACATTGAACTTTTCCCGATTCATGGATTGGAACAAGAGGTCCAGTAGCATGGCCTGCCAGATCTCCGGATTTGAATCCGCTGGATTTTTATTTGTGGGGATATCTCAAAAATAAAATTTATGATACTACGAACCCGACAATAGAGATTCTTCGCGAGAAGATTGAGAATGTATTGGAAGGTATTCAAGGAGTGGAAATAAGCAAATGTATAAGAAGTATGGGTTCCAGAACCGCAAAGTGCATTTTACAAAATGGTGGACATTTCGAACACTTACTTCATTAATGTTCATCCTTTACTTTCACATAATCATTTGATTTTTCTTTCATTAAATGATAGTTTCGTTTAATTATTATGAATTAGGTTTTTCACCTCTTGAAATTTGTAAATAATTATTACTTGTTTCTTGCTTTGATTCTGTTACGTTCCATTCAGTTGAAGATGAGTAAGTTGATTTTCTTATCGAAATGTATTGCATGTTGTTAATTAAACTAAAGGTAATACAGATCCGACCCAAAGAAATTTGGATAAGGGTCAAAATCACCTAAAAATCAACTTTGAATGACATTGTATAATATATATCGTTGAATTCAGCGTTAAAAGTTATTTCGAAAAGTGTCATAAAATATGCAGGTCCGTATTGAAAAAAAATTAGGTTGAGGGTGGCCCAGAGCGTACGAAACGTTGGATACGAAATCTGATTAGGTCAAATTGAGGATAATTTACTGTCGAATAAAAAACTCTCGTGACAATTTTCTATTATATTCGAAATAAAGTGGGAAAAAAAGAAAAATCAAAATGACAGAATTTACTTTTCTTATGATATCTCAATAACCGGCCCTGATAATCTCGATTTGTTTGAACTGCTTGACAATGCTTCTATGAATGAAACTTTTTCTCCATTTGACCGACCTTCTAACTCTTATAGTTTAAAAGTTACCGATACAATCCCATTAAAAAAGTGGCCACTCTGTATATATATATATTCAATGTTTCTATTGATCGTTACAATCTTCCAATCACGCACTTCAAATTCCGTCGATTTTCCGGGGTTATTGACAAAAATATTTCTCATTCAAACATGTATAATTTTGAAAGGATTGATAAAATAAGTCCAATATATTACCTAAATGTTGTAGGCCTATTTTAATCGATAATAAGAATTTCTCAAATATGTTCTGGGTTATCCTGTATAGTTGATGGAACATGTTGAATCGAATTATATTCCACTGGAGCCCATTCGGGAGTCTTCAAATAACAGTAACTTCTGAAATAAGGACTCAAAATCTCGGAACAACGAACGGCCGTATTGTTAGATTTATAGGCGTCAGTCGCATACCTGGTTCACCCATTCTCAAATCTGTAAACATTCGCTTCCACTATGGAATTCGGATTTTTTATCGAACTTCATCTCGAGCCCTTCTATTGTCTGACGTCGAGATATATTTCGGTCATCAAGATACGGGAGTAGATACTCGCGCAGTTATCTAAATCCCAACTTGTCCTAAATGTGACCTCTGAGAAGTATTTTACTTGGATGAAATCGTTGGAAATATCAGAGAGTATAAGAAATGAAATTACATAAATTCAATATGAGTTTTTTCTTACCATTTCTAGAAGAAGTGGATGAATCAGAAAATATTATTACTAAATAGAAACTTATATTTGAATTAATTCTGGTAATAATATTTGGGACCCCTAACGTTTGCACCTATCCGCATGTATTTCGGTCATTTTTCTCAGTAATGCTCTACCTAAAAACTTGATGATACTGGGAGTGGTAATGAAGCCCACTGATCCGCATATTTTTCCCCATTTGAAACTGCACAGTTTTGCTTATGACTCGTATACATGTTTTTCTGCCTTAACTCAATAATATGAACATTTTCAATTGAAAGGTTTTATTTAGCTTGCCTTGTTTGTGTCTTGTGTGGGTAAAATCTAATAATTGAAATGTTACCCCCTTTCTGTTGACTGATTGATCTGAAATTTGGTACACGCCTTTAGTTCTGATGACAATATAATTATTTGTATTCAAAATCATTGTAAATTCAAGATGGCCGCCGCTACAAAATGGCGGATCACATATTTCCTTACAAGCCCCTCAATATGGATATCAAATGAAAGCGATTGACTAGTAGAATACAGTACACCATGAAAAAATTCCAAATACAAGATGGCGTACGAAACAACATGGCGGATCATAGAGTTCAGACAGTCAATACGACCTCGTCGATATGGATATCAAATGAGAGGGCTTGACTAGTAGAACACAGTACACCAAGAAACAATTCCAAATCCAAGATGGCGTCCGAAACAAAATGGCGGCCATAGAGTGTAGACAGTCAATACAACCCTCTCAATATGGATAATAAATAACAGTTTTAGAGAGGTGGCCCGCTTTCAAATCACTCTGTATAGGTATATATATATATTATATATATATATATATATATATATATATATATTATCAATTCCTCGGAATAAAGGTCTGATTCACTCAATTCATATTATTTCTCTCAACGGCGTTTCGACATGGAATTTGTCATCATCAGGTTAAAACACTGAAATTAAAAATATGGAGTTCGAGACATATTTAACTCAACACAATATTAAAATGTATGCACTAAAATAATTCTTCAAAAACATATGGTTCGAAATATACCACGTTATTTAACTCAATATAAAAATATCTGTGGTATATATGAGTATTCTCTTACAAATTATTTTATTTGGATTTCTGCGTTCGCATCGTACGAACGTTATTGTAGGTGTGTGACGGCGAAGTCGAAGTTATGCATAGTCTTTCATGCATTTTTACCCTCTTCATAAGAACACCGGATTGTTTATATTGAGTTCTAGTATATGAGCCGGACTGTATTTTTTTGGCATATAAAGATCAGTTTTTATTATTATTACTATAAACAATGGTAAAAAGGTTGTTATAAATCTGGCTTGAGTTTTTGATATCATTTCTATTGTTAATGCTATTGGGGTCTTTTTCAATATGTATCATTTTAAGGAATGTTATTTCTCTTGGATTCCTTTCTTTGGTAGAAATTTCAACGTTGCTATTGTCGAACTTATGTTGATTTTCTGCTTCGTGTTTGGATAAGGCTGTTATGTCGGTTTTTGAGTATTTGTGGGCTTGTACTCGTTTCTGCCAATATTGTTTTGTTTGACCTATGTAGGTATTTCAACAGTCTTTACACGGTATCCTATATACTGTATGAGTTTGTTTGTTTTTTGGTATTTCTGGTTTTAATTTTGAATAAATGGTTTTGTTCGTATTTTTCAGTCGGTGTGAAATAGTTATGTTGTGTTTTTTCATTGTTTTATTAATTTTATTCGATAGTTTGTCGATGTATGGTAAAGGTATGTATGTTGTTGTTTTCTTTTTTTTATTATCATGTTTATTGTAGATCGCATGTACTTGTTTTCATTACAAGTTACAAGCTTTTATTTAGTTTCACCTGTCCCGATGTTTGTCATCAACTCTTGCAAGTTAAATTTGACCCATTTCCAGTTGTTCGATTAACGTGAAATTCGAAAAGTGTTCATAGATCCCGTGACAATGCATTCGTTAGAGAAAAACAAAACAAAATGGCGGCTCCATGATGGCGGACGAGATTTGTGTTTATGTTCCGATTCGATTCAAAATTGGTATTTGGGAGTTTTCAGGACGAAGATTATACATTTTCTGACAAAATTCATAAAATCAAAATGGCGGCTCTAAGATGTCCGACGATTTCTGTGATTATGGTCCGATTCTATTCAAAATTGGTATGTGAAGGTTTTCGGGGTCGGAGCTCATGAATTTTTTGTCAAAATTCACAAAATCAAGATGGCGGCTCCAATATAGCGAAAGAGTTTTGTAATTATGGTCCGATTCGATTCAAAATTGGTATGTGGGTGTTAGGGGTACTCAGTAAAAAGCACAAAATAAAATAATTGATAAAAAACAACTTTTTAAAAACAAGCTTTTATTCAAATACCCTAAGAAGTACAAAATAATTGGTTTGGATGTGTGACGTAGGTTATTCCGTTATTCAAAAGCTTGTCGCATATGTCTTCGAAATGAAAACTTTGCGCGACAAGCTCTTGAATCTATAACTCACGGAATACCCTACGTCACACATCCAAGGCAATTATTTTGTACTTTAGGGTATTTGAATAAAAGCTTGTTTTCAAGAAGGTTTTTTCCATCAATTATTTTATTGTTTTTTCTGCAAAGTGGCTGGGGTAATTATTTTCTTTCAATATATTCTTGATTCTTTCTATATTACTTTTCCTAAATTTTGGGTGGGCAAGCTTTATAGCTCTGTCAGTTGAATTTTGAATAACATTTTTTTTATAACTAAGGTGTGCGTTTGATGAATAGTTTGTGTAACGATTCGATGCATTTGGTATAATAAACCAGTTTGTGAAAATTCTTCCAGTATTGTCGTGTATAATTGTTGTGTCGAGAAAGTTAATTTGTTTTTATATTTCTTCTTCTATTGTAAATTTCAATCTAGGATGATATTTGTTAAATTTTTCTAGAATTTCATCAACTTTGTCAGTAGGAATACAAGTTAAACAATCGTCTACATATCGCTTGAAGAATATTGGTTTGAAAGTTAGTGATTTGATGATCTTTTCTTCAACATACCCCATAACCAGATTTGCTACTGTTGCAGTAATTGGAGATCCCATTGCAATTCCGAATATTTGTGAGTAGTATTTATTTTCATACTGAAAGTATGTTTAGGTTAAACATAGTTCAACTCCTTTCAAAAACTCTTCTAAGGTTAGTGTTGTGTGACTTTGTATTTCATGGCATTTTTCTCTTATGATATCTATTGCTAATTTTGTATCTATATTTGTATATTAAGAAACTATATCCAGATAGATTATTATATGATTTTGTGGAACTGTTATTTTGCGGACAAATTCAACAAATTCCCAGGAGTTTTTCACAGAGTAATAATTTTTTCCAATAACATTCGAAAGAATTTCTGAGAGGAATTTTGATGAATTGTAAGTGGCAGAGAAATATATCTATATATATATATATATATATATATATATATTATATATATATATATATATATATATATATATATATATATATATATATATATATATATATATATATATATGTATAACTATGAATTTGAAATAAACTTTGTAGAAAGGATATTCCTTGAGGTTGCAGTCAAACTGAATGGCCAGTGAAAAAAAAACTCTTTTTTATTTTGTCAAGCTTTCGAAAATGTTTATTTTCATTATCAAGACAGCTGTGAAAAAGGAAAACACAATTGTAAAATGCAATTTTAAACAAATTTATAGAACTTACTAAGGTGAGGTTAAGTGAAGACAGCGAACTAATAACCATTTTGTGAATGAGGAAATTTTTTCAAAATCATATCACTATGAAACACTACTAGTAATATATATAAAAATTAAACAATTGTTAAAGCACATATTGTTTAGGAAACTTAATTTGAACAATTTAAAATTTGACAGGACAATTACCACATGGTTAAAGCATGACTGAAAATGGAAATTGTGGATGACAGGAATTGCATGACATAAAATGTCAAGTGTCATATGTCAATGTCAAAATGTCATGGGAGAAACATGTGTTTTGTCCACAAAACAGAAGGAATAGTACCAATCTATATGACAAAAATTAGTAAATGAGAGAAAAAATCAAGAAATACTAAGCAGTTTTCTATATTCCAAAACTTTAGTTAGAATCAAGTTTCAACAAGTAATTGTAAATGACACTTAGGTTGGAAATATCAGATCGTTTATTCATGCTATTAGGTTCATTCTTTATGTAAACCATTTCAAGGAAATTCCGTTTGTGGTAGTTGTGGAAGGGTTGTTGAAATTACTAAAATGATTAGAATTTATATTATGTTCAGCTAATGCACAACGGTTTTTTTAAATTTCACAATCACTCTTATGAGATGTTATGCGGATTGTTAAATTCCTACTAGTCTGACCGATATATATTTTATCACAGTTAAGGCAAGGAATACTATAAATGACATTTGACTTTTCATAGATCGTTAAAGGGGCTTTAGTTCTAGTGTAAAGGCTAGCAATAGTTTTAACATTTTTGTTGGCAATGCGTAGTTTATCTATATATATATTAATATATATATATATTACTTGATGCGGAGGCTTTTAGAGCTGCTTGGCTGTTCGACATGATTTTGATTTATTGTTACTGTCCAGTAATTCTTGTAGGCAGAGTTCGATTACATGGAATATTCTGGCGTTCTGTCCAAAATTCACGCTAACGTTGAATTACGATGTTCATCACTGTGCATATTTTATTTGTGAGGGATATTGGCAAATGGAACATATTATTAGGCTAAAGCAGTCTTGTCGAAATTTTCAGTGTAATTACTGGTAAGAGAACTGGATCTTTAATTAGGCTGTTCATTAGTTTATAACACGAGAGCCTTGTACTAGTTGAGCTGGGTGTCTCGAATTTTTGTCTGAGGTGTACCGCTCTGACATTGCAGTCCGCGTACTTTTTGAAATAAAAAAATCTGAACTTTTTCAAACATTGATATTATTATTGAGATCCCAAACAATGTTTGCAAATCTGATTTTGACCTTACATGAGCGGGTTTGGAAATGTGACGGGATAGGCTTTTCTAATACACAGCATTTTCTGAGTTTCACTTCTGACGGTTTGCAGGGAAAAAATCAATTCATTATTGTAGTATTCTTCAAGCTCTTTCATATGTTATGCGTTTGAGAGAGCAATTCAATTCATTTTGTAGGAGAATGATATTCTTTGGTTGAATGACATCGACATACATTTTGCTAGTTCAGGTACAATTTCATCTCATACACTCTAACAATATTTTTCTGGGTGGAAATACAGCCCTTGACATTAGATATTCTGCCGAACATTTTCATATTTCCAGCAGAAAGTATACACGTTTGTTTGGAGGTCGTTGATAAAGTGAAAACTAGAAAGGGTCTCGGGTTTGAGCCTTGAGGTACCGCGGAAAAAGCTTGAATGAGAAGATCGTGACTTCAATTTATCATAGAGGGAACGGTTCTTCGAATATTCAATAACAAAAACAACGGGAGACGTATGGAAAAGTCAAACTGATTGAATATTTTAAGGAAGCTTTTTCAAAATCTGGTTTTTGTTATTTCCTCACTCAAATATCGATATTTTTTTCAGTTTGTTTTAAAATTGTATGCTCTATTTCATTTTGTGCGTGACACAAATTTTGTTATTCTTTCTAGTTTTTGGTAGACGTAAGCTAGAATTCCGTGAAGAATTTAAAAAAAATTCCACCGCACATCTCTTTAATTGCATGTGTAATCGGGTAGTGAGTCGATTGAAATCACAACGTTTGAAATGTACATGGGAGGATCTCCTTTTGATGATATCTGTGATGCCCTACACAGATCCGTTTGTAGACTTGAAGTATTTGGTCTAGTGTTTAATTGTTGAATGTGGAGAAAGATGAGGTTGTCTAGAAAGTTATAAATAAAAAATTAGTTTTTTTCGTCGTTTGTATTGTAATTTATATTATTGCCAATATGAAGGTTGGAATTCCCGAAGATTTCAAGTAGCTGTCCAAGGGTAAGGATGGTGGTATATAAAATAGAACAAAACAATACTCTTTTCTACAACGTCTCAAACTGTTTTTATTGTTTTTACTGTTTTGGCGACATTTTCATATGAATATGAATAAAATATTCATATAATCAGATGTGGAATAATGAAAAACATGGTTTATTGTCTAACAGGAGTACTCCCACTTACAAGACAAATATATGTATTACAGTTTTCAAGTTATGACTAAGTGTAGGTCAATCCTCAATGATAGAAAATCATAATCGAATACAAAATATATGATTACCAAAATAGGATACAAAATCAGCAAGGTCATAATACTATAATACACACCATGATACATACAATAATAGAAATAGCATTGGAATAATAGTACTTGAATTTATTTGACAGAAGTGTACAGAAGTGAGCGTAGTGCATATAATAGAAGTTTGTTGTAATTAGACCTGCATATTCATTAAGTTGTTTTTAATTATATTCTTGAAATGTCCAAATGGAACAACAAAAATATCACATTCTGAATAGAAGTTATTATAAGTTTTACAGATGTTAGAAACTGGGGATTTCACTTGAACATTGATTCTTGGTAGAGATAGATAAAAGCAAATTTCATTTCTGCTATTTAGTCTTGGTACGTGAAAATCTAGTTGAGATAACAAATCACGACAGTCTATAATTTTATGAATCAATTTGTATATGAAAATACAAGCATAATATGTTGTTTTCTTTTCTAAGGATAGAAGGGAGAATCTATTCAGCATCAATCTATTATCGGATCCTTATGATGGGTATACTCCATCCAATTTGTAGACCATTTCCATAAAGACCCTTTGACAAGATTCTAGTTGTTGTATATCGGGGACCAGATCAAGGAACCATAATCCAAACGGGATCGGACATATGAGTTAAAAAGTGTTATAAAACATCCCCGATTTTGAAAGTCTTTGCAGGTCCTGAAGATAACGCCAAGCATTCGTTTTGCAGAAGAATTGTGAAGTGAAGCCAAGTTTCGGATCGAATGAACTATTTTTTTTTCTGGAATTACAATTATAGTAACCGAACTTTGTTAGTCCATTGAAAATTAATAAATTTTTTCCATGATATCGTTAATGAAAAGACTATTCCACTATATGTTCCAAATTGTAAGAATTTGTTTTTTCTATTGGAATATTTTTGGAATTGCATAAAACAGACTCCGAATTTTAACTATTCTTTCCACCCTCTTCACAAATCTGAGGACATAAATATATGGATGGAATATTGAATTCTTGTTAGATCGAAAAATGGAAAATCTGTATTTCGTGTTGAATTAGTGAATTTAAGCAATATGCTTTCGGCCTGACTCTCCTGAACACAATGGGAGGAGAATATCATCATCGATACAGCAAAAAATCATAACTCTCTAGTTACACAAAATTCATAGATGTGAACAGTAGACAAGCCACGGAATATTTCCCACAGACCAAAATCAAAATAGACAATTATCTCATCACATCACAATTATAATACATTTTGTGTATACACCCTGTATAGCACATGGAGGAATCCAATCTTATATTTATTAATCATCTTGTACGAACAACTCCTGTTACGATCTTACCGGTAAAAACTACACAACATCTTAAACGGCGAAATTTTCCTAATCTTAACGACCAATCAGTGTGTCTGAAGACACCGATCCCAGCACATCCGTTTCTCAGTGCTCCTTTTCAGTGTCTCAATCAGATTGAACGAATGATATCAAACAGACAAGAAAAATTGTCATCCATCCATTCACTCAGTGGCATGGTCGATATTTTTAACAGGTATTATCACTGATACAAATATTTGACACAATCAAATTAAAATCACATTACTAGTTATCAAACCTCCAAGAACCTCGTGCAATTCGTATGGAAAATTCTGATCGGTTCGATGTACTTAATAAACGGGAAGGTGGTGAGCAAAATATTTAAATAGTTTCAACGGTATGTAGATATCATCAATTATGAAGTTTTCGTCAAAGAAATGAAAAAAGACGTAATTTTGATCATTGATTCCAGTTTTTTATACTAGCAAATGAAGTAATACTGAACATAAAGACTCTATATTTGCACCATTAGTAAATTATTATTCAAAAGGCAATTCACCGATATAAAAAAAATGCGTTTAATATGAATGTCATCATTTTATTGTTACTATATAATGGCTGTTGACTATACTTCTTCGAGTAGAGTTGAACCGGATATATTGATACAGTAATAGAATAGTATAGAATAGAATATAATATGGTTTTATTTCCCGCAGACAGTACAAGCTGTATGGAAAAACAAAGGATTTGATAAAAAATGCATGAATACCATCAACAAACGAATGGCAAACACCTCATTTAAATAATCATATCTAACAGATAATTAAAAGCAATGAAATAATTGAGAAAAAAATGTTTTCCGTCAGAAGTGATGCTCAAAAAACTCTTCTAATGAGTGAAAGATATTTTGCACTAGGAATTCTTTTAGTTTCCGTCGAAAATGATTGCAATACTATAATTTTTTATGTTTTCTGTAATTTAATTTGATAGTTTTGGTGCCCTGAAGTTTGGGTCATTTTAAGTGATTCGAAGTTTTGTTAAAGGTGCAATAAAATTAATTTTATGTCTAGTATTATAATCATGTTTAGAATCAATCTGCGGAAATGTATTTTTTTAAACATGAGTTTTTGCACGAGGTTCTAGAGCTCAAAATCAGCACGTTTGTGTGCTATAAAAACACCGGATGATGAAGTTGATGTCCCCCAAAATGTCACACCATATCGCAGTCTACTTTCTACTTGTGCATAATAGAACTGCAAAAACTGATCAGGATTCAAAATTTCTTTTATATTTCTGTGTGAAGTTTGGAAACGAGATCCCAGGAACTTCGCTCTTGTGACATTAGTGGAGATCTTAGGAGAACCAAATGAGATATTTCCATATGTTCCCTGGGGGTTATGAATACTAACATTCAGATATAGAAGGTTCCCCGAGAACCAATTATTCACTTCGGATGAAGTTTTGTCACAATTTTCAACTATGGAACTTTCTCGTGTATTGAAAATTATCAGTGAGGTGTCATCTGCGTACATAGTGAAGAATGCTGACACATGGAGCTTATCTGTGTCGTTGATGTGAATTATGAATAGTAAAGGGCCAAGTACTGACCCTTGTGGGACACCCAAGTCGTTTTCAAGGTACCCAGACGACTCGTTTTTAATTGAGACATATGTCACGAAGGTATGACCGTATCCAATCCAGAGGTGTGCCCCTCACACCACAGTGGCAGAGTTTATCCAGAAGAATTGTTTGATTCACACAGTCAAATGCCCTGCTGAGATCACAAAATATCCCAACAGGGCATTCGCCTGCTTCAATGTGATACACTGATTTGTGGTAATAGGAGTAGAGTGTTGTGATCGTCAACATCTTACATAGAAATATATGTTGGTTGTCAGATATGGAATAATTTTGATCAATAAGAGTCGGAATGCATAACTGTACTTGAAAACTGCGAAGAAACTGCAAGAAATTGTTACCGGACGTTAATTCTCAAGTTGATGACAATTTTATTTGGGAATTGTCGTAATTTTCCTGGTCTTTAATAGATCTGGGAGGACATCTGTTGAGAAGGATAGATTAACAAGGAATATCATAGAAAAGACGTATTATCAGAAGAAGACCATAAAGATATATTTATGTTAAACTACGGGCTCTAAAAGTAAATTGAATAATATTATCAGAAAAAATTTGGTGAATGATTCGAAAAAGAAATATTTCCAAAAAAGTTATGCAAGAACATATAAAGATGTTGAAAAGGGAAACATTTGGAGAGCTGTATAATATTCAAGAATAAGGCAATACATTTTTTCATTTCCTTCCTTATCAAGATCACCATCCTTCTCAGACTCCACAATTTGGTTGTCATCAAGTGATGTCGCACTATGAGCTCCAGTCTCGCCGGTTAATTTTCAATATCTGAGAAATATCATAGGCAGCTCACTCCCACTGGGAAATTTCTTTCCATTTTGAACAATAAAATCTCCTAGAAAACATACATTTAAATTCAAATAAAATTAAATTCTTAAGGAAAACTAAAACTTTTTGTACTTAATGATGAAACATATTGTTAATCCTCCCTAAAGTTCTTCTGTTCCATTGAATTATCTAGTCAAACCCGTACTATAATACTGATGAACATCGGTACCACAAAACTCATGAGATCACAAAGAAAAACTGGAACAACTTTTTCTGATACAATCACAAAAAGTCTTGTGAAGCTTTTGGAGACATCGAATTCGAATGAACAATACATTACTGCGCGAATAGAATATGTTTCATTATGTTTATACAAATAAATATAACTTTTTTTCTGAAAAAGGAATGTATGGAATAGCTCTCAACATTGTCGATCTATCATCATTCATCGTCATATAAAAACAGGATTGCAGAAATTTTCATTGAAAATATCACATCAGATATGACATACACAGTCATAGTGACTAGAACCTTCTTCCAATTGCGACTTTGAAATTGTTAGAATAGCAAAATACTCTGTGAGCGTGAAAATAATATCCCAGCACTTTCTGTTTTAATCTTAGTAGATAACATAAAATTCGGCACACATTCTTTCGAAAGGGTTGGTAATGAATGGATAGATAACCTTAGTGATGTATTATTAGTCCTGTTTTTCTTTCTGTTTTCATTTTTTCGTAGAGTTCATCCAGTTGTTACTTTTTTTTATCCCGTCTCCTTTTCCTATGGTCCTAGCTATCAGGTTCTTTGCTTTTTCATATCTATACAGTACTTTGGTCTTTATACAGATCATATGGTTCATCACCTCTTCTCCTTCTGAATTTTACTTTTTTTCAGTTCCTGCCTGAATCTCTTTCTACCTTTTCTTTCTTCATACTTCGAGTTTATCTTCTTTGTTTGTTACAATATCTTCATAACCCTTAATACTCCCTTTGTTTCCTTTTGCCTACCATTTTTTCACTACTCTTCTCCTCCTTCACTTGCTACATTTTCTTCAAGACATTTGCTCCACTTTTTCCATTGCATACTTCCTTTTTCCCAAACAGGTAATGTCTCATTCATTATATCTTTCATCAGTTGTTCATATTCATTTAGTTTTTCTACTTATTTCTCGGATCCAACAATTGTTTTCATATCATCAGCTTGGGAGTGGCACTGGTGTCTAATCAGGATTGCTTTCTGCATGATTTTGAAAGAGATTGTTGATGGATGAAGTCTCGACATTTCTGCAATTCGAATGTTCTCAACTACCTACCATTTAATGGCATCTCTTATAATATCTTTCTTTCTTTCTAAGGATCAAAATGAAGGATATTGATCGTTCACCCTCTGAATTTTGGTCCGTTAACCGATTCTATCAGGCTTTACTTTGTAGTGGGTATTCCGATTTGGATGTTTTTTTCAATTAGAAAGGGTATACCTCATAGTTGATCATATTCCAATTTGAAATGAAATGATCCACCCCTATGGGTAGAAAAATAGGGGAAGATTTATTTTTCACCTGTGAACTTTGGCAAACATATGTAGTTGACATTGACAGACCCTCCTACATGCGTCAAAATGATTACATTCTATGAAAGGATGGAATTATATACAAAGTGATGAAATCAACCAACCAGAACTTTCAAAATTGATTTATGTTATATTACAATGAATAGTTAAAATAGAAAATCATATTATTTGATAGTTAATAGGTAAGTAAGTATTTTGGAAGTAATCAAAAATTAAGTAGGTAGTAATTAGTAGATTTCAGCAACAAAAAATTGAAAAATAAAAACTTTTCAACAAAAAATTAAACCGACGAAAAAATCAACTGAAAAGCAAATAATAAAATAAACCTTCTTAGTCTTAACGATAATTGAGCTCCTAAACTAATGTGAGTAACTGATTTTGAGTCGGCGCCAAACAAACTCGCAATTGAATTAGGTAAAGCGTAAAATAATGGCAGTGAGATACACGGCTGCGTTTAGATTACTTCTTTCAAAGTAATATAATGATCTTCGATAATTGTTTGTTTGGCGCCGACTCAAAATCAGTTACTCACATTAGTTTAGGAGCTCAATTATCATTTAGACTAAGGTTCATTCAATTTTTCGCTTTCAGTTGATTTTTTCGTCGGTTTGATTTTTTGTTAAGAAGTTTTCATTGAAACTTCCTACAACCCTTGGGTGATACCCTTCATCCTGGAAATCTCTGACTTTATTTTCGGGGAGATATCCTCGGCTATTCCTTTGAATATTGCTCCAATTTCAAGTACTTTTGTACATTTATCTTTGCTGGATATGGCCATTTTTATTCATCTATATTTTTGTCTGATTGGATTCCCAGATTTCCGAGCAACTGAATTATGGCTGGCCATTGCTTTCCATCTCCAATTACTATGGGCGAAGGTCTTGTACTTTTGTTGGTGTTGTTTGGGCTTACAACACACATTTCTTTGCTTTTAATGCAAGAATTGATATTGTCCTCGGAATCGTTCACAAGTTTGTCAACCCGGCGAAGCTATTTCTTGTACCGACTTCAGGAGGCAAATTTGTCTTCCTTCTCTCGGTTTTTGACTTTTTATTCGGAGCGTTGAACTCTTCTTCCTCATAATGACAGCCGCCACTGCCATCTTAGGAAAAACTCATTTTGGAATTCATTTGGTTTTTGGAACAAAGTTCCTTTATGCGGCTTGTGGTAGGTGTTGACTGGTAGAAATCGTCACGTAAGAAAAAAAGCGTTATTCCCCCGTCCATGCGAATTTTTCTCTCTCTCTCTCTCTGTCTATCTTTTTCTATTATAGGTATACGAGTCTGTGTGACAAGCGCCTATCCCTTGCTCATACTATTCCCAAGGTGTACGAAACCATCTGAACTGCTGTTCTGCTGGCGGAAAATTTAAAATGACACTTGAGCGGTGAGATATCTATGCGAATACAGGTCGGATATCATCGTTGAGTGGTAATACGTAGAAGATATTTTTGTTTTTTTTAAATTTATATATGACGTGTGTTCAGATGATTTTATCCTTTTTTTAACATGATATCTCATGTTTTTTGTATGCCGAAGTTGTATTATTGGTTTACCTTGAATATGTGGCACGTCAATTTGATATAATATAACGAATCGTATTATCAGGAATAAATCACCTTTTGCTGTGGCGGAGGAGTTTGGAAAAAAGATATATGGGTATAGTTTTGCATGGTATAATGACAATCAAATGTGATGGAATAGATAACGTCAACTTTCAAAGGGAAACATTTTGAGAAAAGAAAAGAAATACAAAATGG
This sequence comes from Gonioctena quinquepunctata, assembly GCA_018342105.1. Taxonomy (NCBI): domain Eukaryota; kingdom Metazoa; phylum Arthropoda; class Insecta; order Coleoptera; family Chrysomelidae; genus Gonioctena; species Gonioctena quinquepunctata. The sequence continues at coordinate 438,773 of JAFIRS010000051.1, read as the reverse complement.
TGGATACATTAGAATGATGGCAACATATTCTGCTACGTCGATATTAATTGATTTAGTGGATCGTTTGGAACCATGGAGGGACCATTACGCTTTTTCCTCACGTGACGAAATTATACGAATATAAACAATCAAATATCCATATCGAATTACATTCGGAATTGAAGTAAACCTGACAAATCGAGTAACCAAGTGAAATGTGTTTAAAATTTTATAAATAAAATAAATATAAAAAAAAATAGTCGTGTTGAGGATTGAACCCCGGACCTCTGGTTTGGTAGTCCCTCGTTTTACGCCAGCTCCGATTGGTCTTTGAAATTATTCGTGTATTTGTAGCACATGAGCGTTGTGGAATTGAATATTTCTATTGCGCATGTACGATTTCGGAGCAAAGTAGAAAATATATTTGTTATTTGTTTTTTTGTTTTAAATCATACTTGAGTTATATTGTCTCATTCTTGCAATTTGCAATGAAGATTCGAGAAATTGAATGTGCAGCAAGTATGTGTAATACAAACTTAGAAGAGTATGTTAATAAAATTGAATAATTACTGTTTACATACGTTTGATGTACATGTGATTCGAGTATTCACTATGTATATACATTACCGAGAGACAATAGTGGAATCATATGCTCAGAGTCAAAAAGAGTATCAAAAGAGAAAAAAAACGTAAGGAACTTTGTTCCTGACGGGAGTCCCCCAACCTCACTCGTTTTTCTCAAATGTGAGTATTTTTGAAAAGCTTCAGCTTCTTCCTTCATCACCTGGTCTTGGTATTGGAATATTTTCGAAATCCCTTCCAATACCTAAAATATACTCAAATTGTGCTATCGACTGCTTCTAGAATCTTCCATATTATGGTTGTTGAAGTTAGCTCACATGCTTCAAGATTTCCGCAGCTATGTTATTTTATCGGACACTGTTACTATTATTTCAGTTGTTCAGAACCATTTTTTCAAACGTGGGTTCCCTTTCCATCTATATTATCTTGCTCGCTCTCCAATTCATATTCTTGATTGCCTCCTTTTCCTATCGCCAATTGAGATTCCTTCTTCAAATCATGTTTCCTGCTTTTTTCCATTTCCTGACGAAAGTTCAGTTCCTTGTTTCATACGCTTATGGAAATATATTTATATCAATCAATTTCAGACTGTCGGTGTGAGAAACATTCAGTTACCATGGCAAATATTTTTGAGAAAACGTAACTAAAGTAAACTAAAAACACGATTTTTACAGAAAATGGTTCACAAAACACAAATCGTGGGTAAGAAAACCATTTTTTGAGAAAATGGTAGTAAAGAGTTTTCAGTTTACTTTAATTATGGATTTTCATCAAGTATCGGCTGCGTCTATTCAACATTTGAAAACGTAACTGACCCAGAACCAACTTCTCTGACTACGGCAATGCATTTCGATAGCAATCTTTCGTCGATCCTGGTAAATCACATTTGCAATTATTATATGCGCTAACAAGAACTGGTGCCTTCCAATGCTCATCTCATTCCAGTTATGTGGAATAATCAGATAAAAGTGAGGCGATCGGACGATGTCTCGCGAAAATACATCTTTTTGAATCAATAAATTCTTTAGTTTTACTACTTTATTTTAGAGGTTGAAAGACTGACTGGGAATGCTGGCTGATTGCTGCATTAGAATGAATAATAATGATAATAAAATGGTATCCCTGTATTCATGTGCTTTGAAATACATTGGATTATTCCCTCATGTTTTTTTCTGGGATTTTATTCCCAGACGTGCAATTTGTTATAAACGCAAACTGAATAATTTGAAAGAAAACATATTGAAAAATATATAAAAAAACAACCATGTGCATCGAAAATATCTGTTTTATAATTTACTAGCTGGAATTCTCGTTTATATATATATATATATATATAGAATTTGTAGTTTTATTTGCTGACTGAATACGAATTAAGTGATTGGTATTTGGGTTATGCAGCAGGCCAATAAGTGTACTCTTTTACACGGATTCCAAGCTTTCGATAAAATTTATTATCATCATCAGGGATGCTACAAAATAGGAAGACACATAGGAATATATAATAGAAAAAAACAAGATATTCATAACTTACAGTGTAAGTGAGGTTATGCGGCGATGATGTTAAAATCATATATAAAGTTATATGAACAAAACTGTGTATACAACTCACAGGAATCAACTACAATCCACATTACATACGTTAACAATGTATTCTTATGTTGAGAATTATGAATCGTGTTTTACTTTGAAAGGGTTGTCAACTAGACATGTGAATGGATGAATTCTCAAATAGACTGACACAACAGATATAGACCACTGTAAGTTATGAATATCTTGTTTTTTTCTATTATATATTCCTATGTGTCTTCCTATTCTGTAGCATCCCTGATGATGTTAATAAATATTATCGAAAGCTTGGAATCCGTGTAAAAGAGTACACTTATTGGCCTGCTGCATAACCCAAATACCAATCCTAAAATGCAACCCCTCTGAGATACAGGGTGCCGAAAGTTTTTGATGAAGAAAAACAATCATTGTGTATTAATATCTACTTAAATGTTAGAACCGGTGTAGTGGGTACACTACATAGAAACAGACAAGGCATTAAAGCAAATGTTCAAATGGACCACTATTCTGTTCAATACACAATAGGCATCTCCGTATCATCGACTGTCGCACGCTTTGGAATATTCCTGGTGTATCCTGTATTAACGTATATGCTTCTAAAATTCTTGCCGTTAAATCTTCCACAGATTCTTCATCCACTAGGGATTTAGGGTATCCCCACAAAAAAAGTCTAGTGAAGGTAAATCCGGAGAACGTGCAGGCCAATGTATGGGACCACGTCTACCTATCCACCGGTCATAAAATGTTTGATCAAGAAATGGGCCGGTGCTCCGTCATATTGATACCACATTCTTTGACAAACCAATAGAGGTACGTCTTCAAGTAGCCCAGGTAAAACATGTTCAAAAAATACTCGGTAGTTCTGCCCATTCAAACGAGGAGGAAGAAGATATGGTCCAACGATACGATTTTCGATAATTCCTTCTCAAATATTCAGTAAAAACTTTTGTTGGTAGTATTTTCGGATTCTGTTCATCCCATGAATGGCTGTTCCTAATATTGAAATATCCATCTCTTGTGAAATATGCCACATCCGTGATTAGAACATATCTAGGAAAGTCGCTTGCTCCTCCATACATCCTCAAAAACCATTCACAAAAAAATCTACGGGGGCTATAATGACCTTCTTTAAAAAAATGGAAACAATAGTTGTTCACGTGTTACCTGACTTACTGTTGATTGTGACACTTGTAACCTATACGAAATAGCCCGAGTGCTGGTAGAAGGATCTGCTGCTAATCATTCAAGATTTTGTTCTTTCGTTACATTATCGCTTCTTGTTCTATTCGCACCACAATGGTGTTTACTGAATTCAAAGGACCCCGTTTCCTTCAATCGTCGACGCACAGCTATAAAAGTAGTGATATGTGGATGATGTCTGTTTTGATATCTATGTTGATATACAGCAGCAGCTCTGGCATTTCCCCCTTTTTCACCATTATCGAAATACATATCTGTATATTCTTCAAATAATACTCCATTTTGAAGAAACGATGTTCACTGACTGAAATGATGACAGATGACTTGACAATAATACAAACTGTTTTGGGTTACTGTCAATTATGTCTAATGTAAGTATCGATATCTCAGTGTGTTTCTACCGGGAACAATGAAAAAAAGTTACGTTTCTGTTTGTTTACAAATTTCGTGTACGTTTTATGCGTTGATCAGTGGTGTACTGAACAGCCTACCACAAACTACCATGAAAGACTAGTTATCACGAAGAGGAAGAAATCATTTGAGTAGATATTAATACACAATAATTGTTTTTCTTCATCAAAAACATTTTGATTGGATAATATTTTACTAGATAATTCAATCAGAAATGGCTTTGATAATGATTCTCCAACAAATTGAGAGTACTTATCTACAGTTTTTTGCAAACGTTATTTCAGACCTTATCTACGTGGAGTATTATGAATTTGAGGTTGGGTTTGTTTGTCAATTGATCTGTCAAAACAATCATATGCAAGAAAGTATGGTAACATATCAGTGAATCCACAACATCGATTCGATCAAATAATTTGACTCATCCGTACTATGTTTCCGATTCTCCCAACATTGAAAAATGTTCAGGAGGTTGACACATATTCCGATATGTTGTGAGAAACTAGCATTATGCAATTATTGCACATAGGAAATTATGTCTCTACTAAGGACATATCTTCTTTTTTTTCTAAATCATCTCAAGAATTTCCACTTTTAGGCACATGAAATGTTATGACTCCTAGGTTGATTATCGAGGAGCTGAACTGATGTCAAACGCTCATTTGTCCATTCACTTGTCCCAAGAAAATATGCGTAACTACGCCCCTGGTTTACGAAAATGAAGAATTATAACTTCAAATTAGCACGTTGATAAACCTTGATTAATGTACCAAGTTTTAAAAAAATTCCTTCACGAATTTTGGAGAAAACAAATTAAATCTTGATTTTTGATTTTAGGACATACCTTGATAGCAACGTTTCACCTCGAAATGAGGTGAGGAATCTGTAGTCGGAGTTTATCGGTCTTATTCTGACTCAGCCCGTAAATATATATATATATATATATATATATATATATATATATATATATATATATATATATATATATATATATATATATATATATATATATATATATATATTTATATATAAATATATATATATATATATATATATCGGGTGTCGAAGCTTGTTGTATATTGGGGTAGTCTTGGGATATAGGTTCAATAATGACTCTAGGTGGTGGCCTAGTAATACTCTCCATTTAAGTTCACAGTTTCGATGAAGGGCCCCTCATCTTCTTCAGGAACAACATTCAAAAATTGAGAAACAGTTTTATAGTATGAGACACACGTCAATCATGCTTCGTATCGATGAGAATATGAATAAACGTAAGTTTTATGGTTTGTACGCATGCAGCAGATAGCGAACCGTTTGCTACCTGCCCACTCCCCGGGTTCCGCCACTAGCTTTCTCTAAGGTCTCAATATGTCCACTCCTTCGATGGAAATGAGGATCAGATTAAGGATGTGGAGTATTCAACCTAGGTGAATTCAGTGGAGCGGGCTTGGCTTCGGAGTGAGGCGAGAAAGTAGAGGTTTCCAAGTATTGGGTAGTCTGCGTCAATCATCGCGTTTGTTGAGGCAGTTCAGGGCTTCTCGATTTCAAGGGCTTCACGAATGACTCTCGCTTGCAGTGACAATGGTCCTGATGTGATCGAAAGGATATTATTGCAACAGATAATTCTGGTTTCCTATTATATATAGGAAATGTGTGCTCTTTTCTTCACAGGGATTGTTCGGTGGCTTTAGTTGTCTGATTTACGTTTGACAATTGGTCTGACCTAAAATTCGCTTTGGTGTGTCCGTTTGTATTTGGTGTGCGTGAACGGGTTCTATTGGTTCGTTTCAATTGGTTTGATGTTGTTTTCCGGTTGGATTTCTATAGGATTCAAATATGCCTTGGTGTTTTCCCCTGTATTTTCGGCAAAGGCATACATGGAATTTTAGGCACGTTTGGATTTATTGTTAGAGGATTTTAAAATATGTTTTTCTCAGTTGTTCAATGTCTGTTCCATCGTTCAAAGCATGATTGTTTTTTTAAATAAATCATTTCTAGGAACTGTTTTTTCCTGTATTTCTTTCGTGATTTGTTTCTCTTCTGTGCTTGTTAAGTGAGCTCGCACAATTTTTCGTAAATTTGTGTGCTTTTATTCTGTTCTCGATGTATTGAGAGGTTTGGCCTATATAGACACGTTCACAATTCGTATTGTTGCAAGGAATTCCGTATACTACTTGGGGGATTTTTCCTATTGGGTTTTCTGTTTTTAGCTTCAAGAATTTTGTTTATTGTGTAGTGACCTTTATGGCCCTGTGTGAATGGGAGTACAATGTGTCAGTTTGTCGTTTCACTTTTTGTTGACTTGTTTGTTGTGTTATAAACGGAATTGATTCTTTGTTTGAAAATACCATTAATCTAACTTTTGGGGTTGCAATTTACTATTACTGAGTTTTTCTGGGATAATGGGGATCAGAATTAAAATGTAGATACCTGTCAGACCATGTGTCCTTTGTGTACCATTCAGATTTAATTTTTTCTTTGTTCCTGTGGAGGGTTGGGTCTCGGAATTTGATGTTTTATCTCTTTCTGGCTCTATTTCATATTTCAGTCCTGACGACTTCAACATATTTTTTAGTACTGTTGCTGACAATATTATCAAAACATCACCAAGTCCCTCCTTTACTACTTCTGATCTCATGAAAAAATCACCATTGCCAAAATCAATTTTTTTTCTTAGCCCCAACTAATCCAGAAGAAGTTGTATCAGCCATAAGTAAACTTAAAAAAACCAGCTCAGAAGACGCATTTGAAATGAATGCTCCACTTATCAAAGAGACATTGGACATTCTGCTCGAACCATTAGTTGCTCTCATAAATACGTGTTTTTTAGATGGCATTTTTCTTGATCTATTTAATATCTCAAGAGTTATACCCTTTCTCAAAAAAAAAATAACAGTGGAACTCTGGACAACTTTCGTCCCATTTCAATAATCAATACGTTCTCTAAAATTATGGAAATCTTACTGAAAAACAGAATAACATACTATTTTGAATCTAACAACTTCCTTGCCAACACTCAATTTGGTTTCGCCAAAACAAATCCACAATAAGGACACTGCTGAAGGTCGTGGGAGATATTGTTGACGGCTATGAGAACAGGCAACATTCCATTCTCTCCATATGTGATTTGTCCAAGGCTTTCGACTGTGTCTCTCACCACCTACTTTTAGGAAAGTCATCATATTACGGGGTTAGAGGAACACCACTCAAACTGATGTCATCGTTCCTTAAAAACAGACAACAACTGGTTGAAATTCTGAATACAACATCTGAACTCATGACATTGAAACATGGAGTTCCACAGGGCTCTGTCCGTGGACCCTTACTCTTCATCGTTTATATAAACGACATCTGTTAGCACATGCTACAGGTCACTACCACTATTATTTTCGCTGATGATACATCACTTATCAATTTTTCTCGAGATTTTTATTATAGCCTCAAAATTCTAGCCGACAATTCGATTGACTTTGCTAGAAATTGGTTCTCTGCTAATTTCCTACAACTCAATGGTAAAAAACGCTTCAGCTGATTATTTCCAGTAACAATAAGTACACCTCAGGAGCACACTGCAAGCTTCTTGGAATTACAATCGATGACACTCTCAGCTGGTACCATCATACTGAAAAACTGAACAGCCAGCTTTCTAGAGCAATATTCCTCATAAGAAGATTGAGATATGTTGTAGATTCTGAATTATTGAGGCAAATATATTTTGGTCCGTTTCATTCTCGAATTACTTATGGAACCATTTTATGGGGGAATTCCAGCAATGCGGTAATCATCTTCAGATCCCAGAAGAAGACCTTCTAGCTGGTGTTGGACTCCGTGATCACTATCGTCCCCTGTTCATCGATATGAAAAAAATGACACTGCCGTGCATTTATATTTATCAGAACCCCTGTGAAATACACTCAAACAAAAGGAGTTATACTCTTTCGTCTGATATTCACAAATACAAATAGCTCTTCAACGCTTCAGGCTCACTGAGTCGAAATCTAATTCTCTGAGTTTGAAACTTTATAACAAGTTGGGATTAGAAGTTCGCGATTCGAATAAAAATTGTTTTGAAATTAACGTGAAAAATTCCCTCATAAATAAATGTTTTTATAGTGTAGAAGAATTCCTGAATGCATGAAAAATGTTTACATAACTTTTACCAATTATATATTTATTTATGTTTTTTTTTACAACAAAATATTTTTGAATGTTATTTTTAAACACATGTATATGTCGATAAAATGAATGTTTTTACATATTATCCTATCTTATATATTTTACATATTATCTTCCATAGATAATATTTCTGTACAAACTGACGTGCCATAAACCGATGTGTATTCTATTCTATTCTATTGTGAATTTTAATTTATTATGGTAAGAGTTAAACATGGTTTGTGTGTATTCTGATTTGTTTCCTATATTCGTTATGTAGATACTCCTATCGTGAAATCATATATTTTGGCGAGTTATATATCCTTTCTTAGCTTCGAGAACACCCTGTATATTTATGAAAGTGGAAACACCACCGATCAGGATACAATCAATGGTTGATTGTCTATATCCTACCCAATTCCCATGTAAAATAATATTCTATTTTAATATCGACAGTCTCCCCTTGGAGATGAAAATATTTCAAACCGTTTTCTTTGTTACAGATACAAGAGAGACTGGTTTCGTGAATGCCATCGTAGCGGCTGGGATAACCTACCAAGTAACGAGAGCTTGTACCAAAGGTGAGCAGATAGGATGTTCCTGCCACAAGAGGAAGAAGAAGAAAAACAAGAAGAAACATCATCTCAACCCTCCTTTACCGGAAGGCGATTGGGAGTGGGATGGTTGCGGGGAGAATATCGAGTTCGGTATAAAGAAGTCGAAGGATTTCCTGGATACCAGATATAAGAAGAGAAGTGATATGAAAACTTTAGTTAAGTTACATAACTACGTTGCCGGTCGAATGGTGAGTTAGGAGATTATTGACGAAATTGGGTGATGGCAAATATACCGGGTGTCCACGGAAGTTGGCTCGCCCCTTTAACTTTTTTGTTTTAGGAGATCATGGAATGAAATTTGAAAGATCTGTTTAATGCATAAAACTGCTTCCTTTGACAAGTAACTCAACTCCATGCAAATTCCGGATTCAGCGGAAGTGACATAAACTTTCGATTTTTAAATGGGACACCTGGTATAATTTCAGTTTTATTGTCTCCATATGACATTTAGAATACAACCATGTATCATTTGTTACTGTTTGTAACCGTTTTATTTTTTCGGAATACATTTTTATTCTAGAGGGCATGAAAATTTAAAAATACAAGTTTACTGCTTTCGATCAGAATGTTTCAGCTATGTGACGTTTGATTTTTAAATTTTTATTACTATTTTTTTCAAATGGCAACATGGTAGCTCATCGGGTTAGAAAAACAGAGCATTTCATTACGATTAATTTGATACCGCACTCTATTAGGTTGTAAGAAAACTTTTGATAAAAAACTGAAAATATAACGTTAGAACTTTCGTTAAATTAAGAATCTTATTGAGATTAAAATAAGATTTTGAATCATCGAGTAGCCTGTGACCAACACAACTGAAACAAAATCATTAAATTGTTGCGGTAAAAATTGACGTGGCGACATATTATTTTACATCTCTTTTTTTTTAATAAAATAAAAATAAAAATCATCAACCGTTTCGGTTATTAGCGAACATTATTATTTACATTTTCACAGTTTGTTTCTACTGTCTATGATGTTAAGGAACGTTGTAACATTGTGAGTATACAATTTGGACCTAGGATTGTTTCCAAAGTTCCCTGTATCTTGTTATCATTCCTCTGTGGAGTAAAGAGTGGACATTCTACCAGGATAAGTTTGATTGAAACTTTTCGTTACACGTTTCGCACAAGGGTTCATTTTTGTTATTGAGGAGGATTTTACATCTCTTCTACAATTCAATGAGGTAGTTATTGTGTACCTCACTGTTTGAAAATCTTGGAAAATGACAATATTTATACAAGAACTGAAAAAGTTTATATGTAATTAGTTTTTGGAGAGTGTAGGCAAAATTCAACCGATGCTGCACGTCTCTACGCACAGAGACATCCTGATCGGCGTCACCCGACCCGGCACTATTTTCCAAAATTGGTTAAAAAAATGCGCCTGATAATGATCGGAACGATTCGTTTGCTGGGAGTGAAGAAAAAGAAATAGATGTTCTGGCATACGTTCAAGTTAATATTAATACGTCACTCAGGGAGATCGCAAGGGAATGTGACATTTCGAAGTCTTCTGCGGCTAACATTTTGAAGAAACATAAATATCATTTATTTAAATATGAACTACACCAGCACCTGTTCCACAACGATAATGCAAGGAGACTTGGGTATTGCGATTGGTTCTTTGGAAAATATTTGGAGGATGACACATTTCCATATAAAATTCTGTATAATGACAAAAGCCGTTTTGGCCCTATAATTTTTGACAAGATGGTGCTCCACCACACAACCTGAGGGCAGTTACGGAATATCTGCATGAAACATACAACGAAAACTGGATTGGAAATATGGGTCAAGTTAGGTGGCCGGCGAAGTAAAATAGGGTTGTTTTCATTTTATTCCATTATTTATTCCTTTTTAAAAAACTTTTCAGGTCACCCGACCTTACGCCTCTAGATTTCTTCTTCTTTTAAAAACGAGGTTTATGATGTACCTCCTGCCACACGACATGAATCAGAGGACAAAGTAAGGGCAGCTATTCATGGATTCACACCAAGACAGTTAAGAAACGTTGTAATAGCAACAAAAAAAAAGTTCGCCTTTGTAAGCAACAAGATGGAGGTCTCTTTGAACATCTGGAACCCTGAAGATATGTAAATGGGTAGTTTAAATATAATTATTTCATTTTGAACAGGTGCTTTATTTCAGAAAAGTTCTAACGTTATGGTATTTTCAGTTTTTTATCGAAAGTTTTCTTACAACCTAATAGAGTGCGGTATCAAATTAATCGTAATAAAATGCTCTGTTTTTCCAACCCGATGAGCTACCATGTTGCCATTTGAAAAAAATAGTAATAAACATTTTAAAATCAAACGTCACATAGCTGAAACATTTTGATCGAAAACAGTAAACTTGTATTTTTACAAACATTTTAGGACTAAAATAAGTTATTTGAACGTATCCATGCCCTCTAGAATAAAAATGTATTTCGAAAAAATAAAACGGTTTCAAACAGTAACAAATGATACATGGTTGTATTCTAAATGTCATATGGAGACAAAAAAACTGAAATTATACCAGGTGTCCCATTTAAAAATGGAAAGTTTATGTCACTTCCGGTGAAACCGGAATTTGCATGGAGTTGAGTTACTTGTCAAAGAAAGCAGTTTTATGCATTAAACAGATCCTCCAAATTTCATTCCATTATCTACGAAAACAAAAAAGTTATAGGGGCGAGCCACCTTCTGTGGACACCTGGTATAGAGCAGGTGTTTCTGATTTCCCTCATTATTTTTGAACCATTCCAATGGTCTTAAATTTCTTAGATAAAACTAATCAAATCAATTCATACTGATGAATTTAGCTTTGCAATAAATGCACACTAGAACGTGTCGAAATTATTCGCCTTCGACGAGTCTTCATATAATAATAATGTTTGTTGACATAATTTTTTTTTACAATCAATAAGATTAAAATGCAATAAACATAAGTGAGTCACAGAAATGTATAACAACTAGGATTTGTTATAGTTCTTGTGTGTGACTGCATGCGCTACTACATAATGAAATATATTTACAAAACAATTTTGAAGGTTATTGTTACTTCAGGGATAAGATAATGAATATATTAAAAAAACATAATAAATGTATTAAATGAAATTAGTACTGAATGAAATATAGAATTTAAAAATCTATAAATAAAGATATATATATATATATATATATATATATATATATATATATATATATATATATTCGGATTGTGTGGGTTCTTGAACCATTACGTTTAATATTCTTCTGTGGATTTTCTTGGGGTTTCTGGTTCGCGGGAATAAAAAAAATTCAGTGATTCATAATTGAATTTTTAATACGTTTCGTTTCGGGGCTCCAAAACTTCTTCAGTTACATTTGTTTTTTCTGAAAAGGGGGGTTATGGTTATGGCATGGTGTAAATTATATTTTTTTGTTTCCTCTTTCTTACCTAAAACACAAATCATGTTGATATGTGATTGCTACTTTTTTGGCGTTTTTCCTTTCTTTAATTTTTTTTTTGTGTATTTTTAAGGTTATTTGTTTTAAAATTTGTGCTCAATCAACTATAATCGCCCAATTGGCCACAATTCCTTATACAAATTTCTAAATGTTCTACATTTCGAAATGGGCGTTGTTTATAAACATTGCTTTCTAGGTAACCCCATAAAAATAAATTACACGGCGTTAGGTCTGGAACCTAGCAGGCCAAGGATTACATGAATATCGACCTATCCACTGCTCACCAAACTCATTGTTCAACCACTCCCGCACTTCATTCGTAGAATTAATAGAAGCCCCATCTTTTTGAAAAAATAAACAAATACGCTCTTGTAAGGGTAGGTTGTCGAAAAATGTAGCTATCTCGGTACGTAAGAAGTTCAAATACCGTTCGCCATTTCAATTTTGTCTAAAAAAGAAGGGACCCACAATTCGCTCATTTAAAATTCCACACCATACATTCACTTTGAAACTATATTGGACCTTGGCTTCAATAATAAAATTAGGATTATGATCTGCCCACCCTACAATTTTGAGAACTGACGATACTATTTGAGGTGAAAGTTGCTTCGTCAGAAAATAGCACATTGTTTGAGAAAGCAAGCTTGTCTTCTAACATTCCCTGGAACCATGCACAAAAATAAAATCGAGCGTCAAAATCCTTGTCTTGCACAAATTTTGGTTTGTATGGGTGAAAGTGATTTTGCTTTAAAATTCGTCTAACAGAGGTTTGAGATATTTCTGCCTTTTCTGCCATAATTTTCGTCGAAACTCTTGGTCTCTCAGTGACTGTCAGTAAAACATTGTTTACATTATTTTCATAATTCACAACAATATTTGAAATATATTTGCCACCGTAGTAAAGTATTGGTCTGGATGCCTTCTATCGAAAATTTCAGTTACTTCTCTTGTGTTATGATAATTTTCGCCATATAGCGATACAATTTCTATTTGTTTTTGTATACTCAGTTTTGGAGCCATTTCTATTGATAGATAGTGAAACACAAAAACTGATACAGAACGACAACTCCAACAAAATTGTCAACAAGTTATTGACATTTGTTATTGTTTCAACAAAAGTAGATCTTTTCTCAAAGCCGTTTTATAAATTTCAAAAATATAGCCAAGTCATTGAAGTTTAAATTTACTAACCAATATTGAATTTAGCAAGGATAAATGATGTATTATTGAGTTTTAATTACAAATATTAGTTGGTTTAAATTTTATTTACGGGTTGAGAATATTGAATGAGCTCAAGGGCATGACAACACCTAGTGACAACACAATCTCCCGCAAAATGTCTATACCACAAATATTTGATTAGTTTTGACCCAAACTCTTGTGATTCAGGATATTAAAGCTGTTTCCAGATGAAAAAAGAATGTATAATGTTTCTTAGTAAGGGTAGAGGAATAAAAAGGTATTTTTGTTTTTTTTCAATCTGGTTCAAAATTGGTACATGAGGTCCTCGTTGGATTCCAAACACATTTCTCAATAAAAAAATTCGATATCTAGTCAATTTGACCCATTTGTCGGCACCACAGACAACACGTGATATAATCACAACGACTTTTTCAGTTGTTAGACATGCAGAAACGAACCGAGTTTTTCAGAAATTTCAATAACAATTTTTTTTTCCCATATGTAGCCCACTTTATGACGGACACTGTATATATAATAAATGCAATAAAATCTTCAATTGAGTATAAAATTGAGGTAGGAATATGTAAAATAATCTAACAAAAAATGTACAATTTTATTTACAAACTGATAAATATAATAATAATAATAATAATAATAATAATAATAATAATAAAGTTTATTTGCATGAATATAATGAATTTGTGTATGTTGAGAATGTTGCAGAAAAATATGAGTCACATAATGTACAACAGTTATTAACTGTCTTCCTAGTTGAAGTGAGGATATTGAAGTTAGTTGTATAATGAAGATATGACAGCGAATATAGGTTGTATGTCACTATAATAATGTGTAAAGTGAAATCACATCCTTAATATTGGAAACCGATATAACTGACCACTATTCTCCAGTTATACACTGTACCATTCTCGTAAAAAAAAATACAAACCAGTCAAAAAACTATAAAAACTGTAAACTTCAATAAATTTAAATAATTAATTAATGCAGAAACCTTTTCGGAAGTCTACACAACTGCTTGTATAAACCGAGCAACTGAAACATTCATAAATATACTTCAGTGAACAGACAAAAAATGGACGAATACCACAAGATATAACTCTAAAACCAATGAAAGAAGCCCATGGATTTCTGAAGGTCTAATCAATTCAATAAATACTAAATACAAAGTGTCTAGAGCTATGAAAAAACACTATACCAAGAAAATATAGCAACTTATTAAAGCTATCGCAATCAATTGAATAACCTGATTAACAAACAAAAGGGAGTACTATATGAAAAAAATTGAAGGGAATTAAAATAATAACAAGATACTCTGGAACAATCTGAATGAAATGTAAGGTAAGAAAAATAAAAAAGACAGAATAAGAGGAATCCAAAATAGTGGTACCACTGTTACTGATATAAACCAAATAGTTGATATTTTCTGTGAAAAGTTTACCGGTATAGGACAAAAATGAGCACGTACTAATAAAGAAAAACTGAAGAATAAAAAACATAATATTCAAAAAACCCAAGTGGAATATCTCACTCAATATTTCTAGCACTGACCAATGAAACAGAAATTATTGATACCATTGAAACACTGAGAGATAAAAAATCCACCGGATTAGACGGAATGCTTAAACATTTGGAAAAACAAATAGCTCACTTACACAATAAATAAGGCCATTACTGAAGGCATTTTTCCGAAAGCACTCAAAGTGGATGTGATTACACACGTTTTAAAAATGGCTGTCACTCAGATCCTCTAAATTCCAATATCCATAATTTCTAGTTTAGCAAAAGTTTTCGAAAAAATCTTAATAAAGCGACTTGAAGAAGACGGAAACATATTCAACATACTTTCTGAACAACAATTCGGTTTCCGGGAGAATAGATCAACATCTGACGCCATAGCCAGGTTGACGAATACCATCAACAATTCTATTGTTAAAAAACTAACTTCTCTGTGCACATTCGTTGATTTGGCTAAAGCGTTCAACACTATAGACCACAAGTTACTCCTGTACATAGAGAGTATTGGGATAAGAGGAAGTTCTCACAATTTGTTCAATAGCTACTATAGGAGATACAGCAATGCGTACATTCAGGAGACAATTTAACACAGTTAACCTGAGAAAAACCTATTTTGTATATTTTTCCTCTCATATCAGGTATTCACCAGAATATGAACGACTCCATAGAAGAAACAATTGCAACGAGAGCCTTACAATTAAATCTGTAAAAAATATTAAATACCTCGGCATTTTCATTGATAACCATCTCAGATGGAAAAAACATACAAAATACTTTTAAAAAAAATTGAGACCAATGCTATACAGATTTAAATTCCTTAGTAATATTCTACCTCAGAGTTTTCTGAAAACATTATACTTTGCTCTTGTCGAAACACACATAACGTATGGAATCATAGCTTGGGGATCAGCATCTTCGAATTATTTTAACAACCTGGATAAAATCCATAAATATATATTGAAAGTTATATACAAAAAGCCCCGTCAGTATCCATCTGAAACTTTATTTAGTGAAACTGAAATACTGGACACCAAACAGATTTAGTTTACTGGCACAACATAAAAAAAAGGAATTTCTGCAAAACGCAAAACTGTTGACCATAAATACAACAACAGGCTTAAAACTAACAGAAATCTAACTGTACCTCGTCCAGAAAAAACTATAGGCTTGAAATGTTTCAACTACCTTGTCCTGAACTATACAATAAATTACTTGATGAGATAAAGAAACTGAACTCACTGAACATGTTCAAAAGTAGAATTAGAAAATAGATCCTGTCCATACCTATGCAGCACATCCATGAATTTCTCAGTAGTTTCCTTGAAATCCACAAGCAGATCAAACCATTCATCAAAAAACAATTAAAAAAATAGTAATCGTCGATTGATATATTGTATAATATTTAGGATATTGAATATTGTTAGGATCTTTATATTACATTAAGTATGTATATATGTATATATGCATATGTATATGTGTGTGTATATGTATGTATATACGATAATTGTAAAAGCCACCACAACACACGATTATGTTGTGCAACTAAATGGCTCACACTCTCCCATGCACAAATTGTTTTTTATGGGATTACTCTGCCATTTATTCATTACAGCTGTTATGTTTGTTGTTGTTGTTGTAACTTTACTAATTTTATTGATGAATGAAGGTTATTATTAAAAAAAAATTATGGCAATGGAGTAAGAACAAATTAATAATTTTGAAAACATTCATCGTATGAGTCATCATATCAAAAAGAAAAAAGAAATGAAACAGATTTGTATAAATTAAATTTTGGACATGTTAAAATATGTAAAATTTAAAACCTAGTTACTAATATATAAATGGGTAAGGGTCTATGCCTGCATTAACAATTTTTTTATCGGCTTTTGAGGATGATAAATACTGAAATATATGAGGATTCTTCGAAAAGACTATGGAAAACCAGTATGACCTCTGAAAAAAAAATACTGCTAGGAATGTTGAAAACCAAGAACATTTCATTTGTACCAACATTAGTTGTATCATCTCAGGCAGGAGTTCAATGGAAAATCCTCAGTATGCATTGAATCGTAAAGAGCTCTTGAAATCTGAAACACCTGTAATATTTAATTTCTGGATGAGATATAAAAGTTCATGTCATTCGGAAATATCCCCTCAAACTACATGGTCTCATTCTTTTTTTACATGCTTTATATTAGCTTCACTTGTATGTTTGTAACCGACTCGTTTGGACTTGATTTTCACCCACTTCCAGACGTCGGAATGATTTGAAATTTGGCAAGTGTACATAATTCCGGTGACAATGCATTAAGAAATTTCTGTATGAAAAAAAACAGAATGGCGGCTCCACTATGGCGGACGAGTTTTGTGATTATGGTTCGATTCGCTTCAAAATTGGTATCTGAGGGTTTTCGTGCTCGGAGATTATGATTCTTTTGTCGAAATTGAAAAATTCAAGATGGCGGCCGCAAAATGGTGATTGTGATTATGGTCCAATTCTATTCAAAATTGGTATGTGAGGGTTTTTGGAGACGAATATTATGATTCTTTCGTGAAAATTGAAAAATTCAAAATGGCGGCTTCAAAATGGTGGACGAGTCTTGTGATTATGGTCCGATTCTATTCAAAATTGGTATGTGGTTTGGAGCAATATTATGATTCTTTCGTGAAATTGAAAAATTCAAATGGCGGCTCAAAAATGGTGGATGAGTTTTGTGATTATGGTCCGATTCTATTCAAAATTGGTATGTGGGGGGTTTTGGAGTCGAATATTATGATTCTTTCGTGAAAATTGAAAAATTCAAGATGGCTGCTACTGTATATATTGACAACGTTAAAATCTTTGAATGACTTCTAAAATCGAGATTTGACTGTTAATACACCTGTACACATTGATGATTTGGAAAATAATTACAGTTACCAATAGTAATCATGGAATTATCAGTAGATTAGAACAAATAATAGTTTGAAAAAATTAAAAAAACACGCTTTTATAAATAAACCAAACTAAAAAGTAGAAAATGAATGATAGCTTAAAAAAACAAAAAAATACGCTTTTTATATAAACGTCAATATTTCGAAAACAATTGAACTTAGGAATAAAGTGTATTCGAGAAAACTGTTGAGAATCATGAGCAGATTTCGAAAATGAAATAATATACGTGGTGTTCTATTTGAAAAAATTATTGAAGATAACGCTCAGCCGCCATTTTAAAACTTATAGCTGTGATTTTTTCATGAAAAAGTAGGTTTTTATTTCTTATTCAAGCTCTCCAAATTTCGTCGCGGTTCAAAAATGGTGGTTCAAAAATTAGTAGGGAGAGGGGGGGACGGACTTTAGACGAGCACTGTATACTTCATAGCGCTAAAAGCAGTTGATTGGCATAATAACAAGTCAATAAAAGTGCATGAGGTTTTGATCGCCTGTCAGAAGCTGATATTTTCCTGTTTCTGGAACCAATACGTTAGCTGTATCATTCACCGACACCCGCCTGGTTAGAGGAAATTTGGCAAGTGTTCATCAACTGCCGAATTTATCTTTCTCCAAATTTTTCATTCCCGCATAGACATACTTACTTTTTTTTTGATAATTAAAATTAATTAATTGAAAGTGACCCCTTCAATTACCGGTCCATATCGCTTATCCATAGCTTAGCTAAAATAATTGAAAAAATAGTGAGAATCCGCATTCAAAACTTCGTATTAATTAACGACATAATCTGCCCAGAGCAAGTTGGCTTTCAGCCTAACAAAGGTACCAATGACGCTCTATTTTTTTTGATGTCGGAAGTATACAGAAATATCAATGCAGGCGACTACGCAGCGGCGATATTCTGCGACTTCTCAAAAGTCACGATACTCTGCTACAGAAACTCGAAATTTATGGATTTGGAAATTCGGGCCTTGAATGGATATAATCCTAACTGAGCAATCGTAGTCAATTAGTGCACCGACTCCAATAGGTCTGGTATTGAATTGGGAGTACCTCAGGGCTCAGTACTCGTACCTATCCTCTTTCTGCTCTACATTAATGATATAAACCTCCTGAACATCACTGCATCCTATGGCATGATAATTCACAGCAACTACTGCTAGATAACATCGAAAGGGAATTGATTACAATAAAACAATGGTGAGACTCCTATTCTTTAGTGATTAACATAAAAAAAACTAATATAATCACATTTCGCTGCAATCTACCAGATATACCACTGGAGGATGGAAATATCCTTAACAAAACGTTTTCTTGGATTAGGTATAGACTCTAGACTGAAATTCGATTACCACATTAACAATCTCTGTAATAAGTTGTCCTCGGGATGCTACGCAATTCGAGTAATTTCGAACGATTTGGGTATAAACGCAGCCAGATTGGCGTACTTTACTCTAATCGAATCTCATCTGAGGTATGGGATTGCATTTTGGGGCGCTTGCTGTTCTTACCAGCTCAAAAATGTTTTTGTTATCCAAAAAGAGCCTTGAGGTATATTGGCAAAAAAAGACCCAGAGACTCATGTAGAACGCTATTCATTAATCTCAGAATACTTACGGTAACATCTTTATACATTCTTGAATCTGTCACCCTTATACATAAAAATAAAATTCACCCTGTAACAAATGATAATTCATATAACACTCGACAGAACAATAATATCAGAGTACCTAGACCATCTAATAATATGGTTAGAGATTCTATAATATACAATGGCATCAAAATGTATAATCATCTCCCCATAACCACTAGGGAGACTACATGTCTCAGGCGATTCAGAAGAGAGGTAAAAAAAATCCTGATACAACAGTCACTCTACGAGCATGATGGATACTTTAACTCAAACCTCTAGCTAGTCGCAGTTCCACATACTTGGGAGCCCACTCATAACCCTTGACGAACTTGTATGACTATAACAAATTTTCTCAATAGCTCCATAATATGTTACATTGTCTTCATTTATTTATTTATATTCACACGTACTGAATTCTGTCCTTTATTCAACCTTGACTATTTACCACAATTTGTATCTTTTAGTCTGCACGTCTTAAATGTATATAATTGAATGTATATAATTACTAGTGTAAATTTTTTAATGAATATAAATTAATAATAATCTAAATAAGAACAAAAAATATTTTATTTTAAAAAATCGTGGGGTGCTTAATCTTAATCTTAAGGAGCACCCCACGCTTTCTTTAAAATAAAATAAAATAATTTCTTATTTACATTAATATTAATTTATATTTATTGAATTTTTGTACACTATTCTCAATTCAAATTTATTGAAATTTAAATAAAATTTTTCTAGTTTGTTTAAAATTTTTTGTTTTTTTAACTATTATTTATTTATTTTTTAGTTCGGTTTTTTATAAAAAGCGTGTTTTTTAGTTTTTTTAAACTATTATTTTTATTATTCAGTTTCATTCCCAAAATAATCAAGAGATTTCTTAGAGGAAGATTACACTAACCATGCTTCTTGTTTTGTTCCAGGCAATCAAGAACCACATGCGCACAGTTTGTAAGTGTCACGGTCTCTCGGGTTCCTGCACCTTGAAAACCTGCACTAGAAAAATGCCGACCTTCAGAGAAATCGGCAACCGACTCAAAGAACGTTTCGACGGTGCCGCCAAGGTGATACCAGGCAACGACGGACAAAGTTTCATGCCTGAGGGAGAAACCATCAAGCCTCCAGGACGCGTGGACCTGGTATACTCGGAAGAATCGCCGATGTTTTGCGACGAAGATGCCTCGGTGGGGTCTTTCGGCACCAGAGGCAGGGTGTGCAATGACACTTCTCAAGGAGAAGAGGGCTGTGGAATTCTTTGTTGTGGGAGGGGGTTCAAGCCGCACGACGAAGAAGTGAAAGTTAATTGTAACTGTACGTTCAAGTATTGCTGTGAGGTGCACTGTGACATTTGTAAGGTGGCCAAGAAGATACATACTTGTGAGTGACGTTGTATAGACTAAATTTTGTGATCTTAGACTAATTAATCAATTTGTGAGTCTAATAAGTGGAGTTATAGTTTTGTAATGAGCTTCGATATGATATTTAGTAAATTATTTACAATCTCTATGGACTGGTTTGATTTCGTTTCTCCTTATTTTTATCATATATCATAGAAATGCTCCATCAATGGAATTTTCCCAGAGTAAAATTTTTATTATTGTTATTCATATGCAATGCGGAATATGATTCCTGTCCGATAAATCACACAACTTTTATAATGTTAGATAAAACCTTCTCAATAAGGCTTCTTATCTCCGCCGAATCTCAATAACCATAAGTTAAAATGTACTTATTTAGTAATTCATGTACATCCATCAAATAATAATAATAAAAATAAATGTATTCAATAAGTAAGCTTATTTACAATTCATGTTACTGTGCCACATATTCAGTGCCACAAACCAACCAAAGATTTGATTGTGACCCTGTTCTTCCACATGGCCTTGAGAAATACCAAAAACTTAGATATTCTATCAACTAAAGTAACCTAATTCCTTATAAAGCTAATACCTAATATAAAGAAGAATAAGTGATTTCCTACAAATAAAGTTGTGTCTATATTTTGAAATCAATAGCTAACCTGTCTCCTAGTAACATATATTTTACTTTCTTTTGAAATAAAACTACGTCAGAAAGTTTCAATTCCCTAGTTACAGCATTCGTTACCTTGGAAATGACATGAGAAAATGACCTTTTAAATAGAGATGTCTTGTGTTTAGGAATCGCCAGTCGATCTATGTACGCCTTCGCAAAATTTCATTTTTCGGTATAAATATACAGCGTACAGTACGTTATGAAATAAACAGCCACCATGTAGAAATCTCCGTTTTTTAGTACTCAACCACTTGAGCTTGATAAGTTTGTGTGAGATATGTGACCGTCTTTTCATATTATAAACAAATAGTAGGCAAAAGATCCGAATTTTTTGTAGTCGATCCTCATTGTGATTGGTTAAACAAGGTCGTGAACGACATCAGCAAAGTTGATATGTGATAAAACAAGTGCTTTACATAATATGGTTTCAGTTTTCAAGTTCAGGATATTTTTGTTAGCAAATATTAGTTTGAGGCCTGCCGACAGGTTTTTTGTTTATGCTGTTTACGTGAATATCAAATATTAAATCAGTGTCAAGTAGGAGTCCAAGATTTTTAGCCGTTGTATTCGTAGGTATGTATCTTTAATTTATGATTGCACCGATCTCTTAAAATTTTAGGACCGAAAAGCATCAGTTGGGATTTACTTGGATTGAGTGAGAGACAATATTTAGTAGAGATATCGGAAAGAGCTTCCAATTCAGAACTGATGAATTCGTTTGCTAAGTCAATACTTGATTCGGCAAAGGTCATATATTCTGAGTGTCGTCAGCATGAAAATGACTCAAGCAATCTCTGAAAGAAGATGTATATGGACAATCACTCCTGAATAAACTATATGGATTCAGAGATAGCTGTTCATCTGAAATACTGGTACTCAGCCAAGTTTCATTCAAACATATAATGTCGGGATCTTAATCACATAGACATTCTTTTAGCTCTCCCAGATGAGGAACCAGTGATCTGATATTCAATTGAAAAATAGTTAAGTATTTACTCATTTTGTGTACCCTATTCATCTGCGACGACAATGAGCGAGAAAAGAAAAAGAAATGAAAAAAAAAGAAATAACAAAAAAAAACAAGAGTAAAAAAAGGTTTCAAGTAATTGTAATTAACAATACTTCAAGATATTATCACTTCATTACTCTCTGCTGATATCTGGTTACTATTTCACTTTTGTCTCCTTATACAGAATCGGTTCTGGTGAGTTTATTCTTTCCTTTTTCCTGACCTTGATTGGGCTGTAAGCTATCCATCAAAGACAAAGCCTTGTCATCATCCAGAAGATATGAGTTCTACGGAGTTCCTGGTGTGCTATGTGATATTAGTCTTCTTGGTTCTATCGCTGAATCATTATCGAATTCCTTCAATTGGTTGACTGTAAAAGTATCCCCATTAATATGCAATGTATTTTATTTCATTTTGGCATTGCATTTTTTCTCTCTTGCTTTATTCCGATGTTTCAACAATATTTTTTGATCATCCCCATCCTCTTTGCATATATCTTGTGCAATATATATGCCTTTACCCATGAGTTTGTTGGAATTGTGGAGGACGAGTTCTTTTTTAAGATATCGTGTAAACACTATTTTGATGGGACGTATTGGTTTCGCACTTCTCAAGTGGAATATGTTACTTATATCATTCTCAGTAAGTTCGATTTCCAGTAGTTTATTGAGTTGAAAGACCTAGTATGATAACAGATTGGTTGATTCTGCAAATTAGAGACCAAAAATAAGTGTATTGTTTTTTCTCAAGAGTTTATCGAAATGTATACAACTGTTTTCTAATTTATCTGTTCTCTGCTCCAATTTAACGATTTTAGCAGACTGTCTTTCCAATTTCTGTGATAATTTTTCGTCTTTTATTTCTTCTCATCTTTATTTTTGTTCCCCACCTCTTACATTTTTTTCAATATTGTTTCTAGGAATTCAGTGTTTATTATTTCCCACCAGTACTAGAGGTATAAAGCGGTTCGATGCGTTGAGAAATATCAAAGTCATCACCCGAGTTAACTTTTTGTCGGTTTTTTGCTAGCAAAAACAATCAGTGTACTGAAATCGGTCTGGGAGGATCCAACGAAAGGTCCAACAAATCATGATGGAAATTCAAGTATTACTAACTTGTTCGATTATAACTGAAACAATCACATGGTACTACCACTCCCCTGTGAAACACATCTACATTCTATCTGACTGTCAAAGTGCTATCAAAGCACTCAACTCTATACAGATAAAGTCCAAACTGGTCTGGGACTGCCTCCAGAACCTCATCGAGCTGGCAAAACACAACAAGGTCACCTTTATGTGGGTGCCAGGTCATAGAGGCATTGAAGGCAACGTCAAAGCGGACCAGCTAGCTAGACAAGCATCTGAAACGCTATTCACAGGGCCAGAACCCGCACATGGGATTAGCAAAAACCGATGCAGGACCCTGATCGACGAGTGGATAAAAAGAAGACACCAACAATATTGGGATCAAACTGTCGGGCAAATACACAGCAAAGTCATGGTAGGGCATCCAAACCGGACCCTGACAGCTGACCTTCTGAACTTGAACAGAATGAAGGCTCGTATAATAATAGGTCTGTTGACTGGACACTGCGGTCTGAAAAAACACCTAAACACCATGGGAGTACGCAGGGAAACCGTGGAGTGTAGGCTATGTGATGAAGAGGAGGAAACAGCCTCTCATATTATCTTCGACTGTGACGCCCTAAGTAGTAGGCGACACAGAACCTTCGGAGAGATCAGCCCGGAAACAGGCAGCATGAATCCGAAGAACCTTATCAACAGGCTTCTGAACCTAATTAAAGGCACAAACCTGTTTGAATGAGGAACCACTGACGACAGAGTGATACAATAGACCCCAGCTGGTCGCAGTGTCAAGGGAAGCTAAGTGCCAACCCTGTCTCTGGCTCGTCAGCTTTCAACCAACCAACCAACCACTCCCCTGTGAGTGAGCAGAATTTCCCTGTTCAAATATTAATAGTTTAGAGAAATTCACAGTTTTAAACAGAGGTCTATTTATGCGTGACTTCACGATACACAATATCCGTCTGATTTTTTAAATGCTTGATGTTTTGGTATGTATGTTCGGTGAGGTACATCTTTGTTTTTCCACTTTTCCATTATGTGAGGAAAATTAGAGATAATCGGAAATAATTTTTGAATTATTGGAATTAGAAACCCTTCCGCACTCTTAAACATATTATATTCCATTCGGGTTCATTTATAAATCATTTTCCCAATTCATGGATCTGCTCAAGAGTGATAAGAGATATAAATACTCACATACAAATGTTATTAAAAAAAAAACAGCTTTGTGACACCCCAGAAATTGACCGGCACGGACTTCGGGGGTTATTTTGAAATAAAACATTTTTAGGACTATACGAAGTCAATTTGATCGTTTAATCCCACTGTCAATCTACCGGTCAATTGACCAAGGGAGATATTCGACCCCAGTCAATTGAGCGGTCCCGCAGCAAACGCGGGTCGTCCCAGTCAAAGCCCGGGTGAGCGGACGTCTCGGATGGTAACGCCCAGAAGAATAATTGAACATTTGTAGCGCCGGACTGGAAACTGTAGACCTAATTTGTTTCTTTTGTTTTGTTCCCCCTGCCAAATTTGGTTCTAATCCATCGGATATATTTTGAATGATTGAATGGCAACATTTTTAAGTTTTCCATTTTTTTTGTTCTCAAATGACATATTGAAAATTTCGTGCGATGTAGGGTCTGTTCCGTTTGACAGACTTCACTCTGGAAATGGTCTTGTTTTTTTTTTCGATTGATTACCTGACCACTCGAGGGTGCCGGTCAATTGAAATACAAATTCGAACTGTTGGTTGAGAACCTCAGATTACATGTTGTAGAAAAGTTCGAACAATATCCCATTGCTACGATACATAACTAGAAATAGGTGAGAGCTCAATTTGATCTAGGGGTGAAACAAAAACTGAGTCATTGAACCGGCAAAAATTTAAACTATTATCACAACTTTTGGAACTATTTCCACCGAACAAAGATCAAGAGATGATCTGTATATGTAAGAGTTCATTGGAAACCTAGGGAATGCGATGCCACTCTTGCATAAACGTTACAAGCGATTTCTTTCTGGTGAGTACTTCTTGAACTACTTTTTCAATGAAACTTTCTGGCTGGTACCGCGCAGAATTTGTATTTTTTTCTATAATTCTCTTTGTGTGCTTCTATCTAGCTTAGGCCTGTGGCTTTTTTTCGTTATACTTTTTTCCGTTATCCCGTTAGCCAGTTTGTCGTTATCCCAGTTATCTCGTTGCTAATGCTTTGTGGCGACTATTACAGGAAAGAAATTTAATACTAAACACGATTTGTAACCAAAATACCAATTCTAAAAACCCTAACTTGAAAACTAACTGCACCCTATGAAAAATTTGAGAATTTTGAAACACTGAAACATGTATTTCTTCAATTGTAACAAAGCCCCTAACTACCAATACTCATACCCTAACTGAAAAACTAACGCAAACATCATGCAAATTTTTACCCCTCATTCCACCCCTTTGGGGGTTGAATTTCTAGAAACATTGAAACACATATTTCTTTATTTGTAACAGAAACCTCAATTACCAATTTTTATGACCCTTAATAAAAAACTAACGAGACCTTCATACAAATTTCCAACTCCTATTTCACCCCTTGAGGGGTTAAATTTCGAAAAACACTGAAACATATACTTCTTTATTATCAACAAAGATCTCAAATACCAATTTGTATGACCCTAACTCAAAAACTAACGCAACATTCATACAATTTTTCCACCCCTATTTCACCCCTTCAGGGGTTGAATTCCGAAAATAATTCCTTCATTCGTTATAAAGACCTCAAATATCAAATTTAATGACTAACGTAACCCCCATACAAATTTCCAATACCCATTCAACACCCCATTTCATCCCTTTAGGGGTTTAATTTAAAAAAACATTGAAACACGTATTTCTTCATTTGTAACAGAAACCTCAAATACCAATTTATATGACCTCAACTCTCAAAAACTAACGGTACTCCTATACAAACTTTCAACCCCCATTTCAATAATCCCTTTTGGGTTGAATTTTGAAAGATTCTGAAATATGTGTTATATAGCTTTATGATCTTTGATATGCACTTTGATATTTAGAAAATTATTTACTATCTCCGTTGACTGGTTTGATTTAATTTCTCTTTATTTTGATCATGTATCATGGAAATGCGTCATCAATCGAATTTCCCCAGAGTTTCTAGCAAACATTTGATTAATGTAATTCATATGCAATGTCGAATGTTTCCCATCCAGTAAATCACAAAACTTATATCCAAGTACGTCATACTCAGCCAAAAACTTCTTATCTCTGAATTTAAATAACCAGATGGACTTCTTTAGTAAAGTAGATCTGTCTGATATTATGAAATACTTGATGTTTTGGCATGTCTGCTCGTTGCGGTACATTTTTGTTTTTCCGCTTTTCGATTTTGTGAGAAGAATTATCGGAAATACTTATTTCGTTATTAAAATACCTACGGACTCTTTTTTCAATAAAATTTTATATTTCATTCGGGTTCATTTCTAAATCATTTTCCCAATTCATAGATCTGCTCATAAGTGATAAAAGAGATTAATACTCACATACAAATGTCAAATTACAAATTTGAACTGTAGGTTAAGTACCCCAGATTCCATATTTTAGAGAAGATCACACAATGAACACACACCAGAAATCATTGGAAAAAATTGAAACGATGATCACAACTTTTGGAAATAATCTGTATTCTCACCGAACAAAGATCCAAAGATGGTCTGTATACAGAGTGGGGCACCCCATATAACACGGTCCCTGTAAACCAAACCATTGATTTTTTCGGGAATTTCTCCATTTCATTATATGTATATTGATTAAGGCTGCAAAAGGAAATTATTTTGGAATCTACAGGGTGGCTCAAAAAAATGTGACATATCAAAGTTGTGTTTTTTTAAATGGAACACCCTGTAATTCGTTACACTTTTGAATAGGTCAGGAAAAAATAATATGATTTTATATGAGGTACTGTGTACCTAACTATAACCGTTCTCGAGTTATTGATTTTTTTATAAAAATGCTAGGTACAATTGAAAACTAAATAACATCGAAATGTATAGAAATAATTCCTTCGAATTCTGACCAAGCATGAAAGAGGTTCTGGGCTATTGATTTCGATAAAATCCGTCTCAATATTATACAGAATGTTTTTTATAATTTAGGACAAAGATAACTCTGTTATTTCAAATAAAACACCCAGTATTTTTTTAGTCTGAACAATATGAAATTCAACTATATTTCATTTCATATTGGAGTTTTCTATCCTAACCTGAATAGTTTTTCAGATATTGGCTTTTTCAAATAGTAGTTCTTATTTCAATGCATTCTTTGAATCAAGATAGTTTTGAAACGACATTTATTTGATTTGCTCACAGAATTCTCATTGACAGTTGTTATACTTCACTTCATCGAAAATATTTACTGTTCACTTAAATGAAGTTATCATTAACATTCATATTTTGACATTAGTTCATTAAACAGACTATAATTTTTTTTTTATTCAACTGAAACAACAACAAAATATGAAACACAAATGTATTTATTTCAAAGTAGGTGCTCGAAATGACGACCATCCTGTTGAATACAAAGAGCCACTCTCGCTATGAAAGACTTCTTAACATTTAATAACATTTGAGGGGTCACTCTTCGAAAAGCAGCCCTTATTCTCTTCTTCATATATTCCAGTGTGGTTGGAGGAGCATCGTGAACCTCATTCTTCAAGTATCCCCATAGAGAAAAATCGAGGCAAGTCAAATCTGGTGATCTCGCTGGCCAATTTTGTGGTCCTCCCCTACCAATCCATTTATTCGGAAAGCACATATACAAAAACTGTCTGACACTGAATTTGAAATGTGCCGGAGCTCCATCCAATTGTAACCACATCCGTTGCCTGATATTTAGCGGCACATTCTCCAGAAGCTCAGGCAGATCATCTCGTAAAAATTGAAAAAAAATTTGACCATTCAAGTTTCCATAAAAAAAGTATGGTGCTATAACTTGTGTACCTATAATTCCTCCCCACACGTTAACAGACCATCTATTCTGGTGATCCAGAGTTCGGAAAAAATGAGGATTCATATCACTATAATAATGGAAGTTGTGTCTGTTCACTAAGCCATTGTTATAAAAAGTAGATTCATCAGAAAATAAAATGGAA
The DNA here is from genome assembly GCA_018342105.1 of Gonioctena quinquepunctata. NCBI lineage: Eukaryota > Metazoa > Arthropoda > Insecta > Coleoptera > Chrysomelidae > Gonioctena > Gonioctena quinquepunctata. Next base: position 410,266 of record JAFIRS010000051.1, on the reverse strand, counting down.
TCCAAAAAATGTTTATCCTCCCTTAACTTGTCCAGAACCCATAGACAAAACTCGATTCGTCGATAGAAGTCTATTTCATATAATTCCTGATGCATCTGATTACGGTACGGGTGGAATTTGTATTTTTTTATTACCCTAGAAATGCTCTGTCTGCTTATCCCTGTACCTTTCTCGATCTTACGTTGACTCGTATGAGGGTTTTCTATGATTGATCCCATGATGAGAAATTCATTTTCCTCAATTCCAATAATAGGTTTTGGTCTATTTGCCTTTTCATAAGCTAAACTTCCAGTCCTACGAAATTGATGTAGCAATCGTTTGAAAACCAACTTGTTTGGATGATTCCGGTCTGGATATTTTTGGGCATACACCCTCGACGCCAAAAGGTAATTCTCTAAACAATCACTAATCGCTAAAATCATATCTATCTGCTCTTGAATGGAATACGTTTTCATTTTCGACGCTAATAATTCAGTGAATGTTTTGAGTAACGTAAAACACAATAACTGTCAATAAAAATTCTTTCAACAAGTTGAATAAATGTCGTTTCAAAGCTATCTTGATTCAAAGAATGCATTGAAATAAGAACTACTATTTGAAAAATCAAATATCTGAAAAACTATTTAGGTTAGGTATAGGGAACCCCAATATGAAATGAAAGATAATTGAATTTTATATTGAACAAACCGAAAAAATACAGGGTGTTCTATTTGAAATAACAAAGTTATCTTTGTCCGAAATTATAAAAAAGTTACAATGATTTTTGAACATTCTGTATAATATTGAGAAACGGGTTTTATTGAAATCAATAGCACAAAACCTCTTTTATGCTTGGTCAGAATTCGAAGGGATGATTTCTATACAATTCGACGTTATTTAGTTTCCAATTGTACCTAGCATTCTCATAAAAAAAATCAATAACTCGAGAACGCTTATAGTTAGTTAGGGACATAGTACCTTATATTAAATCATATTATTTTTTCCTGACATATTCAAAAGTGTAACGAAATACAGGGTGTTCCATTAAAAAAACACAATTTTGATATGTCACACTTTCTTGAGCCACCCTGTAGACACCAAAATAATTCCCTTTTGCAGCCTTAATCAATATCCATATAATGAAATTGAGAAATTCCCGAAAAAATTAATGGTTTGGTTTACAGGGACCGTGTCGTATGGGGTGCCCCACCCTGTATGTATTCTCATAGATTCATAGACATTGAAAAAAAAATGGCCATTAAAAGGAATGCAATGCCAATCTTGTATAAATATTACAAGTGATTTCTTTATAGAAAAATCGAATTAAACAGTTTTCTTCACATAAAAGATTCAATATAAATTGAACCAGAAAATGGTAGATCTCAGGTGAAAAACAACTACTTTCCTGGCAAATACCACGCAGAACGTTGAATGATATTCACCTGAAAATCCATGCATACCTCCATATAAATGGACATTGAATGCAAATGTTTCTTTCTGATAAGCTCGATTATGTTTAATTTATGTCGTGTTCACCTAACAATCCGCATACCGGTTTCAGGCTTTTTTGGCCCTTATCAGTACGGAGTAGTCAACCAGCCAAAGGACCGAAGAGCGAGACACAACATAACCAAAACCATCATCGAGTCTATAACACCTATAGGTACGCCGGAAAAGAAAACTTTTAACTGGCGGTACCTAGTGACAGAAAGAAACTTCTTGAACTACTTTTTTTAGTAAAACTGTTTATTCAATTCAGATTCATTTTGACAGCATTACCCCAAGTCATGGAATGTATGAGTGATAAAAAATGGCTAGACATTTAGAAAAACAATAATACAAATGATAAGTATGGTGAAGTTTCCCAGATTCCATGTTATAAAAAAAAGTACACAATTTTATATAGCTTTTTTGGAGCCATTAAAAGCTAGAAAGGTCCATTGAGCCTGCATCAGAATTCAAGGCAAAAAGTCGGGAATTATAATAAATTATTGGTAATAAAATTGTATTGTCATCGAATATATTGTTACAAGCGAGCGACCGAGAGAGTTATTCGTTCGATCAAGCAGAACATAGTACGCGATAATGTTGAGCACAATGTTTTAGTTGTAAACTGTGATTGATTTATTCAGTTTTTCATCACATTTTACTGTTGTAATTGGGAAGTATAATGAACGAAAAATAATCAGTCAAGTATTTTCATAAAGATGGACCCCAGGTCTTTATGAAAATACTGCACTTATCATTGTCAGTTCATTAAACTTCACAATTTCAATGAAATTATGTACTTAATAACTGAATGAATCAATCACAGTTTACAATTAATATATTGTGCTCGACACTGTGTCTGAATCACGTACTATGTTCCAATTTATCAAACAAATAAATCTTTCCCGCCCGCTCGCATTGGATGCTATATATAGAGATTCCATCAGTTTCAGAAATTTCCCGCACCTTTTCAATGCTTCGAAAAGTCGATGAACGCTTCGAGAATGGTCTTGATCTTGCTGTGACGTGTCACAGCTATGTGCTTGAGGTTTGTCTACATCCGGAATTCCAGTGTATTATAGGTTGCGTGTTATTACAGACACTGTCGGAGTATATTCGTAACAATAACCGCTATCAAAATAGTCTGCATATGAATATGTTGCAAAAATGCTATCATTCAGAAATATATTTTTGCGAAAAAAAAATGGATATCTAGTGAATGCGATATCATTCCTTCATCAATGTTACAGGTAATTTTTGGTTACTACCTGTTTTTCTATGGAAAACGCCATTATTTGCCTCATGATTATCAGTCGTCCATTTATACTGGATCAAAAAAATCAAACAGCTATCTGTATGAAGTAGCAAATTTTCTTTTCGTGATATCTATCAGATGTAGTGCTACGCCCAGTGTTGGCATAGCACCGAGGAAGTAAATGTTTCTTGCAATTATCACAAATTAAGTTTACTCCTCAATGACAGATGATTCCACTTTTGATTTAGTGAATATTCTTTTAGGATTTTCAAAGAAATGAATGAACATCCCTTCAAGCAAAATGTAAATATCAATTAGTATTGTTGAAAAAATTGTGTCAAAAATGTTTCGTTGATATTATTTTTGCATTAATTCTCATTTGTATCGAATAGTCGTAGAAGACCAAAATGCTCTTCCAACGAAAATATCAGAGAATAGCTTTTAAAATAATCCAAGGACGAATATATGGTTCCAGGCTATTCACTCTGTGAAGTAGATGTATATACAGGGTGTAATCTAACCTCTTGCACACCCTTGAATGACGAGTGTTTAATGCCATTTATAAAGAATTACAGTAGTTAAAAATCTGAAAAAAAAAAATTAAAAACATGTTCTAATTGATTTGTTGAAATTATAAACAGGATGTTCATAAAATCAGATGTGGAATCATCTGCGACTGAAAGATAAACTTTAGTCACTATCTTCCATCGTCAAGATAACCTCTTGTGGGGTATTCATGTTGAAAAGGGAAACATTCTCAATTAAATATTGATAGAAAGATTTTTTTGTGAATTGAAAAATCCACGATTAAAATGAAGTTATTTTTGTGAATGTCTAACAGAAAACAACTACTTCCCCGGCTAAAGCCAACGCTGGACATTGAACTACATCTGATAGATATTCTGAAAAGGCCCTAACTCAAAGAAAAAATCTGAAATTGAAAATTTGCATTTTCATTCAGATAGTTATTTGATTTTCTATTCCAGTCTTGATTAGGAACTCATAAAGATGAATGAGGCAAAGAAGAATGTTTTCCAAAAGAGAGTACTCACCAGAAATCATTCGTAACATTGACGCAGGAGGGACATCGCATTCACTAGGTCTCCAATACATTTTTGTCGACGAAAATCTATTTCACGCTTCCACGATCATCAGGAAGACCGGAAGAAATGGGAAACACATTTTTAAGAAGCAATCTCACTTTGCAAAGATAGAAAAAGTTAGAATCATTTCTTTGAGAGACACTTTGAAATTAGTATTTTCTGACATTAAAACCCGTCATGGGGTATGATAGATTGATTTGTTGAAATTATAAACAGGATGTTCATAAAATCAGATGTGGAATCATCTGCGACTGAAAGATAAACTTTAGTCACTATCTTCCATCGTCAAGATAACCTCTTGTGGGTATTCATGTTGAAAAGGGAAACATTCTCAATTAAATATTGATAGAAAGATTTTTTGTGAATTGAAAATCCACGATTAAAATGAAGTTATTTTTGTGAATGTCTAACAGAAAACAACTACTTCCCCGGCTAAAGCCAACGCTGGACATTGAACTACATCTGATAGATATTCTGAAAAGGCCCTAACTCAAAAGAAAAATCTGAAATTGAAAATTTGCATTTTCATTCAGATAGTTATTTGATTTTCTATTCCAGTCTTGATTAGGAACTCATAAAGATGAATGAGGCAAAGAAGAATGTTTTCCAAAAGAGAGTACTCACCAGAAATCATTCGTAACATTGACGCAGGAGGGACATCGCATTCACTAGGTCTCCAATACATTTTGTCGACGAAAATCTATTTCACGCTTCCACGATCATCAGGAAGACCGGAAGAAATGGGAAACACATTTTAAGAAGCAATCTCACTTTGCAAAGATAAAAAAAGTTAGAATCATTTCTTTGAGAGACACTTTGAAATTAGTATTTTCTGACATTAAAACCCGTCATGGGGTATGATAGATTGATTTGTTGAAATTATAAACAGGATGTTCATAAAATCAGATGTGGAATCATCTGCGACTGAAAGATAAACTTTAGTCACTATCTTCCATCGTCAAGATAACCTCTTGTGGGGTATTCATGTTGAAAAGGGAAACATTCTCAATTAAATATTGATAGAAAGATTTTTCTGTGAATTGAAAATCCAGATTAAAATGAAGTTATTTTTGTGAATGTCTAACAGAAAACAACTACTTCCCCGGCTAAAGCCAACGCTGGAATTGAACTAATCTCGATAGATATTCTGAAAAGGCCCTAACTCAAAAGAAAAAATCTGAAATTGAAAATTTGCATTTTCATTCAGATAGTTATTTGATTTTCTATTCCAGTCTTGATTAGGAACTCATAAAGATGAATGAGGCAAAGAAGAATGTTTTCCAAAAGAGAGATTGCTTCTTAAAAATGTGTTTCCCATTTCTTCCGGTCTTCCTGATGATCGTGGAAGCGTGAAATAGATTTTCGTCGACAAAAATGTATTGGAGACCTAGTGAATGCGATGTCCCTCCTGCGTCAATGTTACGAATGATTTCTGGTGAGTACTCTCTTTTGGAAAACATTCTTCTTTGCCTCATTCATCTTTATGAGTTCCTAATCAAGACTGGAATAGAAAATCAAATAACTATCTGAATGAAAATGCAAATTTTCAATTTCAGATTTTTTCTTTTGAGTTAGGGCCTTTTCAGAATATCTATCAGATGTTCTAATCTTTGTAAAATTTGGCAAAATTTTGGGTAGCACCTCCCGCCTAATTTCAGGTGACCTGCTCAAAGGAAAACTTCGGCATTTAACTCGACATTTGAGTAAGGTAAAATTCTGAAATGATTGTGTGGTAAACGTACATATTGCAGGCTTCCTAGGTAGATATTCGATTTCAAAGTGAAAAAAAAACAACTAACCTTGTTATATACAAACTGGTGATGAAGTCAGAACTAGTTGACTCCATACTCTGCTTTGAGGCACTTATCATAATTATCACAATCACTTGTAAGAAACAAATAACACAAACAGTATTGAAAACATTCGCAATTGAATATTGTTTGAAAAATGTTATCACGACCATTGTAGTGATTCAGACATCATGCATACTGAACACTGAAACGCCCCCGTATCTTCCGTAATTATTGGACTGGAATTCTGTAATTTCCACGATCGTTAGATATACCGAAGATGAGTCTAAATCTTCTCTGGAGTCAACCTGAATGACATACACTGCGCGCCAGGGGCGATGGATATAATAATTTTTGTGAAAAATAATATTATTTTTTCCTGACCTATTCAAAAGTGTAACGAAATACAGGGTGTTCCATTAAAAAACACAACTTTGATATGTCACACTTTTTTGAGCCACCCTGTAGACTACAAAATAATTTTCTCTTGCAGCCTTGATCAATAAACATATAATGAAATGGAGAAATTCCCGAAAAAATTAATGGTTTGGTTTACAGGGACCGTGTCGTATGGGGTGCCCCACCCTGTATGTAAGTAAGTAAGTAAGTAAATTTATTCAATTCAGGTATAAAACAGATATAGATTCATTCATAACATAAGAGGGAAAGAAATATATACATATAAATATAAAGAGTACATAGTCCTAGGAGAACAAAGTTTGAATGTTACGGCTACACTAAGCAAGCTTGTATTGTAGCCCCCAAACAAAATAGTGATTCTAATCCTATATAACCAGACATATTAATATTGAGGGTGAAGAAGGGAAGAAATAGAGAGAAGAAGTGAGAGAGAGAGAGAGAGAGAGAGATATGTTTGTGATGCGCTCTGGAAGGCACCTCTAATAATGGTTATTCCTTATTCGAGTATCAGTAGAAGCATATCATAATTAATATCAACAAATTTTTTCATCTCTCTTTTGAATTTGAGTTTGTTTCTCATGCCTTTCAATGATTCAGGTAGAGTATTGTAAAGTTTTGGTCCAAGATACGATATAAATTAGCATATCATAATTAATATCAACAAATTTTTTCATCTCTCTTTTGAATTTGAGTTTGCAGCGTGGAACATTCATGGTCTTAACTGAACTGGTACGAGTATTGAATGCATGCTGTACAAATGTAATTGAAGAATCAGTAGTCCATAGTACACTCTGAAAAATGTAAAGTTTCCTAACTCCGAATATTCCAGTTTCATCATACAACGACTTAGTAGAATACCTCCGATCTTTTTTCATCATAATTCTTATTAATGAATTCTGAATCCCTTTCAAGTTAACTAGCGATGCCCCATACTAGAATACAATAACGTATTATGGAGTTAGCCAAGGCATCATACACCATCAGTATCATTTTCCTGTTTATTATATTCCTAAGCTGGTAAAATTTATAGATTAATTTACGTAGTCTAGTTACTGTATGATCAATGTGTTCATACCACCGAAAAGATTGGTCCACTATTACTCCTAGGTATTTTATTGTGCCCGTTTTATATATATGAGTACAGCTACAATTGTGAACATTCGCACAAGATGTTTTGTGGATTTTTATAATGTTTCTTGTCGGTTGGTCTCTAGTAGTTGGAGTAAATGCAAAGAATTTGGTTTTTTGACATTGACACTCAGTAAATTAGTACTCAACCAGTTGAAAATCATTTTGATGCCTATTTCAGCCTGATTGTATACTTCTTCCCACGTTTTTCCAACAAAAGTGATAGCTGTGTCATCAGCAAATGAAGTTATTTCACCTTTGAAATTTGAAATTTTGAAGATGTTGTTCATATAGAGGAGAAATAAGATAGGACCCAATACAGTTCCCTGGGGTACGCCCCGGGTAACTAGTAGCGGGTCGCTCAAAGATTCGTTTACCTTGACAATTTGTGTTCTATTTGTCAAATAGTCCTCAAATATTTCCAAAGCAACACACCTCACACCTATGTCAGCTAGACGTTGGAGGAGTATATTGTGATCGACAGTATCAAATGCCTTGGCCAAATCCAAAAACACGGTTATGCATTTTTCTTGATTTTGGAAACAGTTGTTGATTTGGTTAACAATCTCAAAAACTGCGTTTTCAGTTGATCTGCTTTCCAGAAAACCATATTGTGATTTTGAAAAAATATTGTTATTGTTGCAGAATTGTATAACTCTATTTTTGAGACATTTCTCGAATATTTTTGAGAAATTATTAATCTGAGTTATGGGTCGAAAGTTTGTTACTAATTTTTTATCGCCTGTCTTAAAAACCGGTAATGTGATTGAGTCTTTGAAAGATTCAGGTATTTTTCCAACATTAAATATTAAATTCAAAATGTGACATATGGGTTCTATGAAGTACGTGTGGAACTTTTTGATAAGGAACACAGAGATCTTGTCGGGACCAGGAGGAGTATTATTTTTTAATCCAGATATGATATCGATCAATTCGTTTCTTGTTACTGGGTGTAGGAATATTGAATTGGCGATATTGTTTCGGTTTTCTATAACGGGGAATGTGGGCTTTTCAATTTTACTTGCCATATCACCACCAATTTCAACGAAAAAATTATTGAAAAAGTTAGCCTTTTCCTTATCTAACAAATTTTTTGTTTGTTTTCATCTTCAATATCATAATTAGTAGATTTATTTTTTGCACTGTTTGTTATTTCGTTCACATTCTGCCAAACTTTTTTTAAATCATTTTTAGCATCTAATATTTCGTTTGTATAGAATTTGTTTTTGGTTTCTCGGATAAGTTTTGTCAGGAACTTCCTATAAAGTTTATACTCGTTTTGTTTTTCTACTGAGAAGTTGGCCAAAAGATTTTGTTTTAATTTGTCTCTATATTTTGTTTTAATTTGTCTCTATATGTATTCTCATAGATTCATTGACATCGAAAAAAAATTGCCATTAAAAGGAATGCAATGCCACTCTTGTATAAAAATCACAAGTGATTTCTTTATAGTGAGTACTTTTTGAACTACTTTTTATCACACGCTTTATATTCGCTTCATTTGTATGTTTGTTTGTTTGTTTGTTTGTAACCGACTCTTTGGGCACGATTTTGACCCACTTCGAGACGTCCGAATGATGTGAAATACGGCAGGTGAACATAATTTTGGTGACAATGTATTAGGAAATTTTTGTGTGAAAAAAAAACAAAATGGCGGCTCCAATATGGCGTACGAGTTTTGTGATTATTGTCCGATTCGCTTCAAAATTGGTATCTGAGGGTTTTCATGGTCGGAGATTATGAATCTTTTGTCAAAATTGAGAAATTCATGATGACGGTTCCAAAATGGTGGACAAGTTTGGTGATTATGGTCTGATTCTATTCAAAATTGGTATGTGGAGGTTTCTGGGGTCGAATATTACGATTCTTTTGTGAAAATTGGAAAATTTCAGATGGCGGCTTCAAAATGGCGGCCGAGTTTTGTGATTAAGGCCTGATTCTATTCAAAATTGGTATGTGGGGTTTTTGGGGTCGACTATTATGATTCTTCTGTAAAAATTCAAAAATTCAAGATGGCGGCTCCAAAATGGCGGCCGAGTTTTGTGATTATGGTCTGATTCTATTCAAAATTGGTATGTGGGGGTTTTTGGGGTCGAAGATTATGATTACCTAATTTGATAGGATTATTCCATTTTTTAATTTGCAAAAAAATAATTAAAATAATAGTTAAAAAAAACACGCTTTTATAAATAAACCACACTAAAAAGTAGGAAATAAATGATAGTTTGAAAAACTAAAAAATACGCTTTTATAGAAAACCAGACTAAAAAAATAGAAAGGAAAGAAAAAATTTATTTTATTTAAAAAAAAGCGTGGGGTGCATGGTATCAATAATTATATAGTACATTACGCACCTAGGGCAGTAAAGTAAAAAATGTCTCAGATCACAGGTAATTATTGGCCAAGGCGATACCATGCACTCAACGCTTTTCTCAAAATAAAATCCATTTTTTCTTATTTTCTATTTTTTTAGTCTGGTTTTCTATAAAAGCGTGTTTTTTAGTTTTTTTAAACTATTATTCTTTAGTAAAACTGTTTGTTTAATTCAGATTCATTTTGACAGCATTTTCCCAAGTCATGGAATGTATGAGTGATAAGAAATGACTAGACATTTAGAAAAACAATAATACAAATGGGCGATGAATATACCGATTTTTGCGACAAATAATATTAGGGGGCACAATAGGCTCAACATTTTTACGGGTTCTTGTTCAGGACATCAACTTCAGTACAAATCCATATTTTCGCAGAAAAATGTTCAGTTCTCACAAATCCGAAAGACCTCCGTATCTTCCGTAATGATTGAAGTAGAATTCCGAAATTTCAACGATCATTAGGTATACCGGAAGTGATGCTCAATATTGTCTGGGGTTGACCTGAGTGATATATAATGCGCGCCAGAGGCGATTAAAAGTTGATTTTTGCGAAAAATAGTATCAGGAGGCGGGATAAGCGGGATTTTACTTATTCGTGATTCGTACATCAAATGTATAACCGATAGGCATCTTTGCTGAAGAATATTTCAGTTCAGAAAAATTCGAATTTTCCCACTTCTCATGGAAACACCTCGGTATCTATCGTAATTAGTGGAGTAGAGCTCTAAAATTTGCCCGATAGGTAGATTACAGGATGAGTCTTAATAATATCTGGAGTCAAATTTGCTGAGCTTCCAGAGGGGAGTACAAAAATATGGATTTTCCAAAGGAAGTATTGAAGTTTATTTTCGAAAACATCACAAAATCGAAAAAAGTTTTCAAAATGACTATGATATTGAAGCATTCTAAAACAAATCCTTTCTTTTTCGGTTTATTAATATTAATTAAAAAACTTCGGCTAGAGAAACTCAATGAAGGAATATTTCTCAATAATACTGCATTATCAGTGATAATTATCACTTGATATCACGTTCTAAAGTTATAAACACTGCAAAAATCGTTCTATCCATCGCCCCTGGCGCGCAGTGTATGTCACTGGTCAACCCCAGAAGAGTTTTGTACTCACCCTTGGTATATCTACCGATCGTACAAATTACGGAGTCCTACTCCAATAATTACCGAAATTATCGAGGCATTTTCTTGGACAGTGAGACAAATCCGGATTTTCCACAACTGAAAATTTTTCATCGAAAATATGAATAAGTACTGAAATGTCCTGATCACGAATCCGTAAGAATTTTGAGCCTATCTTGCCCCCTAATATAATTTTTCGTGAAAATCATTCTATATATTGCCGCTGGCGCGCATTGTACGTCACTTAACCTCAGAAGAGAGCTGGACTCATTGTGTTTACATCCATTATTAAACCGTTATGAGAATTATTGCTTTTATTTCCATCACCTGAAAAATTTACTACAATTATCCTTGGCTTCACAAATTTTAAAAAAATAATAAATAATAATAAAAAGAATAAAATAAATTTTTATTTCATTACTAATATATATATATATATATATATATATATATATATATATATATATATATATATATATATATATAGTTTGATTTTTTATATCCAACTAAAAGTTTACAGGCCTTATAATAGGTTAATTTAAAAAAATGGGGAAAAATTACCCTCCTCCTGTAGCAGTCGGGTAAAAATACGTTTGATTAAATATTTTGTGATATATACAGTGCTTCTCAAAAGTCCACTCCCCCTCTCTTATTTTTGGAACGATTATACATAAACAAGTGAAATTTGGAAACTGAATATTAAAGGTTGTAAACTTCCCTACTAGTGATGATAGATGACGAAATCGTCAAAGATGACGTCACAAGGCCATTGTGACCAATAATTTCAAATGTAACCCTACGGCAAGCGACACCTCTTTCAAAAGGTATCGAAAAAACCTATTCAATGATCCTAATTTTTTTTGTGTTAATGGCAGTTTTGGCAACTCGCTTTTAAAAAACGCGAAGCTGTGATGAATTAAATCAGTTAATACTAAAATTCAAGATTCAAGCTCCGTCTCTGGATAGTTGTCAAATAAGCTGACGTTTTTGTTAGTCTCCCTAATTCGACGTTTTTGTAATTGTCCAAGTTTTCGTACATTTTAGCTATTTATGTACCAAGTGCGTTATATAGATCCTAACGCCCGGAGGGTAACATTCACCCGGGGCCTTTCGGGTGAATGTTACCCGATGGGCGTTAGGATCTAGTAACGCTCGTGGTGCATACAAGATTTTATTTTTCACGAAAAAGTTATCTTAAACGACGTTGTTTACTTCATGAATTTCTTCCCATAGTATTTACTGCGTTCTGGTCGGCAACTGAGCACAAGTGAGCTTCTATGCAATTGCCATGGAAACATTGAAGAGGTTGCTAAGGGTTGTTTATTCAATAAAACGACGCTACATTTTTGTAAGAACTGTTAGTGGAGGAAACTAAAAACGGTTGTGTTCATAATAATTATGGAGATCCCACAGAATGTGACGCACAAAGCTGAAAAAGCGTTAGGAAATTTACTGCCTGTGAAATCCAAACACTTATACGAGAAGGAGTATGACCATTTTCTGAAATGGAAAGATGAAAACAGTAATTATTGAACTACAGAAAAAAACATTTAGCGGGCGTTATGATTCATAATGCCCTCCATAACGCCCTGGGCGTTATGGGTCTGTTGATAGCAACCGTTTTTTTTTATATGTTCTGGTTCCCACGAAAAGGGATATCCTGTAATGTTCAGAGAACATCGTGGGAACCAAGGGAAAGAAGGTAGGAGTTGGTGTTCTTCTCAAATTTCTGGAGGTTGTATGCCTCGGGGAACACCTCCCTAGGCAATGAGTTCCAAAGCCTCGCAGTTCGTTGGATGAATGAGTCTTTGGAAAGTGATGTTCTGCAGGTCTCCAAAGTGACCACGAAGGGGTGTGAAGACTGAACTTGACGGGTTAATCTCGAAGAGACTGCCAAAGGAGGAACGATTGTTGATATTTCAGAAGAGCATCGCCCATGAAAATATCTATAAAATAGAGACAAATCGCCAACTTTTCTACGGTGTTCCAGACAAGTGAGCGAGTTTGTAAGCGAGGCATCACCGACGAGACGAATTGCCCTTTTTTGGACAGAATCCAATAGCTTCAGGATATGTTTAGGTGCCGCACTCCAAATATGGGAACAGTGTTCCAGGACAGGTCGGATCTGTGCCTTATAGATCATAAGCAGCTGACTGGAGGTGAAATAGCTCTTGGCACGAAACAAAAAACCAAGTTTTTGGGATGCACTTTTGGCAATGGACCTCACGTGATTTTCCCAGGAAAGGTTATTGCTGATAGTAATACCAAGCATCGATATGGATGACTTCAGTGGTATGGTTACTCCTGACAAAGTTATGTTAGGCATAGTGAGATCGGCTTTCTAGAGAAAAGACATGCTTGTGTTTTGTTTGCATTGAATTCTACCAAGTTATTGGATCCCCATTCGAGAATTGTTGCTAAGTCCATATTTACATTGTTAACATTTCTTCCTCGTTCATTTCTGGTTTCACGGGCTGATATAGGGGCCCTGGAAGAGAAAGCGGTATGGAGGGTACTATCATCGGCAAAGCTGTGTACGGACATGAAGTTGCTTTCAACAGGTCGTTGAAGTGGAGTAAAAATAGTGTTGGTGCTAGAATGGATCCTTGCGGAACACCAGCATTTATGAGTAGAGTGTCAGATGAAACCCATCGACCACTACATGGAGAGACCTGTTTGAGAGAAAACTAGCAAGCAGAGAACACAGCTGAGGGGCAAGCCATAAGATGGAAGCTTGGCGAGGAGTCCCTGGTGCCAAACTCGATCGAACGCCTTGGAGATATCTAATGCCACAGCCAAAGTTTCTCCATACTTTCAATAGATAGCTGCCATATATGTGAGACGTATGCGAGCAGGTCACCAGTTGATCTCTGATGGCGGAAGCCATATTGCCTATCATTGATAATTCCTGAGTCTTCCAGATATTTCATGAGCTCGATGTTGATGGCTTTTTCCATGACCTTTGAAATAATAGATAGCAGTGCGATAGGTCTGTAGTTGCCAGGTGGGGTCTTTTTGCCTTTTTTAGGGACTGGCTGTACTCTTGCAATTTTCCAATTGGACGGAAATACTCCCAAATTGTAAGAGTGGTTGAACAACTTGCAAAGAACAGGTGTTAGTTCGGGGGCACATTTCTTAAGAACAATCGGCGGGATTCCGTCAGATCCACAGGCTTTGTTGGTGTTGAGACCCAGCAAAATCTTTCTGATAGTACGTTGGCGAAAGGTGATCTCGGGCATGTGACTGTCAATGGGTGTAATGTTCGGGGGTTGTTTTCCCGAAGAATCCAGAGTGGAATTTCCAGCAAATAGGTGCGCAAAGATATTGGCTTTTTCCTGGGCAGTCGTTGCTAGTGTTCCATCTTCTTTGGTTAGGGGAGGAAAAGAGCTGGAAGTGAAGTTTCTTCCCACAGCTTTTGGAAAGACCAAAATGAACGGGATCCGTTGGGACATTCAACAAGTTTTGATCTTATTTTGGCATTATGAGCATCTTTTGAACATTCTATTGTCTCTTTGCATATGCCTCTAGCCTCAACGTATGCTGCTCTGGTCTCAGGTCCCGGATTTTTTTGCCATCGATGGTATGCTGCCTGTTTGGAAGCCACAGCTCTAGAGCAGTTTCTGTTAAACCAGGTCTTATCGGATGATGTTCTTCTTTCGGTATTCGGTATGTAAGTTTGCATCCCCAACATGATGATTTCATAAATTGTCTCAGCACATCGTGTTGGATCTACTGAAGAGAAACAAACTCTCTTCCATGGAAACGCTGAGAAGAACATACGAAGACCTTCCCAGTCGGCCGAATTGTAATGCCACATGAGACGGGGTGGTATTGTGCTGCTCGATGGTAAATGGAAAGAGCATGTTGTGGAGATGAGGGTGTGATCAGAGTTTCCAAGTGGGGCACAAACTTCTATTCTATACGGGTCAGGATTGGTGGTGAGGAAAAGATCTAGTGTATTGGCAGACTGGTTGTTGACATCAGGGATGCGGTTTGGTAGCTCGACCAGTTGTTCTAGACCATGAGTGATGGGTCTAGACCATGAGTGATGATGTTGCCAAAGTATTATAAAGTAGTAACGACCAAGTGAAAAATAAAATAATTTGTGTATTGTTGATCGAACGTCTAACTGTTTAAGCAGCTTCTGGTACTTTTAATATTTTTGTACATTTTAATAATTTGTTAAACTCTTGTGAGCCGAACGTTTAAGTGCTTCAAGAAGCGAAATGGTACGTGCTTTGGGTGATGAAGTAGCAGCGATCCTAATTCTTGGTGAAACTGGACAAAATATTCATGCAGAAGAACGCATTTTTAATGAGAGGTTTCCCGACCGCCCCGTTTCGAGGACTTATTTAAGGGAGCTTCTTCGTGAGTTTGAAACAACGGGTAGTATTAATGATGCGAAACGATCTGGCAGACCACAAATTTCTGATGAGAAAAAAATTGATATACTGGCAGAAGTAATAGTTAATCCTACTTCTTCAACAACTCTCGTTGCATCTACCTGTGAAGTCAGTCGAAGTACAGTACACAGGGTGTTGAAAAAAAACAAATTTCATCCATACAAATTGAAAATGGTTCATCAACTCTCCGACGACGACCCAGACCGAAGACTAGAATTTTGTGAAAATATGGAAACTAAAATTAACCATCAGCCAGACTATGTCAAAACAATTTGTTTTAGTACTTTCTATCTAAATGGAAAAGTAAATACGCAGAATGTGATGTATTGGAGTGACGCAAATCCTCACTTGTTTCGTGAAACACATACCCAATTTCTCCGGAAGGTGAATGTTTGGGCAGGTATCCTGGGAAACCACATCGTTGGGCCTATTTTTTTAAATACTAATTTAACTGGTGAGGTTTATCTTGAGCTGTTGCAAAATGCAATAGAACCGTTTATCCTTGAAATTTTGGAAGATAATCCAGATGAATTCGGCAATTTGGAAATAACATTACAACATGATGGTGCTCCTCCACACTATTACGGTGTAGTAAGACGGTATTTGGATGAAGAGAATCGTGGTAGATGGATTGGCCGACGAGGTTCAACAGAATGGCCAGCTCGATCACCGGACCTCACACCTTTGGATTTTTTTTCTGTGGGGGTACCTTAAATCGAAGGTTTATGCCACTGAACCTGACAATATTGACGTTTTAAAACAATGTATGCTTGCAGAATGTGAGGCTGTTTCCGCAGACACATTTGCAAAAGTACGAGAAGAGTTTAAAAATAGGATATTTCACTGTCAGAAAGTAATTTATTTGGGTAGAGACTGATTCTTAAATCTGTAATCAATATCATACTGAATGAAATTTAAATTTCAATGTTTACTAATGACCCATTAAAACTGCCATAAACACAAACAAAATTAGTATCATTGAATAGGTTTTTTCGATACCTTTTGACAAAGGTGTCGTTTGCCGTAGGGTTCCATTCGAAATTATTGGTCACAATTGCCTTGTGACGTCATCTTTGACGATTTCGTCATCTATCATCACTAGTAGGGAAGTTTACAACCTTTAATATTCAGTTTCCAAATTTCACTTGTTTGTGTATAATCGTTCCAAAAATAAGAGGAAAGGAGGGGACTTTTGAGAAGCACTGTATATATATATATATATATATATATATATATATATATATATATATATATATATATAGGTATAAGCAATGTTGATATCTGTAATGTCGATGGCGTATCCATTTCACCTTATAACCATCAACTAAAACAGACAAAAGACACAAAACACACGTCGAACGGTCACAATGTTACATTTTCAAAAATCCCGCAATTTTAAACCACGACTCCCGGTTTTGAAGCTTCCGAAAATGTGCTTCCGCTAGACGCTTGTTGTCACAAAGATAAAAGAAAGAGACAGAGAGAGAGAAAGTCGCATGGAAGGGGCATAACGCTTTTTTTTACGTGACGATTTCTACCTACCGCACGCCGTGTAAAGGAACTTCGTTCCAAAAAAACAGATTTTACCCGTAAAAACTAATTTCCTTTCAAATATTTTGATGAGGATTTGATGGGCATAATTGACGTGATTTCATCGAATAGACGACATTGCGCAGTTTTTATATATCCTGACATTCTTACCGTGAAGTGGGTGGCGAATCCTATTTTCAGAAGAACATAAAATCAGGAACGTCAGATACGTGAAAAAACAAATAAAAATCAATAGCCGTTTCTCCATAAAAATTAATTACCAAACACGAAGATAACCGAGAATTCGTAATACCCAATAGCCATAAAAGCTGGATTTCATGGATATCTCGATCGTCGGAGGAGCAATTACATAACTCAAACAGTTGACAAACTAAGTGATAATTATAAAACGGCCTTGCATAATGTAATTGATAACGTTTGCATTTTCTAAGACCACCCAAATGCGACTGCTTCCTGGGGGGCACTCGAGACTTCTTCATGGGTCCGGAACATAAATTTAGCGTCGACATGCTCTGATCACGCAACCTCAATGAATCGACTGATTAAAACAACTAAATTTTGAGTTGTGGCTATACGGAGGGCCATCGGAATCATCTCTGCTGAAAAATTGATGCCTTCAAGACATGAAACTCGGTCCAGTTCACGATAAAGTAGACCAGGCCTGTGAAGGGGAACTTTGTTCACTCGAGAGTGGCGAATTTATTTTTAACAATCCACTTTGATAATTTTCCAATGTATGAAAGTATAACAATGTTTGCATTCATCCACCTTTTATTCATCGGATTTGATAACAGATCAAATTGTATTTCTTTCCTTTTCAGTTTTAAGAAAATTGTACAAAACTTTGTATTTTTTTTGTACCCCTGTAATTGGAAATGGAAGTTCTATTCAGGTGCCTTTTCAATAGAAAGGTAGTTGGGCAAAAACTTCCAGACTGACGATTGACATTACATCTAAATAGTTCTATTAATGTGATAATTAGCATATAGTTTTATTCTCCTGTGTAAAATCTAGGAATAACTCCAAGGTATCTAGTTGAGATGAGTCAACTTTATTTTGGAATATGTATCCTATAATTTTTTTTTCCTAGAGATCCGCTGCACCTGTCAAATTTGTTATTTTTTCAGAAAAATAACATCAAATCACGTAATTCCTGCATATTTTGAAAAATATTATACAAAATGTTGTTTATTTTTCGGTTTACTACCCACCTACCAAATTGGACCCAATTTGGACAACTTGATTTTTTCACGTTTTCTTCACGTTACAAATTTTCGGCTAATTCAAATTTCGTAAAATCTGAAAAAAAATCTGTTTCAAAATGTTTCTTATTGAATATATAAAAAAAAACAAATATGCTAAAAAAAGTATGTCATACTCAATGCAAAGTTTCTCTAGTTGTGAATTTTTGAACCCTTTTTCAAATCAATAAACCCAAAGTTCTTGCAAGTTCAATCTTCAAAAAATATTCTCCGAAAGTATATTTTCATATTAAACACGTTGCTCTTGGTATGCTGAGAAAATAATTATAATAGTAATAGAAAAAGAAACGCTAAAGTACAAGTAACTCGACCGGAAAATACACAGCGCTCCTAGCGGTTTATTTGTGAACGTTCCTAACCTATCTGATGTGAATCTCTTTTGTTATTTACATCATTCAAAAAAGCCATTATAATCCGCAGCGGATTCCAAGAAGTGAATACGGATGTTTTTCGAAAAGAAAGCCTTGCAAGAGGGGAAGGTTTATTAAAAAGTTGCCACATAGACAACGTCTACCAACGATCTGATGGCGATTTTGTGATATTATGTGGAAGAGTTTTGCGGGAAACTCCCGGAGATCAAAGTTCAAAATCTAATACTTATTTTTATGAAGTCACAGTTGAGATAAGTTCAATAAGTACTGAATATATTGAATAAAAATTATCTTAGGTTATGGTTTATATATCCATAAAAATTGTCAGTGGGTTCTATTACATTTCTATTTATACCAGAATAAAAAACACGGAAATTGATAGATGAATAGAAATAGATATTAGACAGATTCTATGCATGAAATGATTCGGATACGCCTTATACTATTTGCTCATGATGGAAGAACATAACAATGATCGCTAAATCAACTATTCCAGAATTTCATTTGGATTTGAATGAAGGGAAAAGAAAATTCTAGTGGGGTTAGTTCTGGCGACCTGGGTGGCCAGGGTTGTTCTATATTACGGCCAATTACCGTACTTCGAAATAGTTGCTAGATACATTGTTTAACATCTACCCAATCATGAATTAGCGATCCATCACATTGAAACCATAAGTTTTGTCTTTCATCAAAGAGCTTTACATCTAGAATTCGACTCAATTCACCATATGAAAACTGCAAGTATGTCTGTGAATTTAAATTTTTTCCCGAAGAAACATGGGCCTATCACTTTGTTGTTTAGAACATCGCAATACACATTTGTCTTATGGGTTTTCTTGTGCCCTTCATCTACAGTTTGGTGAACTCACTACCCCATTTGAGGTAGAAGTTGCCTCGTCTGTCCATAAAATTTGACAAGGAAAAGTTGCATTTCTTCTATTTGTTCTTGAACGCAAAAAGAGAAATCCAACCGTACGTCAAAGTCTCGCTCAGAGTATTTATAAATTGTGGTTTTACGACTTGAATTTATTATTGTGTAAATTTTTTCTCGCGGCTTCCCTTTTACCACCAGTCCTTTCACAGATATGTTATACCATTGTATGAAGGGTATAGAAAATGGTTATACTAGTTTGTCTATGCAAACATGTAATTGAGTTTCTTCATCGTGAACTCCTGGATTATGTTGTCTTCCAGAAGTATTTTGCACTGAACCCGTCGATTTGAACTTTGAGTTGATCCTGTTCACAGTAGACTGTTGTATATTTCTTCCAGGATAATCGTGTACGGAACATTTCCGGAAAATGCAATGAGTTGTATTATTTCCGCAAATGAGTATAATTTCTATTTTTGCCCGAAATATCATGATTTTTAATCTACTGCTTGAGGAAAATTACTCTTTCATAATTTTGGGGAAACTTTCAAACATTTAATTAGGACAATATAACAGCAGACGTGATGAAAGCCCCACTAGGTAAATATGAATTATATAATCACGTACTAAGGTGTCATTCCCACAAAGTATGGAAAAAGTTGTGAAATAAATGAGTTACAGAAGTTCAAGTCAGAATGTCATTACCGTCATCAGAAACAAAAAATAATATTCCCCACCAAAGTCCAAGCCATATAAAACCCTCTGAAAAAAAAAAACGTTCACCAACTCTAAGACTATATTAATTTGACAAAAAGAATCATATATCATGACCAAGGTTCATACATCGTGTTGGCTCGAAGCCTTCGGCAAGAAACAACATCACTGACGTCCCTGAGAAGACATATCGCTCGGTCGTCGGTTATTAAGAAGTCTCCGGTGCGCAATACCGCGTTGGCGGCAGATTATTAATGGCTATCAAACCGTAAGGTATCTCAGCAACTACTCATCTTTGAAATGCTCGCTTTCTTTCACCGGGGTATCGCTTATACCGGATGGCCCTATTGAGGTATATGCCGAATTGATGAAGAATTGTGGGAACAGGAGCTTGGACACGGAAACGCTCTACACTGGAAGAATTTTACCTTTAAGCATTCCTGTATCGAATTAGAGGACGAGAGAAAACTCATGATATCTAATCAGTGCGATTAATGAAAATAAGGAAATGCTCATAAGCAAGTCCCTACAAGTAAAAGCATGTAATCATTAGCAAAGGCATAAGGAAAAGCAAATCCTTATTATCGTATTAATAACCAAATGCTTTTACTTATAAGCCATTGCTTATGTTCTCGTCTGTCTCATATCAACAAAAATAGAAATATTCAATGGTATTCATGAAGAAAGAGAATGTGCTCAAAAAAGGCAGTTTTTCAAGGAGTTATTTATGAGACGTATGTAGCGTTTTTAGGAGACGATATTTCTACCTCATTCTGCCACTGTTCGTATACATGTGAGCATATATAGTTCTTGTGAAGTCGTTATGTCTAGTTCAGATGAAAGTTCCTCTGCCAGTTCACAAGAAGGAAGGGACGATAATGAACTGTTCATGTTCGTTGTTAATTTTGTAAAGTACCACCCGATCATACTGAATAGAAGCCAAATACCGTCAGTGGAAACCAAAAAGGAAGAATATCTCTAACAAATGAAGATTGACATACAAAATAAATATGGCACTATGATGGACAGTAAAAAAATATTGGAGAAATTGAATAATTTTAAAACGAATATAAAAAAAACAGACTGGAAAGCAACAGGCAACAAAAAAATCGAATTGAGTGCGGCCGAGTCCGTAATATATAATATAATGCAAGGTGGCAGCGATGAAAATCCTGTTTTCTCCAAAGTTCCTGGGAATGTTGAAATGGGTGTGAGTAAGGATGTAACAGAAAATATAGAACACCCACCAATAAAAAATCCTTCTATTCTGCTTCCCCAGAAGGAGAAAAAAATTGTTTTGCATGAGACATCTGAGACAAAAAATTTATCTAATTCGGAATTGCAGAGACTTGTTCTCCTGGAACAACTACAAGTTAATCGAATGAAGAAAGAGATACTACTGAGAAAGAAAATGGAGGAAGAAAAAACATCTGATGGTAGTGGAATTCAGCGAAGGTGACCGGGACTTTGAATTTAAATAAATATTATTTCAGATGTGTTACTTAGCCAATGAAAATATTAAACTATATCAAATCCAATATACCTGTTGACTGTGAGAGTGGAAAAAAAATATATCCATGATTTCACTTCACTTCTCTAATTGAAAATAACGACATAAGCAAGTAAAAGTGTATAGTTTTAGAATAGATTCATACAAGGGGTTTTCAATGATGTATCACACTGGGGTGTTGGTTGAGCTTAGGGTGCTAATCAGTAACAAATTCATTTCTCATTATCCCAGATTATGAATAATTTCAGCCAGTTGTTGTTGTTTTTGTTGGCCTGCAATTCTCATTGCATTACTGAAAACTTCATTCTGAACATTGAATATATTTTCTTCGCCATCGGGGTGATCCTCTTCGCCAAATACCAATTTATCCTTAAAATATTCTGCAATATTTTGTGAAATGATACAAGCCACTATAATTGTCGGAACAAAGTTGAGAGGCAGTCTTACAGTACCTTGTTATATAGAAAAACGCTTCTTCAATTGTCCAAATTATCTTTCTATTACAACTCTTTCCCGCTTCAGCGAATCATTGAAGGCTCTTTCTTGTGGTGTAACTTGGTTATAATAAGGTGTCATAAGACATTTCCCAATGCCATATCCCTGATCTGCTATCAGAACAACATGATTGAAACCTCGAAGCGTTCGACATACACTGCTACGTTTCCAAATTCTACTATCATGCACTTACGCTGGTGAACAACTGATCTACGCTTGAACATTAATGCTGGGAAATTGTTTACGACATATGTATTCATCACCATGTTGATGTGCACGATGTTTTTTTATTCTTATGTGAGTACAATCTGGAACTCCAATAGCAGTGAGAATTTTATATTTTTGTATCCATAAGTGTTTTGCGGTATTTATTGCATCAATACTTGAGGGAAATTTGACCCAGACATCAGCTTTTTCCACAATTTTGGAGCCGACGTATCTAACTGCATTCGATACTGTTGCTTGACAGACACCTATATCTTTAGCTATCCCAATTTGAAATCCTGAAATTTAAGTATAGAGCGTAAATGTCTGGAATGGTGAGTGCATGAATTGAAGAACAAACATGTCGAGATTCGGCATACACATACTTCAATTTCGATTAATTCATAATTATTCCTCAAAATAATATGAATCTAATGAAATATCCTTGATCTGCCATGTACCTCATAAATATTTTCATTTTTGTATGGGCATTCAACGCTCCCCCACGTCTTTCTCAACATTCTCTGGAGTAAATCTGAATATTCTCACAAAGTATCCTTGAGGATCTGAACGTCTTTATTTGTGATTTTTTTATTTTTCTTGGAACTACAAACATACTTCCTCCACAAGTAACTTTTCGAATGCTGTTAGATACATCGGCTCCAGTATTGTGGAAGAAGCTGATATCTGGGTCAAATTTCTCTCAAGTATTGATGCAATAAATACTGCGAAACACTTATGGATACAAAAATATGAATTTCTCACTGCTATTGGAGCTCTAGATTTTACTCACATAAGATTAAAAAAACAACGTGCACATCAACATGTTGATGAATACATATGTCGTGAACAATTTCCCAGCATTAATGTTCAAGCGACATGTAATGCAGATGAGTTGTTCACCAGCGTAAGTGCGGAATGGCCAGGATCAGTACATGATAGTAGAATTTGAAAACGTAGCAATGTATGTCGAACGCTTCGAGGTTTCAATCATGTTGTTCTGATAGCAGATTAGAGATATGGTTGACTTATATTTCCGTAAGGATTTGCTTCTGCTGACACGTAAAAGGTAATTTTTATTTATGAGGCCATAAGCAAAACCTTATACTCCTCGATCATTAGCAGAACCGTTTATTTGAATATATTTGTAATTTTTATCAATACAGATATAAAGATTTGCTAACGAATTCATAAGTAAAAGCAAATATTTATTTTTAATAATCTCACTGAATATCTTATTTCTAATATAGACGTTTCCCTGTCAATTTCAGCGATTGCAAAAAGAAAAGCAGAAGGAAGGGCTTGGTTTCCGTAGCATGTTTTCAACTATTGAATAGTAGGGGTCGTCGTTATTTGTTATGAAGCAGACTATGGTATTGCAGCAAATCAATATGTTGCTCATATCTCAATTCATTAATATGTCGCTACGATATTACATCGATATTTCTTTGTCGTACGAAAGTTAAATCTTTACAACATCGTAGCAATGAACTTCGTTTGCAATTTGTTATGACACCATTGTGTTGTTGCAGAAACACTTACACGTAATATGGATCTATGAAGTTCCAGTATTCATAAATGGACAAATTGAATGAATAAATCCGTATCATAATTCATCTATGAACATGAATAATAATAATAATAATAATTGAAATTATTCCAGTAAGATCATTGTAACATGATATTGGAAGAGTCAATATAAAATAGACTATATTGTACATATACATGTTATCTCGAAAATTATTGAATCGACTTTATAAAAACTTTCTTCGAAGTGGTATGTACCACCGTTGACAAGAATGAAAAATTACGTAAATACTAGGACGAGTTTCATTAGACTAACTGATTTAAGTTCCTTTTCGGCCTTTTATATGTTGACAATATGTTGATTCATCATCAGCAGTTCACATCGCAGAATTCTGCGTATACTGATTACACTGACTGATTTTCTGAAGACTTGTTACTTACGAGAAGGCCACCATGCCGTAATTTCGCATATAATAAATCCCCCTTATATTGAAAAGTTGGTGCTAAAGCGGCAATTTTTTGAAAACAAAGAAATTGAAATAATGGTTTTCGAAAAGTGATTATAGAATCCTTTTGAGTTGGATGGGGTTAGTTCTACGTGTGGACACTTAGACGTCTTCGGGGTATGAATCTGCTCAAGGAAGTTCTGCTTGTTCTTGAAGGCATGGGTGTAGGTGGTGGTTGATTATCCGGCGCCATGATACTAATTCTGGTTGATCTTCTGCGTCTACAGAACAGGTACAGCAGTATCAGTAGGATGCCCAGCGTGATTGTGAAGTATGTGAACCAAGATATATGTTTGTTCACATAGGGTTGATTGATGAGTTTGTCCAAATCCTCGGAATATTGGTTCAACTTGTGCTGGGCTATATTGAGGTCGTCCGTATCGAGTTTGCTGAGTTTCAGTAGTTTCAGGTCTGAAAGGCGTTTCTTCTCAGGCATGTGTTGACAACATCTATAGGGTATCAGTACCGAATGGCTCTTTGTAGGTGACAGTTCTGTAATTCAAAGGGAAGCCACTGTTTTCGCAAAATGGACAGGAATATTCAACAAAGAGTAAAAATTCCCAGAGTCTTCTCCATGACAGTGAATTATAAATTAAACTAAAGGTTGATAGATGAAGAGCAGAAAACAACTACTTTCCTGGATAATACCACGCAGAATGTTGAATTATATTTGCTCGGCATCTATGCAATAATTCATATAAATGAATACTAAATTGCAAATATTTCTTTCTAAAAGACATGCCTGGGATCTCATCTGGATCTTTGGTTGGGACAGCCCTATACTGATGAGGGCCAACTCCTCGAAATTGGTCCATAAGTGTTAGGCGAGACTGATTTGAACTAAACACAATCATATCTTTCAGAAAGAAACATTTGCAATTTAGTGTTCATTCATATGAATTATTGCATAGCTGTCGAGCAGATATCATTCAACATACTACGTGGTATTAGCCAGGAAAGTAGTTTTTTCCGCTCTAAATATACCAACCTTTTGTTTATATCAAACTGTCATGGAGACTTTGGGAATTTTGACTCTTTGTTGAATATTCCTCTCGATTTTGCAAAAACAGTGGCTTTCCTCTGTATTTCATTTGGTAATCGGCCAAGTAGCCACTCCTATTTCAACTTCATTCAAAATAGGTTGTCATTGAGTTTCTGGGGTGTTTATTTCTGTCAGCAGGTGCCGTTTCGCAGGTGATTATAACTTTTGTTGCCAAATGTGCATACTATTCCAAACCAAAATGCACCAACAATAGCAATATCATTAGTGGAGTACTGATGGATCTACATTCCTACCAAGGAAGGAATTTCGAGTCAGAGTTATTCAAGAAAGTAAGGTAGCTAATAGATATCAGCAAGACCAGGACTACTGCGTACCAACCCCAGTTGATGGTTTATTGAATTTGGAGTGACCTACCCGATTGAGTATCAATTATTTCATTATCATTTACCACATCTCTACTAACATTCCAGAAGCAATTACATATTTCCGATAATGCTGTCCCAGATTATAGAATTATTTTCCTTGGAACCGATTTTATTGAGCAACCAGCTCAATAACAAAGAACTATACTTTCAAAAGACCCCAAAACTAATAAAATCAAACTGATTTTCTATCAGGCCGCCAAGACGAAACCTGACAGATCATCATTGTCCCCTCTATTTTCTCGAAAATATTTGTATATGCATACTTGGATCGATTATCACATTTTATTGAGAGACATAACATTATCTCCCCCATTCAACATGGCTTCAGATCTAATATGTCCATATGTCCAGTATACCTGCTGTGACAGCTTTTTTTTTCAAAAAATTTGGAGTGTATCCATGAGTGCCTTGTTGGAATATTTTGTGATCTCAGCAGGGCATTTGACTGCGTCGATTATACGACCTTTAAATGAATTATATTCATATGGAATGAGGGGACATACCATCGACTGAATAAAAAATTATATACCACTATAATTTAAAAAAAACATCTATTTCAGTTCAATTTATTCACACTTGCAGTATCTCATTTCTTTATGGAAAACTGCAAATAATTCCATTTTAAAACCATTAAAATCATTACAAAATAAATCAATAAAATGTATATATGAATTATCACATCTGGAAGCAAAAATAAATTTGTATAAACCAAAAAGGCTTTTGAATTTGAATTCTCTTTACAAACTCAAAATATGTTGTTTCATTCATTTCGTCAAAAATAAAGTAAAAAAAACATCTAATATAAGTTTCACTGAAATGGACAAAATTCATTATTATGCCACAGGCAAAATTTTTTAATCCATTATAATTTAAATCCGAATTTGAAAAGAAATGTATTTACCATAATGGAATAATCATTTATAATTCAATTCCTAATAACATAAAAAAAAAATATATTAATGGCGAAATTTAAAATCGAACTGAAATATACACTTCACTTAAATGGATAAAAAATTATAAATATGTTTTTCTTTTTTATTTACACATTAAAATAATAAAAAATGTTTATTTGGTTACACCTTAGTATATATACTTTCTCGAACTATTGTGAATTTATGGCAATCCACAATTCGTTTTTGACTACTTCCATGATGTATATATGTATTTTTTGATCTTATAACTAGTTTAGTCCCTAACCATAAACATGTAATGTTTCTTGGGACAAAAAAGATATTCTTATTATTATTGAATTGTTCCAGTGAATCTAATAACAGTCATAAAGAATTAAATTCTGATACTGTTGGAGTACCTCAAGGATCAGTGTTGAGACCGCTGCTATTGAGATTATATTGTAATGATGTTAAGACTGCGGTTGCTGATACTACATGCATTTTGTTTGCAGACACATCACTTTTGATTTAAGATAAATACGAAGAATTTCTGAAGGAAAAAACTTTATCTGTGAGATTTCATCACAGACAAAAAATCTGTTCCAATGTAGAAATCATTCACCCTTTCTCTAACCGATGAATGTAAATTTTTGGGACTCATGATAGATAACTGACTGAACTGGAAGAGTTACTGTAATGAAATAATATTGAAACTGAGCCCTGTTTCGTATCTGATACGAAATCTGTCGATTTTGGCTACTGATCAGTTAGTATACTACTATTATGCACATTGAATCAAGAATCAGAATGGCGTTTGCCTTTGGGGAAGCTCCTCACTAGCTTGAAATGTATTCGTTACATACAAAATATTCTATAGGCATTGATCAGAGAATTACAGGGACTTATATAAACGTTCAAAAATTCATAATTTTAGGGATATTCAAATTTATGAAATGTGTGTATTTATATACACTTAAATGTAGAAATATGATCGCAACTCCACTAACCATAGTCTAAATACGAGAAATCGTAAATGACTTTCACATTTACTTGGGATCGAAATATCTGAATCAATGAAAACTATTGAAGTTTTCAAAAGCACCCTAAAGAGGTATTCATGAGACCATAGTTTTTATAATATTGACGAATTTTTCAATCTGTGATTTTACCTCACCATCGTATTTATTTATTAGATGTGGATGGTGTTCATATGTTTCGTCCTTCATGGTATATTGTTTTATGTTTTTTATGTACGATTTGATATGACTCAATATTATTTTATGTACCTTCAAATGCTAAGAATCGGTTCTGTATCATCCTATTTCACTTATTCTATAATTAGGTTCCACAGGATTAATAAA
Source organism: Gonioctena quinquepunctata (assembly GCA_018342105.1). Lineage (NCBI taxonomy): Eukaryota > Metazoa > Arthropoda > Insecta > Coleoptera > Chrysomelidae > Gonioctena > Gonioctena quinquepunctata. Next base: position 382,501 of record JAFIRS010000051.1, on the reverse strand, counting down.
GTTATTTGGTTTGGTTTGTCTGAATATATCTCTTCAATTTCTGCCACATTATGAGACAAAAATTTTGCTACTTTCTTTGGGATAGAATAATTTCCAAAGCTTCAACTATTGCATGAGTAAATATATAATAAACAATCCACCTAGGTGAGAATCCATTTCCAAGAATTCGTGTCACACTTCAAAGATAGCGGAAAATAATTTCATAATTTCAACTATTGTATAAACAATATTTCATGAATTCAACAATTAGTATTAGCGACAGTCAATTCACGAGTGAGATAGACTTGCCAAAAGTTTAATGAAAAACTGCACCAGTAGATAACTTGAAAGAACTACCTTTTTCTGGCATTTGGAATTGATTACCCCTATTAGCGACGCCCCTGCACAGCTATCGATGCAGAGAGATATTATCGATAAATTCCGATTTACACTGCACTTTCTATTAAACTCCGCTAAATCGATTATACAGCATTCGTACGTGTACAGTAATAATAATATATTTATTATGGCAAGGTAATAGAAACACAAACATGTTCCAGGTAAAATACAAGCATATCAGGAAACACAACTTGCTGAATTCACGACGGTATCTATAATTCATGAATACCAGCAACAAAGTAATATGAGATGAAATCTCATCCAGGATTTCATACAAGGTTGATTCTTTTGAACATGAGAAGTGGTCGATTCTGTAGAATCTGTTTCTTGAAAATGAAAAAAGAGTATTCTTACCCTCATTATATATTCAGGAAATATACCAAATATTTGCTAAGGTATCCTGTTTCTTATACTAGAGCATTTTTGGTGACGAACGGCTTCAATTGGCAATTCAACAGTGTATCTACTTTCACGAGTATACTACATTTTCGATTTTCTTTTTCTTTGCACCACAGCTGCTCCTTCTTGCTTCCTTTCTGAAACAATTCACATATACCTGCGTTTCCTGTCATTTGAATCATGTAAAGATATGAGTAGAATTTTGTCGAATTTCATAACTATGTTGTCCTTATTTCTGTGCGATTTTGAACTCAAAATAATCGCTTTCATTCCCAGATAAATTCCGTATTCTATGATTCATATCCCCAGTTCTACCTGTTTGCCAGTTTTTGTTTTAACATCGGCTTTCAATTGATCATTATGTGTTGATAGGTTTCATTTCAGCTTTCCTTCAATAGTTTCGGAAGTACCTTTGCGTATTCATAGTTCTTCTCAAAATTATAATATTGGTAGAATTAGGTTCCTAGAAAATTGAATTTAATATGACTTGCTGCTTTTTCCATACTATGTTATATTGACTCTTCCGACATGTTGATGATAATCATCTTTATTTATTTATCTTTGTATAGTAACTCCCAAAATTATATTCCCAATCGATAATTGAAGACTCCAAGGATTAACTAGAACATTTTTGATAAAAATAATATTCGTAGTATCAGGTTCATGGAATATTAAATTTAATATATGACTTGATGCTTTTTACATACTCTGTTATATTGTCTTTGTATCACAAATTATATACCTAATCAATAATCTGGAACTCCAAGAATTAACCGGAATGTTTTCAATGAGAAATAGACTACAGAATCATATGAACTGTACCAGAAAGGTCTGTCCTCTTTCCTCTATAATTTTGCTCATTCCTTTATTCTTCATTTCGATTTTTCTCTTCCATTCCATCTCTTCGTTCTGCTCCATTTCCCTTTGATTCCTCTTTCTCTTTGCACTTCTTCGCTCTTTCTACCCATATCTCTCAGTAGTTTAATTTCTCGAAAAGTTCCTTATTCCTCCCAATTTCTCATATAATGTTATCCATGCATTGCATAACTTCAGCTTTTTTGTGTCCATCAAGCATTTGCCAAGCTCTCTATCGGCATCCTTTATATTCCAACAAAAAAATCCATGTGAAGTGTAATAAACTCGATCATGTGTCATTCATGCCAGGTCTTCCTTACAATCCGCATACCGGTTTCAGGCTTTTGGCCCTCATCAGTACGGAATAGTCACCAGTCAGAGATCCGAAGACCTCTGGCCGAAGCGAGACCCAACATAAATGAAAACACCATCAAGCCTACATCACCTATAGGAACGCCGGAAAAAGTTACTTTTAAATGACGGTACCTAGTGACAGAAATAAACACTTCTTCCCCCAATAGGGTTTTATTTAAATAGGATTCCATGTCGGTAGGAGTGGCTGAATGTCCGAGTGGTGTGTATATCAAACAAGAAAGCCAAGTGAAGTGTAATATCAGAAAATAAGGAACTTTGAAGCCTTCTTCACAACGAATTCAATATAAATTGAAACAATTGGTAGACCACAAGCGAAAAACAACCACTGTCTTGTCAAATACTTCGCAACACGTTGAATGATATTCACCTGAAAATCTATGCAAACTTCCATAGAAAATGAAAATTGAATGGAAATGTTTCTTTCTGATGAACTGGATAATGTTCAATTTATGCCAGGTTCGCCTAACAATTCGCATACCAGTTTCAGGCTTTTCGCCCTCATCAGTACGGAGTAGTCACCAGTCAGAGATCCGAAGACCTCTGGCAGAAGAAAAACCCAACATAAATGAAAACACCATCAAGCCTACATCACCTATAGGTACGCCGGAAGAAGTAACTTTCAACAGGCGGTACCTAGTGACAGAAAGAAACACTCCATATAGGATTCTATATAAATAGGATTCCATCTGGGTCGGTAGGAGTGGCTGAATGCCCGACTGGCGTGTATATCAAACAAGAAAGCCATGTGAAGTGTAATATAAGAAAATAAGGAACTTTGAACAATCCGCATACCGGTTTCAGGTTTTTGGCCCTCAGCTTATGGAGTAGTCACCAGTCAGAAATCCGAAGACCTCTGGCCGAGGAGAGAGATAAATGAAAACACCATCAAGCCTACATAATAATAATAATAATAATAAAGCGGCTTTATTCATCATTTCAAATTCTACATTCATATGTAGAATTTGAAATGATGAATAAAGCCTTTGTTATCAAAGGAAAAATACAACAGTATTGATTAATAGAGAGAAGTTGAACGATGAAAAGGCGTAGTGTCAGCTATAGCTGTTTTTCAACTCGACCACCATCACCACCACACCACCTATAAGTATCATCTACTCTCTTTCAGTTTCATTCAGAAATATATTTTAGCAAATCATTACTGGTATTCAACGGCATTATTCTATTTTTGTATAGATCTTAGAGAAAAACTCTCAAAATATAAGATGTAGCCTTCAGAAAATGTTATTTTATAAAACGAGATGCAATTTGTCAATATTGGTAAGAAAATAAGCAATTGATATATCTCCAATATTTCATAAGCCGCTATTTCGAGACATTCCGGGCCCATCTCCGATTTCAACCGAGATATAGATACGGAATATTTTTGTGTTGAATTCAATTCGGTTGAAAAATGTAGCAACCAGTCTGTCTACAAATTGTGTTATCTGTGTATATAAAAATTGTTGCTGGTATATACAGGGTGCAATCTAACCTCTTGGACACCCATTTTATAACGAATTATAGTGGTTAAAAATGCATTTTTTTTTTTTAAATATGTTTTTTTCTTTGGAAAATTCGACAAAACTTTGGGAAGCGCCACCTGCCTAATTTCAGGGAACCTACTCAGAGGAAAACTTTGGCAATTGTTGAATGCAGTAAACATTTATTTCGACATTCGAATAATGTAGAATGTTGAACTGATTTTGTAGTAAATGTTTACATTGCAGGCTACCTGAGATAGATATTTAATTTTTAAGTGAAGAGAACAACTAACCCTGTTATATCCAAACTTGTGATGAAGTCAGGACAAGTTGACATCATACTCTGCTCTGAGGCACTTATCATAATTATCACAGTCACTTGTAAAAAACAAACGGCACAAATAGTATTGAAAAGGAAAACATTCGCAATTGAATATTGTTTAGAAAAATAATATCACGATTATTGTAGTGATTCAGAACACGTAAACTTCAAATCGTCAAATCGTCAAATTGTCAAATCTTCAAATCGTCAAATCGTCAAATCATCAGATCGTCAAATCGTCAAATCGTCAAATCGTCAAATCGTCAAATCTTCAAATCGTCAAATCGTCAAATTCAAATCGTCAAATCTCAAATATTGTCAATCGTCAAATCTTCAAATCTTCAAATCGTCAAATCATCAAATCGTCAAATCGTCAAATTGTCAAATTATCAAATCGTCAAGTCATCAAATCATTAAATCGTCAAATCGTCTAATTTTCAAATCATCGAATCGTCAAATCGTCAAATCTTCAAATCGTCATATCGTCAAATCGTCAGATCGTCAAATCTTCAAATCGTTGAATCTTCAAATCGTCAAATCGTCAAATCTCTAGGAACGAAAGTTTGTTAGATTCTACTAGTATTTTCTGATTGGCTGGTGAATTGAATAGCCTAATTGGCAACCAATCAGAAAACAGTACGGATGTGTAGGAGAATTAATTTAGACATTATTGTCGTGTCTCTTAAAACTGAAAACCGAGCCGTGCGTATTTTGAAGAGTAGAAGACAAGATGAATCACTCGTCACATTCATGAACAACGTAGTAAATTCCAAGTCTGGAGTCGCCAATCACTGTGCATCGTACTAGATATATTAATATAATATAAATAATTTTTTGGTAGAATGGATTTTTTTTCAAAGACAAGGACAATAATGTTCAAATTAATTATTGTGTTCATCGTGTAATATTTTCTGATTAGTTGTTAATTAAGGTCTTAAGAGCTTTCATTCAGCAATCACTAGTATAATCTAACAAACTTTCGTTCGTAGACAGCTCTGTAAACCGTGCAATCGAGAATATTGCTTGGCAACATTGTTCAGTTCACATGTTCTGAATTACTATAATGGTATCGAAATTATTTTCAAAACAATATTCAATTGCGAATGTTTATCCTTCTTCATTACTGTTCGTGTTGTTTGTTTCTTACAAGTGACTGTGATAATTATGACAAGTGCCTCAAAGCAGAGAATGAAGTCAACTAGTTCTGACTTTATCAACAGTTTGGATATAACAAGTTCAGTTGTTTTCTCCACTTTTGAATTGCATTTCTATCCCAGGCAGCCTGCAATGTATGCATTTACCACACAATCTACCCAACATTCTGCATTATTCAAATGTCCAGTAGAATGTCTATTGCATTCGGTAATTCCTAGGGTTTTCTTCTGAGCAGGTCATCTGAAATTGAGCGGGCGGTGCCACCCAAAATGTTGTCGATTTTTTCAAAGAACAAAACTTGTTTTAATTTTTTTTTTCATATTTTTAACCATTGTAATTAGTTATAAAATGACACTGGTCATTCACGGGGTGCAAAAGGTTAGATTTCAAACTGTATGTATGACATTGATAACCTCCGACACCGTTTGACCGATTACCAGGTAAGTTTGCACATCTGAGTGTTTTTTCATGAAGAAAGTTCATTATATATTTACATAATATGCACAAGCTTCTGAAGCCTCAGTCATTCTCAGAGCTGTTTAAATAGTTATTATTAAATCTGTAAAGATACAAATATAATCCTTGTTATCACTTGATGGTTGGGTATAATGGATGTTGAGGAATGGAATATGAGACAATATTTCATTATTACTACCATTTCTAAGTACTTAGATTTTTTTATAAAAGCTGTAATACATTTTCAATCGGTTGGCATACATGGCAGAAAGTTTCTGCTAACCTATACATAAATTTGTCGCAAAATATATGTGAAGCAGTTGAGAACCCAGAGTTTCCTACAAATAAAAACTTTTTAACAAAAAAGTAAACCGACAAAACAGAAACTAAAAAGCAAAAAATAAGATGAATCCTTTTAGTCTTAAGAACTAAGCTCCTGAACTAATTAAGTAACTGATTTTGAGCCGGCACCAAACAAACAAGCAAAATAATTACGTGAACCGTAAAATGATGGAAGCGGGGTGCGCGGCGGCGGCGCGTTCATTCGCCGGAAATTTCCGAGCGTTCTCGAAGTCAATATCAGCGAGACAGCTACCCAACCGGGCACACACGTGAGGGCACATGTCGTTGCGATGGGTCGTGCGGAGAGCGCCTTTTTTCAATGATATTGTTTAACGTTGGAGATTTCACGTTGCATTCTGATGTTATTTTGTACTGCTCATTTCTTTGGAGTAATTCAATGATCTTCGTTGTTGTTAGTTTGGCGCCGACTCGAAATTAGTTATTTACATTAGTTCAGGAGCTCAGTTATTGAGACTAAAACGGTTCATTTAATTTTTTGCTTTTTAGTTTATTTTTTCGTCAGTTTAATTATTTGTTGAAAAGTTTTTAACATTAAATATTTTGTAGTTTGAATTTATTAATTAATGCTCACTCAATTCGGATTACTTTTAGAATACCTACTTACCCACCTTACTTCAAGTATTAATTATTATATACTAGTACCAGCGACTTCGTACGCATTGAACTTTGTATTTTTTGCGACGATTATTATAAATTCACTCACCCCGTTAGGGACAGTATTTCTAAAAAAATAATAAAACACGTAATTTCTTTATTTGTAACAAATACCTCAAATATGACGGAACCCCTATACAAAATTTATCTCCATTTGTGAAGATATTTTTTTATGTATATTATTTATCTTTTTTCTTAACTTTCCTTTTATATATATATTAAAATATATATATATATATTTATATATATATATATATATATATATATATATATATATATATATATATATATATATATATATTATATATATATATATATATATATTTTTTATATATATATATATATATATATTATATATATATATATATATATATATATATATAAATGAGTTTAGAACATACAAAACCAATTTTATGTTTTTTTGAGTTCGTAATGGAAAAGAAGACTTTGATATTGTAGTTTGAAATGCTTTATTCAAGATCAAGACATTGGAAAGAAAAGGTACATTGTAATAATGTTCTTTTTATTAACTATAAAATCTTGAACTGAGTGCTGAATATCGGTTATCACAGATAAATTTAAAAATCAGTTTGTAAAAAACATTTTCGACTACTTGAAAATTTACAAACTGATTTTTAAAGATTTGATTTGTAATGTGCACCGATATTTTCCTGTTAGCAACCTCGAGTTAGTAAGTTTTTTATAGTTCATAAAAAAGAGCATTGTTACAATGTGATTTTGTTTTTTTCAGATGTCTTGATAATGAAATAAAGTATTTCGAAAGCTCGACAATTTAACAAAGAGTCTTCTTTACATGGCCATTTCCTATTGACTGCAACCGCAAAAGAAAACAAAAAATTGGTTTTTTGTGTTTCCTAAACTCAGTTTTTTTCAACTACTCCAGTCAAGAGACTACCTTCTTCTAAATATATATATATATATATATATATATATATATATATATAGAGTTTTTTTTGTATACTTTTTAAACTTGTATATTTTATCTCTCTAACTCGTATTCAGTGTATATTGGTTGATAATTATATAGCCTGAAACGCACGAGCTAATATATACCACAGACAAGATTCACTAGATAATATTTTTGGGTAAGTTCCTCGTGGATTTCTCAAATTAAAATAAAAAAAAGCAAGGGGTATAATTGTCATCAAGCACAAGTTGCCCCTAACAACTTTCAGTGGTCTTTTGTTTATTCGCGTTCAATGTGTATCTATTCGAACTATTTTTGTATCTGAAGTGAATAAACTTCATTAAGAAGAGCCCAAATACTAATTTCTATGACTCTTATCTCAAAACCAACTGTACTTCCACTCTCACCCCCTTCTCACCGCCTTCTCACCCACCTTTCCACCCCTTTAGGGATGGAATATAAAGAAAAAATATGCTATCGAAATTCTAGCTCTCAGGTCCAGCGATCCCTCGACTGTCTTCCGTCACCATCATCAGATCAACTCCGGGTTCTCATTATGTTGTAGTGTCATCAGAACTACATATGTTTGCCAAGTTTCAACATAATCGGTTCACAGGTGTAAAATCAATAAATCATCCCCTGTGTTCCTACCCTTAGGGGTGTAATTTTTTTTCAAATCCAAGTAGGACCAACTTTGAAGCATACTCTATACGATGAAAAAGAATCGGATAACCCAGTACAAAGTTATGCGTCATCTCCCATTTTTCTAACCTGGTGATTGGATTTTTTTTCGAATCCATATGGGACCAACTTCGAAGTATACCCTATCCATAAAAAAAAACATCGAAATCGGACTATTCAGTCAAAAGTTATGCGTGGTCATACATAAAAAAAAATATACGCATCGACTAGAGAACCTCCTCCTTCTTTTCGTCGGTTAAAAAATTAAAAATTAAAGTTTCCAAACATATGATGGAAGTGCTAGAAAACAACGCACATTATCGGCATAGTACATAATATTATTATTATCATATCATTTCCCCAAAATAATATTTTCCCCCTTCTTCAATTCCTTAAAAAAAACATTATTTTGGGGAAATAATAATATATTGATTAATCCATTCGAGTTCGAATAAAATCCTTAATACGGTTTCCGAAACGATCAGCCAAACCCTTTTAACCTATTCCAACCCCTTTTCACCTATTCAGAAAAACAACTCAGATTTTTTTTATTGGCAATCAGACACTGTTAGGAATATATTACAACATGTCTAGCACAAATAGTTCATGCGTAACTCAATCATCAGTCTAGATAGAACTAGAGCTGTTTTTTGGGGCCTATGTAGGTATTCAAATCGTATTTGTCCTGTGATTCAACTACATCCATTCTGGTTGATTTGTTGAAAATATAAACAGGATGTTCATAAAATCAGATGTGGAATCATCTGCGACTGAAAGATAAACTTTAGTCACTATCTTCCATCGTCAAGATAACCTCTTGTGGGGTATTCATGTTGAAAAGGGAAAACTACATCCATTCTGGTTTAAAAATAAAGGATTCATCATCTGTGAATTGAAAATCCACGATTAAATGAAGTTATTTTTTGTGAATGTCTAACAGAAAACAACTACTTCCGGCTAAAGCACGCTGGACATTGAACTACATCTGATAGATATTCTGAAAAGGCCCTAACTCAAAGAAAAATCTGAAATTGAAAATTTGCATTTTCATTCAGATAGTTATTCGATTTTATATTCCAGTCTTAATTAAGAACTCATAAAGATGAATGAGGCAAGAAGAATGTTTTCCAAAAGAGTACTCACCAGAAATCATTCGTAACATTGACGCAGGAGAGACATCGCATTCACTAGGTCTTCAATACATTTTTGTCGACGAAAATCTATTTCACGCTTCCACGATCATCAGGAAGACCGGAAGAAATGGGAAACACATTTTCAAGAAGCAATCTCACTGTTAGACATTCACAAAAAATAACTTCATTTTAATCGTGGATTTTTCAATTCACAGAAAAATCTTTCTATCAATATTCAATTGAGAATGTTTCCCTTTTCAACATGAATACCCCACAAGAGGTTATCTTGACGATGGAAGATAGTGACTAAAGTTTATCTTTCAGTCGCAGATGATTCCACATCTGATTTTATGAACATCCTGTTTATATTTTCAACAAATCAATCTACCATACCCCATGACAGGTTTTAATGTCAGAAAACACTAACTTCAAAGTGTCTCCACAAAAGAAATGATTCTAACTTTTTCCATCTTTGGAAAGTGCGATTGCTTCTTGAAAATGTGTTTCCATTTCTTCCGGTCTTCCTGATGATCGTGGAAGCGTGAAATAGATTTTCGTCGACAAAAATGTATTGAAGACCCAGTGAATGCGATGTCTCTCCTGCGTCAATGTTACGAATGATTTCTGGTGAGTACTCTCTTTTGGAAAACATTCTTCTTTGCCTCATTCATCTTTATGAGTTCTTAATTAAGACTGGAATATAAAATCGAATAACTATCTGAATGAAAATGCAAATTTTCAATTTCAGATTTTTCTTTTGAGTTAGGGCCTTTTCAGAATATCTATCAGATGTAGTTCAATGTCCAGCGTGGCTTTAGCCGGGGAAGTAGTTGTTTTCTGTTAGACATTCACAAAAAATAACTTCATTTTAATCGTGGATTTTTCAATTCACAGAAAAATCTTTCTATCAATATTCAATTGAGAATGTTTCCCTTTTCAACATCCATTCTGGTGTTGAAACGATGACGTCATATATAAAACGATTCAAAACGTATTCCTAGAGCTTTGAAACCAAGTCGAATTCAGTTTCAAAAAACATAATTCGTTGTTTTGTTATTGTCATAATTCATAATAATACCCTAAATAAATCGTGAGATTTTAAAAATTATAATTAAAGAGATTGACAGGAAATTATACAGTGCTAGTCAAAAGTCCCCTCCCCCCCTCGTATCTGTTGAACGGGTATACTTATAATAATGAAATTTGGAGGGTAAAAATAAACGGATGTAGGCTTCTCAACTGGTCATAACAGGTGACGCAATAGTCATAAATGACGTCACAAGGCCACTGTGACCAATAATTTTAAATGGGACCCTATGGCAAGTGTCAGCTCGTTTGAAAGGTATTGACAATACCTATTCAGTCATACCAATTTTGTTTGGGTTTCGGCTGATTTTGATTGATAAATTGAAGAAATACGAAAATTATAGTTTCGCATTTAATTAATAAAGATTTTAAAGTACGCCTCTGGTTAATTGTCAAAAAGGTTGACGTTTTTGAATTCTCTACTTGTAAAAAGTGTTTATACCTTGGAAATTCACCTAAGCTATTGTTTAACGAGACGTTTAAGTGTTTACATAGGCAAAATGGTACGTACTGTAGCCGACAAAGTAGCAGCTATCTTAATAATTGGAGAATGTAGAAACAATTTCCATGCAGCGGAACGACTGTTTAATGAGAGGTACCCCGATCGCCCTATATCGAGGGTTTATTTGAGGGAGCTTCTTCGGAAGTTTGAAGCATCAGGTAGTGTTCAAGATGCCAAACGATCTGGTCGACCAACAATTAGTGATGACAAAAAAATTGACATAATTGGAGAAATGGTAGTAAACCCTACTTCTTCCACAGCCCAGGTTGCGTCTATCTGTGAAGTCAGTCAAAGGACAGTACATAGGGTGTTGGCTAAAACAAATTTCATCCATACAATTAAAATGGTGCACCAACTTTCAGATGATGACCCCGACCGAAGACTAGAATTCTGTGAAACTATGTCCAATAAATGAACCAACAACCAGGCTACATACAGACAATTTGTTTTAGTGACGAAAGTACTTTCTTTCTCAATGGAAGTAACACTCAAAATGTGAGGTATTGGGTGACACAAATCCTCACATCTTTTGTGAAAACATACTCAATTTCCAGAAAAGTAAATGTTTGGGCAGGTATTTTGGGAAACCACATAGTTGGGCCTCTTTTTCTCAATGCTTACTTAACCGTGAATTGTATCTGAGATGTTACAAAATGATATTGAGTCGTTAATTCTTGAAATTCTAGAAGATAATCCAGATGAATTCGACAACTTGGAGATAACGTTTCAACAAGATGGTGCTCCTGCACACTATTACGGTGCAGTAAGACGTTACCTAGATGAAGAATATCGTGGTAGATGGATTGGACGACGAGGTTCGATCGAATGGCAGCTCGGTCACCGGACCTTACACCATTAGATTTTATTCTATGGGGGTACTTGAAATCTAAGGTTTACGCTACAGCACCTGACAGTATTGCCATCCTGAAACAACGAATTGTTGAAGAATGTAGGGCAATTTCCGCTGACACACTGGGACGAGTACGACAAGAGTTTAGCAATAGGATGCATTACTGCCAGGAAGTAGATGGAGCACATTTTGAACACTTATTATAAGAACTGGTTCTTAAATCTTTATTAATTAAATGCGAAACTAGAATTTTCGTATTTCTTCAATTTATCAATCAAAATCAGCCGAAACCCAAACAAAATTGGTATGACTGAATAGGTATTTTCAATACCTTTCAAACGAGCTGTCACTTGCCATAGGGTCCCATTTAAAATTATTGGTCACAGTGGCCTTGTGACGTCATTAATGACTATTGCGTCACCTGTTATGACCAGTTGAGAAGCCTACATCCGTTTATTTCCACCCTCCAAATTTCATTATTATAAGTATACCCGTTCAAAAGATACGAGGGGGGAGGGGACTTTTGACTAGCACTGTATATCAACAATTGAGTTGGAAAACTACATTGAATTACATGGTTAGTTTATCAGAATATTGTCTACCGACTTTCTAACAGAAAATTTCTTAGGTTAAGTTTGATTATTGAATCGTATTCGAAATTATGCATTATTGCGGTTCGTGTTAATAATGACGTAACTAGAATCGTATTCAAATACAAGATTGAATACGTCTTGACGCCAGAAATCACCTTTGCTCTCTGCAACAGATTATTTCAAGCAGCATCGATTATATGCATTCGAAAAATATCCCAAGTTTACCATTGAAATTCGTCGAAAAGATTTGAAAGACACACTTAAAAGAATATGATGTTCATTTCGAAGATTACGGAAACTACCCACTGATGGTTCTTTTGCTTTCGATATCACTCAAACGTACGAACACACTTTGAACTACCCCCGTATCCGATTCATGGACAGATATTCTCCTAGCTTTTATCGTATCACTCACTGCCCAATGAATTGATGGAGGTAATTTAATTTGGTTCCCACGAATGAGTGAAGTTGTTTTACTGAAAATATTTTTCATGAGTGCCCTCACTATCATCGCCCAGTAATTTAGATAACTTATTATAACAATCAGGTGGACAAAGGAATGACCTTTACTTCAACATTTCAATCAACGGAGCATATGCGTACCTGAAATATTTCGGAAGGGGTTAAATGCTATACAAATAAATCCGGACATGTCGGGGAAACGTGCTCTATTTCATTTGTGTCGAAGTAACTCACATTGTTTCAGTTAAGAAGTATATCTTTCAAATTAGACATCATTCCTATAGAACATATAATATAATAATAATATTGTTTATTCGCATGGAAAGTAAATGAGTACAGTGAAATGTTTTAAAGTTTGCAAATAAACATAGTTTAGTCACATGAGTGTATAATAGTTAAACCCGTTATACTACTTGTGCGTGACTGTTTATGTTCTAATGAGAATTGAGTGATAATGGATGAATGATAATGAATAATGAAAAAAACATATATCAACAGATCAATGGTTAAAATATTACTAAATCTACTAAAATATTTACATGCTATTGTAGGATGAAACATAATAAAATATACTTCAATATAAACATAATTGAAAATGAATTAATAGTAAATGTGCTATTCTGTTATAGTTGAAATTTCTATAATATATATATGAATCCATTTTGAGTTTTTTGAAATTTAATTGGTGGAGGCGAAAATTCGTTCGGAAGTAAACATGTTTGTTGTTGTTGTTTGACCACAACACTCTTTATTTGTTCATTTCGGAATTGGCAGTAAGTATTGAGACCCAATAACATATTTACTATACCAACCGTTAATTGATAATTACACTATATTGCCATCGCCTTCTTTTGGTGCTGTATATTCTGCATCTACATCAATTTTCAAAGACTCCCAAACATCAGCCAGAGTTGTCCCTGCATACTCAAAGTTTTTTTTTTTGAATTTTTATCTATACTATCACCTTGAGAATTGAAATGAGTTCCATGATACCCAGGAGGCAAAAATCAAGCCAGCAAGTTCATGACTCAGTCACAATGAATAAAGCATCTAAATTGTAGTCCCAAAAATGCTGGATAGCATAAAAAATTACTTTTGCGTGCCGAGGATTTTCTTCAGGTCCTCCATCAGCCGAAATTATCATCAGAGGTACGCTAACAAATACGAAACGAATGACTTTCTATCGTAACAGAAAAAAAAAGGTTCAGAACTTAATTGAAGTAGAATTGTATGATGAAATGCAAACATCACGTTCCCTTAGACCCCCCCCATGCACCCCCTTGTCATATTTTGTCACACCTCGCGATACCCCCCCCCCCTGCCGCTTTGTATGCGAAAGTATTTTATGAACGGCCCCATAGTGAAAGTGATAGTGCGATCGGAAATGGTTGTTTTGTCATCGAATATTTGTTACAATTCATTACTTGTTCAATCATTGGTGCCCGTTTTTTGCGAGCACTATAAAAGTCAAAAATGATATCGTTGCTGAATGGATGCATTATGAAAATCATTTTGATATTCGAAACATTCAATTTAACATTTCCATCTGGAAAAAAATCAGGATGTTTAACAACCATGCTGTCAATTTGAAACTGATTCAGATTTCTTTTGATGGATGAATGGGACAGCTATTTTATCTCAATGTTTGTACAGATTATTCCTCATGTTGGAGTTGAAAGAAAAACTCCATTAAGAATATTCAATTTTGCCCTGCATGCATCTTAGCACCTTTGAGAAAAAAATGTATTCTCCTGTTTCAATTTGACACTATAGTTTTGGAAAACCCTGTATTTGTTATTTTCCGGGCAAAATGATAAATTGAGGTACGCAATCAATTTCATTGATGTAAGTGGTAAATTCATTCATTCATGTGTTTGTCATAAATGTATAGTTAAATGATAGCAGTTATGAGCTATTTCCATCACTACAATGACGGTGTAGAATAACAATGAGTGAAATCAATTGATAGTACCAAATGTACACTTCGATAATGATAAATACCTTTTTCCTCATTCCAAATAAAACTGACAACAACAATCAAAATATATATTTAGGGCAAAAACTTTGTGTCATTACTGTAAGTACCTGATTTGATAGTAGGGAGCACTAATTTGTATTTGAATTTCAGTTTGATAATGGCAATTAAACACTGTCAGGGTATTTTTTCCCTAGTGACAATCGAAGTGAGACCAAGTCTCCAATACGGGTGCTTTTTTGATTGCTAATACTAAAGTTTTAACAGTGGTTATCAAAGTTGTTTCTCGGTGTAAGTAGTAAATTGGATCTCAATGAATCCCCATTATTAAATCTATTCCAGACCCAATTTTTATCAGTATTCTTGATAAAGCTACTATGTAGAAAAACATGTCGAATACATTTTAAAAATATAATGAAACAAATTCTGTTTCATTTATCATGGATAATACTTCATTTCGAAATTGAAGAATACACCTCCTTTAAACCCGTAATTATTATGTAAAACTTATTCCTCAAACCGAAAATTCATTACAAATAATTGCTGCACGAACTATTACATTCAAGTAACTTTTCGTTCTCTGTCTCTGTTGCATAATGAATTTCACTCTCGACGCATCTCAGAGGCCAAGCTAGAATGGTCGACCTATACCTTCTGGAAATATTATGACGCAAGCCTATGCCCCCAACAAAAGTGTTAATTCATGGTACGTAATGCTATCTCCGTCATTGATGACAAGCAGACGCAGTCCTTCCAAGCAAGAACAATAACCAAATGACTAGCATAATGCATACCTCTTCTTCTTCGATTTCCAAGCTGCCGAGCTCATAACATGCATATTTGTCTAATTATCTGAGATCCCCCGAAACATGATTCGGTCGAACCGTTAAATCCCACAAAGCAAAGCTCCGCAGCGTACTTCTACCTGTAGTTCATTACGGAATAATGAAGCGCGGAATTGCAATATTATTTTTATACGTTGTCTGGAAGTGAATTAATTTTCTGTGCTTCGGATGAACGAATGGAATGTTTAAATTGGTAATTTCATCGTGAGCTGTTGACTCAATGTTCCTCCCATGACGTTTCCTGAATGATGCCAGTGTGTGTGGGGATGTACAAAAAAATAAAACAGTCAATTATCAATGCAGTCGGTGAAATGTGTTCTTTGATTTGTTTGAAAATACGAATCATCAGCGACTGAAAAATAAACTTCAGTCACTAGCTTCCACCGTTCAAGATAACCTCTTGTGGGGTACTCATGTTGAAAATGGGAACATTCTCAATTGAATATTGAATAGAAATATTTTTCTGTGAATAGAAAATTCCACAATAATAATTAAGTTGATATTTATGAATATCTAACAGAAGACAACTACTTTCCCGGCTAAATCCACGCCGGACATTGAACTACCTCTGAGGGATATTGAAAAAGAACCCTAACTCAACAGAAAAAATATGAAGGTGAAAATTTTCATTCATACAATTTTTTGATTTCCTATTCCAGTCTCAATTAGGAACTTATATAGATGGGTGAGGCAAAGAAAAATGTTTTCCAAGACAGAAATCATTTGTAACATCGATGCAAGTGAACATCGCATTCACTAGGTCTTCAATACATTTTCAAAAATCTATTTCACGCTTCCACGATCATCAGGAAGACCGGAAGAAATGGGAAACACATTTTCTAGAAGCAATCTCACTTTGCAAAGATGAAAAATGTTAGAAACATTTGTTTTGGAGTGACACTCTGAAGTTAGTGTTTTTTTGACATGCAAACCTGTCATGGGGTATGATTGAATTGTTTGAAAATATGAACAGTAGGTTCATAAGATCAGATGTGGAATCATCTACGACTGAAAGTTAAATTTTAGTCACTATATTCCATCGTTCAAGATAACCTCTTGTGGGGTATTCATGTTGAAAAGGAAACTTCTCAATTAATATTGAAAAAAAATTTTTCTGTAATTAAAAATCCACGATAAAAATGAAGTTATAATTTTTGAATATCTAACAGAAAACAACTACTTCCCCGGCAAAAGTTTTTTTAAAGTAGGACTTTCATATGATTCAACCAATTGAAATATATTTTCGAATTGAATACAAAAACGGTAAAGCAATCTATGAGTTAACATAGAGATTGATTCGTCGAAGCTATAATGTTATAATCATCATTTGAGGGTTGGAAAAAAATCATTGATAAATAAATATTTTAATTTAATAAAATTAAAGTATGAATTGTAACTTTTTTTTTTAACACATTCAGTATCAGTAACCTGATTTCAAGTCTGATTTTATCCTCAGAATTGATGATTCAATGGTATCATATAAAGTGAGTCCTAGCTAAAACTAAAACGATGTGCTAGAGCTACGGCTTGAATTTTCAATGAAATTCATGCAAGGAAAAACGTATCATATCAGTACGTTATACAAGTGATGCATAAGTTCATGGAGTCAGGATCCGTGCAAAATAAAAAACATGAATCAGCAAAGTTAATAAGAAATGAAGGGGTCGCTGTTGCAGTTATAGGACATGCAGGGATAGACAACATTTAATCTTACATACTACTATTGAAGTTAAAAAAATCCTCCGCGCATTTAAACTGAAATTGTAATAAATTGATACATAATTCGTTAATACAAATATAATTAAAATATATTTGAAGTATTTCACTTCATTATTCTATTATTGATATGAAGTAAGTATTATTAAACGAGTATTTGATTTATGAATGATATTTATAAATATAATGTATCAAATAGTTATTAATTAAGGTTTCAGAATATTTTTTTTTGTGAAAAATTACCTTTATAAGCCGTACTGTGTATTGGGATTCACGGTTAAACTTCTGATTGAGCGCTCCGCACTCTTCGCCCTCTATCTCAAAAACGGTTGAATGTATAAACAATTGCTTGCAACAAAATTTGTCGATAATTCTATGCTTTACCACTTTTATAATTAATGCAAATATTATTTGAAGCATAGGAAGCGAGATATTTACGAAAGACCGATTTTTGCGACCTTCGACCTTGAATGTCTTGAGACGCGGACATAAGATTTTATGGGAGGTTTGAGCCAACTTTTGAAATGCCAAAATGAAGGTTTGAGAGAGTTCATAGCTCAGTATCTTTCATTCCGAGGTTAAACCCCTCATGTGACTGAATTGAGACCATATTGTATATACATATTTTATTGATGGTTACCTCAACGCACAAGAGTATCTTGAAATTCTTGATACAACTGCAAACCCCGAAATCACTCAGCTACTTGAAGATGAAGATAATCTACTTGAATATCAGCTCACCTTTCAACAAGATGGAGCTGCTCCATATCTCCACAAGTTTTAGCTGGGACACACTATATATTTGACCGTGTTGATACATTTCCAGAAAACTTCAAACTGTAACCAATTTCAATGTACTCAGAACAACATATTTTTCGATATTTCATTCGCACATCAGATACGCTACTATTCTTTGGGGTGGTTCGCCTGATTCTCTTTCAATTTTTCGTTTACAAAAAAACTCTGTCAGGATCTTATCCAGTTTGAGCTATCTGGAACACTGCCAACCTTTGTTCATTAAGCACAAAATAATGCTCTGGCCGTGTTTGTATATTCTTCAAGTTCTGATAGAGATTCACAAAAACTCCTCGATGCTCACTAAGCAATCTGATATACACAGCTATGGTACTAGACAAGCAGATAACCTTAGACCAAACAGGTTTCGCCTAACCAAATCTAAGAGAAATTCACTGAATTATTATCTCCACAATATACAACCACCAGAATTGAAATCATTAAGTTCAAACTTATTCAAAATAAGGATAAAAAAATATTTTTGACGCATTGCTTTTATTCCACAGAGGAATACATTGGACATTTCAGACTTTGTAGGGAATAGAATTCGTCTCGCCTAATCTCCATTCTTATGTTCACTTTCTATGTTTTTTTTCATCTATTTACCACACTTTAGCACCATTTTTAACCGACGAAACCAAAAAGAAGGAGGTTCTCTAGTCGACGCGTATATTTTTTTTGTTTATTATTTTTTTATGTATGATCACGCATAATTTTTTACTGAGACGTCCGATTCCAATAATTCTTTATTCAGTGAATAGGGTATACTTCGAAATTAGTCCCATTTGAATTTAAAAGATGAAATCCACCCCTAAGGGTAGCAAAATGAAGGAAATTGATGACTCACCCTCTGAATTCTGGTCCGTTAACCGATTCTATCAGGCATAACATTGTACTGGGTTCTTCGATTTGGATGATTCTTTTTTCAATAGATAGGGTATACCTCATATTTGGATTTCGAATGAAATTGTTCACCCTTATCACTTGTGAACATTGGCACACACATATGTAGTTGACAATGACAGATCGCTACTGTCATTATTTTTGTTCCACATCCGTCACAATCATCATATTCTATGAGAGGATGGAATAATATACAAAGTTATGAAATGAACTAACCAGAACAACAAAAATAATTCATATTACAACAAATAGTAAAAGTAGATAATCATATTATTTAACTGGTAATAGTTGAAGTAAGGTGGGTAAGTATTTTGGAAGTAATCAAAAAACAATTAGGTAGTAATTGGTAGATTTTAGCCACAAAAAATTGAAAAATAAAAACTTTTTAACAAAAAATCAAACCGACGAAATACGGAACTGAAAAGTAATAAATAGAATAAACCTTCCGAGTCTCAATAACTAAGCTCCTAAACTAATGTTAGTAACTAATTTCGAGTCGGCGCCAAACGAACATCAACGAAGAACATTAAATTACTTCAAAATCATCATCATCATCATCATTTTACGCCTTACCTAATTCATTTGCTTGTTTGTTTGGCGCCGACTCATAATTAGTTACTTACATCAGTTCAGGAGCTTAGTTATTGAGACTAAGAAGGTTTATTTTATTTTTTACTTTTCAGTTCCGTTTTTCGTCGGTTTAATTTTTTGTTAAAAAGTATTTTTACTTTTCAGTTCCGTATTTCGTCGGTTTAATATACAATACAATATTTTCACACTATTCGTGATGTATTATTATTATATATTTTAACAATGTATTATATTTTATATTTTAACAATATTTTATATTTTAACAATTTTCTGCTCTACAGTATTGTCGTTTTTTTATGACATGCTACGAACATGTATTTGTAATGTAGTTAAATAAATATACGCTACTCTATATCGCTCAAACCCGGCTGGTTAAGCAAATTTCTATATTATTTTTAGTGGTATCAGAAAATGCATTATTTTCAAAATGTTCTCCGCGAAGATAACATTTTTGATGTAAATTGAATATTTAATATTTTGAACGAAGTCCAACATCTGATGGAAATTTGAAGAAGAGTTTATTTCGATATGTTAAATCATAATTGACCAATAATAAATCTTCTGACAATTGGCTATGCCCGATCTGAATTTATATCTTCCATTGCTAGGCATCTTACAAAACCCTTCCACTAAGTCAAGGAGAACATTATGAACTACATATTATTTGAAATGGAGAACTTTGTGAGCTGCGTTCAAAATATAATAAAGTCGTATATTTCCGTCGAAACTGATAAATAGATTAGGAATTAGATTAAAAAACAAATTACAATTACAACAAACCTTCTATTCTTCTGAGCGATTCAGAATTTCCTATTAGCACAATAGAGTATGGCAAATATTCCAGTGTGGAGGTCTTCTAGTTCGTTAAACTCACACTAATTCAAGTGTTGATAATTTCTGCAGCAAAAGGATTGAACTTGAATTCGTGAAAGCAATGTTATTTTCACCTTCAACATAAATATAAACAAACTCAAATAAATTCTAGATTGATTTTTGAAATAATTTTCAGGGATAATGCGAAACTTCTTACAAATATATAATCTCACGTTTCATGGATATCAGCAGCAGAAAAAGTGTTTTTGAAAGACTTTTGTTTTGTCGAAATTGTTTTGTTTTGTCGAAATGGAAAACGACAAAAAAATATCTTATTTCTAATTTATACAAATGTCATCTTCTTCTTCTTCGCACAAGGTGGGCTGGTTCCGAAGAACCCCGTGCACGTAGGCCTCTCTATTTGGTCCCATTGTGCGCCCACTCGTTCTGAGATAATCAGCTGGGAATGCCGATTTCTCTGACGAAATTCAGCAATTTCCTCAGCTGAATCTCCTTGACGTCCTCTGGGTTCAGAATTATGCTACCAATGTTGATCTCCCTCTGGTGCACCAAAGCTGGGCACTCAGTGACGATGTGCGACGATGTCTCGTCATCGTCCAGGCACCATCTACATGGGAAATCATCTGTGATCCCGATGAGCTCCATGTGCCTGTTCAGGTTATTGTGACAGGATCTCTCTAGACATTTTTTTTTTCGATGAACCCTTCATGTGGAGCTTTGATTGCCTCTTGCCGCGTCTTGGAGAACTGCTTTTGTAGCAGTTCTTCTATATTTGAGATTGCCAGGCTGCTGGGTATTCCCAAAATAGGTTCAGGTCCGACTGGGGTCTTTCCCGATCCTATCTTGGCAAATCTGTCTGCATTCTCGTTACCGGGGACACCTCAGTGTCCCGGAACCCATATGAGGCTGACTTTGCTTGTTTTCAATAAACTTTGTATTGCGTTTCTACACTCGGACACCAGTTTGGATACAATCCTATTTGCGCCTAACGCCATAATAGCAGCTTTGCTGTCCGAGTAGATGGCAGTAGGTCCTCGACTTTTATTGTCGAAGTTTTCCTGGACATATGTATGTATGACATATACTTCAGCCTGGAACACTGAGGCATATTTGCCTGAGGAAACTGAGATTTCTATCTTTGTTCCTTCTCCGTACATTCTTCCGGACGTTCTCCCAAATCTTGTTCCATCTGTGTACCTGGTTGATCCATAGTTTGGGGGTCTGTCGGGCGCATTGTCTTTCCATTCCTCCCTTGTGGGGATGGTTATATTGGGTCTCTTTCTGAAATACAGAACAGGCGGGGTACTGTCTCTCTCCATCAATAGGACTGTACATCCTTCCTTTGCCCTGTTCCAAATAGCTGAGTGTCCATGGTCTGCCTCAGTACCGATCCATTGGCTTGCGCCTTTGAGTCTGTATGCAGTATGCAGTACTCACTGACAAGGTGCAGAGGTGGTAGTCCTAGTTGACTTTTTAGAGCTCTAGTAGGCGTCATCCTTATGGCACCGGTTATTCCTAGATAACGTTATCATGTTCATTTCTGGACTTGCTCTCAGTGATACCGGTCCACCAGATGATGGATCCGTACATTAGTGTGGGGCAAATGATGTATATCCAGTGTGGGTTTTTGGTGTCAAGCCCCACATGTTGCCGAAGGCTCTTCTGCATGCGCAATAGGAGCAGGTAGCCTTCTTGGTTCGATTTTCTATCTCTTCGTTCCAGGTCAGCTTGGAGTCTATGATGACTCCAAGGTGTTTGGTCGACGTTTTATACGGAAGCTGTCTTCCTGAGATAAGTATCTCTGGAAGAGTTCCTATTTTGCGTTTCTTGGTGAAGAGTACCAAGTGTGCTTTTTCCGGGTTGACTCTCAGCCCACCGGCAGAACACCACTGTTCTACTCTGCTGAGAGCTGTCATAATGTTTTCTCCCAGCAGGTTTACCGGTTGGTCTTGAGCCAACATGACTGAGTCATCTGCATACGCTTGTGTATACAATCCTGACTCATTTAGTTCTGTGAGAAGCTCATTTACTACTAGGCACCATAATAGGGGTGATAAAATTCTTCTCTATGGACACCCCCTTGATACCTTGGCAGCTACGGTTCTCCCGTTCAATTCTGCTGTTATCAAATGCCATCATATTTTCAGTCCTCTGTCAGCGCTTACATGCAGCGACTATACCGGGTGTCCCAGTATACCTGTTCCAATGGATTATCTCAGCCATTTCGAAAGATAAAAATTTTAAAATTCCATCATCTCCAATTCGTCCAAGGAACATTCAACTGAGAGAAACGAAAATTGAAAGTCACTTCCTGTTTGACCGGAAGTGACTCTGACTTTTTTATTTCAAATAGCACCCTGTATATTTTTTGCAATTTTTTATTTCTACTCAAAATTTTCTTTCCAACGATGTTTCGCACTTTGTATTTCACATTTGATTTGATGGAGAAAACGTCAATTGAAATTTCAAATTGAAAGAATGGCAGTAGACTATGATATTTTGTGTAATCTTCGTCCGTAGCATTTTTTCTTTCAAAGATAGTACGCTTTCTATGAAATGATCCACTTGTTGCCAAATTCGAAGCCAAGCGTGTGAAATACATAGCGCTTGGCATTCGTCTATCAGGGTATTTCTCTCTGTATGCACGTAGGGCAGCCCGACGATTATTTTCGCATTTTCCATAAATCAGTATCATATCCAATTTATCTTGATTAGTGAAGTTATCATCATTTTCACGGTTATTCATTCTTGAACGTTGGTTTCTCTGACACGCACACAACTATTGAGAGTTATTAACTGTCAAAGTTATAAACAAATGTATTCAAATGTTACCATGGCACACTAAGGTTTTCATTTGAGTATGATCAATTCTCCCAAATTCCAATAATTTGAAATTTGACGTTCTCTTCATCATCTCGAATGCAAAATTGTTCATGAATTATCAATTATTATTGAAGTCAAAATCAAAATTACACAAAATATCAGAGCCTACTGCAATTCTTTCAATTTGAAATTTCAATTGACGTTTTCTCCATCAAATCAAATGTAAAATACAAAGTGTGATGCATCGTTGGAAAGATAATTTCGAGTAGAAATGGAAAATTGCAAAAAATATACAGGGTGCTATTTGAAATAAAAAAGTCAGAGTCACTTTCGGCCAAACCGAGAGTGACTTTCAATTTTTGTTTCTCTCAGTTGAAGGTTCCTTCAACGAATTGGAAATCATGAAATTTTCAAATTCTTATCTTTCGAAATGGCTGAGATAATCCATTGGAACAGGTATACTGGGACACCCGGTATATGCGGCAGGTTCACCTGAAAACTTAGTTGCGTACTGCCTGTTTCAAACGGACTTTTTATTTTTTATTTTTCTGTAGTATAAACAATTTTTCAGGATCAATGCGAAACTTCTTACAAATTATCCTAATTTTGATGAATATTAGCAGCGGATAAACTGTTTTGAAAAATTATTCTATGGTTGCAATTGTTTTGTCGTGATGGAAAACAACAAAAATGTTAGTGGAAAACAATGAAAACTTTCTTATTTTTAATTTTGACAAATGTCGTCCTGTTGTCAGTCATCTGTTATCTGGCGATTATATGCAGCGACTCTATACGCGGCCGGTTCACCTAAAAACTTGTGAACTGTCTCTTTATTTTTAAATTGACTATGGTGTAAACAATGTGACCTCCCTCGTATTCGAATTGGTGTTTACTAGTAATGCAAATTTAATTGGTTGAAATTAGTTCCACACAATCCTCTAAATTAGTACTGTTATCTGAGTCACATTGAAAGATACCCAAATTCGCCAATATAATGACTAATCTTCCTCTAATTAGGCGCAGGTAGACATTCCGATGGTTTTGATCAGCTAATTTGAACATAATCGAAGGACTTTGTATCACTCTGATTACCTATGTTGAGATCGCGCATACCTGTTTTTATCCAATTATTTATTACTAATTGATTGAGAATAATGAAAGGTTCGATTTAAATTTAGTATGAGAGGTCGGAATGTGTGTTTTTTAATGGTGTTCTTCACTGCATTGGGGCTAGCGAGTGGGTTAAATGGTCTTTGGTTTAATTTTGTTTTCCACTTTCGGGCAGACGAAAATATTGTGATCGTTCAAAATTAGAATTCCATATTGAAATTGAAATCAGTTTTATATAACAATTTTATAATAAATCCACCTTGTGGTACTTTATAATGTATTCACAAGATATGCAGTTAGGAATTGCGCTCATTTGAATTGAATTGTAAATCGTTCATTCCCACTTTCCCAATTGGTTTCAGGGTTTCAAGAAAACGAAACCTTCATGAACCCAACTGTCTGTCTATCACACTTGTTTATTCATAGATTATTTGACGTAGTGAGTTGAAATTTTTCAGAATGAAGGAGAGTTAGAGCTCAAGAAAACATCCAATATCGGAAGGGATAAATATAGTTTTTGTAGTCCGAACCATTCTCAAGGGTTTATTATAGGGATTCTTAAATATTATTCATTTCAGAATATTGTGGTTGATGGTTCGAAAGATATTGATGACATACTTTACATACAATTATCCATAATTTGGATTTCTCAAATCGATCGGAGTAAATATGAGGGCTAAATATAATCATTTGAGGTCGATTTCGACATCATAGTTTACAAATTATCCATCAAAAAGCATGAAATTTGCTCAGGATATTCATAAAATTGTATGTGGTATTTGGGAAAGCGGTCTAGGAAGAATCTAGCATAACATAATATTCATTGTTTGAATTACCCAATTAGCAGGAGATCAGAGCATCGAGATGAAAAATTCAAAGGACTGGAGGGGCCCAAACATGAATGGAAAACGAAACGAAGTATCAAGTATTAACTTCAACAACACAAAGTGAGGTATCCTGAACACAACCAAAAGATATTTTACAATTTTCATATTCAATTTGTCACACATAAAAACTTTTTAACAAAGAATCAAACCGACGAAAAAATCAACTGAAAAGCAAAAAATAAAATAAATCTTCTTGGTCTTAATGATAATTGAGCTCCTAAACTAATGTGAGTAACTAATTTTGATTCGGCGCCAAACAATTATCGAAGATCATTATATTACTTTGAAGAAGTAATCAGAACGCCGCTATGCATCTCCCTGCCATCATTTTACGCTTTACCTAATTCAATTGCTAGTTTGTTTGGCGCCGACTTAGTTACTCACATTAGTTTAGGAGCTCAATTATCATTAACACTAAGAATGTTTATTTTATTTTTTGCCTTTCAGTTGATTATTTCGTCGGTTTAATTTTTTGTTAGAACATTTTTATTTTTAAATTTTTTGTGATTGAAATCTACTAATTACTACCTACCTAATTTTTGATTACTTCCAAAAACTTACTATTTTAACTATTTATTGTTATATAATATAAATTATTTTTGAAAGTTCTGGTTAGTTTATTCAATCACTTTGTATATAATTCCATCCCTTCATAGAATGTAATTATTGTGACGGATGTAGGAGGATCTGTCAATGTCAACTACATATGTGTGCCAATGTTCACAAGTGAAAAATCAATCATCCCCTATTTTTCTGCCCATAGGGGTAGATTATTCCATCCCAAATTGGAATATGATCAACTATGAGATATACCCTATCTAATAAAGAAAGAATCATCCAAATCGGAAAACCCACTACAAAGTTATGCCTGATAGAATCGGTTAGCGGTCCAAAATTCAGAGGGGGAACAATCAATATCCTCCATTTTGGTACCCTTAGGGATGGATTTTTTTGTTCAAATTCAAATGGGACCAACTTCGAAGTACAATGAAACTGAAAGCATCGGAATCGGACTCTTCTATGAGAAGTTATGCGTGGTCATACATAAAAAAAAATATACGCGTCGAATAGAGAACCTCCTCCTTTTTGGTTTCGTCGGTTGATAATGAAAAATCAGAAAGCGAAACATTTTCCGCTACTCTAGAATATCTCCACAAGAAACACATTGAAAAAATCAGGGTTAAATATTTGGGGAAAGGTGTGTGATGTTATCACACAATCTACATCCACCGCGAATCGTTATCGAAAAAAATGCAATAATATAACGATGGCAAAAAAAGAAGGTACATTGCGGTTGGGCTTGCCAATTCTGCAAACACGAGTATTCTACATATTCAAGAGTTCGTTTCCCTTTTCTTCAAATTATATAGGAAATAGCATTTTTCCTACAATGATAGAGGAACTCATCAGCAAAATTAAACTCAATCATATTCAAGAACAAATTTTCCCCTCACATATCAAGAGAAAAAACATACTTATATTCTTTTTATTGATAATAAAGTATCCACCAAAATACCGACAGTGTTCACACAGTAAATAACCAATGCGATCAATTTCTACAAAAAATTAAACTGACGAAAAAATAAACTGAAAAGCAAAACATAAAATGAACCTTTAACACTTCAAGCCCATGTTGCCACATGTGGCAACAAGCTCAAATTGATCTATATCCCAGAGTGCCACTTGTGGCAACAAATGCCATATTTAAAATAAACGTTGGAATAATATCGTAGTTGCGTAGTATACCCTGGAATGGGATCCTTAGGTGGGCGG
This sequence comes from Gonioctena quinquepunctata, assembly GCA_018342105.1. Lineage (NCBI taxonomy): Eukaryota > Metazoa > Arthropoda > Insecta > Coleoptera > Chrysomelidae > Gonioctena > Gonioctena quinquepunctata. The sequence goes on along the minus strand of JAFIRS010000051.1, from coordinate 355,576 downwards.
GATTGAATTCGATTGGCTGATTCAAGGTCAAACGCATGTATAGTCCACATCCGTATTTTTGGCGGTCTCCAGTATAAAATGGCATTTGCAACGGTGCAGTGATGTAGTATTTGATAGTTTTTGGTGCGTTTTACGTGTTATGATGTCCGACTTGAGTGATTATGAACCATTTGAGGATTCGAGATCCGAATATACTAATTTTTGAGATAGTCAGTTTGTTTTTTTTTACAAATTTAGGCCCCCATAGTAACGCCACTGGATAAAAATCAACAATTTCACTTTTAAGATAACTAGAAATACTTTCCTAATATAGTGCCACCATAATCAGTGGATTACAAAAAAACAGAAAAAAAAAAATTTTCACGTTATCTGGGATATAGGGAGCGACTTGAAAAATGAACCTGGGCATGAAGTATTAGTAACTAAGCTCCTAAACTGATGTGAGTAACTAATGAGTCGGCGCCATACAAACAAACAAGAAAATTATTCACGTGAAGCGTAAAATAATGGCAGCGGGTGCGTGGCGGCGGCGCGTCCCTTTGCCGGAAATTGCCGAGCGTCCTCGAAGTCATTATGAGCTTACACGTTAGGGCACACGTCCTTGCAAGTGGTCGTACGGAGAGCGCATGATTTTTGTTGATTGTTTGTTTGGACCGAATCAAAATTTGTTACTTACATACGTTCAGGTGCTTAGTAAATGAGACTAAAAAGGTTAATTTTATTTTTTGCTTTTCAGTTTCTTTTTCCCTCGGTTTAATTTTCTGTTAAAAAGTTTTCAATTTTGTATGGCTAAACTCTACGAATTTTACATGATTTGGATTACTTTCAAAGTACTAACTTACCCACTTTGGATCAACTATTGAATGTTATATACTATGACTAGCCTCTACTTCGTCCGCGTTGAACTCTGTATTTTCTGTGACGTCTATTACAAATTCACTCACCCCTTGAGGAACGAAATTTAAAAAAAAACTGAAACATGTATTTCTTTGTGTAACAAAAACCTCAAATACCAATTTTTATGCCCCTTACTTCAAAACTAACGGGACTCCCTCACAAAATTTCACCCCCATTGGGGTTGCATTTTAAAAACACCGAAACATGTATTTTTCATACCTTGCAAAGACCTCAAATACCAATTTTCATGACCCTAACTTGAAAACTAACGGAAACCTCATACAAACTTTCGCCCTCCATTTCACCCCTTTAGTGGTTGAATTTCTAAAAATACTGTAATACAAAAAAGGAATTCAAACTGCCAATCCCAATTTAACTCCCATTTCACCCCTTTATGGGTTGAATTGACAAAAACTCTGAAATACATTTTTTATTTGTAACAATGACCCCCAAATACCAAATTCCATGATCCTAATTTCAAAACAAACTATACACACTTTCAACCCCCATTTTACTTATTTTGGGTTGAATTTTCAGAAACTCTAAAACACATTCATCTCTATTTGTGAAAAAGAGCTCAAATACTTATTTCCATGACTCTTATTTCAAAACCAACTGTACTTTCACCCCCCTTCTCACCCACCTTTTCAACCCGTTAGGAATGGAATATCAAAAAAATATGCTGTCAGAATTTTATCTCTCAGGTGCAGCGGTTCGATCTGGGCGTTGATCGTTATATATGTACATATTACCCCAAACACGAGGTAGCTGCTGTAAACCGTTGGGGAGATCCTCCGACTGTCTGACGTCTCCATCATCAGATTAATTCCGGGCCTCCATTATGTTGTAGTTCATCAGAACTTCATATGTGTGCCAAGTTTCAACAGAATCGATGCACAGGTGTGAAATCAATAATTCATCTCCTATTTATCTACCCTTAGGGCTGTAATTTTACCCAAAATCGAATGGGACGAACTCCCAACCATACAATAAAGAAAGAATCATCTGAATCCAATAACTCAGTACAAAGTTATGCGTGGTTGAATCGGTTAAGAAGTTGAAATTCAGTAGGTGAACCAACAAAAATTTCCCATTTTCCCATCCTCAGGAATGTTTTTTTTCAAATTCAAAGGGGATTAACTTCGAGTTATACCCTATTCATTCAGAAAAGAATCATCAAAATCGGACTACTCTGTGAAAAGTTATGCTTTCATAAGAAAAATATAAGCGTCGACTAGAGAACTTCCTCCTTTTCTTCGTCGGTTGAGAACACTAATTCACTAGGCCGAAATCTGATAAACTCCAAAGATAAAATTGATACTTTAAACAATACAACAAAACAATTTAAACTCCAGGAATAAATCAAAATCAAACTATTATGAAGATTTAGAAATTAATAGAAAATATTTGAATGACTGATTTTGTCTCAACACTAAGGTCAACTTGAATATACATTTTGTACCATTTCATCACAGATTAAGCCTATATACCCGTGAGGTGTCCGGACAAATAATAACACCTCAATCACTTCCGTTAGTCGTAAGGGGCGACTGAGGCTATATGTCCTTCATCCGCTTATCTGAACTTCCTTCTCCATCTTCTTCATTCCGAATGCAGCCATTGATTATCTCCTTGTATGGATCAAGGGATCTGTGTATTAGTGGCTATTACTTTTTTGGTTCTTCTGGTTGGAAATCCCCACTGCTCCTCATGTGGTATGAGGGCTCTGAATATTTTCATCTACTACCCCTTTACTTCAATCAATTTCTGCTTATATTGAATGAATGTGATCTTTCGTGCAGGACCAACGTTTCTTGACATGTTTATTTGGGTAACCTTCCACAGTATTATAAATGAAAATATAATCAGGAAAATCTATACAAGTGTAGAAAGGGAAAACTAATTAGTTCACCCCGATAAGTTACTGCGTTCACCAAATTATATTCCCTATAGAAAAATGATTCAATTTGTCAGTTACTTGTCGTCCCCTGAATATGCCTATGAAAAAATTGTAAAAATTTGAAAGATACTTCTCTATATAGTTTTTGACGTTTCGGGGACTATATCTGCCCCTGTTCTCAAAATCTTCTGAATGTCCTTTAATCGTTTGAATAATTTGGATTTTTCTTGCAGAGTCTTTTTCGCTTTTTCAAATGACGGATGTCAATTGAGATCTGCCAAAAAATTTGAGAGTGACGTAATGCTCATTTGATATATGGGGTGTTGTTCAGATCAGTTTATTAGTATTCTACCATATCTCACTTCCTCTCTGAGCAGAGGTAACCATGTATGGTCCATCTCAACAGAATTTGTTGAAAAGCAGTTGTTATTGGAAAGAAGAATACAGGCCGTTTCATTCAATTTTCTCCTCTCTTGATGTGGTTCTTTCATCGAAATTTTCGTCCTATTCCATTCAATCGTATAATCGCCATTGGATGTGAGGATATGTTCTGCAACTTTTGATATGGTTATTTGTCGATTTTTGATATAACTCTGATGTTCACTGTGGCGCACTCCTAATGGTCTTGACGTTTCACCTATATAACTATCACCACACGAACAAGGTATGTTGTAAACACAGTTTTTGGTACTTTCTTCTTCGTTTTTAGGTTTTTACTGTGTTAGTATAGATCTCAGTGGGTTTGTTGTTCCAAATGATGTTCTCACATCATACCTTTGTCCATTCCGTTTGATCTTCTCAGCTAATCCGGGGACATAAGGTATTATGTTGGGTGTGAAATGTGTAGGTGATGGGAATGCTCCTGTTGGTTGTGTTAATTGGTTGTTTGATGGATTTTTGTTTTCAATGTCAGTAATTGTTTTTTCCACAAACTGATTCGGATATGCATTTGCCTTGAGAACAGATTTTATGAGGTTTATTTCTTCCTGTAGATTCTGGTTGGAATTGCAAACTGTTTGGGCTCGATTATAGAGACATTTAACTATGCCTTTTTTCACACTGGCATGATGGTTTGAGTTGTAGTGTAGATATCGATTGGTATGTCTCTTCTGTCTGTGTACAGATGTTTCCACTCGGGATGATGATTTTTGGATCCTGACATCTAAAAAGGGGAATTTTGTTTTGTTCTGATTCTAACGTGAATTTGATCGTCGGTTCTTGGCCGTTTATATGATCCAATAAATTTTTTAATTCTTCCTCACTCTGATTCCAGATAGCACATCATCCACATATCTCCACCATATTTTTGGACCATTGTGGAATATTTCAACGGAGGATTCTTCAAAGTATTTCATGAATATGTTACTCAAAATGGGTGACAAAGGAGAACCCATCGCCATACCAAACTCTTGTTGATAAAATTCGTTCTTGAATTGGAAATATGTTTTTTCTGTGCATAGTTTGAGTAATTTCATGATGGCACTGCCATCCAGTTTTGTTCTTGTCTTCAGTGATGTGTCATTTTCTAATCTTTCTCTTACGATTTCCAGAGTTTTATCAATAGGGACATCAGTAAACAAACTTTCAACATCAAAAGCCACTAGGATATCTCCATCTTGAATTTGTAATTCCTTCAATTTCTCCAGAAAGTGAGGGGTATTCCTTGTAAAACTATTTTCATTTCCAGATAGTGGTTTCAGAATGTTGAGTAGGTATCTAGTGAATGCTAATAAACTGATCTGAACAACACCCCATATATCAAATGAGCAATACGTCACTCTCAAATTTTTTGGCAGATCTCAATTGGCATCCGTCATTCGAAAAAGCGAAAAAGACTCTGCAAGTAAAATCCAGATTATTCAAACAATTAAAGGAGATTTAGAAGATTTCGAGAACGGGGGCAGATATAGTCCCCGAAACGTCAAAAACTATATAGAGAAGTATCTTTTGAATTTTCACTATTTTTCTATAGGCATATTCAGGGGACGACAAGTAACTGACAAATTGAATAATTTTTCTATAGGAAATATAATTTGGTGAACGCAGTAACTTATCGGGGTGAACTGATTGGTTTGCCCTTTCTACACTTGTATAGATTTTCCTGATTATATTGTCATTTTCAGACTGTGGAAGGTTACCCAAAAACCATGTCAAGAAATGATTTCTGCTTCTTATTTCAGGCTTTCATTGAAATGCATTGTACCTAACAAGGATCTCATGAAAACCACTTCACACTCTATTCAACTTCTGAAGCATAGCTTTTTCAAGCCAACCTCATTAGCATAAGGAGTTTGAAAGACCTTTCACCAGTTCATTATTATTATTGTTACAATTAATTGATTCTCCTTCTTCGGCCCTAGCTTTGCATTTGTCAACATTGCATCTATCAAAATTCTTTTGAAATTTCTTATGATTCTCCTATTTCACCAAACCCGCAACACACTCTGAATCCACTTTGTAGTTCCTTTCGAAGTCAATCTCAACCATGCAAGCCACACTGCTCCTTTGTTTTTTGAGAATATAATTTCACAATTTTGAATGATGTCACACAACGTGACACTTGACAAAAATAGTGGAAATATACCAAAGTTAGGAAATGTTATTATTGGAACCAACATTATAAATGTGATTCTTCGAACCAGGATCATAAAACACAAGTAAACATGCTCACAAGATGTATTTCCATCAAAATGATTTTTTATTCTTACGACAGGTACCGAACAATCTTTTCCATTTGTAATCAAAATTACATTCCAGAATCAACATTAAATCTTTGAAATTCACCTTTTCGAATGGCTGCACAATGGTTTTTTCGTTTCAGGTTGATGTCTAAGTTATTTTTCATTCGTTGTTTTTTAAGTTGGAGGCTCAACATTTTTTCCACCTCAGGACGGAAAATTTCTTCATTCTGCTCTGCTAACTCCAGCTCACAAATTAAAAACTTACCAACTGAAAAAATAGTACGTACTGATGCTCAAAGCAAAACATGAATCGTTCACCAAACGATGATACGAGCATTTTCAAGGATGATTCTTCCAACAGCCAGGGGTGTACCTCCCATCCCGCGAGTAAAAATCCGCCTGAGAACAGGTACGAAGTTTCTTCTTTCGGCGAGACGGAAAAGATGATCGTCGGCGAGGTGTGAGAGATAGAGACGTTGGGTGTTCAGGAGAGCAATTAGAACGCCTTTTGCAATGGCCTAATGATGGGTCACGCTCTGAGCTGCTCGGGGCATCACGCGTATCAGACCACCCAGACGAGATAACCTCATCAACCTGCCCCTGTATACACGCAGCGTGCACTGGCTTGCTTCGTTGTGTTAGTAGATGGGACGCATAAACCTGAAAAATATGATCCACCAGCACACTTGCGAAATTCAGAAAAATTCTTACCAAAACTTGAAGTCATAAAAGGGTATAAAATTATTAAAAATATTGACGAATATAAATCTAAATAATAATAACAATTTTATTGAATCCTGTGTGATCGAATACATGATATAGGATCAAAATACAAACATATATAAATTCAAAATACAGTTATTTGTACAGAAATATAAAAATAAAAGCATGAAAACAAATTTCAAATACATGTTAAAAATTTTATTTCCGAGACGCTGTGGAAACTACGTTCTTGCAGATATCTTTTCCATATTGTTTTCAACCAATTTTCCTCAGACAAATAGGGAGATGGTTGAACTCCTGTGTATGATTGACTATTTTTATAAAACGATGAGTTATGATCAGGAATTCTGAAGAGATCTCCATTTCTAGTAGGATAATTGTGATGCTGAGAAACTGTGTCGTACATATGTTTATGTTTCTCAGGCATAAGATAATGCATTTCAAAATATATACAGGGAAAAGTAAGAATGTAATGTTCCTCAGAAGGGACAACAACTTCATTCAGAATTAAAAAATACAAAAGCAGAAACCCGGAAAAACCACACAACACACAACACCATCAGAAATCAGATCATCAACTTTCTCATAGAAAAGGACACATGCTCCCTGGGAGCTGAGAGAATCAATCTTGGAAAATACACGACAGTCATCGGAGAGGTGCCAACAATTAGAATAAGGGTGTTTGCAATATGCAGTATAGTGTCCATTGGAAATGCTGCCGCTATGATTAGATATGGCGTAGATATTATAAAGAGTATTCATTCCATCCTGAGCAGAATATTAGTCCAAAGTCAAATTTTGTATGGGAAAATTAATCACATTGTCCAATTTACTGCCATCAGTCGAAGAAACACGTTTCAAATGTATAACTAAAATTTTTGGAAATGTTTGTATACGAATCATCTTTTTGAATTCGTTTCCCATTCCACAAGTTGAACAGTATGGGCTCGCATCGTTGGTCAAAGTCTCCTCTTCTGTCAACAGTTCAATACATTGTGTTAAATCCACGACCTCGTTTGGCAAGTCTGGAATAGGGATTGAAAGTACCCAGAAAGGTTCAAAAGTAACGGAGCAGTAATCACAAATAGAACATCCCAATATAGACTTCAGCTGACCGGCAAATGTATCCACAATTTTGGAATTATGAGTAGACAGATATCTTGTCCAAGAAATGGAAGCTTTCTGAGTATCATTCGTGATAACAAAATCGTTTGGTGATGGATGAATCTCTGCACTCGCCTTGTTTAAATCTTCATGTAAACCTACCAGAAGGTATCTTAGAAATTCTTCTGAATCTGCTAGGACGTTATGTTCGAAGGAAGGAGCAAAATTTCTGAATAGACGGACGAAATGTGAAGTATCCAACATTTTTCGAGGAGAATCAGGACTCCAGATATTTTCCATCAAAGATATGAGAGATTTCACTGAAGTTCCTTTCATTCTTGATGTAGTAGTATTTAAATCCTCCATACAAAAACTATTCTTGAAAACAAAACCTTGGTGTTCGAGAGACACTGGATCATACTATTCATAATATCATTTACAGGAATGACTGATTATCAAATTGAAAATTAGTCTGTTGACTCTTTTCTGTAACACAAATATCCTGCTGGAATTGCTGGAACAGCCCCAATTGTTTATATATCAAGATATATGCGAATATATTATTACATAATGGATATTTATTAGTTGAGTTGTATTGAAAATATTTTCCAGTTGAAGAATAGCGTAATAGCCACTGCTCAACTCTTCACAAATAGCGTTTATATTTATTTCCCAACTCATATTACTGTCTTTAAAAGTTCCAAGAAATTTAGTACTCTCAGAAAAACTGACCACGTCATGTACATTCACTCTGATATTTTCCGTTATCCTAGATCTGCAATAAAATTGCATGCAGGTGGTTTTATCTGTGCTCACTATAAGAGAATTCCTCTCGCACAAGGTAATGTCTTCCTTTGCTAGTAAATTCGAATTACTCTGTAGTTCTTCAGGGTTCTCAGCATCAGCCGCTGAAGACGTGTCATCAGCATAGAGAACCAAACAGTTTATGCTTATAGGCAGAGATAGATCATTCATAAATAGTAGAAAAATCAGTGGACCTAAGATCACTGAGGAACTTCATCGTATAAAAGTTCGACCGATTCTCTTTGATTTTTAACCGACGAAACCAAAAAGGAGGAGGTTTTCTAGTCGACGCAAATATTTTTTTTTTATGTATGACCACGCATAATTTTTCACAGAGCAGTTCGAGTTCGATGATTCTTTTTTCATTGGATAGGGTGTACTTCGACGTTGGTACCATTCGAATTTGAAAGAATCCATCCCTAAGAGTAGCAAAATGGAGAATATTGATCGTTCACCCTCTGAATTTTGGTGCGTTGACCGATTCTATCAGGCATAACTTTGTAGTAGGTTTTCCGATTTGGATGATTATTTTTTCATTAGAAAGGGTATACCTCATAGTTCATCATATCCCAATTTAGAATGAAATGATCCACCCGTATGGGTAGAAAAATAGGGGATGATTGATTTTTCACTTGTGAACATTGGCGCACATATGTAGTTGACATTGACATTGACATCCGTCACAATAATTACATTCTACGAAAGGATAGAGTTATATACGAAGTGATGAAATCAACGAACCAGAATTTTAATAAATAATTTATATTATATAACAATAAATAGTTAAAGTAGATAATGATTTTATTTAACAGTAGGTTGTAATTAGTACATTTCAGCCACAAAAAAATTAAAAATAAAAACTCTTTAACAAAAAATTAAACTGACGAAAAAATCAACTTGAAAGTAAAAAATTAAATAAACCTTAGTCTTAACGATAATTGAGCTCCTAAACTAATGTGAGTAACTAATTTTGAGTCGGCGCCAAACAAACTAGCAATTGAATTAGGTAAAGCGTGAAATGATGGCAGCGAAATGCACAGCGGCATTTTGATTACTTCTTCAAAGTAATATGATGATCTTCGATAATTGTTTGTTTGGCGACGACTCAAAATTAGTTACTCACATTAGTTTAGGAGTCTAATTATCGTTAACACTCAGAAGGTTTATTTTATTTTTTACTTTCCAGTTGATTTTTTCGTCGGTTTAATTTTTTGTTAAAAAGTTTTCAACCGACGAAACCAAAAAGAAGGAGGTTCTCTAGTAGACGTGTATATTTTTTTTTATGTATGTTCACGCATAACTATTCACAGAGCAGTTCGATTCCGATGATTCTTTTTTTATTGGATAGGGTGTACTTTGATGTTGGTCCCATTCGAATTTGAGAAATATATCCATGAGGGTAGCAAAATGGAGGATATTGTTGGTCCGTTAACTGATTCTATCAGCATAACTTTGTAGTAGGTTTTTCGATTTGGATGATTCTTTTTTCATTAGATAGGGTATACCTCATAGTTGATCTTATTCAATTTGGAATGACATAATTCACCCCTCTCGGTAGAAAAATAGGGGATGATTGATTTTTCACTTGTGAACATTGGCACACAAATGTTGTTTACATTCATAGATCCTCCTACATCCGTTACAATAATCACAGGATGGAATTATATACAAAGTGATGGAATCAACTGACCATAACTTTCCAAAATAATTTATATTATATAACAATAAATAGTTAAAGTAGATAATCTTCTTATTCAACAGTTGATAGTTGAAGTAAGCTAGGTAAGTAAGTATTTTGGAAGTAATCAAAAATTAAGTGGGTAGTAATCAGTAGATTTCAGCCACGAAAAATTGAAAAATAAAACTTTTCAACAAAAAATTAAACCGACGAAATAATCAACTAGAAAGCAAAAAATTAAATTAACCTTAGTCTCAATGATAATTGAGCTCTTAAAACTAATGTGAGTAACTAATTTTGAGTCGGCGCCAAACAAACTGGCAATTGAATCAGGTAATGCGTAAAATGATGGCAGCGAGATGCACAGCGGCGTTTTGGTTACTTCTTCAAAGTAATATAATGATCTTCGATAATTGTGACTTTGGCGCCGACTCAAAATGAGTTACTCACATTAGTTCAGGAGCTCAATAAATATTAAGACTAAGAGGTTTATCTGATTTTTGCTTTTCAGTTGATTTTTTCGTCGGTTTAATTTCAACAGATATATTTCTGATACGAATTTATGATACTATCCACGTTAAAAAGTTTCCACGAAATCCTAACAATAAAGTTTGCTTCCGATGTTGTTGGGGTCAATAAAGAGTGCTCCAATATACTTTCTTTCATCTAGTGTAAGAGTGCGTTCATAAACTGCCGAGACGCTCCATTATCTTACCAGTTATTCAATTTTGGAGGTAAAGCTCGGACAGTTCGATTTGGTATTTCAGTTTTCCACTATTCAAAAAAGATTTTTTCCCCACCGCCTTAAACCAATGGGTTTATTCTTACATCAGAATTCAACCATACCACATACGTCATATGTTCAAATTACAGTATACGGAGTATAAAGGAAACCAGTGTTCATACTTCTTGACATTAATTTAATTATTTATTTTGAAATGAATACCTGAGAATTACTCAGTAATTAGTACGAGTATATTGCCAAACTCGAGTAGGCTTTCAACTTTCTGGGAACTCTAGTTGATTCGAAATTATCTTAGAATGACCAAATAAATCACTTTTGTAACAAGCTCCATAAAACATATTTTGCTATATTCTCTCTCAAAAAATATCTCAATGTTCAAGGTCTGATTAACGTCTACTATTCACTAGCATTCTCAACAATAAGTTATAATATAATTTCCTGGGGCCAAGCCATAGAGATAACTAGAGTCTTCATCCTACAAAAGCGCATTATTCGTCTAATTTTCAACTTAAAGTATCAAGACTCTCGTAGAAACCACTGCAAGGAACATCGAATATTGACAGTGGTCAGTATCTACATATTGAAAATATTGTGTCACATCCACAAAAGAAACACCATCTAAAAAAGTGCTCTGAAATTCACAAATACAATACTAGATATCAAAATAATATTTATATGGAGAAGTGTCATCATATGGAGTACAAAAAATCTCCGAAATTTAGCGGGAGTCATCTCTACAACTCACTGCCTGAATGACTAACAAATCAATTTCTGAAAAGATTCAAGACTGATCTTAAAAAAATTCTATCCTCAAATAGTTTCTACGACATTTCCGAATTTCAAATATACTTAATATCCATAAAATGATTACCATTCAACTGTTCACTTTCAATTTCAATTTCAACTGTATCGGTTAATAACTGTACATTATATTGATCTGTCTCTAACCAGCCATAAATTTAAAAACTCTAATGAGTTCCTAAAAAAAAACTTCAGAAACTTAATATTTATGTATTATCAAATTATAATTGTATGTTTTTTTATGTATGTTGTATGTTTTTTGTTTTTTAAATTCAGATGACGAACCTACATGTAACATGTCAGAAAGGTAATAAATAATCTATCTATCTATCTATGAAAACATCTGAAACCCCTAGCAACCACCAGATAATAAGTTCTTAGTTACCATTGAATATGTCAGTATTAAATTGATTTGTTGTGTAGCATATCGATATAAGTCTCCAATAATACCTTTCTGAAAAATATTACCCTAAAATATATTCATTTGAAATAACGATGGTGCTCTTAGAAAAACAGCGAATAGAAGTTTCGATGATGTTAGGCTACGGCGATCGTAAAAGAAGTATGGCAGAAGTATGCGACATCTTTAATGAAAAATAAACTGATCGAGAACCAATAAGCAAATCGACGGTAAGCAAAATATTACATGAATTTAATGAGATTGGCAATGTTAGGGATAAGTCTAAGAGTGGCAGGCATACCGTTGCCGATGACACTCAATTGAATGTATTACTTGGAATTGAAGAAAATCCTCATTGTTTAATTACAACCTTATCTTACAACAATGAGATCTGTCGTGGTGCTGTGCAGAAAATTCTAAGGAAAGCCAAATTACATCCATAAACAGTTGAACTTATACATGAAATTAATGAAGACGCCTTCGATAGACGCATGGAGTTTCGTGAAATTATGCAAGAAGTGTGTAATCAAAATAATGGCTTTCAATATAATGTCTTATTTTCCGACGAATCAACTTTTTGTATAAACGGTACCGTGAATACGCAAAATTGTCGTTATTGGGCAACAGAAAATCCCAATTGGACGATGGAAACTTGTACCCAATATCCCCAAAAAGTAACTGTGTGGGTTGGGATTCTTAGGAATACCATTGTAGGACCATATTTTTTTAACGGTACTGTGACGGGTGAAAATTATTTGGAAATGTTAGAAACTTATGTAGTTCTATATTTAACTGTAACATTTCCAGACATTAATCAACCTGGTCGAATAGTTTATATTATGTGGTTCCATCAGGATGGAGCCTGTCCACATTATGCTCGAGTGGTTAGAGATTTTCTCAATGAAACCTCTCCCAATCGCTGGAATAGACAGATCAAATGGCCTGCTGGGTCCCCAGATTTAAACTCCCCTTGGCCTTTTTTTCTGGGGTTACTTTGAAAGTTAAGTGTAGGTACATAAATCGAACTACCAATTTGCTAGAGAATAATTCGAACTGAAATTCAACGAATTACACCAGAGATGTTGTCAAACGTAAACCAAGAATTCATCAGACGTTATTGTCAACTAACCCAAGGAGTTCAGTTCAAGCATTTGTTGTAAATTTGTTATCTGTTTATTTTCACTACTTACTTATGATATTTTCATTGCGAAATAAATAATTAAATGAATGTTAAGAAATATGAATACCGGTTTCCTTTAAACTCAGTATACTGTAACTTAAAGTGTCACATATGACGTATGTGGTATGATTGAACTCAGAAAATTATAAGCTTTCAATTTTTGACATAAAAAATATATCCTTTCAATAAAAAAAAAAATATCGATAATGTCATATCTTGTACAGTGGTGGGGAAATTTTTTTTTTAAAAAAGGTGAAAAACTAAAATACAAAATCGACCTGTCGAGCTTCACCTCCGAAAATGGTAAACTCGTGAGATAATGGAGCGTTTCCACACTTTATGAACGCACTGTAAATTGACATAATTTGTAAGGAGCACTTTCGATCGACTTGTCGGGACAAAATCCATGTTGATATTCCGAGAATATTCCGAATTTGTTCAGAAATTAATACATTCTCCTATAGACGCACTTTTCAATAATTTCACCTATTAGTGTCAGAACTGTTACTGGTCGGTAATTACTCATGATTGAAGAATCTCCCTTTCTGAAAATAGGGGTAAGTAAACAAGTTTCCGAATAATTAGGAAATACCCCCGACCCTATGAAGCGATTAATTATGAAAGAACGCTTCGGCGATGTACAGAGCAATACTTTTCATTTCTTTCATAGAAATACAGTCTATTCCAACTGAATTTGTATTTTTCAGTGAACTAATTACATCTAGCACGTCACAACTCAGAACTGGAAAAAAAATGGATTATTTTGGTACATTGTCGTGTAATTGCTGAAAATATTCGAACTTAAATGTTGTTCGATAGCATTCTTTGAGAAAAAGTCACCAAAAGCATTCGCAATGACTGTTTTGTTCTCAACTATATTACCATCCACATTTATTTCATACTGCAATCATTTAATCCTTTTCCTGTTCTTTCTTTCACTATATTCCTCATTTGTTTTTGTTTCTGATGATTATTTTTCCCCTCAATTTTTTTATAGTACTTACTCTTTGTATTTTGAATTGTTTGAAAGTACGCTTTTTTGGATTCCTTATATATTTTGATTGCACAACTATCATTTGAGTTCCTCATCAACCAAAATAAATCTTCCATTTCCGTGCTCATCGAGACTATGTGTCTATTCATCCATTGGTTTGAACATGATTTCTCATTATATTCTCTAACGAAAAAGGGGCATGATGAGTCAATAAAATACTGAAGTATATCTAGGAACATCTCGTGAATGATATGGAAGTTTTCTGCGCTTTCGTAGAGTGACAAAAAAAAATATTTTTCAAAAAAATATTGCAAGTTACGTAGGTTGTCATAATTTGTATTTAGAAAAGTTGTGGTATTCTTTTCTGGCTTGAGTTCGTTGAATTCACGAATAGATACAATTCGAATATGATACCAAAATTGTCAGCAATATTCATGTTTTTAACAGTTTCAGTATATTTGGAATGACATATGTTTGTGAAAAAATAGTCTATTTTACTCTCACTGATTCTGCCGTTGATATTTTGATGAACCCTCGTAGGTTCCAAATTCTTGCAATTTCATTTATAACTTTCTAGAAGATCAGTGAGAAGTGATTTGTTATTCGATTCACATAGAAAATGTATATTTATGTCTATTATATTTTGAAATTTTTTTCCATAGTAGTCTAATAAGAGAGATGACCTATTTATGAATGTTTCGACAATTCCAACCGGTGCTCGGTAAACTGATATTAAGATAGTTGTCGTGAAATCCACTTCCAATCAGATTTCGTTTATATTCATATCACTTCTAGTTAACATATTACCTGTATCATATTGAATTTTTGGTATGATTTACCACACCGAAAGCGAGATATAAGGCTTCATTGCATCGTTTAACACGTAATCCCTATAGTGAGTTACCGCGGACACCACATTTTAAGGCATAACTAAAAACCCTCCATTCAGATCTTTTTGAAAAACTAGTATATTATTGAAAGGTGAGTAACAAATTTTAAAGAAAAAATCAAACACGCTTAGCCATACAGTTATTTATTTATTGCCATAAGAAGTGCAAAAGAGGGAAGGCCGATAATCTTGGCAACGCCTCAAGCGAGCGTTCGTGATTCAAATAAGCGAGTGCGCAAGTGTCTTGGGGGTTTGAATTGAACTGTGTTTTGGAATGCACATATTTTTGAATAATAATTGTGAATCATTGCGTTAATAAACACTGACACATTTTAAACATTTTACAATAGGAATGGTAATAAAATAAAATATAGTTTTACCGAGTAACGGCAAACAACAGTGCATTAACTTTATTTTATTTATCCATTTGTACCACACATGTACGTCTAACATAATTCGAATATTTTTAAACATATACAAAGATGATTCAGATATCCAACAGGCTAATGAAATATAACGTATAAATCTACAAAAAATATAAACTACAATGAATGTAATATTATTTACTTTTCTAACTTTTATATTAAATAATCACTTGATTGACTAAACATTTATTTTGAAATCATTCATGATTTTAGTAAATGCTTTCCTATTTTCAGTAACTTTATGTTTTCTATTCCCCAATTCTTCAGTTAGGTGATTAATCACAGTTTCTTCTCCTTCATCGTGATACATTTGTTTCAGAAAATCGTATGTTATATTTTGGTGCCCAATTTTTTTCAATAATTCTGGTGATATACCATTTTTTAAGGCACTTAAATTAGGTAAATAACAAAATATTCTTTCGTTCTCAGGTCACTCTGAAATACATTCTTTATATGAATCATACAAAAAATTCAATATGATACAGGTAATATGTTAACTAAACATGGTATGAATATAAACGAAATCTGATTGGAAGTGGATTTCACAACTATCTTAATATCAGTTTACCGAGCACCGGTTGGAATTGTCGAAACATTCATAAATAGGTCATCTCTCTTATTAGACTACTATGGAAAAAAATGTCAAAATATAATAGACATAAATATACATTTTCTATGTGAATCGAATAACAAATCACTTCTCACCGATCTTCTAGAAAGTTATAAATGAAATTGCAAGAATTTGGAACCTACGAGGGTTCATCAAAATATCAACGGCAGAATCAGTGAGAGTAAAATAGACTATTTTTTCACAACATATGTCATTCCAAATACACTGAAACTGTTAAAAACATGAATATTGCTGACAATTTTGGTATCATATTCGAATTGTATCTATTCGTGAATTCCAACGAACTCAAGCCAGAAAATAATACCATTACTTTTCTAAATACAAATTATGACAACCTACGTAACTTGCAATATTTTCTTGAAAAAATTTTTTTTTTGTCACTACGAAAGAGCAGAAAATTTTCATATCATTCACGAGATGTTCCTAGATATATTTCAGTATTTTATTGACTCAACATGCCCCTTTTTCGTTAGAAAATATAATGAGAAATCAAGTTCAAACCAATGGATACATAGACACATAGTCTCGATGAGCACGGAAATGGAAGATTTATTTTGGTTGATGAGGAACTCAAATGATAGTTGTGCAATCAAAATATATAAGGAATCCAAAAAAGCGTACTTTCAAACAATTCAAAATACAAAGAGTAAGTACTATAAAAAAATTGAGGGGAAAAATAATCATCAGAAACAAAAACAAATGGGGAATATAGTGAAAGAAAGAACAGGAAAAGGATTGAATGATTGCAGTATGAAATAAATGTGGATGGTAATATAGTTGAGAACAAAACAGTCATTGCGAATGCTTTTGGTGACTTTTTCTCAAAGAATGCTATCGAACAACATTTAAGTTCGAATGTTTTCAGCAATTACACGACAATGTACCAAAGTAATACATTTTATTTTCTTCCAGTTCTGAGTTGTGACGTGCTAGATGTAATTAGTTCACTGAAAAATACAAATTCAGTTGGAATAGACTGTATTTCTATGATAGAAATAAAAAGTATTGCTTTGTACATCGCCGAAGCGTTCTTTCATTAAAAATCGCTCCATAGAGTCGGGGGTATTTCCTAATTATTTGGAAACTGCTTTAGTTTCCCCTATTTTCAAAAAAGGAGATTTTTCAATCATGAGTAATTACCGATCAGTAACAGTTCCGACACTAATAGGTAAAGTTACTGAAAAGTGCATCTATAGGAGAATGTATTCAATTCTGAACAAATTCGGACTACTCTCGGAATATAAACATGGATTTTGTCCCGGCAAGTCGATCGAAAGTGCTTCTTACAAATTATGTCAATATACAGGGCGTTCATAAAGTGTGTAAACGCTCCATTATCTCACGAGTTAATCATTTTCGGAGGTAAAGCTCGGACAGGTCGATTTAAAATTTCAGTTTTCCACCTTTTTTTTCAGAAAAATTGATTTTTCCCCCACCACCTTACAAGATATGACGTCATCGATATTTTTAATCGAAAGGGTACATTTCCATATCAAAAAGTAAAAGCTCATATTTTTCTGGGTTCAATCATACCACATACGTCATATGTGACACCTTAAGTTACAGTATACTGAGTTTAAAGGAAAACAGTATTCATATTTCTTAAAATTCATTAAATTATTTATTTTACAATGAAAATATCATGAGTGAGTAGTAAAAATAAACAAATAACATATTTACAACATAAAATAATTAATTAATTGTCAGCAATAACTTAAGCTTATTCTATACGTTTTAGTACACGGCTTAAATAAAAGCTCGTCTTTAAAAAGGTTTTTTATTGGTTATTTTTTCTCAATATTGACGTTTTCTCTTCCATCACATTTAATTGTCATTATACCATGCAATACTATACCTATATATCCTTTTTCGAAACTCCTCCGCCACAGTGGAAGGTATTTTATTCCTATATATATATATATATATATATATATATATATACATATATATATATATATATTGTTATGTTGGGAAGGACCAGTAATATATTTTAAAGGTGAAAAGGAAATAATTTCTTGAATAAACCACAAAAATAATAAATATTTGATAGTTAGTAGTTCATGAGAAATTGTTTTAAATTTTTTTAAGATTCTATTTCCTTTATGAAGTCTCTGTATAATATTGATAGGTGAAAAATATGCAAATACTATAATGCAATCATTTTCATACATTGTCAAAATGATTACAACCTATAATTGTTTAAAATACAACAAAAAGGTCTAGATTTACAAAATCATTCTGAATTAAATGTGATCAACAAAATTATAAACTTGAAACATACAGTAATGAAATTGCATCTAACGAAAAAAGGCAATGGGAGAACAAGAAACTTCTTGATCACAATAGCCAATCAGGGAACAGGATGGTCAGATGAAAGATTTGAAATTGTGGAAAAGGAAAACAGAGAAATGTCAAAAATAATTATCATCAAATATTGAATTTAGTTTATAAGAAATGTAAAATATATTAGTTTATAAGTTTTCTCAAATAACACCAAAATAGTGGAAGTTCGACAAGAAAGTGCGCGATTTTGAAAATTCAAATAAAAATTACAAAACAGAAATGGTATCCAGGTGAAGAGAAAACAAAGCCAGGAGGAGATTGAAAAAAGATTTTGAAGGAAAGCCAGGGACAAAATTTGAGGAAAAAGGAAATTGAATATTTTTTCACGAATAACAAAGTAGTTTGCCAAAAATAACAAACCAATTCAACTTCAGGATAATTTCGACACAAAATAAATAGCATAAAAAAAGATTACCTTTTTGGACTCCACATAGAAATTTGTCCACGCTGGAGAGTCTCTGAGAGGAATGGATGAAGCAGGATTTCAGATTATTGGCAGGTATGGCATCAGCGACAGTTCCAGCTCCGGGTATAAACTTTTTAGTGCACATCACAAACTGAATCACTTTACAACGTAACTTGTCTATCTGAAGAACTCTATTTCATTTTGGTATTGAACTATAAAAGAATTCTTCCAAGTCAAAAGAAATAAGTGAGGTTATATACAATATCCAACACTGTTTCTCATTATTCTATGAAAATTCATCAATTGCTTATAGTTATAAGTTATTTATCGCAGGCCAGGTTAATATAGGTTTTCCTAAATATGGGGAATAATTATTTTTGATAATTTCTGGTTTATTTTCCACAATGATATGATCATATGATAAACACTGAACTGAAATAGTTCGAATGACATCAAGACAAGGCAGTGGCTCTATTGCCAGTTCCGACTCCTGAGGCGAAGGCGTACCAGCTGAGTTAGTCGTGGTAAGAAAGGGTAATAACAATTGGCAGCAACGTGGCGAGGAAACAGTGACGTTAGCTAGCAATTATTATTTCATAACAATTCGGCAAAATTCAGTAATTGATATTTCATAACAATTAGGGTTCTCAACGTGGAGCTGAAAAGCCAAAATAAGAATTAGAAATAAACCAAAATTGAAAACAAAAAAATATTTTCAAAGTCAAATAATATTATACAGGGAAAATAAAAGTTGACAACTTCAGAAATATTTTTACATTATCATAACATTACAATTGGTTCCCAAAGTAAGGGCAAAAAAACAGCAATTCATATATACATAACAAAATGTCGCCCAACGCAGAGCTAAAATAATTATCGTAATTGTCATAACAATAATAATGAATTAAACTATTCTATATATACATAACAATATATATATATATATATATATATATATATATATATATATATATATATATATATCAAGACAATAATAATGAATTCATCTTTTCTATAGGTGTAACTGAATAGTGTAAAACATTTAAGAGGTGATTCTCATCGAAAGATAGGATCTTTCATATAAAGAAACTTCATTGGAGCATCCTTGTTAGATACAGCCCTTAAGGTACATAAATTTGTATAACAATTTTTTCACAAGCACTGAAAAGTTACAATATTGAAATTAACCTGACGTTTTGTATACCAAAAGACATTAGCCAGTAATTTATTTGGTTTACCCCATGGTTGTAAGGGGTGAAAAACGCAACCCCTAAAATTTATTTCCAATGTAACTTTTTGTCTTATTATTTGTTTACCATTTAAAAATTTATTTCCGATAGCCTGTTTCATTCTAAACAAAAAATGTCTCTTGGGTTTTTTGCCCAAAATAAACCAGTAAGCAGCAAAACATTATTTTACGAATGAACCATATTCTCGTAATCGTTGATGAAGTCGAGCAAATATTCTATGTGAAGGATGCTGCCGTTGAGGATACATTTCAGCATATCTTCTAGAAGCTTCTAACCCATTCCCCTGCGACAGACCGTAAACGTGATGCATATCAGCCATTTCCTCATTTGTGTATGCCATTTTATTAACAAGTGAATTATTAAAGTAACAAATTAAGAACAGAACAACAACACACAATTAGTATTAATTCAATTTCGAAAATTCCCAAACTGACAGCGTCATACCAATTTAATTGTCACTATCGCTTATAGGACCTACTAGATAGATTAGTTTCGTATTTTCGCATTTATGACGATGTATCTCTGTAGTTGTTCGTAAAATAATGTTTTGCTGTTACTGGTTTATTTTGGGCAAAACCAAGAGACATTTTTGTTTAGAATGAAACAGGCTATCGGAAATAAATTTTTAAATGGTAAACAAATAATAAGACAAAAAGTTACATTGGAAATAAATTTTAGGGTTGCGTTTTCACCTTACAACCATGGGTAAACCAAATAAATTACTGGCTAAGTGTCTTTTGGTAGTACAAAACGTCAGGTTAATTTCAATATTGTAACTTTTTCAGTGCTTGTGAAAAAAATTGTTATACAAATTTTATGTACCCCCTTTAAGGGGCTGTATCTTAACAAGGGATGCTCCAATGAAGTTTCTTTATATGAAAGATCCTATCTTTTTTTCGATGAGGAATCACCTCCTTAAATGTTTTACACTTATTCAGTTACACCCTGTATATTGTAATGTTATGAGAATTTGGAAATATATATTTTTTTTATTATTATTATAATTAACACTTTTTGTTATGTAATGATGAATTTTCTAAATAAAGAATTCTTTATTATTATTAATATATTTTTGCACCGCGTTGGGCGACACTTGTTATATAATGATGAATTTTTTAAAATATAATATTGTAATATTTTTGCCCCACGTTTTGGGTGCCATTTTGTTATGTTTTGATATATTGAAAAATATTATATTTATATTGTTTTTGTATATTGAGATAGCTAATTATTTTTGGTTATTCTTTGTGAACCAAATTGATATGATATAGATAGATATTTTTGCCCTGTATAATAATTTGTATGTGGTAATAATAATTGCCAGCGAACGTCACTGTTCTCTCGTCACGCTACCAACAATTATTTTCCTCACCACGGCTAAACAACAGTTGGTACGCCCTTATCTCAAGGTGGCCGGTTCAAAGCAATAGAGCCACTTGCCACTGCTGGCTAACTTCAGTTTATTGAATGGTCTTTGGTAGGTTATTGATCATTGTGAGAAAACAAACAACAGAAAATCATAAAGCAATTATCTCCTTTATTCAGGAAGACTTAAAATACCTGGCCTACGAGAAATAACTTAAACTAGGGTGAATCAAACAAATATTCACGAATGAAAATAATAAATCAGATCATGGATAGATAAACAGAACCTCACTTTTTCCGTGAGAGTTGTGTTTTCTGTTATTGTTCAAATTAGAGTGACATAAAGTTCTTCGAATGTGAAATTCGTTGTTGATGAAATAGTTCAGGACCGGAAGAGCACTATTAAAGTTTTATACCTGGTTGGAACTGTTGGTGTTCTAATTATACCATGAATCAGGATGTCTCCTCTCTCCAATCACTGTCAGGACTGCAATATCATGAATCAGGAACTATATAGATGCGGAAATCAGCATTTGGATCCGTGGATATGTTATCATTAAGGTAATATTGGTTTTGTTTACCAAAAGATGGGATTATTCCAATTTTCTTTTTGTAAAATTTTTGCGTGGCATCCGCTTGGAAATTTATTTTCGATCTCCCTCAAAGCTTTGTTTTTCTATCGCGTAGCTACATCTTTTTCTCCTTGCCTTTTCATTTGAATTTTTGAATTGGTGCACTAAATCGTCACTTTTCACTGTTTATATTTATATTGCATAATTTATATATACAATTATTTTTCCACTCTTATCATTATTTACAAATTTCAATAATAATTGCTTCTGATACCATCTCATTGCTCATTGCAATTATGAGTTATAATAATTTTGATAGCGTATGAAATTGATTGTTTTATAGTAATTTGACATTTTTATCTATCCATATTCTACCTAGGCTCACAATATACATAGAATTTCAAAAGTTATTCACAAACAAACTCTTGAAACCATTAACCATCTAGTAATTATTCTTTTTGTGGGTTTTTAGTCTTTTAAAATTTACAACTGGCATAACATAACATAACAACATTCCTAAATTTATATTCAATAATTTTCTACTGGTTAGAAATTTGAACAACATTCCTAAATTTATATTCAAAAACTTCTTAACTGGATTTCCCGAAAAACAACTTCTACAACGATAACTATTATTTACAATTACTAGTACTACGTTTTGTTGTTCCAGAAAAACTTGACTATGGACTTCTTTTCAGATCAAGAGAGAAAACTTCTCAAGATATCATCATATATGACATTTTGTATTTTATTATTATCTTACTTTCATTTTACATTTTATACTGATATTAATTTCAATTATCGATTAGATTTTTATTATTATTGGTACTTCTTTCAATTATACTTTGTTTTATTATTTTTCCTATCTCTTCCTTCAGTTGTTCTTTATATTCATATTGAATTGGATATTTTATTAATTTGAATCTTTCATTTTATTTACTTTTATTTTGTGTACATACTCTTCCGCTTTTTCATTTTTCACACATAATTAACATATTATATTCATTTATAATTCATTAATATACCTTCATTGTATTTATCAATATACCTTCATCATCATCATCATATTTATTATAATATACTTCTTTAGTTTTTTTTTTTTAAATTCTTTTTCAAAATATTTTTGTCTTCATTTCTTTTAATTTTTCTTCAAAATTCACATTATTTATTATCCTTTCCTATATTTTTCCTTCTTTATAATCTATATTATTTTTCACTTTACTTCATCTAACTAACCTGTACCATTTTGTTTTTTTCAATACTTTTTATTTATTCGTTGTTTTGTTTCCTCTAATATTTTCTCTCATTGATGTATTTTTTTCTTTATGTTTGTTTTCCATTTTATTTTCTTTTATTCAAATGTTTCTGAAATCCTAACTATCTATCAAATTATTTTATTTTTTTTAACTTTTTTCCATTTTTTATTCCTCAACTTACCTATCAAATTTGTTAACCTACAATTCTTTATTCCCAAATTTTAATTTTCATTATTTTTCCCTTCTATGGAATCTTGCTTGTTTTGTATCTGCAAGCTTTATTTTATTTCACAAATTTTCATAACAATTTCATGTTGATTTTTTCAACTATTTTCTTTTTTATAATTTTACCTTTTTCTTGTTTTTTAAAGTTACATGTATTTCCATTCTTTCCTATTTTTATATTCAACATTTTACTATCTATTATTATTATTATCTCATTATTTGTGTTGCTCTGTTTCATTTCGAAAATTCCATTCGCCCTGTAAATGTTATTGATTTGCATTACTCTTATTTTTTCATTTTGTTTCCTTTTTTCAACTCAAAAATTTTTTCCTTTATGTCATTCATTTTCATTTTTATTATTTTATCATCTTCGTTCTCTTTTTGCAATTCAAAATTCATCTTAGCCATTATTATGTCATATATTTTCATTATTTCTACTTTATTATTTACTTTTCCCTTTCTCATCTGAAAATTTTTATTATTCACATTTATATTATGTATAAGTTCATTATTTTGGAGA
Organism: Gonioctena quinquepunctata; assembly: GCA_018342105.1. Taxonomy (NCBI): domain Eukaryota; kingdom Metazoa; phylum Arthropoda; class Insecta; order Coleoptera; family Chrysomelidae; genus Gonioctena; species Gonioctena quinquepunctata. The sequence continues at coordinate 331,787 of JAFIRS010000051.1, read as the reverse complement.
TCGAAATTCATTTTTAAATTTTGTATCTGTTTGTCATCTTTTTCTAATAAATTGTTCCTAACATCTGTTTTTTGTATAAGTACTCCCTGAATTTCATTTTTCTCACTACTTGTTTCTAATGGTTTACATATTCCTTCACTTTCTTTGAAACATTTTTCCATACTTTCTATTATTCTATCATTCATTCTTTCTATTTTCTCTTCCATTCTTGCTGAATTTTCTTTTAAATCCTCCTTCATACTTTCTTTTATTTCATTTTCCATTCTTCCCATATTTTCATTAATTTTTTCTGACTTTTCATTCATTCTTTCTATTTTTTCATTAATTTTTTCTGAGTTTTCATTATTCATTCTTTCCATTTTTTCTTCCATTCTTGCTGAATTTTCTTTCATATCATTTTTCAATTCATTTTTCATAGTTGCTGAATTTTCTTTCATATCATTTTTCAATTCATTTTTCATACTTGCTGAATTTTCTTTCATTTCATTCATACTTTCTATCAAAAATTTTAAATAACTCTCCACTTGTGTACTCTCACTTTTTATTTCTATCCCTCTCACATTACTACTCTCTCCTTCTTCCTGATCACCTCTCTCTCTACCTTCTGCACCTTCTTCCAAACCCACTTTCTTACCATCTCTTAAATCCATTTTTTATTCACCAATATTTAGCCTTATACGTTGAAATGCCAATTGCTAATGTTCGCACAGTGTTGCGATAAATATTAAGAAATAATATATTTCCCTTACTTGCCTTGAAATGATATATTGCCCTTACTTTGCCTTTTCTCGCCCCACGTTTTGTGCGCCACTTGTAATGTAATGATGTTTTTTTTTTTTAAAATAAAATATTGTAATATTTTTGCCCCACGTTTTGGGTGCCATTCTGTTATGTTTTGATATATTGAAAAATATTATATTTATATTATTTTTGTATATTGAGATGGCTAATTATTTTTGGTTATTCTTTGTGAACCAAATTGATATGATATAGATAGATATTTTTGCCCTGTATAATAATTTGTATGTGGTAATAATAATTGCCAGCGAACGTCACTGTTCTCTCGTCACGCTACCAACAATTATCATTTTCCTCACCACGGCTAAACTACAGTTGGTACGCCCTAATCTCAAGGTGGCCGGTTCAAAGCAATAGAGCCACTTGCCACTGCTGGCTAACTTCAGTTTAATGAATGGTCTTTGGTAGGTTATTGATCATTGTGAGAAAACAAACAACAAAATATCATAAAGCAATTATCTCCTTTATTCAGGAAGACTTAAAATACCTGGCCTACGAGAAATAACTTATACTAGGGTGAATCAAACAAATATTCACGGATAAAAATAATAAATCAGATCATGGATAGATAAACAGAACCTCACTTTTTCCGTGAGAGTTATGTTTTCTGTTATTGTTCAAATTAGAGTGACATAAAGTTCTTCGAATGTGAAATTCGTTGTTGATGAAATAGTTCAGGACCCGAAGAGCACTATTGAAGATTCATACCTGGTTGGAACTGTTGGTGTTCTAATTATACCATGAATCAGGATGTCTCCTCTCTCCAATCACTGTCAGGACTGCAATATCATGAATCAGGAACTATATAGATGCGGAAATCAGCATTTGGATCCGTGGATATGTTATCATTAAGGTAATATTGGTTTTGTTTACCAAAAGATGGGATTATTCCAATTTTCTTTTTGTAAAATTTTTGCGAGGCATCCGCTTGGAAATTTATTTTCGATCTCCCTCGAAGCTTTGTTTTTCTATCGCCTAGCTACATCTTTTTCTCCTTGCTTTTTCATTTGAATTTTTGAATTGGTGCACTAAATCGTCACTTTTCACTGTTTATATTTATATTGCATAATTTATATATACAATTATTTTTCCACTCTTATCATTATTTACAAATTTCAATAATAATTGCTTCTGATACCATCTCATTGCTAATCTCTCACAATTTCCAATTTTACACCTGACCATCTATTCCCTGATTGGCTATTTTTACAAAGACATTTGCTGTTCTATCATTGGCTACTTTTTGTTAGCTACAGTTTCATATACTGTATGTTTCAAATTTATAAATGTGTTGATTCCTTTTTATTCCTGAAAATTTTGTAAATTTAGACTTTTTATTGTCTTTTGAGCAATTATGAGTTATAATAATTTTGATAGTGTATGAAATTGATTGTTTTATAGTAATTTGACATTTTTATCTATCCATATTCTACCTAGGCTCACAATATACATAGAATTTCAAAAGTTATTCACAAACAAACTCTTGAAACCATTAACCATCTAGTAATTATTCTTTTTCTGGGTTTTTAGTCTTTTAAAATTTACAACTGGCATAACCAAACATAACAATATCTATATATATATATATATATGAATATATATATATATAAATATATATATATATATAAATATATATGTATATATATATATAAATATATATATATATATATATATATATATATATATATATATATATATATAAAGCAGAACAGCAGTACACCTTCGGAATCGCATGAGCAAGGGCTAGACGTTTGTCCCACAAACTCGTATATAATTGAAAGAGTTAGAGAGAGAAAGAGATAGTCGCATGGAGGGGACATAACGCTTTTTTACACGATGATTTCTACCAGTCAACACCTACCTCAAGCCGCGTAAAGCAACTTCGTTCCAATGACCTAGAAATGATATAAACTTATTGAGAAATATCAACAAATAACTTTTAGAAAAAAACAATAACCCGCTAGAGCATGAGTACAAAATAGAAAATAGATAAATGTTAATTGTCGTGTCCGTAAATAAATAAATAAATAAAGAGTACAATACATCAGCAATTTCATATGGAGTAACTTGTTTACTCCGATTGGGTAGTGCCTCACGCCTATCTTCATTATATTATTATACAGATATCATTGATGCACAACCACCTGGTGATTGGTGCTGACTTGCAGATAGCAGATGGTTTCTATTCGGGTGTATGAGTGACGTACCGATACGAATACTTTGAAGATGATGGAATGAGACTCGAAACAAAAGAATATCCGGAACGGACGTGATTCATATTCGAAAGTTGTGGTAGGGCCTCCTATAGCTAATAACCTCTTCATTGTACAATAAATACGATAACAACACCGGGACAAAATACCAAATCTTCATTCACTGTTAAATTTTTTATTGATATGTAAACATAATTGGTGATTTTTAAAAATCGTTGATTTTAGGTTATGAAATTAACAGAAATGTGCGTGGAATGAAGATATTAATCGTTAATTTTATGTCTCTCGATATTTATCAAAAGTTTGTTCACACCGGGTTACTGAAATCGTTAATTATTTTATTTTAATTTCCTTGTTCATCTTTCATTATATGAATTGCACTGAAAATTTTATACCCGTCATTTTCAACCAATCAGATGCTTTATTTCGACATTGTTACTATGGTAACCAGAAAATTTTCTGAAAATGTTTCATGTTTCATCCACATTAGCATGTAGACGTAAAATTAATAAGTGGAAATTTCCCGGCTCATGACAGCTATCATATAATTAGACGAAAATAATATTGAAATAATATTGACAATATTTTTTATTTACTTACTTTATAAGTTGAAAATATTACAACAATTTATCAACGTGTACATTCTATAATATCATTAATTAATTTTAAATTCTTCAAAAATTCCACTTCTACCTCCTCTTTCCTAAGTGGTGAATAAAACACAGAACCGGTGTTTTTTTTTAACAATATGCCTGTATTTCATAAAATGAAAAAAAATAATACTGAGACACCAGTTTATTTCTTTGAGTATTAGATTTGTGTCCAAAAGAAGGCACAATATCACGCAGAATGTTGCGAATATCTTTAAATGAGTTTTCTTGCTCAGGATTTAATCCAGATTCTTCCACTAGGTATGATAGATATTTTACATTTTTATGGCATATTTTAATGTGCTGTGATTCTTCGCAAAAGGAACACAATTTATACGATTGAAAGTTAATTTTATTATCACTTTTTTACTAACTTATTATTGTATACAATGTTATGAGGAACTCATAATGCCACAAATAAAATATTGATTGACAGGAGTAGTGAATGTCAAATCCATGGCTAACTTTACAGAATCTTTTTTTAACCGGCGACATACGCCAACAACATTCTATTTAGAATAAAGAATAAAATATCCCGATTTCCTGAATTATTTGAAGAACAAATTATTACCGCTAATATTAATTTTTCTTAGAATTAAACCTAAAAGAATATGAAAAATATTTAAGTATATATGTATAGGTATAGTTATAGATTTTTTGCTGTATAACACCTTTGTTTGTAGTCAATATTTCCCTGAAACCTATTAAGCAAATTATATGAAATCAATTATTTTTATATATTATGAATTTTATTTTACTAGGGCACGAGAAAAATAAAAATAAAATATCCCGCAATACGAACATCCACTTTTTTTTAATATTAACATTTCCCTGAAACCTAGTAAGAAAATTGTATGAAATCAATTATTTCTACATAATAGTTTATCCGATATTATATATTTTATTTTACTAGGGAACGGGAAATATCAGAAAAAAATCTTCCCCAAAACTCCCATTACACACAGCCTCCTATTTATTTGTGAATTACCTCAAAATAAATATTTACTTAATGTTTTCTATTTAAATATAATTCCGGTATAAAATTTTCTTACCGAATCCCCCACGTGCTTGAATGAATTGTGGGAAATTTGTCTCGTAGAAAAATTTTCAAAGAAAATTATCCCTTGTCGCTTCGCATGTACTCAAAAAATTTCCGGCAATAATTCATGCTCTATAGAGATTATAAGTGAAAATTAACCATGGTGGCCATCGTTCAGGGAGGGGTGTCTGTCGGGTATTAGAGATTCAGAAAAACGTTGCCCCCTACTTTGTAAGCCCAGGTTTAGGGTGTCGTTTATTATTTTTGATTCGTTTAAATGTAATTTAGCCTCAAGTTGTTTGATAATGAGTCACATTCAACTTACTGTAAATCGTTAAAGTAAGTGTGGCCACGACGTAGGAAGGGACCATTTTGCAGTAAGATCGATAAAATTGAAGTGAAACAAAGATCACTGTAGAAAAACCAAAGAATGTGGTCTCAACTACTGGGCTATTCTTCTAACAGAGTTTTCATACGTTATAGTTGTAAGTATATGTTGTGGGAATAAATAATGTGGTATGTTATTTATTATTGTTACAAAACTGGGGCACGTGACTATACAATACACAATAAAGTACTCTGACAACTAAATGAATCAATTACAGCTCACTGTCCAGAATACCGCGTGCGACACTGCAATACAGAAAAATATTTTTTTCACAACTGTATTGTACTATCTTCCAACTGATCAAAAAACGTGCGATGCATTTATATATTGGCCGTCTACCACAGGGAGGAGATAATAGAGTGGTCGATGAACTTTCGAGAATGACCTCGACTTTACTGTGACGCATCACAGCTATCAGCTAGGGGTTTGTTTACATCAGGAATTCAAATATTTTCTCGATGGCGGGTGATTACAGGCAGTGGCGTATATTGGTCGTAACAATATTTATAGGTAAGGAAGAATCAACTCTATACTTCATTTATCAAATCTAGTGACACAGTCTACACATTATCGGTTCATGAATAACTTCAAAAGGAAGAAACAATGGGACATTATCATTATTGATAAAAATAAATAGGTGTTAATAAGAACTATACAGCTATTACAAAAGTTAACGTGGAAAATTTGAGCGAGATATCTTATTTAGTGACGAAAAAACTAGTCGACGCGTATATTTTTTATGTATGACCACGCAGAACTTTTTTTCGAGTAGTCCAATTTTGATTAACTTCTCCTAGTGGATAGGGTAAACCTCGATGCTCGTCCATTTGAATTTGAAAAAAAAATCCACTTCTAAGGGTAGGAAAATGGGAAATGATTGTTAGTTCACCCACCAAATTTTTACTTGTTAGCCAATTTTACCAAGTATAACTTTGTACTAGGTTATTCGATTCAGATGATTCAATTTTTATTGTATAGGCTATGATTCGAAGTTGGTCCCATTTGAATTTGAAAAGAAACACCCCTTAGGGTAGAAACATAGGGGATGATTTATTGATTTTCACAACTGTGAACAGATTCTGTTGAACCTTGGCACACATATATAGTTCTGATGACAATACAACAAAATGTAGTCAATCTGATGATGGAGACGGAAGACAATCGAGAGATCTCCTCAACGGTTCACAGCAGCTACCTCGTGTTTGGGGTAATATGTTCATATATAATTACATGTCTTGACTAACTGACTCACTGATTGACTGATATACGAACAACGCCCAGATTGAACCGCTGGACCTAAGATCTGAAATTTTGACAGAATATTTTTGTGATATTCCATCCCTAAAGGGGTGGAAAGGTGGGTGAAAAGGGAGGTAAAACTGGAAGTACAGTTGGTTTTGATATAAGAGTCATGGAAATTAGTATTTGGTATCTTCTTCACAAATTAAGATGAATGTGTTCCACGGCTTTTGAAAATTCAACCCAAAGGAAGTGAAATAGGGATTGAAAGTCTGTATAGTTAGTTTTGAAGTTAGGATCATGAAAATTGGTATTTGGTAGAGATGAAAAAAAATTAATTTATTGTTTTGGAAAATTTAACCCCTAAAGTGGTGGAATGAGGGTTGAATTGGAATTGGAAATTCCGTTAGTTTTGAAGTGGGGGTCATAAACATTGGTATTTGAAGTCTTTGTTACAAATAGAAGGAATATCTATTTTAGTGTTTTCAGAATTTCAACCCCTAAGGGGTGAAATGGGGGCTCTCCGCACGACCACTCGCAACGACGTGTGCCCTCACGTGTGTGCCCGTTCGGGTTTCTGTCTCACTGATATTGACTTCGAGAACGCTCGTCAATTTCCGACGATGGGACGTGCCGCCGCGGCGCACCCCACTGCCATTATTTTTCGCATTACGTAATTAATTTGCTTGTTTGTTTGGCGCCGAATCAAAATTAGTTACTTACATTAGTTTAGGAGCTTAGTTATTAGGATCAAAAATGTTAATTCCATTATATGTTTTTTTTTCGTCGGTTTAATTTTTTGTTAAAAAGTGTTTATTTTGTATGAGTTATATACAAAAATTCAAACTTTTCAACGGAAAACAACACATAAATCAATTTTATTTTCGTCAGTTATAACGAACTTTGGTTTCATTGATTACAAACCAGCACAAGATATATTGCAGAGAACTTACCTATATCTTGATCCAAAATTATTCAATTCTCTTCTACGTTTATGCACGACACGAATCCCTCCTCGTTCATGATATTTTGGAATGTGTGGCTATCTTCGTTGTCCTTCGAAATATCTATGTTGATATCACCCACCCAAATAGTCCACCATTATTATTTGCATTGTTTTTCAAATACGCAGACAGCTCTTAGTTGAAGTTTCGGAGGATTCCTGAATTTCATCCCCTTCATACTCATAGCTGAAAGTATTTATATATATATATATATATATATATATATATATATATATAACAACAATGAGTTCGATACAATCGAAACTCTTCGATATTTGTTACAAAAGTGCTTGGACTTTCTCAAAATTCTTTTGTGGGCTCCTTATATTGTTATGGAAGAGCGAAAACTCATTTTCTCTGTTTTTCTGTTATAGGGGATGATTGCATGTTCACCCCCTGAATTTTTACCTGTTGACCGATCCTACCACGCATAATTCTGTACTGGGTTATCTGACTCAGAAAATTATTTTTTATTGAATAGGGTATGCCTCGAAGTTAATTTCATTCGAATCAGAAGTGAAGTTGAAGAGAAGGCACCGGGGGGTTTATTCACTTAGCAGTCCCCCGACGCAACGACGCTTGGATCAAAATATTACTGCTCACATTGAACTCAAAGGACCAATAAATATTTTTTTTTACTTTTCAGATTTTTTTTGTATCGGTGGTTCTTTAAATCTTTCATTTATGTTTCACTTCATGCTTTTGAAGCTTAATATATTACTATTAGACACGCTACGATTGACACTCTATGTCCACATTCAAACATATACTTTCCGGGACGAAACACGAGATTGCTACACGAGATCCTACCTCGCCGTAATCTGCGTTTTCTGACAATGGTTGTATTTTAATAAATATCATTACAGTTGGCAATACATTCTTCCATTCACTTTACGCATTCATACACTAATTCGTCACAAACGGTATACCAAAATATCATATCGATTGAACGAGTGAAACTATCTTAGAATCCCTCAGCAATTTATCCTCATTTCTCTTTCCTGCTTCATCATCAGCCCCTGATCACCATCTATCTATAATCTATTCATTGAGACCATTCCAATGAGCTCAAACACGATATCTCTGTAAGTTGGTGAGGAGTTGGGTATCCTGCAGATTCCAGGTGATGCTGCAGCATCAGGTCAAGGGTTAGAAAAATACAGCTCAGGTGGGTTTAGATTCATGGAATTTTGCACAGCAGTTCCTTATACAGGGTGTCCCTGGACTTCCTCTTTTCCTTCCGGGAATGTATAGATGTGGTCAAAATATCACCAATACTTCATATAACTTTGTTCCTAAAAGCCTTCGTTACCAAGTTACGGGCCCTCAAAGTTACGAAATGAAAAATGCTTTTCTTTGATAACTTTCAAAGTGAATATTCAAAATCATCTAGATTCTGGTGATTGACTTAACAAGTGAATTCCTTCGATGAGCTTCCATGCAGGAGTCAGTAACGGACTACCCCCGATGGTCCACACCCCAAAATTTTGAAATGACTGGGATTTGTCAATATGTTTTAACAAAACAAGGTTACCTGGACAATTTCCTGAATAAAAGTACTTGTGTGGAAAAACGATCGGAGAAACGATTTTTGATGAAAATGCATTTTTGTTCGACGACATTCAACCTGAGATGTCTACTATTATTCGAAAAGATTGATTTGTAATGAAAATAGAAATGATAGGTACAATGTTCTTAACGAATTTTTATCATGCGAACACGTTTACCTTACAAAACTCATGGTGTAAATAATTAATCGCAAGCCTCAAGAGCAAACAGAAATGCAAAATCCGCTACAAAAACTGCTCGATATGACCCCGTCTCTCTCAATACATTTTCTTAGTCGGCGCAAACACCTTCTCTGCAGTTGAAATAGCATGCCAGGGTCGTTTCGTATGGCTTCACAATATAATGTAATTCTATTCGACAAGGCATCTCTGGTGTGAATAGGTGTAGCGTAAACGTGGTTTTTAGATGCCTCCACAGAAAGAAATCCAGTGGATTTAAATCCGGAGACCGCGGTGGCCATGAATATGGCCCACCTCTACCAATCCATCTATTGGGTAAAATCTGGTTCAGATGGTCCCGCACAATCAAACCAAAATGAGGAGGAGTGCCATCATGCATTAACCACATATCTCTTCGTGTTTGCAATGGAACATGTTCCAAAAGTCCATTCAAATCGTTCTGAATGAACTCCAAATAACGTTCTCCATTCAATCGGTCATGTAGAACGAATGGTCCTATAAGATGGTTTCCTATGATACCAGCCCAAACATTCACGTTGAATTTCCGTTGTTGTTTGGTTTGCAATATCCCATGGGGATCCTCTTCGGCCCATGTGTGGAGATTATGAGAGTTGATTACTCCATCTCTACTGAAACCTGCTTCATCAGTGAATAAAACTAGAGTAATAACAGTCATATCCTCTCTTTGCTTATCCAGGAACCAATTGGCATATTCCAGTCGTGCTGGAAAATCTTCAGGTGTCATGGCATGTACCTTCTGGATGTGATATGGGTGGAGCAGTTGTCCCTAATTATTCTATGAATAGTGGACTTGGATGTATGGAACTATTCTGATAGGTTTATGAAGGATCATCAGCGACAGCTTCCAAAATATTTTCCTCCAATACAACGGTACGCACAGCCCTAGGATTATACTTATCAGTGAAACTCCTCAACATTTAAGCTGTGAATACGAATTCGCAACATCTAAATGTTGAGTTTCATGATATTCAGATAACACAACACGAAACGTGCTTATTCCACGCGTACATACAAAATATGGTCTGAATTCGATATTTCAGAGTGGAGTAGCTTGTTAGTTCAACCAACCACGAATCTACATAACTTCATATTTCATTTGAAAAAATATCTACATTGTGAATGAAACTTTCAACTAAGTACTGTTCTTTTCGTTTACGACTTTATTTCAGCCTATTTTGTATTATCCCTGGTATAAATGTTGTTGAATTAACGTTAGCATTAGTATTTCTACTGTGAAAATTTTTCATTTCAAATAATGGTGGACGATCGGGTTTGATGTCGTCGAGTAAAACTGCATTTTTATTAAGAATCGTTGCTCCGATCGACTTTCCACACGAGTGCTTCTACTCAGAAAATTGTCTATGTAACCTTATTTTGTTGAAAACTATTGAAAAATTATCTGTCATTTCAAAGTTTTGGGGTATGGACCATCGGGGGTAGTACGTTCCTGATTTTGTAGCAAAACAAATGACTCCTGCATGAAAGCTCATCGAAGGAATTTATTTGTTCAGTCAATCACTAAAATTTAGATGATTTTGAATATTCACTTTGAAAGTTATCAAAGAAAAACAGCATTTTGTAACTTTGAGGGCCCGTAACTTGGTAACGAAGTCTTTTAGGAACAAAAGTTATATGGAGTACTGGTGATATTTTGACCCCATCTATACATTCCCGAAAGGAAAAGAGGAAGTCCAGGGACACCCTGTATAACATAGGTGATCACTTGTAGAGGATTTCTGAAGTTTCATCCCCTGAAGGGGTTAAAAATATTCAGATACGTATTTAATATTTTCCCTGAGAATAGTTTTGTATAATTCTATACTTTTAGTGATATAATTTCATAGTTGTTTTTGTTACTGATGGGAAATCGGATACACGGCTAGTAGTAGATAATTATGCAGATTTGTGTGTTATTATAAGCGCTTTGAAATAGTTCGGTTTTGAGCTTGTTCGACTCTTGCCGTGGGTTATGGTTATCGGTGATTTAAATAGAGGGAGTTTGCGGTATTTTCAAATTTCACGTACATCACAACTTTCTAGAATTACTTATAGTGACTATAGCACAAATCACAACTCCGACATTCATACGAATAATCCTTCCACGAAATCTCAGTTCTGTACCACTATTCGTTGAGCATCCAATCCAAACATAATTTCCATTCCTATCGAAAACTGGAAGATCTCGAAGTAAATTATCTTGAATATTTAATGATCACTACTGAGTCTCTTAAAAGCACATTAACTCTTGTCTTGTTTTACAAATTAGTACCAGGTTGCACATAAACTCGTTTAATTGGCCATAACTCATTTCGAATAAAAACAGTTCCCAGGTTCCGTGTGATAACCGACTCACTCAGTTTTTCACTTTTCAGTTAATATACATAAATTTTTCATTATACTTATAAGATTGAATTATTGGTGAGTGAGATTATTTATACTCCTCAAGGTCGATGGGATTCTTGAAGTAATGGGATACAAATATCGATTAACTCATTTTACTGGCTCTATAGATCAGTCGTTATGAATAATTCAGAATATAGTCAAAATTTCACAAAGCGTTTCAAATATGAAATACTGTTGAATGTGTTATTTTGTGTCAGCTATCGGATTCACAAATGATCTATAGATTAGAGAAGTTTTTCAAAAACTATGTAGGGTTCCGGAAAAAAGCGAAGATTATGCAAATATCCGACTTGTCTGTGTATCTGTTTGTTGGTCACCGTTCATCTCAGAGTTTATTTGATGCTTTGATGAAGCTTACTAACTTCCCAATAATCGGAAATCAATCAATATTTACAGGTCGCATAAGGGAGCTTGACATTTGGAAAAAAATTAATAGGCAGTGGACTTGCTGCGGCAATATTGGGGAGAAACCCCTTCGAAAAATTTGAGAAAAGCTGCGAAAAATGTATAATCTTGAAGTTATGTGGCAACTATTTCAATTCGAATGCAATGTGGATTCATCGGCTTGTTCCTACAAACGAAGTTATGAAAATTGTTTCGTGAACAGCGGCAGAAATAACACTATGGCCACGCCTGATTACTCTACCTATTAGTGAAACACAGATTTTATTGGCCTATGCACATTTCATTTGAAATGACACGTCAATCGAGTTCACGTTGACCGATGTAATTATTGCTCTTACTCGTAGCCGGCGCCACCTACACGTCTTTTTCTTCTATGAAGATTCATAACTTTGTTGAGCGTACTTCTAGCACATTTTTCAGTGGAAAAATCAATTTCTCTATCAAATCTACGTAAAAAAGCTACCCTTGTTACAAGTCGCTATAAGCAACATTTTTCTAGATATTTGGACTTGAAAAGTCGATTATTTGATTATCGATACGTGTTGAAGTTATTACCATTATTTTGCATTTTTCACAAGAATACTTAGGAAATGAATTTGACGTTTGAGTAAGTAGTTTTGGTAATTACATATTATGTGACAGTTGAACGTTTTGTTGTTTTGTTGAAGTTTCTGTAAGTTTTAAAACACTAATTTTGAAAAATTGGATTATTTAAACAATAATGCTCATTCAGCCGATATGCATTTCGTTTATGGCCTTGCGGATGGCAATGCGCGCGAAGCAAGACATAGTTACCAGAAGCGATTTCCCAATCCAGTACTGCCCTCAGCTCCAACATTTACCGGTCTCCACCGTCGTTTGGCAGAAACAGGTAGCTTCAAGGAAGCAGCTGATATTATTGGAAGACCACGAGCAGTCCGAACCCCAGAATTGGAAGAAGCTGTTTTGAACGCTCTCGAGAAAAATCCAGAAACAAGTCCAATAATAATTGCTGAAGCTCTCAATTCTACTCAGTCCACAGTTTGGAGAATTGTCCACGATCAACAGTTTTATTCATACCATATTCAAAGGGTACGAGCTCTTTTGCCACGAGACTTCCCCCAACGCATTACTACGTGTCAGTGGTTTTTGAGAAAATTGGCTGGAAATCCTCAATTTTCAAAATATGTACTATTCACGGACGAGGCAAACTTCTCCCGAAATGTTATCACGAACTTTCATAACAACCATATTTGGGCTCTGGAAAATCCGCATGCAATTAGTGAAATACATTATCAGTATCAATTTTCTGTAAATGTATAGGCGGCAATAATTGATATTTACTTGATAGGTCCTTTCTTTCTTCCGTTCCGACTGAATGGCGCAACTTATAGAGACTTTAAAAAAAAAGAATTGCCGGGAGTATTCCAGAATGTACCATTAGAGATTCGTATCCGCATGTGGTTTATGCATGATGGAGCTCCGGCCCATTTTAGCGTTGTAGCCAAGGAATTCCTTAACACTGTCTATCCAAATCGATGGATCGGTAGGAATGTAGACAAACCTAACCAGGCGTGGGTACCAAGGTCCCCAGATCTAAGCCCGCTAGATTTTCATTTTTGGGGACATTTGAAGTCACTAGTTCATAAAACTCCAGTAGCGAACGAGGAAAATCTAAGAAACGGAATAGCAGACGCCTGTGAAACAATAAAAAACACAACAATAATTTTTAAGCGGGAACGAGATTCAATGATTAGAAGACTGAATGCCTGTATCTTTGCTGAAGGTGGACACTTTAAACAATTCATTTGAATAAAATTTAGTATCCTTCATTTTATTTTATTCTATTCTATATATTCAAAATTTCTTGAAATAAAATGTTGATATTTCTTGCAAATTTTATTAAAACAAATACAGATTTTGCACCCTTGATACAAAAATAACTATTTCAAACGAGTAAAAATAAATAGAATAGGTGGCGCCCCCTACGAAAAACCAAAACTACTCACTTCAACGTCAAATTCATTTCCTAAGCATTCTTGTGAAAAATGCAAAATAATGGTAATAACTTCAACACGCATCGATTATCAAATAATGGACTTAAAATTTTCAAGTCCAAATATCTAGAAAACGGTTGCTTATAGCGACTTGTAACAAGGGTAGCTTTTTTACGTAGATACAATGGAGGAATTAATTTTTTACTGAAAAATGTGCTGGGAGTACGCTCAAAAGAGTTATGAATCTTCAAAAAATAAAAGGGTCGCCTCATACGAGTAAGAACAATAATAACATCAGGTTCGAATTCGACACCTCAAAAAACCTTTCAATACCAATGTTCGTTTAATTGAGGTCAGTATTTCGAAAGTTAAAAAAAACGAAAATAAAAAAATACTTCAACACCCTGTATCTTGGAAACGAAGCGTTTCCGGACATATATTTATTTGGACAATTCATATTAAAATATTGTGAGGAATCAGCTCCTGAAGTTTGTCAAAGAACTTCTGACTCACCCTGTATTTAGATACACCCGTGTTGAAGAGCGTTCAATGATTTTTCACGGATTATCGCATTTTGTGATTTTGTGTGATGTTCAAAGTTCATGACATTTTCTTTTTGTTTGTTGTCATTCTGTTGTTATTTTGGTTCAATATATACTTATCGCTTAAAAAGATTTAGAAATATTTAAAATGGACAGTGGTGATGATGTCCAGGTGTGCGATACACCACCAGAGTTAGTGAATGCTGCTGAAAATGTTAAATTTATTGCCAAATAAACCCAAGGTAAAATATGAATTTTGGTTGATGCTGGGACAGATTAAATTGCTTCGAAGAGGAATGGGGGATGGAAATCCTCAAGGTTGCCGAAAGATATATAGAGGAATCTTTCACAAATAAGGTAGACATAGAAGATGAAATATATTCAACACGTCCACACAAGGATCAACAACAATTTTATTCCGCGCAAAATTCGCGACATGGCAGCGGATACTTTCAGAATCCAGTTCACATATCGCCAGACAGTAGGAGAAACTCAACAAAAAAAGGAAGAGGTGTGGCCTTTGTCCCCCCAAAAAAGACCGAAAAACTAGTTATGTTTGTAGAACATGTGAAAAACTAATATGTCTCAAATGTTGATGTGCCGTCTGTCCGGAGTGTGTAAAATAATTTTCATTCCACATGAGTTTTGTTTCGAACTCGCTCTTTTAGTGGTCTGTATAGTTTGAATAAGTTGAAAATTAGCGCTGATGGATTGATTGTCTAGGTTCAATGATTTTGGGGATGAATCAAATCGGGGCTGTGGTTTCCTTACCTTAATCAATTGGCGAGAATGCACCAGCTGGCCAGCTATATTGACATCAGGTCACAAACACAAGTTTTTTCCTTATCACTCACGGAGTATGAGATTTGTTTTTAGGAGTAACGATATCTCGAGGTGAACGTTAACAATAGAGTGTTATTGTCACTTTGGCCGAAGATGCGCGAGCAACTCGTCCTCTAGGAATATGGAAAACACAGCCAAAGTCGCGATAATTGGCAGTGACAATTAGGGGAGAGGTATACTCAGACAAACACAATAATAATAGTAATAGTGAGTCTAATATAAAATAAACAGAAGGAGGTGAAGACGGAACATAACCGCCCACCTAAAATACAATGGCATTTCAGTTATAATGGGTCGCTGAGGGGTAAAGGACAGAGCTTTACCACCGACCGCTTGAGTAGACCTTGAGGAGTCTTTACGGTTACCACTCGCACCACGTCATCGGTTCCAGGGTGTATTTCAATCACCCGACCGTGTAGCCAACGTGACGGAGGGAGAGAATTATGTTTGATAAGAACCGTAGTACCGATATCAATATTGGTAGAGGGTTCAGTCCATTCACCCCGTTGGAACAAAGTATGGAGGTACTCTCTACTCCAACGAGACCAAAGATCCTGAACTGATCGCTGAATCATTTGCCACCGTGAGAGTCTGTTTAAATTTAGATGCAATAAATTGTCATCGGGGGGAGCATTTAACGGCTCTGGAATCAAAAAATGACCGGGAGTGAGGGCTGCGAGATCGTTGGGGTCTGAGCTGGTAGGACAGATTGGTCTGGAATTTAAAACACCCTCTACTTGCACGAGAACAGTATTGAACTCTTCATATGTGAGTGTCTGATCATCAATTACTCGTGAGAGATGATATTTAACGGATTTTATTCCTGCCTCCCATAATCCTCCGAAATGAGGACTGGAGGGAGGGATAAACTCCCAATCGATAAGCTCCTTTTGAGCTGCATCCTGCATTCGTTTGAGTACTCGCGAAGCTCCAATAAAATTGGTAGCATTGTCACTCATGATTTTAGTGACCCTGTCACGTCGTGAAATGAAACGCCTCAGTGCTGCCAGAAAAGTGTCAGTGGATAGATCTGTAGCCAGCTCCAAACGGATTGCCTCCGTGGTGAAACCAACAAAACGGCAGATATACGATTTCTGACTTTTTGAACCACGATACCGACCAAGGGAAATATTATACGGGCCTCCGAAGTCTAAACCGACGACGGAAAACACTTTCACTCGAGAAATTCGCATTGAGGGCAATGCCCATTGGAGGCTGGGCATTGATTGGATTTTGTTTCCACCAAATCAGACATTTGGAAATGACTTTGCGGATGACTCGTTCAGCGAAAAGTATCCAATATTTTTGGAGGAGAAGAAAATGGAGAGTTTGGGCGCCGGGGTGTAAATACTGACGATGAGTATTCTCGACGATTAATTCTGTGATTCTATGGTGACGTGGTACTAACAGTGGATGGCGTTTATCATAGGAGTGTTGAGAGTGGACTAACCGGCCACCAACCCTCAGAAGACCTTTGTCATCGAGACAGAGATTTAATTTGCGTAGAGGTTTACATAGGAGTTTTCCACTTGTAAGAGAAGAGATTTCGGACTTGAATATGGAACCCTGAACATGTTTAATGAGTACTAGTGAAGCTTGGTGGAGTTCAGAGAAAGTCAGGGGTGACAAGGTTTGTTGAGAACGAGTGACATGGCAATGAAACGTCTCATATACGCTACTATCCGTTGCATTTTTCCAAAAGAGAAAAAACGCTCCAAGAGAGCATCTAGGAAATGAACATCGGCTTGCATGGAGAGAACGACTTTTTTCTCTTCCGTAAAACAGTCCCTATCATCGTTCAATTGGTTGAAGGAGGACGGCCACTTGGAGGAGGGTTCTAGGAGCCAAGAGGGACCCGCCCACCATTGGGAATAGTCCAATAGCTGACGAGGATAAACGCCTCGAAAGGCAAAATCAGCAGGATTCTGTTCTGAGGGCACATGTTGCCAAGTCTCCGGAGCTAATTTGTCTTGAATATGACTTACGCGATTGCTCTCGAAAGTTTTCTATTTGTGAGGAGATGAGCGTATCCAGCAGAGAGTTGTAGAGGAGTCGGACTAAGCAAAAATACCATCAACAGGTATTTGTTTATTGAAAATATCAAGAACAAATGAGAAAAGGTCCGACAGAAGAGTTGCGGCACATAATTCTAGCCGGGGAATCGATATAGTTTTCAAAGGCGATACCTTCGATATTGCACAAATCAATTGCACACGGGGGCCATCAACACCCATATATCTGCAATATATGACAGCCGAGTAACCCTGCTGACTCGCATCTGCAAATCCATGGAGGGTACATGAAGTGGCTGCAGAATGGTGGAATGCATGTCGAGGCACGCTTATGGTTGAAATAGAGGGAAGTTCGGACTTGAAGCGAGTCCAAGTAGCCACAACATCTGATGGAGGTGAATCATCCCAACCGATGCGAAGAGTCCAAAGGTGTTGAATGAGTTTTTTGGCGAACAACGTAAGAGGACTAAGGAACCCAAGTGGATAAAATATCCGAGCAAGTTCAGAGAGAATGTTTCTTTTCGTACATTCGAGCTTGGAAGCCGAGATGCTGAATGTGAAGACATCAAGCACGGAATTCCATTGTAAACCCAATACTTTTACAGAAGAAATGTTATCGAAATCGAGAGATGTTGACTTGGTGGAACTTTCAGGAGAGAGTAACGCTGGGTGATTACTATTCCATTTGTGGAGTTCAAACCCTCCCTTGCCGAGAAGAGCGATCAGTTGAGATTTCTGAGCTAGGGCTGCTTCGAAGGATTTACAACTAGTTACTATTTTGGAAGATAAACGCCATGTGAAGTGGAATAAATAGAAAAATCGAATGATGAGGGCCAAAAAAGCCTGAAACCGGTATGCGGATTGTTAGATGAACACGACATAAATTAAACATAATCGAGCTTATCAGAAAAAAAAAAACATTTGCATTCAATGTCCATTTATATGGAGGTATGCATGGATTTTCAGGTGAATATCATTCAACGCTCTGCGTGGTATTTGCCAGGAAAATAGTTGGTTTTCACTTGAGATCTACCATTTTCTGGTTCAATTTATATTGAATCTTTTATGTGAAGAAAACCGTTTAATTCGATTTTTCTATTCATTCCACTTCACATGGCGTTTATCTTTCACTATATGCTAGTCGGGCTTGCCACTCCTACTGAGAAGGAATCTTTCATTCAGAAACCTATCGAGGTGGGAGATTTTCGGAGTGTTTCTTTCTGTCACTAGGTACCGCCAGTTAAAAGTTTTCTTTTCCGGCGTACCTATAGGTGTTATAGACTCGATGATGGTTTTGGTTATGTTGTGTCTCGCTTCAGCCAGAGCTCTTCGGACCTTTGGCTGGTTGACTACTCCGTACTGATGAGGGCCAAAAAAGCCTGAAACCGGTATGCGGATTGTTAGGTGAACACGACATAAATTAAACATAATCGAGCTTATCAGAAAAAAACATTTGCATTCAATGTCCATTTATATGGAGGTATGCAGGGATTTTCAGGTGAATATAATTCAACGTTCTGCGTGGTATTTGCCAGGAAAGAAGTTGTTTTTCACCTGAGATCTACCATTTTCTGGTTCAATTGATATTGAATCTTTTATGTGAAGAAAACCGTTTAATTCGATTTTTCTAGTTACTATATCATCTACATAGGATGAGTTTGGTATAATGATAACATTATGTTTGAATTCGACACCTCAAAAAATCTTTCAATACCAATTTTCGTTCAATCAAGGTCAGTATTTCGAAAGTTATTCGAAAAAAACGAAAGTAAAAATAAAACTTTAACACCTTGTATCTTGGAAACGAAGCGTTTCCGGACATATATTTATTTAGATAATTCATATTAGAATATTGTGAGGAATCACCTCCTGAAGTTATTCAAAGTACTTTTGAATCACCCTATGAAGTGTAGATAGATAATATTTCATTGATTATTATAAGATATATGGAGGCTCAGATATGTCCCTTTGCTTTAGGAAAAATAGGATTAGTCCAAACAAACTATGATCCGAATTTCAATAAATGTCGGATACGCCCATTAGCTATAGAACGACAGTGTGTGACACTATATTTCCATATTCAAACAACCAGTCGAAATAGCTTTTGATCAATTATTTTTCATATGATCGAATTATTCTACCGCAAAAAACTAAATCGTTTGGGAGAAATTCCCAACATTCCCAGTCAAGTTTCTGATTGGTTTCTCCGAGGCCGCGCAGATGTATGATGATCTTCGCATTCTTCCATATTTATCATATGTATATAATGAATTTAATTCGATATAATTCCTTATTAAAGCTAGCATGTCAGTGCAAAAAAATCAAAGGAATTGCTGGTAGTTAATGGAAGCTGAAATAAATTGTGGAGTGTTAATTTAATAAATGAAACTATAATTTGCTTGTGTCATTATAATGAATTCAAATGACTCCTATTTGCATCTGAATGGCAGCTCGAAAAATTATCACTTTATATTCGCATATGCTTTACATACATTTCAACAATTCAGGTACTTCCATTAAAATCGCACATTGGGGTTCACGTATGAAATATTATGATGAGCTCGCTGACTCTTCCAGAAGATATGGTTAGATTGTAGATTGTAGGGGAGGGGATATGGCTCTCCAGCTTCTTCGTACCCCGAACAATAAGGTATTTCGTATTTCGTACATTACCCTTCATCTATTCAAGACCCGGGATTCCGAGTCTCCTTGCGAAGCGAATCAGTGTCCTGGGAGCTAAGTTCCTGATGTCTGAGGACGTTAGTGAAACCCCTTCGGTGAACTCAAGCCTTCTGCAGAACATCGCTTGGCAGTTGCAACGCAGGTGTTCTGCAGTTTATCGCAGTTCTTGCAGTAACGGCACAGTTTACTGTCTGATCTATCCATCTTTTTGAGGTGATACACAATGTCCAGTGAACAGTCCCGATACCAGTTTCAAGTCTCTCTTGTCCAATTCGAGAAGCTGTTCAGCTTTCTTTGGCGATGGGCTCAGAAGACTTTTTGCTTGTCTTTGCCCTAGAACTTTGTTCCAGTGGGTTTTGATTTGGTCAGCTTCCCAGCGCCGGAACTCCCCGTTGATGTGCCCTTTGGAATGATCACAGGAGGGTTCCGGGCCAGAAAATTGATTGTTTGCGCCTTCCTTGGCAAAGCTGTTTGCTTCTCCATTGCCTCCGATTTCCTTGTGACCTGGCACCCACAACAATGTAACCTGATTCTTTGTTGTCTTGGTCTGCAGTCCCCAGTCAGTCTGAACTCATAAGTGTGTGACTTCAGAGCATTAAGTGCTGCTTGGCTGTCTGATAGGATATAGATCTCCGCCTCCCTGAAGCCTATTTCAAGGCATTCTTGGGTGCAAATTACTATAGCATGGGTTTCTACTTGGAAAATTGTTGAGGCTTTGCCCGTTACTTTACATGTTACTCCCACTCCAGACCTTTCGTCCATTTTGGAACCATTTCTTTCTTATTCGGGCCCGTTGGTTGTGAATGTATGGTGGTTGTTTATAACCACTTCATAATTCACTTCAAAGTCGTGCCTAAGGGAATATTTTCCAGAATCTTCAGATGTCCAATCAGGTTTTCAGCCTTCAAGTTTAATTCCTGGTGCAGTCTGAAGGCATTGTTTGCCGCTTCTTTTATTACACACAAGTGCAGTGGCGGAAGATTGAGCATTACCCCTGGAGCTGCAGTGGGGCACGTGAATATTACCACTGTGATTCCCAGACGGGCTAACCGCTGCACTTCCTGCAGCTTGACTTGTGCCGAGTGCTGTTGGGTTTTTGGCCACCATACTAATTAAGCATAGGTGACCATGGGTTTGATAATTGTTCGATATAACCAGTATATCATTTCGGCTTCAAACCCCATGTCTTGCCAAAAACTCTGCGGCACGTCCATTTCGCCACTGTAGCCTTGAAAATAATATTTTTAATGTGACTGTTCCATATTAGTCTCTGCTCGATTATGACGCCTAGGTATTCGACACCATTGGAAACAGTTAGCGGAGTTCCATTCAGGGCTGGGGCTTTCGGTTCATACTAACGCCTCTTTGTGAATGGAACCAGCATTGTTTTGCTAGGATTTACATTTAGTCCCTCCTTGGCGCACCAGCTTCTGATTATATTTAGGGATGTCTGCCTATGTTTGGATATTATACCATCATGTTTGCTCCTAATAGTGACGACCAGGTCATCGGCGTTACCTTGAGTCGTAATTCATGTAGCTTCACTATCAGAATATCCACGGTAACAGTGACCACAGCAAAGGCGGTAGAACCTTATTCTGCTGTCATTCTGACCGACTATGATTCTGCTTCTCATCATTTCATGTGTCCATCTGATCAGTGAGGTGTTTATATTCCTTTCCCCTAGCGATCAAATGATGGATTCTTGTGAGGTGTTATCTAAATCACCCTCTATATCTATGTATGTAGATAGTGCCATTCCTTTGGCCAAGTATGTCTTCCCGATGCTTTCAACTGAGCATTGAAGAGCATTAATCGTTGATTTGCCTGATTGATGGGCGATTTGTTCTCTGTGAAGCGGTCTGTCATAAATAATTTCACTTTTTATATAATTTTCTCCATTGTTTTCAGGAGAAAGGAGGTGAGACTGATGGGGCGATAAGACTTTGGTTTGTCTGCTGGACGTCTTCCAGTCTTTGGTATGAACCCCACTGCAGCCTCCCTCCAGGCTTTCGGTATGTGACCGAAAATGAAACTGTCCTTGAACAGCCTTCTGAAGAAGGGCGCTATCATCTCCAGGTCATTTTGTAATAGTCCTTTCCGGACTTAATGGCTCATTTGATCTTTTGGGTGGTGAATATTTTCCCGCTAGGCTACTGCTGGATCTGTTGGGGTTGATGACAACCTCTTCCAGCTGAGCACTTTGCAGTTCGTCTTCAACAACCTCAGACCCAGCAAAGTGGCTTTTTGATCGGACCCATGCAGTTGGTATGTTCTTTAGAAATTACTTTCTGGTGGCGTTGGGCTGGGGCTACTACCACATTTGCCTCCATGTTCTTCTTTTGGATTTTCTGAGTTCCTTGTTGTACTCAGAAAAAGCTGATTTCTGGTCTTCCCAGTGTCCTAGACTTATAGCTCCATTGAAGAGTTTCCTAACTTCTTTCCTGAGTTCGGCTAGCTCACTATTCCACCAAGGCACGTTTCTATTGACTGCCTTTTATTTTCCTGGGCAGCTGATTTCATATGCTTTCATTATAGCATTTCAAAGCTGTTTGGAGGCTGTATCTAGTTCCTCAGCCGAATCAATAGATATATGTTGGTCCTCCAACTGCCTCTCAAAATGCTCTTCATAAGCATCCTAGTTGGTCAGTTTGGGTATCCTTCGAAGCGTGTTTCCGATGACTCCAAGTCGTGTTTTATGTGTTGATGATCTGACATCGAGGAGTCATCAGATACATGCCAGTTGTGAATGTAGTTTGTTATTGATGGATCAACAAGGGTTAGGGCAAGAACCCCTTTTATGATCGCACTTATAAAGGTGGGTTTGTTACCTTTATTGACAATATCTATAATAGTCGCAGACAAATATTCTAAAAGGTATTCATCTTGTGCGTTTATGTTTGTGCTTCCCCATGTGAGATGGTGCGCCTTCGCGATGCAGCACAGAATGAAATGTCTTGTTTCCTCTTTGACACCATCTGATGATGCTTCGGACTTCCTCTGGTGGTGGCTGTGATGGCGAGTCCCCTGGAAAGTAGGCCGAGGCCATAACAATCTGTCTGTTGCCTGTTTCAGTTGGTACTTTCACGATGGCGGTCGCCGAATCTCCAGCGATGAACTCTGGAACAGGGTTAATTTAATGATGAGTGCGAGCAATATGACTACTCCTGGTTTTTCATGAGTGTTGCAAAAAGTAACTTACATGATTTAATTGCGAGTCCCTGTATTCGTCCTCTATTCGCTGTGTGCATTAGGCTGGAGGAAATAGATGAAACTATGACAGCGCCCATGGTGACAAAAGTAGGTAATGTTCCTGGTAATCGTAGTGTCAACTGTCACGGTTGGGTAGTATCACAATATTTAATAACAATGAGCCCTTGTTATTGCTGTGTAGTCGATTGCGAAAATACTACCCAAACAAAACGTGTAAATTCTACAACGGCATTACATATAAGCTACAGCGAAGAGATAAGTGGATATCAGCTGTCAAAAGAATAAAGTTAGTAACATAACCTCTTTATAAACGTTGAAAGTAGGAACGATATTGTAAATAAATTATTCATAACATAACGAATAACAATTTGTCACAGCGCTGATGGTTCAGCTTGGGTGTCATACTTTTCGAGCTTTTTTTCTTATCACCATGATGAATGCATTTCAATAAAATCCAAAACTAACATGTAATTCCCCAAGATATTCCTTTTTTCGTAACAGATGTTTGTTTAATAACATCAGCTCTAATGAAAATGCCAACACCTGACTCTCTGTGCTCTTCCACATTTATGACATGTCCGGCATTTACCAAATCCTTGCCTTTCCCTGGCGTTTCAGGCTGAAAGTTTATGCTATGAAATACTTTCGCAAATCCAGTATATAAGATGGCACTCGTTATAAAAGAACCTGGAAGTCCACAGAAGTAGCATTCAAAAATTCAAAATTTGGTTTCGTGCACATTTGACAGATAGTCGACATTGGAGGTAACGAGCTTCAAAACACTTTTCCGATTTGTTTATGTTGGACAGTTGAACATTTTCACCGAATTCAAAAAGAATTCAGTAGTTGGATTACTATGTTATTATTTAATTCGTAGATGGGCATGCCTTCATATTGTGCTGTTGTGAAATGCAAGTTTCTTTTCCCTTTATACCGGTCCCGGTGAACATCATCTAAACTGGAATAATATTTGGTCAGGTCCATTGTCACAATATTTCATTCGAAACACAATTAAAACAGTAGAAATTTCGAATAAACGTTCTTTAACAAGAAGAAATGTGAAGTTGTTTTAGCTCCATTGTCGACCATCTGTCAAATGTGCACGAAACCACATAACCTCCAAATGCGGTGAACTTTCGTATCAATACACATATTTTTCATCATTTAAATACTTTTTGTTCCACAGAAAAAGAACTTCGATTCATCTAGAACTACTAGTGATCTCAAAGTTGTAACTTCGTGGTAGATTATTTAGAAATTGTTGAAAAATTTAAATTGTTACATAGTGAGTATTGGAAATAAAACAGGAAAACTTCAGTTATCGAATCACTAGAGGGCATTAACAGTCTTGCACACAGCGAATTGATCCAGGGTTCTAGAAACAGCCCTATAGCAAGGTTTGCCTCAATAATACTCCTTCTAAGCATAGCCTCGGCTGCTTTTGAATATTGGAGGTTTATTAACATCTTTGAGCTTTTGGCTCATCTGGGTGGAATTTCCTCCAAGGTTTCGTTATAAGGCACTGCTCAGTTCCGTATCCTCCCATGGTTTGTGGGGAGTTTTCCACGCCCTGTTCACCGTGATTTTAACCATAATAGATCCCACGAGGAACTGGGGAAAGACAGTCACCTGCGGCAGAGCCCAGCATGCCGCAGGAAGGCAAATGAAACGGGGGGCGCCAGATACTCCGGAGTTCGCCATTATCGTAACTAGTCCACCAACTAGTCATGCAGTCTTCGGCTTATGCTATTCCAACTCAAACTTGGGTGGATTTTCATTATAGTTCTCATATACTCGGCCAGTCCGTTAAGGCAAAATATGGTTAACTTGTGGAGAATGATCAAATATCGGGTTATAGTGACAAGTGAATGAGTAACGGCATTTCGATGATGTGGAAAATCAATATTTCCATATTGTGGAATTTGTTGAAGTCACTGAATAAGTTTTACATTCTTCGAACAATTATAGTCGTCGGTTGGGGTTATTTCATGATCAACTGGGCATACTCTGATCCTCTATTGATTGAAAATACATTGATTAAATATAAAAGCAAGGCATATAAGATTCATTGGAATGATTGTAGAGAAACATTTCCATGGATGCGAAATGAATCCTTTTCCGTTCGTTATGGTATTTCAAGGAATGAAATGTCACATATACTAATGAAACATTATACAAAATCACACATTCCTCTTCTTGTTCTTAGATATAGAGAAACAGTGCAGATGATTTTTTTAAACAAGTATATAAGAAGAATGTTCCAAAATTCATCTGTTCTGTCTTAAGTTAAGGCTTGACAAATTGAGAAACGCTGGCAGGTGATGAAGATTAAAATGATGATTGAAAAAAATATGTTTCACGCTGTTTGTCGCATTTTAACCATTTAAACTTTGTGAATGTCTGTATTCCTTAGGTTGCCCTTTATCTTGCCTGACGAATAAGTGATACTTCGAGAATTAGTTGAAAAAACCTTTTAATATCATTCAAACATTCACTCACTTTGTGGCAAGCACTGAAGATGACCATATAGGTGAAAGCGCTCTGCGATTAGGAATAATGAATTTGCACGAAATACAGAATTGGACTTTTGGTTTTGCCCCGTGCACACAGCCTTACTATTTCCATAAGTTTGGTATGGCGGCACTTTTCTTAGTATGGCTGCACTTAAAATACCTTGCACTACAAAATGAGGCTCAGTCTAACTGGATTCATGGTTGGTTTTGGCTCAACTGAGAGCCTGCACACCAATGTTCCCATACAGAAATCCCTTAGCCTTATCAAAAAGGAACTATAAAAGGATAACCAGCTCCATGAAGAGTCTGCGATATTGGAATTACTGCATTGCCTATCCACTTCATATTTCAAAGGGTCGGTTCTTTCCTCAAGACGACGAACTTCCAATGGAATCTTGCCTTTTCCCAATGATCGCCAACATATACATAAAGAAGTTCGAGAAATAAGTTGTAGGGAGGCGGAATACAAACCAAAAGTGTGATTGAGGTAAGTGGATGACACCAGGATAAACAGCCTCGGGGATTCTATCAAATTTACGATGGAAATGGAAACCTTTCTTCGATGTGAATGCGGAACAGGCAACGACATCCATACCTCTGTCTATAGAATGAAATATTTATATGGGACAGTATCTCAACTACAGCTCCAATCATTCGAGTTCAACAAAAAGAGTGTTTGTAAGAATATTTGTGGAAAAAGCGATGCAAATATTGAACAACAAGGAGTCACCAGCTGCCAAAATCAACCACATCAGATTGGACCTACACCGGAATGGATAAACCCCGAGAATCTGAAATTGAGTTCACAATCAAACCCCTGAAGTCATACACCAATTCTCAGATGAATAGAAGTGTTCTTACATGAGCTTATTTTATGGGGAAATTGGGGCTTTTGAAATACATTCCTGGAGTATTATCGTTCTCAAAACAATTCTATATGGTGAAAATCCAGATGGGTCAATCGATGAAAGTAATAAAAATGAATCACCCATATTGGGAAAAACAACAACCCACAAATGATTCCCCTTCTGAGAAAACACGAATTTCGTCGACCTCTACCATAAAGTCTCATTTTCGACAAAGAGTAGCCACTCTACGGCGACCGAGAGTGCATAAATCAAATGAATATCCCGACCTCTCGGTGTTAATTTAATGAACGATTGTTGAAACATACAAGAAAAGCATATGAATGACTGTAAATTATTCATGCTGAATGATTTCGGTGTTGTTATTAGTGGGGAGCAATACAAAAACGACAGTAGGCTGTGTTATTGGTTGGTCAAAATCTCATAATGCCACGAGTAGTTATTTCAAGGGGCCCGAGCCAGGGCACAAAGGAACAATACTAATATGTCGGCAGTGGCGTAGCACACGGAAAAAACAACACTTCTCGACTGGGTGTACGTTGAAGTTGTTATTGATAGGATTGAACTGAATATTCGAGTATTTCCAGAAAACAGGCAATATAATATTCGAACATGAAATATACATCAATAAAATTGTGATCAATACATATGAAACGAATATACTCCCGCTTAATTCAGCATAATGTAGTTGGAGCGAAATCCGCCTGAACCTGATCTCATCATCATGAAATGAAGATATTTGCTCAGCATATCTGCCTTTTTCTCAACTCAATATACTTTGGGTCAATTCCTCCGCTAAAAAAAAGTTTTGAACAAAGCTGCATGTCCAGAAGACTCATTGTTTTCACATACAGTTTCGAGAAGGGGACACAAAACTTCTATATCAGAAAGAACCTCTGCTGCTGAGCCTACAATATTTCGCTTCCGTAGAAGATAAAAAGACGGTATTTTGTTTCCCTGTGATCTAACTAATTGTTCTTTACTTTGGAATTTGCTGTACTCAAGCTTGATCTGGTGTTTACTTTTGAATAAATAAAACAACTAACAAGTGGGTTTTCATCAACAATACATTATCCTTGAACTCTACTGTCTGCCGATGCTTTGAGTGCAATCACCATTTGAGTCTTGGTGAGTTTCTAGTTCCATCAGAAAACGTTTCTGTGAATTGCCGAAGTACAGAGGAAATGTTCTTCGAAGGGTTCGTTCTATTTACCAAGATATTTCATACTGAATTC
This sequence comes from Gonioctena quinquepunctata, assembly GCA_018342105.1. Taxonomy (NCBI): domain Eukaryota; kingdom Metazoa; phylum Arthropoda; class Insecta; order Coleoptera; family Chrysomelidae; genus Gonioctena; species Gonioctena quinquepunctata. The sequence goes on along the minus strand of JAFIRS010000051.1, from coordinate 303,997 downwards.
CTCCATGAGATAATATTTTATTCCGTTAATTTCTGATTCATCATTTCTTGACACAATAATGTTATCCACATACAACAACAGGAGGGTTTTTGTTCCACTTTTGATTCCGATGACGTACTTTGGTTGTTCTGAGCCGATGCTTTTAACATAAATATCGAATTGATGATTCCACGGTCTTGTTGTTTGCTTGAGACCATAAATATATTTGTTGAGCTTACGTACAGTATGATTTCCTTTTCCAATGAAGCCCTTCGATTTGTTTCATATATAACTCCCTTTCAGTATTGCCTGATTCCGCTTGCGACCGATCTGGATCCTTTCTGTGACTAGAATTCATGTTTCAGCTGATTGGTGCGGTGAACATTGCTAAAGGCTGAAATTCATATTTCTACTTCTCTGTCGTACCTTTTCCTTCTAATTCATCATCTTATAGTTGAAATCACCGGGACCGGACGGAATTCACCCAGTACCTCTACAGAAGAGAACGGAACTACCGCATAGAAGGCACTGTAAAATACTAGAAGGCAGCCTGGCTCTTGGATACATACCAAAGCCATGGAGGAACATTAGGATAATTTTCACACCAAAACCTAGGACAACTGGACAGGAAACGGCGGAAGTCCTTAAGACCAATGAGTCTCATATCCTCTGGACTGAAGTCCCTGGAGAAGCTGGTGGATAGGTATATAAGGGACGGTGCACTGGTAGAAAGACCACTGCATCGAGGATAATATGCATACAGGATCGGCTGCTCAACAGAAACAGCAATCCACAAACTCGTAGAGAAAGTGGAAAACATGCTGGAAAACAAATAGGTACTAACAGAAGCCTTTCTAGATATAGAAGCAGCTTTCAAAACACCTCTATAAATTCAATCATCAGATCTCTTAGATGGAGAGGAATCGAGGTACCTTGCGTGGCCTGGATAGACTCATTGCTAAGAAACATGATGATACATACAACCCTAATGGAGGAGACTGTAGTGGCCCGGGATGCTAGGAGATGCCTACAGGGTGGAGTTTTATCTCCAGTTCTGTGGAATCTGGTCATAAACGGACTACTGGGGTCTCTGAAAGAAAACGGTCATAAAACTCTCGCGTACGCTGACGACAACGTTCTCTCAGAACGGGACAATTCAACATCACGGTTAGGGATCTTATGACAGAGGCCCTCAACTGATAACCAGATGGACGGACCACCATTTGTAATATTTACTTGGAGACGTGAACTAAACATGAACATGTAACTTTGAGGAGAAACCATACAGAGCAAGGGAGAGGTCAAATATCTTGGGGTGATACTGAACTTGAAACTGACCTGGATCCAATATCTAACAAAAGTGATCAGAGAAGCAGAGACCACATAAATTGTGGCAAGGCGCTCTTTTGTGAAGAAATGGGGGATGAAACCACATGGTACACTGGCTATACAACATGGTGATAAAACCTACCAAAACGTATGCCTCCCTGGTGTGGTGGACAAAGACCCAGCAAATAGTGCCAAAACTAAACTGGGGAAGGTGCAAGGACTTGCCTATGTAGGATATACAGGGGCAATTAATTCAACGACCACTGCAGCCATGGAAACACTGCTGAGATTGCCTCCCCTCCACTTGGTGGTACAGGGAGAGGCCAGGCTGGGTGCCTCCAGACTGAGATACACACTGACCAATATAAACGTTGGGACAGGACACATGAGTATCGTAAGTATCGTAACCAGAGACGTGCTAGACATGAGATCAGACCACATCGCAAACCGATTCTCATTTGACAAGTCATACAGGGTATCTATACCAGACAAAACTCTATGGAATCACACAGAACTCAACGCCATTGAACATTTTGGTGCGGGAGCGGGAATGTTTTCTAGAAACTTGAGGGCCAACTTTAGTTGCCCACTGAGTTTGAATGTGTGAAGGAAAACAACAGAAGAGCAATAGTAGAGGAACAGATCATTCTCTCAGAGGGTCAGGGCACCGATAGCTCTGAGTATTCAGGAAGTGACGTCCCAACTGGTACGGACCTGCAAAGAGGAACTGACAACATTGGCAGAACAAAACCGCGTCAAGCTGATTTGGATCCTAGGATACCAGGGTTTCGCAGGGAATGAAAAAGCCGACAAACTCGCCAGGAGAGGATAAAAAAATGAACCAGGTCCAGAAAAGACCCTGGAGGGGTACTGTAGCATACGGCACGAGCGACTGTAGAAGACTGGATCTGGGAAAAACACATATAATACTGGAATGACATCCCAGGAAAGAGACATGGAAAAGAGTACATCAAAGGCCCATGCCAGAAAAAAACAGCAGACCTGTTGACTCTAAACAGGAAACAACTGGAAATAGGGACTGGACATGTGCCAGTAAAAGAGCACATCAATACAATGAGACTCTTCAATAGCGACCTAACATGCAGATCATGCAGTAAGGAACTAGATACAATATCACACATACTGTGCACCTGCGGAGACCTGGATCGCAGAAGACAGTCAATTTTTAGGCAACCAATTGATAAACCGGGACTTACAGCACTCACCCATTGAAAAACTTGTACAAACTTGTGCAAGGCACGAAACTACTGGAATGGGTGCTGTGAATGTGATCAACAGGCAAGGTACAATGGGCCAGCAGGTCTAGTGTCATCGGAGGTTTTGACCAGTCTGGGTGTAGTTTTCAATGGGTTGAAAGGAGACCAGTGAGTGCTATGTTACAGCAATGTGTCCATGAAGGATTTTCTCCACCCTCAAAAAAATTAGTCGATTTTTGACGAAATTCAACCTCAAATTCTCAAGTTATATAGTTTCCAGGGCAGTACCCTCTACTTCATGATTTGCAGGCATGGTCAGTAACGACTGGCACAGAATACCTCTTTTTCTGAAAGCTGCTTCACTTGATAACGAATGTATTTGCAAATTCCAAGGATTGATCTGACAGAGTTCCTCCAGAGGCGTTTTTGTTATAGAACGAGAGGAGCTTTAATCGGGAACCTACTTATCACATATTTGCTTTTTGTTACGCCTATGTCTATCCTTCTTGAGTAGCTGTTAGGCTTATGCACAGATGTTCAATAGAAGACGACCGCAACTTCATCGAGATTATTAAATTTCGTGGTTTTGGTGAACGTTAATGAAAATATTTTCAGCATTACGTATTGTGCCGGGTCTACAATGCCGACACAACGTTGGAAGGAAGTGTTCAATAATGATTTATTCAGCGAAGTTAAGAAGCAAGTAGTTATATTATGATATTAGGAGTAATTGTGAGAATAATCATCGAAACAAAAATACGATTAATTTAAAAAATATTTTTTACGGACGTTTGAATTGATAGACAGAAAGAATAGATTCCATATAAAATAAACATATTTTTCAAAATTACTCAATAAATTTAAAGTGTTTTCATCCTGGAACTCTGTGTTTAAGCAAGACTTTTTTTTTCGTATTCGATCTGGCCTGCTCTCAAATCATTTCTTCAATATTTCAAAATTTTTCACTTGTGGATACTTCCTATCAGGATATCTTGCAGCATACACACGGGAAGCCAACTAACCATCTTCTTCACCAGCGCCCAAAGCATACACCATTCCAATTAACTCTTCCTTTGTATAATTCAAATGAATAAACAGAATTTTCAAGCAAATCACACAACAGGCTGTCAACAAATGTGACAATTTATTATTTCGTTTTTGGCGATATCTGAAATCATAGCCACCTTCAGTTTTCACTATTTGGTAGAACACACAGGGTGGAAGACTTTCAAAACTGATTACTGTCGTTCCTTTTGTTTTAAATAAAAAAAATTATACATATATTTCTTTATTTTTGTAAAAATAATTTGAAAAACTCGAATAATTTTAGAACTGTTAGGATTAACATGTTGGTATCCTCAGATAGGTATACAGAGTGATCCATTTGAAAAAATCTCATGAACTTAAAAGCGAAGTGGACGAAAATGAAAGTAACCTTTGAAGCACCATGTTTGAACATAAATGATGATCAGAGGAATACACCCTACTTTGGTGATCTTAACGTCACTTCACCAGACAAAATTCAGATCTTTGAAGAAACATCTTGATTACAGTTATTTCATTCAGAGCCAGCATAACAATTTTTTCTAAGAAATTAATAACTTGGCACCGGCTCATTGAGAGTGGGAAAAATCTAGAGCTGAGTAGGGAACGGAGAAACCATTCCAATAAGAAAAATGAACTGGTTGTTCCATTTAAAAAAAAAAATTTTTGCTATAACGGAAAAATGCAAAACCCTGTACATCTGGAAGTATTTTCAAAACCCGGCCTTTCTGGTGCCGTATAACTTTTATGTAAGACTTTTGTCCATATATATCTTCGTCGATCTCGCCAAAGCCTTCAATACTGTGTTCGATAAACGAATGCTTGACACACTGCAAGATCTAGGATTCAAAAACAACGAGTCCAATCCAATGAAGAGTTATTTTACAGAAAGAAAACAGTGCACTGAAATCGATCCTGTATAGAGTAAATTTCAAGATGTAACACACGGGGTTCCGCAAAGAACCGTGTTAGAACCCCTTCTCTTTACAATTTATGTGAATGACATCTTCAAAATCAACTCATATGCTTGTATGTATGTATGCTTGTATAGGGAGGTTAATTGGGACGACCTGAAACTAAAAACAGAAACAGATTTTAAAAACTTTACTGACTTCTTCTCAAATGAAAAACTCACGGTCAATTGGGCTAAAACTAAATTTCTGCCGTTTTTCTCATATGAAAAACATTTTCCCACCCATGAGGGATTGTCAATAACAAGTGACTTGAAAATGAAATCGACGAAAACAATTGAATATCTTGAAGCTATATTTGACTCTCATCTCAACTGAGAAACCCATATCAATCAATAAAAAACTTTTGAATCTGGTTTTTAAATTTAAATTTTATAAAAATATTTCGGAATCAAAAATAATCGAAATGCTATACGAAACTTTAGTTATACCACATCTTGAATACGGTATTCTCGCATGGAGAGGTGTTCTAAAGGAACACATCACCAAAATTGAAGTAACCCAAAAATGGTTACTGAAAATTATTTTCAATAAACCCAAACTCTACCCTTTAGTGTTTTGTATAGTGAAAATAAAATATAAGATGTAAAACGATTCTTTTATAAATAATTAGCAATAGTGTTCCACAAAAATCAAAACAAAAACATCTTAAATAATAAAACAAGAAAACAAAATCATATTTTTATCGGTCTCAGGGTATATAATTACCTACCTCAAGTAGTTAAGCAAAGGTAGTCACTGAAGCTTTTCAAAATGGGAGTTCAAGAATGATCCATAATACTCCTAGAAATCAAATCCATTCACTATTGACCTCAAAAATTATAATTGAATATTTACTTAAAAATAAATGCAAACATTACAAACTACACCTAAAACATCATAGTCTCATCCATCAAATTTGTATTTATCTATTGACTCTTTTCATCTGTATTCCTAAATATTGTATTCATTCTTTTTTAAATCTTCATATGAACTTTTTGTATATTATGAATTATTCGTTACCTTTTAAATGCCTGATATTTTATTCTTTATTTTCATGGAAAATAAAAACCCACAGAAGGCAACTAACGTGGGCATGCCCGTTTATTCTGTGCAATGGCAGGGATCTCCACTTGAGATAAATATTTTGAACACTATAATACTTTTGTACATAATAAACTATTATTATTATTATATAAGCATTATCGATATATTAATCAAATTCACAGTTGGGACACCCGGTATAATAAAAAACTACAAATAATTTCCTAAAACGAAAAAACGAGCAGTTGGATGATTTTTCGGAAGAATGTTTACATTTTATCCGCTGTAACTCATTATACATCAGAATTACAAAAAAAGTGTTGATACAAAAAATGTAGGGAATTTAGTTTTCTTCGGAATTGTTTTCGAAGAATAATTTGGTTTTTTGTACCTACAAACCAAGAAGGCGGACACCCCCAAAGTCGAAAATTTGGATTTTTCATCGGGGACCGGAACTCAAGAACATATATCAAAATTATTTCTACCCCACCTTTTGTAGGACAAAAATTCCTTACATATTGGAAGAAACATATATAAAACTTATTCCTTCTTTTGTGTTGAAAATTAGGGACGTAAATTAGGTTTGAATTTGTCTCGCAACAATTTATTCCTAATTTTGCGAGTTCTGGATGGAAGAGCGGCGATTATTACGACGATATGAATTAGGAAAATCACAAAAAATGGTTTTGAGGCGAATCAATGCTTTATTTACCTCCCTAATTTTCACCACTCAGAAACGAATGACCGTTCGATGTAGATCATGTTCAATGACCGATGAGAAAATCGAAAAAAGTACAAAATAAGTCATTTCGAATTCAATCGGGAATGTAGTATCGACCGTGATGATGATATTGCCTTTTTTTTCGATCTTCACACATACATAATTCAAAAAATAGTCCCTCCGTATTCTGATGTGACGTCCAAAAAAGTAATGTAGACAGTGGTGTTAAACTAAATAATTTTATTCTGCGAAGTACTCGAAAACCTACATACTCAGCATAACCTCACATAAAAAAGTGGACTGAAAGAATACATTACAAGACTAAATCTACCCAACCACAGCATCTGGAACAAGTTACACAGTTTCGATTATATAAACTCTTCCTTTTTGTCTCCATGATGTGTGATCCTGCTGTTGATTTAAACTGTCATATGAAATTCAGAGTTTGCTTGTTTTTGTATATGGCTACCTTGGAAATTATCATCGAAATTACATGGTGTCGAGAAGAGTTGTACAAGAAATGTTATATTTGTTTTCATTCCCGTTCGCACGGTATAAATTTTCCTTTTCCTGTCAAACGAAAAAAATGTATCTTGGTCATGCAATGAATCAAGCGTTTCTTTGGTTTTATGGGTGGCTTTTGTAATAAATAAGTCGCTTTTTACTTTTTTGGTTTTGTTTATGGGCTCATCAATTATTGATACATAAATAAATGCATCAAGTGGGTTCTACAACTTTCACAAAATGTTTATCGAATGGTTTACTATGTATTGAGTGCTATTAGGAAGATTGTATGTTCCTAGTGAGAAGAGAAATCGTTACGCTTCATACTGAAGACACTGAAGGACGTTGGTGAAAATGTGCATACTACTATTTGATACTGTTATAAAAATAAATAATAGTTAAAAAAACTAAAAACACGCTTTTTATAAAAAACCGAATGAAACATAAATAAATAATAGTTTAAAAAACTAAAAAACACGCTTTTATAGATAACCAAACTAAAAAAATAGAAAATAAATTTTAATAAATTTGAATAAAGAATAGTGTGAAAAAATTTAATGAATATAAATTAATAATAATGTTAATGAGATTTTTTTTTATTTTATTGTAAAAAAGCGTGGGTGCTTTGTAAGATTCAGATTAAGCACCCCACGCTTTTTTTTGAATAAAATATTTTTTTTTTATTTACATTATTATTAATTCATGTTGAAAAGGGAAACATTCTCAATTGAATATTGATGAAAAGATTTTTCTGTAAATTGAAAAATCCACGATGAAAATGAAGTTATTTTTTGTGAATTTCTAACAGAAAACAACTGGGTACTTGACGATGGAAGATAGTGACTAAGTTTATCTTTCAGTCGCAGATGATTCCCCATCTGATTTTATGAACATCTTGATTTTATGAACATCCTGTTCAATCAATATTAATTTATAATCATTAAAAAAAATTACACTATTCTTAATTCAAATTTATTAAAATTTATTTATATTTTTTTAGTTTGGTTTTCTATAAAAGGTGTTTTTTAGTTTTTTTAACTATTATTTATTTTCCACTTTTCAGTTTGGTTTATTTATAAAAGCGTGTTTTTTTAATTTTTTTAAACTATTATTTGTTCTAATCTACTATTCATTCCGTGATAACTATTAGTAACTGTGACTTTTCTCCAAATCATTGATGGGTACAGCTGTATTTATAGTCAAATCTTGTAAATTGAGCCGCCATCTTGAATTTTTCAATTTTCACGAAAGAATCATAATATTCGACTCCAAAAACCCCCCATACCAATTTCGAATAGAATCGGACCATAATCACAAAACTCGTCCACCATTTTGGTGCCGCCATCTTGAATTTTTCAATTTTGACAAAAGAATCATAATATCCGACCACGAAAACCTTCAGATACCAATTTTGAAGCGAATCGGACCATAATCAGAAAACTCGTCCGCCATATTGGAGCCCGCCATTTCGTTTTTTTTACACAAAAATTTCTTAATGCATTGTCACCGGAATTATGTACACCTGCCAAATTTCAAATCATTGGGACGTCTGGAAGTGGGTGAAAATCAAGTCCAAAGGAGTCGGTTACAAACATACAAGTGAAGCTAATATAAAGCGTGTAATAATAAGTTCAAAAACTGAAACTCGACTATTGAAAAATCACGCTCTAAAAATTATGAAACAAGAAATTATTCTCATCTCAAATTGTTTTCTTTATTTGGTCGGTTTCTTTATATGCACACACAATGTGTCATTGAAAAGGTTATTGTTATGGTTACAAATGTTAGGAAATGGATTAGATTTTTGTAAAAAAATTTGGATTAGACTTTTGTTAATTTTCTTCTTTTCATCAAAGTATTTCTACGAATTTCTCTGTTTTATGATTCTCCAAAGTGGAGTAATATATTACATTTGGCGACGAGTTTTTGGTATTGTGGGCAAGGCGCTCTGCCACTGTTAGAACTCTAGAATAGTCGATAGAATCCATTATGAAAGGAGAAACAAGTCAAGTTTTGGGAGGTACAATTGGATACCTTTCCGAGTACAGATTGAATGAAGATCGGTTCTACATGTCTGCTTGAAAGAGATTTGATGAATGTTTTTAATTTGAAGTTGAGAGGTGTGAAGAGGTACACAAAATAAGATTTGAGGGGTTGAATATATTATTGGAAAGGTATAACATGAAACATGAATTAGGTTTATATAGATTTGAAAAGGCTGAACTGGAAGTTGAGGACAATGTTAAGCCTATATTTTGTAAACCACGGCCGGTGCCACTGGTTTTCAAAAAAAAGGTTGATGAGGAACTGGACGAGTTGGAAAAGAAAGGGGTGATTTCTTCAATTCAGGATTCGAAATGGGGAATGCCTTTAGTACCGGTTCCTGAAGAAAATAGTAAAATTAGATTATGTGTGATTATAAGGTAACTGTTAATAAATATGTACAGGATGTTGAACATCCACTTCCTAGAATTGAAGGAATTTTTGCTGCTTTACAAGAGGGAGAACGATTCAAAAAATTAGACTTTACAAACGCGTATAACCAGCTTAAACTAACTGAAAGTACAAAAAAACTGTTGAGTTGGAGTACACATAAAGGAATTTATCAGATGAATTGGCACAGAACCAGCTTGTTCAATATTTCAAAAAACAGTCGAAAAACTATTGCAAGGAGCAATGGAAGCAATACATTTCTAGATGACATATTAGTCACAGGTGAAACCAGGGAAAGTCATTTAAAAAATTCAGAGAAAGTTTTTGAAAGACTCTCTGAGGCAGGTTTAAGTTTGGATTTAAAATAATATAATTTTTTTCAGGAGATGATTGAATATTTGGGCCATTTGATAGATAGAGATGGACTTCATCCTAAATATCCAGGAAAACTGAAAGCTATTGTCGTCGGCTCTTCAGTTGACTGTATTTCCATTTTTTTCAGATGCCCCAATAATCTGTCTATGACCAAGTCACACAGGACTGGGAAAAGTACTCCCTCCTGGGGTATTCTTCGACCTGAGCTCCTACTGTCTCCTCTATGGGAGTTTTCTAATCATCCTGTTTCTCAGAATTGAGTCTATCCAGGTCACACATGTTTACTGGAACCCTTTCTGTCTAGACTCAGAGGCCATGGAAGTTGTTGCAGTTTATGGAGTGATGTTTCTGATGAGGTTTCACAGGATGGCAGAAAGAATTACCACTAAGGCCATTCTCTGGCCGCCGAGGCTACTACTGAGGTTGTGTGAATCTTCCAGTGTTTTCGACTCCTTGTTGTCTAAAAAGACCGCTAGTATATTGTGTATTCTCCACTCTCTCTACCAGTTTGTGTAATACTTTTTCTGTTGAGCAGCCTGTCTTATTCTGTTCCTGTTCTTCATATGGATCGTGATGTATTTTCTAGTGTATTCTTGACTCTCTCTACTAGTTTTTGTGATGCTGGTTCTATTGAGCAGCTAGTACTATGCTGTTCCTGTACTGCATAATGATCGTGGTGTAGTAGTAGTCTTTCTTTCAGTGTCCCATCCCTCATGTGCCTATCTCAAGTCTGGAGGACATGAGACTGATTGGCTCAACAGATCTTGCAGTTTTTCTTTTCGTTTCCTAGGTTTTGGTCTTAAAATCACCCATGGTTTTGATATATACCCTCTAGTCGGATCCGAGTATTTCGTAGAGCCTCTCTCCTGGAATAGTACTTTGTTATAGTTTATCGCCTCTTTTGCTATTGTCCCGCACTTTTTAGAGCTTCTTTTCCTTATTGGCAGGTGTCTGATTTATTTGAGCCCTAGGAAAGTGAACCCTGATAAGTTAATTAATTGTTTTTCCTCCTGTACCAGTGTTGGGAATAGTTGATATATAATCACCCTATACTAATGTTGTGAATTGTTCATATTAAATCACCCTGTAATGTTTCTTGCTCGTTAGTCAGATTGACAAAATATAATTTGAAAAGAGTACAATTGTCAGTCATTTTAAGAGTTATTAAGATACAATTGACCCATTTTCGAGCTCATAAATACCAACTAGTATACTATCTCTTTTCATTACCAAGGGAGAATATTATCTGATTTCAATCCTTGGAGAGTATTCGTTGGAGCCTGCCAAACTGCTTCGTAACCTCCTCATAGTGCCCCCTTCAAAACTCTCTTAGTGTACTTTCATGATTAAGGCGTTCTTGTAGATAACGCATCCTCCAGTTCCCTTAAAACTATTGAATTCCTCCCTATCCGTCTTCTTAATCTTGAGAGTTCATTTTTTTGTGACTACTATCAGTGAATTGCTCCACTGCCAGCTCTAGGTCCCTACTTGTTCTTATATTACTGGAAATTCCGTACTAGGACTGCTTCATAATATGCTCTCCATTCTGTTTTCCTTTGATACCGATAAGTTTCGGTGATGACATTTCCTGTCATATTGAAACTAATGTGTTTGTGAACAGAGCAACTGTCCTCATACATACATATTCCATTCTCTAACGAGATTACCCATGTGAGTAGGAACTGTTGTTACGTCAAGTACCCTGTTTTTTATTATGGATGATGGTTTGTTACCTAAGGTTAGTCTAGATCAGATCGTTCACTAACACAAAGAGTAGCAGCGACTCCTATCTTTCGTTGGTGTTCGTGGCATCGCCATCGATTACCAACTGCAGTTCTTTCTGTCTGCAGTCCGTTATCAGCTCCTCCACAGTGTTTGTGTGTGGTAGTTCAGGAAAGAGATAGAGGATGAAAGAATAACCCCCATCGATCCGCTATCTTTCCTGATTCTCACCATTATTGCTGACATATCTTCAGAAGGATTACCCCCATTTTTAGGGTTCTTACCAAAATGATTTGTCATCAATAATTTAGAAGAGATGTTTGTTGACGATAGTTAATTTTTCATCAGCAGTATACAGGTTTGAGGAATCTGAGTTGATCTACTATGCTCTATCTCCCTATTTGCTTCCGATTTAAATCACTCAAACCAGCTGCAAGTACTGCCATAGTCGTCTTACAGTGCTGGAGATTCACCTGAAAGATCCTTATCCTTCAACACCTTTTTTGGTATTTGCTCAAGATCCTGAAGAGTACCTTTGGCTCAATGCCCCAGGATCAGGAGTCTCCTTCACTCTCCGAGATAGGGACCAAGACCAGTACCCTGTCTCCTGAATCAACAACGGTCAATTCAGACCTTTTCCAGAAGCACCCCAGTGAGTCGATCGTCTTCCAGAGCCATTTCATTTCAAAGGTCATCAGAGTTCTTTCAAATGTGTGCTGCAGTTTTGTAAAGGATATTCACAGTTGGATATTGAACCACCACCACCTCGTAATATACAGGGTGAGTCAGAAGTACTTTGACAAACTTCAGGAGGTGATTCCTCACAATATTCTCATATGAATCGTCCGACGAAATTTATGTCCTGAAACGCGTCGTTTCCAAGATACAAGTTTTATTTTTATTTTCGTTTTTTTTTTAATAACTTTCGAAATGCTGACCGTAATTGAACGAAATTTGGTAACGAGACGTTTTTTCAGGTGTGAAATTCGAACCTGATGTTATTATTGCTCTTACTGGTAGGGGAAGCCACCTACACGTCTTTGTCTTTTATGAAGATTTATAACTTTTTTGAGCGTACTCCTAGCATATTTTTCAGCTAAAAAATCACTTCCGTTATCAAATTTCCGTCAAAAACCTACCCCTGTTACAAGTCGCTATAAGCAACCGTTTTCTAGATATTTTGACTTGAAAATTTCAAGTCGATTATTCGATAATCGATGCGTGTTGAAGTTATTACCATTATTTTTCATTTTTCACAAGAATGCTTAGGAAATGAATTTGACGTTTAAGTAAGTAGTTTTGGTAGTTTGTAGGGGGCGCCACCTATTCTATTTATTTTTACTCGTTTAAAATAGTTATTTCCGTATCAAGGGTGCAAAATCTGTATTTGTTTTAATAAAATTTGCAAGAAATATCATTTTATTTCAAGAAATCTTGAATATGTAGAATGAAATAAAATAAAGGAACCTAAATTGACTTCAAATAAATTGTTCAAAGTGTCCACCTTCAGCGAAGATACAGGCATTCAGTCTTCTAGTCATTGAATATCGTACCCGCTCAAAAATTATTGGTGCGTGTTTCTTCATGTTTCACAGGCTTCTACTATCCAGTTTCTCAAATCTTCCTCGTTTGCTAATGGAGTTCTATAAACTAGTGACTTCAAATGTCCTCAAAAATAAAAATCTAGCGGGTTTAGATCTGGGGACCTTGGTGCCCACGCCTGGTTAGGTTCTTCTACACTCCTAGCGATCCATCGATTTGGATAGACAGTGTTAAGGAATTTCTTGGCTACAACGCTGGAATGGGCCGGAGCCCCATCATACATAAACCACATGCGGATACGAATTCCTAATGGTACATTCTGGAGTAGTCCCAGGAATTCATTTTCTAAAACGTCTCTGTGAGTTGCGCCATCCAGCCGTAACGGAAGAAAGAAAGGACCTATCAAGTTATTATCAATTATTGCCGCCCATACATTTACAGAAAATTGATACTGATAATGTCTTTCACTAACTGCGTGCGGATTTTCCAGAGCCCAAACATGGTTGTTAGGAAAGTTTGTGACAGCTTTGCGAGAGAAGTTTGCCTCGTCGGTGGAGAGTACATATCTTAAAAATTGAGGATTTCTAGCCAATTTTCTCAAAAACCACTGACACATAGTGATGCGTTGGGGGAAGTCTCGTGGCAAAAGAGCTTGTAACCTTTGAATATGGTATGGATAAAATTGTTGTTCGTGGATCATTCTCCAAACTGTGGACTGGGTAGAACTGAGAGCTCCAGCAATTATTCTTGTACTTGTTTCTGGATTCTCCTCGAGAGCGTTGAAAACAACTTTTTCCATTTCCGGGGTTCGCACTGCTCGTGGTCTTCCAATAATATCAGCTGCCCTCTTAAAGCTACCTGTTTCTGCCAAACGATGGTGGAGACTTGTAAATGTTGGAGCTGAAGGCAGTACTCGACTAGGAAATCGCTCCTGGTGAATACGTCTTGCTTCGCGCGCATTGCTATCCGCAAGGCCATAAACGAAATGCATATCGGCTAAAGGAGCAGTATTGTTTAAATAATCAATGTTTTCAAAATTAATGTTTTAAAACTTACAGAAACTTCAACAAAACAGCACAACGTTTAACTGTCACATAATATGTAATTACCAAAACTACTCACTTGAAAGTCAAATTAATTTCCTAAGCATTCTTGTGAAAAATGCAAAATAATGGTAATAACTTCAACACGCATCTATTATTAAATAATCGACTTGAAATTTTTGTCCAAATATCTAGAAAACGGTTGCTTATAGCGACTTGTAACAAAGACAGCTTTTTTACGTAGATATGATAGAGGAATTGATTTTTTTACTGAAAAATGTGCTAGAAGTACGCTCAAAAAAGTTATGAATCTTCAAAAAAGAAAAAGACGTGTAGGTAGCGCCCCATACGAGTAAGAGCAATAATAACATCAGGTTCGAATTCGACTTCTAAAAAATCATCTCAATACCAATTTTCATTCGATAAAGGTCAGTATTTCGAAAGTTATTTGAAATTACCGAAATTAAAAAAAAACTTCAACACCCTGTATCTTCTAAACGAAGCGTTTCCGGACATATATTTATTTGGACAATTCATATTAGAATTTCTTGACATGTTTTTTCGGTAACCTTCCACAGTCTGAAAATAAAAATATAATCAGGAAAATCTATACAAGTGTAGAAAAGACAAACTAATTTGTTTCCCCCGATAAGTTATTGTGTTAACCAAATTATATTTCCTATAGAAAAATGATTCAATTAGTCAATAACTTGTCGTTTTCTGAATTTGCCTATCAAATTTTTTTTTATTCAAAAGATACTTCTCTATATAGTTTGTCAAAGTACTCCTGACTCATCCTGTATTTCGTAGATTCTGCAGAGGGCTGGGTGAGACAATATTCTTTCCGTTCTATGATTATTCCGCTTCCTTGTTTTGTTCTGCATTTATTGAGCAGTCCATGTCCTGACTGCCATTTTTCTCAACCTCCAACAGCTTTCGCCGATAAGCTCCCGAGAGTACCCAAATTATTTCCAGAAATAAGTTGATAGCGTATAATATTCGGTAAGAAAATTTCTCACCAAAAATTAGTGGTCCATAATTCATTACTGATCTAGCATTGTTAATTGTTCGAAAGTACTTATTGATTCATTTTTTTTTAAATTTGATGTATTTAGGAACGATGGAATGCAATAAGAAAGAAAACATTCCAAATATAACTACAAAAAACTATCGCCACAAAACCAACCTGTTCATTATGTCATTTTAGTCCATACTTGAAACATGGATCCGATATGGCTGATCTAGTTTTCTCTTTTTTTCTGTAATTTTCCGGTTAAAATTTCAGGAATAATTGAAAGAAATTAAATTTTAAAAACCCGCCTGAGTAGAGCTTCAAACACTGAATAATAAAAAAATTAAACTAGTATTTTTGCTTCTGATACAATTTTGATATTGTCAACTTCCAGAATGAGCCAATATCTCAGACGTTGTCTCGAAGTTAATACATGAAAAAGTCATGCTGTAAGAGTATTGAAATATTCTAGACCTGAGTTCATTCCTTTTCTGCATACTCTATTAAAAAGAGAAAAAAAATAATTCCAGGGGTTAGCATGGAAGAGTTACTCCTGAGCGATAATAACCACAGATAGGCGTACTAATGGAAATATTTATTTGATCTCCCGACCAAACAGAAATGGACTACAAACCGGTATTCTTCAGAAAAATGGCGTTAATTAAATCGGTCCAGCAATCATTACTTTACCGACGTGGTTAGCCCTGATATGATGTTCATTTGACAGGTAACTAATTGCAGCTAATGATAAGCGATAGCCCCTAATTAACTCATCATTGAATCTCGTAATGAATATATCAATCAGACATTAGCTAATCCACCGAAAATTATATCGTCATGCGTGGTTGCCACATGGCGTGTTGTGAATTTTGCCATTTAGATATTTTCAGGTATGATTTAATTTATTAAATAAATAGCATTCTTAAATGGATCCAAAAATATGACATCAGGAATGAGACTGTCGAAGTTCATTCAAAAGGTTTTCGAAATAGGTCATGAGGGACGATAGGCACTTTAATCCAATAAATAGAGACACAATTTTACCAAAATCTAACAAAAACCACAAAACAACTGAAATTCTGGGATTCAAGTAAGTAGTTGAATATATGAAGTATCCATTGAGCAATTTTGTACTCTATAGATAAAAATAAATCCAAAAACTCTTTAATTTTCTTATTTTTGGCTGTAACGCGAACATAAGGAGATACAGAAAAATATTGGAACAACAGTTGTGCTAGATTTTTTCTATAAAAATTGTTCCATCAAAATTTCGATACATATATCCATTGGAGTTAGAGAGATAATACCATCGATACTTTCCAACAAAATAAAAAAATGTATGTCTATGAAGTATATATTCCTCTATGTATTTTGTCTTGTTAACTAGAAAATATAACAAACATCCCTTCAACCAAGAGACGAACAGTAAAATTCTACATAACCTAAATTCGAGGAACAGAACCAAACCCGACTAATACGAGGACCTCGAAATGAACATAAAACGCCAAAATAACGAATAAACAGAAAATTCATGCCCTTGCACCACAGACTATCACTAAATCCCCAGAGGCGCCCGCCTAAATGAACAAAGAACAGGAGCCCAGCCACCACCGCCCGCCACAATAAGCAGGCTTTCCTCCAGTCCCCATTCCCTCACCAAAACATAAGTAGAAATATCCACCCCACCGATATTTCTTCGAACTTCGGTTACTTCTCAAACCAACCCAACAGAGCACTACGCTCATCTGGCAACAGGGCCAATCAACGTCAAATTGATGACATCCGACATCTCACTACGAGTTCAGATACTTCATATGAATTTTATTATTCAAAACCTCAACCAAAGTTAAGAAACTTTCTCAATATTCCATCTACAATTTCTGTGAATACTTAACCACACTCATGTTACATAGGAACAATATGCTTGATACGCTCCATTTTACGATTCCTCATATATGACAGGTAACCGTACTTGCTATTCCCATGATACATATTTTTAACAACAATTTTATAGATAATCACTGAAGATGGCTAGCAGCCGAAAGCGCTTGCTTATACAATAAATAACTTTAACGAATACAAGCTCTCCTTCATATTCGATCGTCGTGTTCACAGCTGACTGACTTTCCTAAATCCTTATTACACTATGCCTTTTTCGTGCCTATTTTTGTGCCTAATTTCATGGCTATTTGTTGGCTAAATTTCTCCAAATAACTGGCACTATTACACTGTGCCTTTTTGATGATTGTTTCAGTCAGTGATTTAAGGAGAATGGAAATATACCTTAAATGATTAAGTAATTTAGTATACCTGGATTATTTATTTCAACTATTTCCTTACCTGGTACTGGATTTTTTGTTCTTTTCGGTCATACCAAACAAAACGAAAACTATGTGATTTATTTCATGTATTTGTTGGTTATGTCGTTATTGATTAAATCATCAAATGTACATTAAAAAAGTTAATCTTTATCTAGAAAAATACCTCCCAATTACATGTCAGAATACTTGTTTACAACGAAACCAAGAATAATATGGTTGAACAGGGCTAATATATCCTCGTCGAAGAGCACAAAGCCCCAAGGAATTAACGTGGAGATGATCCCTTGTGAATTTATTAACCAAACTGATGTATTACTTTGATCAAGGATGTCCACGAAAAACGACTAAAATCTTTAAAAATACTGAAAATGGGAAAGAATGGGTTAATGACAGCATCAAACAATCGAGCAAAACTTGAAACACCTGTTTTATGCTCAAAAAAAAGATTCAAATTTGAAAGAAACATATAAAATCTCAAAAAGAGAGCACAATGAACTCGTTAAAATCACGAAAAGCCAATTTTTCAACAACAAAATATATACCTCTTCCAACATTAATAAAACTACATGGAGTGTTATTTCTATGCTGAACGGAAGATCCTCCACGAATAAAAACATTTGTATTAAACTGAATGATGAAGAAACTGAGGACCCACAAATAATATCCGAAGCCTTTAATAACTTTTTCATACAGGCCCCTTATGATACCATCAATAAAATCAACACAAAAGGAAAATCTCCAAGCACTCAGAGAAGTATAGCTAACAGTATTTTTGTAAAAAATGTCACAGAGGAAGAAATTAGGGACATCATAAAATATAAACTAAAGAAAAAACATTCCTGCGGTCCTGATGAAATATCAGGTTATTTGATTAAAAAAATTGCTGATCACATCATCGAACCCCTCACTCATATAATAAACATATCTTTTCAAGAGGGTATGTATCCCACCAGATTGAAGAATGCACTAGTCTCCCCGATTTTCAAAAAATCAGACCCGCATAATTTAGAAAATTACCGGCCAATCACAGTGCCTCCCGTACTCTCGAAAATTTTCGAATATTCTATGCTTTCTCAACTCCTCAACTTTTTGAACGTGAATAACTTACTTCATCCCTGATCAACATGGTTTCCGTACAGGACATTCAACTATCAGTGCTATTAACTCTTTTTATGGAAACATTATACAATCTATTGAAACTGGACAAAATCCAACAGGAGTCTTCTTCGATCTTAGTCGAGCTTTGACTGTGTAGTACACGAAAAATTGCTTGATAAACTTTATCTTAATGGAATAAGAGGTAAACCTTACGAATGGTTCAGTTCCTTTCTTGAAGGAAGAATCCAGCGGGTAAAAATCAATCACACCAACAATATTAAAACAATAACCCATGTCTCAAATCCACAACAAAATAACATTGGTGTTCCCCAAGGGTCCGTCCTAGCACCTATACTCTTTTTAATTTATATAAATGAACTGCCAACTGTTCTGCCAAGAGCCTTCACCTGTTTGTATGCTGATGATGCTACCCTGCTTTTCTGTGATAAATCCGCAGTAGAACTCCAAAATAAAATAAACAACACAACTGATGCCCTACATAGTTGGCTGAGCAACAACTCTCTGTTTCTCAAATAAATCATACCAATCCACCTTCTCCTGACCTGAACAATCTTCGGCACACCTCTTGAACATAGTACATCCTCCAAATTCTTAGGTATAATAATCGACAACGATCTTAGCTTTAAATCACATTGCAATAATCTGACTAGCTCTCTACACTCCAAATGCTACCAAATTAGAATCCTCAAACGCGTTTTGGACAAACCTAGTTTGCTCCTATTTTATCACGCCCAGGTACAATCAAGAATTTGCTACGCAATCACAATATGGGGAGCTCCAGCAGGAAAGACGTATTCATCGCACAAAAGCGAATAATACGTTACCTTGCAAACGTCTCCCAGCAGACGTCATGTCGAGATCTTTTAAGAAACTTGGAATTCTACCACCCCTGGTCTTTTATCTTAGAAGTCATAACATATATTCACGCGAATAAAAAACGTTTCCCACAAACAACCAATATCACAATTATAATACGAGAAAAAAACGACTTCCATTTACCACCCTCACATCTCACCATTTCTCAAAATCACTGAACGTGATAGGACTGAGATTATACAATGTACTTCCAAATGAGCTGAAAGTAATAGAACAGACGCATATTTTCAGAAAAAATCAAAGTATTTTTATTGGGCATTACCCATACAACCTTGATGAATATTTTGAATATTTTAATGTTTTATTTTTATTTTATTGTTATAACAAACATTTTATCTGAAATATGTTCACATTCATAATTGTTCAGATATTTATAATATTTTTATCGATTTTGTGAGTTGATATCGTTGATGTGTGTCTCATTTTATCTATATCCAACTATGTATTGTATTTTATGAATAACTTTATTTATACATGTACTTTGTTTTGACTTGTCCTATAGCTTTATGAGCTCGCATTTGGATCAATAAACTATCTATCTATCTATCTATCTAACCAAAATGGATACTCACTCACAGAAATCTGATCGGAAATCTTTGAACACATTTTTTATCATCATTGGATTTTGTATGAACTTCGAAACTCGTAGTTTTTCTACATTTCATGTTCAACCAGGCTTTGGACTACAAGTGGAAAATCGCGTTCACCTAATGACATGATATTTCGTACTATATTTTGGTACCATTTTTGTAGAAGAAATGACCTTCAAACTTTCATTCAAATTTTTTTTTTCATATCCCAAATACTTCTGATGTTATAGCTCAAAATATAAAAATTCGGAGAGTTTTTAGATCTTTTGGGGGATTTTCAGCACCGTGGCATGTCGAAGAATTGCTTAACGGATACTTCATACTTCCGAAGTCCTTAATCCAGAATTTTAGCTGTTTTGAAATTTTTGTTAGGTCAATATCTCTACTGATTGGACTACTTGGCCCTTAACAGCTTCATATGATCTTTGTTGTGCTAGCTTAGAAGATGGCGAATCATCATCGCACATAGATAGATTGATGATATCAAGAACTGTCAGTGTCCTAATGTGATCAACATGAAGTCTAGCAAGTAAAGAAAATGGATAATGGAACGCTTTGCTAGATGCCGAAGGTAGAGTGGGGTTGAATCATAAATCCATCCGCCAAAGGTTTCAGGCAGGCATTAGGACAGACAACCAACGGAAGCGTGAAATAGATTTCCGTCGACAAAAATGTATTGAAGACCTAGTGAATGCGATGTCTCTCCTGCGTCAATGTTACGAATGATTTCTGGTGAGTAATCTCTTTTGGAAAACATTTTTCTTTGCCTCATTCATCTTTATGAGTTCTTAATTAAGACTGGAATAGAAAATCAAATAACTATCTGAATGAAAATGCAAATTTTCAATTTCAGATTTTTTCTTTTGAGTTAGGGCCTTTTCAGAATATCTATCAGATGTAGTTCAATGTCCAGCGTGGCTTTAGCCGGGGAAGTAGTTGTTTTCTGTTAGACATTCACAACAAATAACTTCATTTTAATCGTGGATTTTTCAATTCCCCCGAAAAATCTTTCTATCAATATTCAATTGAGAATGTTTCGCTTTTCAACATGAATACTCCACAACAGGTTATCTTGACGATGGAAGATAGTGACTAAAGTTTATTTTTCAGTCGCAGATGATTCCACATCCGATTTCATGAACATCCTGTTTATATTTTCAACAAATCAATCTATCATACCCCATGACAGGTTTTAATGTCAGAAAACACTAATTTCAAAGTATCTCTCCAAAAGCAATGATTCTAACTTTTTCCATCTTTGCAAAGTGAGATTGCTTCTTGAAAATGTTTTTCCCATTTCTTCCGGTCTTCCTGATGATCGTGGAAGCGTGAAATAGATTTTCGTCGACAAAAATGTATTGAAGACCTAGTGAATGCGATGTCTCTCCTGCGTCAATGTTACGAATGATTTCTGGTGAGTACTCTCTTTTGGAAAACATTCTTCTTTGCCTCATTTATCTTCATGAGTTCTTAATTGAGACTGGAATAGAAAATCAAATAACTATCTGAATGAAAATGCAAATTTTCAATTTCAGATTTTTTCTTTTGAGCTAGGGCTTTTTCAGAATATCTATCAGATGTAGTTCAATGTCCAGCGTGGCTTTAGCCGTGGAAGTAGTTGTTTTCTGTTAGACATTCACAGAAAATAACTTCATTTTAATCGTGGATTTTTCAATTCACAGAAAAGTCTTTCTATCAATATTCAATTGAGAATGTTTCCCTTTTCAACATGAATACCCCACAAGAGGTTATCTTGACGATGGAAGATAGTGACTAAAGTTTATCTTTCAGTCGCAGATGATTCCACATCTGATTTTATGAACATCCTGTTTATATTTTCAACAAATCAACGGACATATTACCAAAAATGTATCGAACTCCCCGTAGAGTAAATCAATGAGTATAATTTTCATGTGGGTCACAATATTGTTATTCTGCAAAACACGAATTGATGTCAAAATAAACAAGAGTTTTTAAAAGTGATCGGGGAGTCGACGTTGGGTGTTTGACGTGCCCAGAAGGGCAATGGGAAGAGTTGAGAAGCCTTGTTATCAATTGAACATTATGGTTTTTTGGAATTATTCTCGACATTTTGGTTCTATTCATTTAAAATTATGACTACTGGATTAGTTTATTTTATTCATTCAATCTTTGTAATCATTTCAATAAACTTTTTTCTTTATTTTTCACAAAGTGTTTTCAAACAATAAAGGATGAGACTCTACCTAGTGAGTCGTGAAACAATCCCAATTCAAGACAATATGCTTAGGAAATGGGAATTCCCAAGAACGATGAGGTCGCTAAGCTCGTTATGAATGTACCGATAAAAAAGGTTATACAGGAGATCTGCGAGAAGAAACCAATCGACAGGAAGAGAATAAGGAGTGTAAAAATAACTCCAAAATACTATCAGTACATCCAAGCGACGCTGTGGTGGAACAATATGTTAAAATGCGGAATATGATATATCGGAGGATATCCACCTGGATGTCATGAGTGGATCAACTCGCTATTCACCTAGACTACAAATGTCTCTGCCTATCGTGGACGAAGTAGTGAATCAATTATACCCCCTGCACCAGAGAGTTATCTTCAACTGATATATCTTCAAATTCCAGAAACGATGAATGACGCATATACTGCGACAAACTGAAGGAAAATTGGGATTCTGGTCTGGAAATCATTCCTCCAGAAATAATAAAAGTTATGGCTGTGAATAATCCAGGGTACATACGATCTGTATTGTATTCGACAGGAAATAGCTTCACAAGGTGATAATCATATACGACCAAATATATGAATTAGACTACAAATGCCTATGCTAACTGCTTTATATCGGGAGGTGATATTCAATTGTGATAGGACTGTGACATTTTCGAATTTCAACATCAGTTAATTATACGTGGCGTGCGGTGAACTGAAAATGTCCTGGAAATATTACACTAGGAATAATAAAAGTTCAAGGAGTGCATACCAGCTGTAGGGAATTCGACAGGAAATACTTATTTGAGTAAATGAATCATAAAACGAATATATACTAGACCAGGAATATAAAAGCAATCAAGAAATGACTAGAGAGTCAAACCTTCAAATTCGAGTACGTAAAAAATTATCTGGTCCAGCCTGTCACAAGGCATGGTCACTGCAAACTCCTTGATTTGTGGCGAAGTAAAGATATTAGAGGTGAATTCTAAAGGTGTTTTGGTGAGATACCAGAGTGGTTGATTAACAAACAGTCTTACGAATTCACATATTGGATACATAAGTAAACAACCATCTATTTTCTTGAAATTTAAAAACTTTTGTAAAAAATTGATTTTGGACTGGTTTCCTCATTTAAAAATCTGGAAAACATAATTTCAGGAATATATCTATGGTTTGTAAGTTGAATCATATCAGTGTAAAATAAAATCGCCAAGATATAGTTGTCGGGAGTTGATCTTAGTAATTGATCGAACCACGTTTTAAGAATTTGATAGCTAAATTGAGAAATATTCGCAATGAGTATTTTACTCTCTGCTAAGTTATGGATCCCGGCTCTACGCATAAATCAAATTCTCCATATAAATAGAAAGTACTGTTTAAGGAGTGGCCGAGGATGGTAACGGTTGATCGATTACGTGTGCACAAAATAAGATTCCGTTCTGTTGTCGATGACCACCATCGACAACTCTTTGGTTGGGTGGTGTGAATGTACAATTTGGTTCATCCCCTCAATTGGCGAAGACAGAGTTATGAATATAATACAAGAGTTTACCGACAATTTAACTTGGGGATTACTAGAAATACACAATACAGATATATTGCCAAGGTTTATAATGTACTGAGGATCTCACAATGTTGAACAAATATACATTTAACTCTTCCAGGGGCAATGGTCTACATTTTGTTCCACTTCCAAAAAAGGTCATATGAACAGTGGTTCGGATAATATAGCACAAACTTGAGGAGCTGTCATTTTATTATTGGTGTGTTTCTGGTGGGAAAAAGGCGTGCCTGTCGTGGCGTTTTTTTTGGAACCCTTCGGTACCACTTCTGTTTTTTCTCCTGTAGAGAAGTTGAAATATATATATTTATATTTTGTTATGTAATGATAATATAACAAATTATTATGTTATTATTTCTCCCCACACTTTGGGTGCCAATTTGTTATGTATTGATAAATTGAATAACAATAGTTGTTGTTATATAATGAAGATTGCTAATATTTTTTATGCTATTATTTGTGAGCCAAATTGATATTATATGGATAGATATTTTCGCCCTGTATATGTATTGTATGCTGTAATAATAATTGCTAGCGAACGTCACTGTTCTCTCGTCACGCTGCTGCCAATTGTTATCACTTTTCTCACCACGGCTAAGCAACAGTTGGTACGCCTCTTACCTCAGATAGCCGGTTCAGGCAATAGAGCCACTAACCACTGCTGTCTAATTTAAATTTATTCAATGATCATCGGTGTGATTGTTTATCATTGTAAGAAAACAAACAACAAAGTATCAAAAAGCAATTATTTCCTTTATTCAGGAAGACTTAATTTTACCTGGCCTACGAGAAATAACTTATACTAATGTGAATCTACAAATATTCACGGATAATCATTAAAATCAAATCATGGATAGATAGACAGAACCTCACTTTTTCCTTGAGAGTGAATTTTTCTTTTATGGTTCAAAATAAAGTGAAATAAAGTTCTTCAGATGTGAGATACGTTATTTGTGATATTGTTCATGGACCGGATGTGCAGTATTAAAGTTTTTATACTTGCTGGAGATGTCAGTGTTCAAGATATGCCCTGAAACTGGATCCTTCCTCACTCCAAGCTCTATCAGGAACTCCAATACCATAAATCAGGAACCATACATATGTAGAATTCAGCTTTGGACACTTGGATATGTTGTATAATCAAGGTAATATTGGTTTCTCTCTTCTGATGTTGGAATTATTTCATTTTTCTTTCTCCCAAAATGTTGCGTGGCATTCCCTTGTAAATTTATTTTCGATATCCCCTGGCTTTGTTTGTTGCTCCCTTGGATACCAATTTTCCCTCTTCTTTTTCATTTGAATGTTTGAATTCGCGCACCAAATTGTCACATTTCACTGTTTGGGTTCATCTTATATAATTTATATATACAACTATTTTCCCATTCTTATTACTATGTACATATTTCAATAATAATTGCTTATGACATCACCCCGGTGTTATTCTCTCACAATTTCGAATTTTCCATATGACCATCTATTCCCTGATTGGCTAATCTCATCAAGACGTTTGCTGTTCTACCATTGGCTACTTTTAGTTAGCTACAATTCCATATACTGTATGTTTCAAATTTATAAATGTGTTGATCACTTTTTATTCATGAAAATTTTGTAAATCTAGACTTTATGTTGTCTTTTTACCAATTATGGGTTATAATCATTATGACAGTGTATGAAATTGATTGTGTTATAGTATTTTGACATTTTTATCTATCCATATTATACATAGGCTTACAAATGAATAGAACTTCCAAAATCATGTCAAAACAATCTCATGAAACTAATAACTATTTAGTAATTATTCTTTTTTGTGAGTTTTTTCCTTTTAAAACTTATAACTGGCATAACATAACATAACAATATATATATATATATATGTTTTTGTTTATATTTTTGTATTTTCAAGAAATAAAATACATGAATAGCACTTTTTCAAGTTGTTGCCCACATAGATGCAGTTTCATTCTTTCAGAGATGCCCATGGAAGAGTTAAACAGGAGACTATTCCAACAAAAGCTGAACTCCTATAATCCCTGTTATTGTCTCGTAAAATAATTGACTATCGAATTCATTATCAAACACAAGTTGGAATTATAACTTTTCATTGTATGTTTTCCTTTACCTATTTTCTTTATTTCTCTCTAGTTGCACGGAACTCTTATCCCGAAGGACACAAAAAATTACACAACGTGGGAAAATTCAGATTCTAAACTTTCAAGGTCTATCCATATAAGGCTATGTGCCTTATATCAAAAAAACACGAGCCATCTTCTGAGAGCAGACGGATTGCACATCCTCTACCAGATTCTGCTACCTGAGGAGTGAAGCTGGCTGTCTAGACGATCACAATACAACAACAGAAAAAGGTTGAAAAAAAATTGAAAATCAACCAGAAATTATATTAATTATATAAAACCGGGATGCGTTCGGTTACCACCTATTTCGTTATTTGTTAAAACCTCGAATGCCAATTTTATTAACCTATATTAAAACTAATGGAACCCCATACAAATGTTCACACCCTATTTCACCTCTTCAGAGGTTGAGTTTCTAAAAACACTGAAACATGCATTTCTTCATTTGTAACAAATACCTCGGATACCATTTTTTATGGCCCTAACTTAAAAACTAACTGAACCCTAAAAACTAACGGAACAAGTATTTATTCATTTGTAATAAAGACCTCAAATATCAATTTTTGTGACCCCAATTCTTACGCTACTCCTATACAAACTTTCAACCCCCATTTTACCCCCTTTTAAATTCTAGTACTATAATTGGACCCAGCCAATTTTATTTCGAAATATTTGAAAAGAGTGAATACAGCACAAACAGTATTATTGAATTTTCATTGTGTAATTTTCAATTCGATCAAGTGGTTCGGTAAGAAGTTTTTGAATTCACAGTATTTGCTATGACATCGACAACGTCGCATCGAAGCGGCACTCTTCAAATTTCTCAAATTACATTCTACCCAAACCGGACCCACAACAGTAATTCGTTTGTGATGCTCCTTGATATTCATAAGCACGGATGACTTCATTCGGACGGTAATCTCACTAAACTGTTTTGTAGTGTATACTTATCTGGCTTTATAAGAGCTTTATTTAATGGGATTATATTTTTTAATGGATGGCACTTACGGTCCTCGTGGATGCGGTTGGTGTCGGTGAAGATTTCATTGTTTGGGAGACATTCAAAGATACAAAAAGTATAGTTTATAGTAGTTTTCCTAATTAACAGTAATACATAATTTTCATTCGCCGTAATTACCAATATAAATAGATCTAGATTCACAATTTGTTGACAAATAAATACAGAATTCCCACAGAAGGATGAAATAATTTCAATGGATACAAACACATGTAAACAAACATATATAGGTACATGCATATACAGTGCTCGTCTAAAATCCGTTCCCCCCTACTAATTTTTGAACCAACTGGTATATCGCAACGAAATTTCGAGGGCTTGGATAGGAGATAAAAATCTACTTTTTCTTGGAAAAATCACAGCTAAAAGTTTTAAAATGGCTGAGTGCCATCTTCAATATTTTTCGGTTTAAAATGAAGTAAGGATTTTGGTCACTTCCGGTAAAACATTTTGCTAACTAAACGTTGTTATTAATTTGTAGTTAAATCTCTCAATGAATTCGCCTAATAAAAGGCGTGAAGGGAGTTCATTGAGAATAAACAGTACCGCTTACCGGAAAATCTCGAAGCCAACGAATGTGTTCTGTAAATTCACAATCAAAACAAATTAATTAGCTAAAAAATTATATCTTATGTTTGAATAACACTTTTATTTAACCCCAACAATTGTTTCATCAAGTGTTCAATGTGACCCCCTCCTAAATCTTGACAATGAAGTACCCTATTATAAATAGCTTCTGTCACGTTGATGAAAGTCTGTTCAACTATTTCTTTACATGTATCTATTATTCTGCGTTCCAACTCTCCTTTTGTTTGGCATTCAGTGGCGTAGATTTATGACTTCAGATACCTCCAAATGCAAAAATCTAGAGGTGTGAGATCCGGAGATCTTGGTGGCCATTCTGTACTTCCCCTGCGACCTATCCATCGCCCAGGAAAGTTTGTATCGAGGAACTCTCTAGCCATTCGATCGAAATGGGGAGGTGCCCCATCCTGCTGAAATATGATTTCACTATTTTCAAGCTCTTTCTGATTGTCTAATACAATTTGTCTTATTCGAGGTTCAATTTCAGTTTCCAAAAGATTTCTGTGAAGAACTCCTGTAAGATTCCCTCTGATGAAAATCGGTCCAACAATGCGATTGCCCAAAATCCCCGCCCAAATATTCACCTCTTTAGGAAACTGGGTATGTCCCTATCTGAAAATATGCGGATTAGTATCGCTCCAGTATCGTACATTCTGTTTGTTGACTTTTCCATTGAGAAAAAACGTGCATTCGTCTGCGAAACATACACGTTTTAGGAAGCCCCGTTCTCCTTCGATTGTCCTTGTTAACCACTCCCAAAATTCAACCCTCCGGTCTTGATCATCCTCCGTGAGAGCATGCAGGATTTTCATTCTATAGGGATGTAACTTTTCTTCTTTTAGGACTCTTTGGACACATTTTGAACTTACTCCACCAGATTCAGCAACTGCAGACGTCGACTGAGTTGGATTGATTACCATTTCAGCAACAATTTCTACCTTTTTTTCTTCTGATCTTGGAGCATCTTTCAGCGTACCAGTTGTTCGGAGCTTATTTGAAAGTTTGCGCAAATATATGTATACGGACTGCTAGATGATAATTTCTTTCAGCTTCTCCAAATATCGAAACTGCTTCAAATTTATCGTCTGAACTATGAGCCATGATCACACTTCTCATGAAAGGATTTAGGTGCTCAACAGACTATTTGACAGTTAGCAGTTCAGTTTGACAGTAAACAACATTAGTGTTTTTGGTTGGGTTTGAAATGACCAAAATGTCACTTTTCAACCGTTGATATTTCGAAAACAATTGAATTTAGGAGTTAGTGTATGGGAAAAAACTGTTGAAAATTATGAGCAGATTTGGAAAATGGAATAATATACGGGGTGTTCTATTTGAAGAAATTATTGAAGATGGCGCTCAGCCGCCATATTGAAACTTTTGGCTGTGATTTTTTCATTGAAAAGTAGGTTTTCATCTTCCATTCAAATTTTGTTGCGATATACCAGGTGGTTCAAAAATTAGTAGGGGGGGAACGGACCTCAGGCGAGCACTGTATACAAACATATACATGCATACATACCTATATATTTTTGGACTGGGTAAATGAAAGATCATTCAGTATTATCTAACACAGATGAGAAATCGAATAGCTTCACAGTGCTAACAATAGGGGAGTCCCGCACAAGTTGCCAACTTCAAAAAACCTACAAAAACATCTGCCCCTCCAATTGTAATAATTTCATCAGGATTGTGTAGAGAATCACGAACTGAATCTGCTGGATCATTTATTTTTGGTCCCAAAGTGTTTATATTTTAACGAAGGCGTAGAAGGGCCAACAACAAAATATTTTTCAGAAAACATTTGGAATTGCCACTTTGAAGTGACAATTGTCACTTTGAACTGATAAGTGTCACTCCAAAGTGACAATTGTTAGTTCAAAGTGGCAATTCTAAATGTTTTTGTAAGTTACAATTGTCACTTCGAAGTGACAATTGTAAGTTACAATTGTCACTTCAAAGTGACAATTGTCATTTCAAAGTGGCAACTCCAAATGTTTTTGAAAAATATTTTGTTGTTGGCCTTTGTATATTTTTCTTTATAAAAAAGTTATATTAATGGGGAATTTTGTGTCTATATCTCGGGTGTTTGTGCCTGTCCCTATCTGATTCGTGCTTTCGTGCAATAGCAACTGTCATCTGTTACGATGCCATTCTAACCTCAACGCAGGAGAACGCCGCTTCTTTCTTTTGTAACTTGACTTTCGTTATTATCAGTTGTTATTGTGTTGTGCATTTTCTCATTCAATCTTTTTTTTCACAAAATATATTTTGCGCTACTAACTGTTCACATTTTTGACACCAAATATCTATGAATGACACATTTGAAGAAATATATAAGCGCTTCATGACCAAAAGTAATTGTATTAGTATATCAAATTGGCAACTTTCTATACAACCAAAGTCAAACAATCCTTTGGACAGGCAGAACTTCTGAAGTTGACACCTTGTGCGAGACTCCTCTATAGAATCCAAATCAGCCTCTTCGACTTTCTGTCTGATATTATACAATGAGATCCATAAGTAACGGATAAATCAATTTTATACGTAATTTACATGAGTAAAATATTGAAACACGTCAATTTTTTATTCTAAAATGAAATTTTTTGAGCATATTTGTATACCTTCCCCTTTCAAACCCCTTGAATTGACAGCAACCCCTTCAATAATTTCAAATAGACGACGGTGCGTATGATAGCTCCTTTGAGATGATTTTTAATTCTCTATCCAGTAATATAAGGTTTCTTGAATTTCTTCGCATTTTTTATTGAAAAATATAATTTTTTTAATGTTACTAATGTTGTGAACAAAAGAACATGAACATTCTGAGTCAAATGTTCAAACCGTACACCAGTTGCTTCTTGACAATAATGAAGGCATTGCTGAAATTCTTCTAAAACATTTTGTATCGTTTCCGTTTGATTAATTTCTTGCCTTATTCTGTCTTTTGAACCATCGACGTTATTCTGTCTGTTTCAGTAGACCACAGATTCCAAATAACCCCACAAAAAATAGTCAACTGGCGTCAAATCGGGAGAACGGACAGGCCACTCAATTTCACTGCGTCTACCAATCTACCCATTAGGAATTTTTTTATTGAGATAGTTTATTACTCCCAATGCGAAATGTGCTGTAGCTGCGTCGTGTTGATACCAAATATTGTTATCAATTTCATTAGGGTTGTCATCATCGGAGAAAAGTTTTCTTCACTCTGAAACTAAGATAATTTGCAAGAAATCCAAGTAAAGCGCGCCAGTTAAGTTGCTATCAAAGAAATATGGTCCGATAATTTGAGAATTTATAATTCCAGCCCAAACGTTCACCTTTTCAGGATATTGATTATTAGCGTCCATCATCAAATGTGGATTTTCTGTATTCGAGTATCTACATTTCTGTTTGATGACTGTTTCATTTAAAATAAATATTGATTCATCAGAAAAAAGAATGTTTTTTGTAAATAACGGATCATCTTGGCATCTATTGGACGTTCTAGTAACATCATTATCGGCGGTAATTTCTCTTGAAGATTTATGAGGTTTATCCTGAATATCTAACAATATATCCAATTTCTTTCATCGGACAAAATGCGTTTCCTACCAGATTGAGGAATATCTGTAACCTTTCCAAATTTACGGAATTTATTTTCTATTTTACATACCATAGACTGAAAAATGCGACAGTCAGGATACTTAGTATTGAAGATTTTGGATACCTGCTTCTGCGTTGTTTAATCACTACATCCTAATAATATCAAAATTTTAATTCTATGGGTAATCGACAGACTCATTGTTAACATTATGATTAACACAGATGTAGCAGATAAAGAAATTTAAATGTATACTCTTTACTGATATGTAAAAATGAACCCTTTTCACGTCTTTCTTTTTGTTGGGTATTTTTCCACTTGCATATCAGAAAAAACTATACATTTCAATTGAATATTTATGACACAAAATCAATTGGGAAAGTCAAATTTGACAGATATTCGGTACATAAGCATAGTATAGGATACATTTGATTGTATACATTTCAAATACATTTTAAAATTTTCAAATTTATTTTTCTTGATAGAGAATATACAAAACTAAAAAAAAAACTTATATTACTTGATAGAGAATTGAAAACACACTCAAATAAGCTGTCTCACGTACCCCCGTTCTGTTGAAATATTTAAAGGGGTTGCTGTCATGCCAAGAGGGTCGAAGGGGGAGGTTATAAAATGGACGTGTTTTCAGGAATGGTAAATTACGTAGGAAATGAATTTATTCGTTACTTATGGAGCTCACTGTATATTTTTCATATTAACAAATTGGTGTAATGTTTTCTCGGCTGAACGAATATCCAATTTTGAATGCATTTTTCAAATAAGTTAACTATCTTTTTGATTACCAATGGAATAAACTTGTACAGCCGACGAACCAAGTAATTATAGGGCGTCAGAAAGATGTTGCAATGCGATTTCAGTACACAGAAAGCGTTCATTTTTTGACGATTTGCATATTGCTGTTTTATTTTTCCAGTTCATGTTTATTTTTATTGTGTCTAATGATGTTTTCCTAAAAGTAAAGTGAAGTTTGTTTTCTAGAATCGATCCTATATGAATGGTGTGATTCAAACAAGGCATAAAATATCATACGTATCTGTGTATTTGTAAATGAAGCCTGATGTATAACGATCTCTTTTTTAAATTTATCCACCAAATGACTTATTTGCATAATCCATTTCAAATGAGCCTTTATAAATACGCCGAAATGGTAGATTTCACGTCACTGTATTTCATCTAAAGTTTTTCAAAAATATTTTAATATGCATACCTAGATCGATTATTGTATTTTATTGAGAGGTATACCATTATATCCCCCATTGAACATGGCTTTAGATCTGATGTGACAGCTTTTTACTCCAAAATTTTGGAGTGTGGCGAGGTCGGTGAGTGCTCTGTTTTGATAATTCGTGATCTCATCAGTGCATTCGACTGCTTCGATCAATCAACTTTCTTGAATAAATTATGTTCTATGGTATATGGGGAAATATCCTCCACTGGATATTTTTTCACTAGGAATGGGAGTCAATATGATTCGGTAAATTAAAAATTGTGCGAATTTATCAGGCTTCAATCAGAGAACCTCCTGCAGGGACTACAAACGTTTTAGAATTCTTACTTTTCTGGAAATTTTCACCAAATACACTAATAAGTCGAAATATGGCAACTCCTCTTACCATAAACTGAATACGAGAAATCCTAATGATTTCCACGTAAATCCATACAAATATGATATAGCGGCCAACTCACGTAACAAGGTGGGACTAAAACTATATGACAAACTGCCTGAATCATTGAAAATTACTGATTGAATCCAAGTTTTTAGAAGCACCCCTTAGTAGGTTTTTATTTTATATGAATGAGGTTCATATGTTTCCGTACTTCATTGTTCATTATATTGTATGCTCAGGACAGTTTGTATATGTATGTACAATTCAATATTACTTTTATGTACCTACAAAGGCTAATAATTAGTTTTCGTAGCATCATATTTGAGTTATCCTATAACTTTGGAAAAAAGAAGTGATTTGATTTGTTATTATTCAGCAATTTTTCCTCGAACAATGGAATTTTTGCATTGAATATTGTTCCAAATTTTTGTTCCAGTGAGTCCTATGATTCTGAATATTAACAACAGCTGTGTAAAGATTGAAGAGGATCGGACCCGAAACAGTATCCTGAGGTACGCCAACTTCAATTATTTGCACATCGTTTTCTTTCATTATGATAACTGTATTATTTTTCTGGAGGGACTCCTGTACTTGACATTTCAAAATATGCTTGCATAATAAAATGAATGGAACTATTACTCTCAGTCACAGTTATAAAACAAAAATATCGTATATGTCGAACTCTACATTGAATAATAAAACATCAATAACAATAACGAGATACATGCATGAACTGAATACTACCCTGGTAGAAACAGAGTGCGGCTGCTTCGAGGGTTTTATAGCCAATCGACCAATAGAGCAGAGCTATTAGCTAATCACGTGCCTACCACGCAACGATAATTGTTGATTCCCACTGAATTGCGGATTCGTATTGTTGTAAATTACGTTTTGAAAAATATTAGTTTATTCAATATACTTTGGGGTAACTTCAAACTCGATATCCTTCAACATTCTCGGTGAATCCAACGAACTTGTAAATTTGAAATATTGAATGTTTTATCAAACCATAACTTATTTGTTGTTTTTTTTTATATTCAGCTTCAGCCCACTATAGTTCTCATATCCCTTTCTGCTCTTTCATTCTGTTGAGGCGTATAAGGAACTGTTAATTGATTTTGAAAACCGTAGTTCTCAAAGAGTGTATGTATTTCTGTCGTGACGTTCTCTTTACCGTTTGACAGATTTTAAGCCGAATTAATTGAAAAAAAAACATCTTCTGATGAACTTCACTTTTATTGTGAAGGAAATAAAAGTTTACAGCGGAAAAATAATCTAATCTAATAAAGTCAACAAAAAAGGCATTTGATGTTGTTTTCCTTTCGAGGCTTCACAAAAGATATTCCCAGTCGTATTTTTGAATTCGATGGAATTTTTATTCAAACCCCTTTAGCGTAATCTAAACTTTGATGTTCCATTCTTTCATGCCTAATTTGTAGGTTTTTGAATTTGTCGTTAATCCAGTATAATGGTCTTTCCACTATGGATGACTTTGATGAAATTCATTTCATGAAGTTTGTCTTTCCAGACACCGATTATTTCTCCATTCTTCATGAATTTGCACCTTCTATGATCTGAACTCATGGTATATTATTATTTGTCAACGACACTACCAGCAAAAAAAATACCTTTTAATGTAGGAATATATAAAACATTTTTCACCGTAGAAGGTATTCATTTCTCTCCATTGAAAGTCTAATTGGTATATTTCCTAGACCATCTGCGGTGATAACCATCGCCAATTTTCACCAATTTTGGTTCACGACAGTACAAAATTTTCGAATACATGTTTTTTGTTACACATGTGATCACTGGCGCCCGAGTCC
The DNA here is from genome assembly GCA_018342105.1 of Gonioctena quinquepunctata. Classification (NCBI taxonomy): domain Eukaryota; kingdom Metazoa; phylum Arthropoda; class Insecta; order Coleoptera; family Chrysomelidae; genus Gonioctena; species Gonioctena quinquepunctata. The sequence goes on along the minus strand of JAFIRS010000051.1, from coordinate 269,635 downwards.
AAGAACCAAGTAGTTCTAGTACTCTGGAATCATTCATAAAAGCCGTACTGATGAACGCATTTCCATTCTGGCTGGTTTTATCACGATCCTTTTTTTTAACCAACAATTTCCCAGCAAATAACCACGCTTTTTACAAATAACGCATAAGGAAACTCTGAGATTTCTTTTGTTCGCTATATTTTTCCCACGAAATGTTTGGTTGTGATCAGATTTGAAACAATTTTCAGCATTTCTCTTGATCTTTTCTTCTTCTAATAGTAGTCGAGTAGTAACGATATGATAGGGGGATTTTGAAGCGCTTTCCACAGAATCCATGCACTTTGGAAATAAGCGAATTCATTTTTCATAGATTCGGGAATATTTTCTCCTATACATTTTTATTCATTGACAAATTTTTCGAGTTTAGCCATATTTGTAGACATGGATTCCGAATTATCATAAACTTCTGCTGGAGCACATGTAGGAAAACCTCTGATTTCTGTTGAACCACCAAGGACAATACTTATTCAGATATACTCATCACAATCACTATTTGAGCATTTAGGTAATTTTTTAGCCAGGCTTCGATTTCTTTTTTCTCCTCTGTATCTATTGGTCTTACAGTTTTACCGATAGCAATGTCATATTTTCCAGTATTTCTCAATGTAATATCAACTTGAAATCCAGAAGGTCATGATAATTACTTTTACTTTCCAGTTTGATTACTCAAGACACCCTGTAATCATCCATATTGACAAGGTCAAATATAAGATGTCTAAAAATCCTGGTGAATGAACTGATTCGATATTGTTTACATTTTCGAGGGGACACCACCTGTTACTTCAACAGAGCTTCTCTCTGTGGTAGTCTATGGTAGATGGCGCCGTCCAAAAATGTTTGTTTATATTCTCGCTTAATGTCAGAACTCAATTTCTGACATCTGCAGAAATCCAGAGTTTGTTCTTTAGAAAATAACTCGTTTATCAGTTCATTAGTGCGTGAGGAATTGTTTATTTTCAGGTAGTGTAGTGTGTAAGGATACTTTTCGTAGAATGGGCCACATTTGTATTCTGTGTGGACAGTATAAGGCCGCAGATTCGAATATTCACCTATATTCAGTACCAAAACCAAGTACAAATCTTGACGAATTGACTAATAATTATATTTTCATAGTTCACCATATTGTATGCATTGAATTTTTTATATTTTCTGCAATTTAATGACAATTTCATTTCCAATTCTCCGTCTGCCAAAATGCAGTTAACCTCAAATAAGTACAACTGGTACAAAATACGACAGTGCTTCCTTTGTGCAATGTTCGGGGGCTTCTAATTCTAGCTTTGCTATTGGTGAAGTTTGACAAATGTCTCTTTTCAACCAATAGCAAAGCTAGAATTAGAGCCCGCGAACAGTTCGCCTCAAAAAGAAATCTGTGGAAATAAATATACCCTGTTTACTGAATTGAAACTAAAACGAATTGGCGCCATCTGACACGCTAGTAATCTCTATTATCAAGTAGGCCAAGTGTGGCCAAGTCGATCCCACTTTTCTACAGGTATAAGTTCAAGCACCAGGGTTTTTAGACATCTCTTAGTCAAATACAACTTTCAAACTGTATGTTTTCGACAACCAAAAAATTCTTCCAAATTAACTTAATTTCACAAACTACCAACAGAATATGATCCCGGCCAAAAACCGTTGTGAATTACATTTTGAAGAATATTCTGTTTTCAATATTCTTGAAGGTAACTTTAAATTAGAATTTTTTATCAATTTTACAATAACTATGTTGATATAATTATATGCATTAAATACTAAACAAAACATGAATACATGAAAATTATTATTCATTTGCAACACGAATTTAGTGTAAGATCAATGTGATATGAAATTCACCTCTGTTGAAATGGGATTGATTTGATTGGCATGGGTATCACCCATAATATTTGTTGAGCTAAAATATAGTCGATCTCAGGAATAGATCTGCTGAATGACTTCATGTTTTCTTTGTTTATAGTTTACACCACTTCAAGAATCCGACCACCGAGCGAACAGAAAAAACCGTCATGTACATAAAAGCAACAAAACGTAGGCAATAAAGTGAAAAATATTGCGTCGGTGAGAGTGACACATTCAGTGATATGCATCAGCATCAAGAGTAGGTGAGCTGTGAAACGGTTCACTTTGGTTCATGAGAAACTTGTGCGCAAGCCTTATCGCACAAGAAGAATCACTGATGCTCCCAGCATCTCACTGCTTACCAAGGAATTAATATTCTTGAAACGAATTAGAAGTATCATAAAAATGTTAAGTGTTATTTTGATTCTGTTTTCTCGAGACTGGGACGTGAATGTGTTCAGGTCGGTTTCGTTCGAGAGTGAAACTAACCGGGTGTTACGATGAAGTTAGTCTAAATATGAATGATAAGGATATTTATGGGAGGAAGAATTCATATATTGTTTGATAAGTGCGAGAGACAAGCAACAAATTTTTTCATGTCTTCTACATTAAAAAACTGATTTTGACTTGAGAAAATACAGCATAATTTATCAAGAATAAAAAAACTGGTGTGGGAAAGAATGAAGTTGGCCATGCCATGATGTATTAGAATTACATAAAAATGCAGATTTCCATCCAGAGACTTCTGAGTCGTTTTGTGGAACAAAATTGTCAATTTTTACTCAAGCACTAAGAATTTCGTACCAGAATTCAGTTCATTAACTACATCACTGATTCATGAAAGTATTTCATAATTTTCGTGTTTGGTATTATAACCATAAATATAAGTATACTGATTTGTTGAAAATATAAATAGGATGTTCATAAAATCAGATGTGGATTCATCTGCGACTGAAAGATAAACTTTAGTCACTATCTTCCATCGTCAAGATAACCTCTTGTGGGGTATTCATGTTGAAAAGGGAAACATTCTCAATTGAAGTAGTTGTTTTCTGTTAGATATTCACAAAAAATTACTTCATTTTAATCATAAATATATACGTTATAAAATGGAACATAATGCAACATTATATTTTTTCAATAGGTATATTTGATACAGCTTCTTCACTCAATGCAATATCCAGTGAAGTCGTCAAAATTATCTATAGCTTTTCTCCACACAATCGATCTAGAATTGATCCAGATTCATCTTTCTTTCTTTCAGTGTTTGAAGGAACCAAACTGGACTCTTCGTCTGAAAATGGACTAGAATAGAGAAACTGAATCTACATATTATTTTTCCTAAAGTTTGACTTGATCACACAAGATTTTCAACATTTTATAAACGTTCCTCGATATTGGTAAACAAAATGGGGAACAAATTCAAAAATATTCCTAGCATTCTCAACCATAAGCAAAACATAACTTTGTATAAAAGCTTGGTTGAAACCCACCTAACATACGGTATAATTGGTTGGGCAGGAGTCTCTATAACACATCCGCACTGTCTTGAAGTCATTCAAAGACCTTTCTTAACATGTATTCTGCAAAAGGGATACAACTATCCTAGCGACCTTCTGTACTCAGAAACTGCAATATTCGACCCAAGGCAACTGCATGTAACTACAGTTCAATTTAAACACAAAACGGATCTGATCACCTACAGGCATAACTATAGAATCCGCCACAAAAAAAGGATTGTAATACCATTTCGTAACTTGTAAGCTATCTACAGGAAATACTAAAATGCGAGCAATGCCCTGGAAAATGAAATAAAATCTCGAACTTTATGTCCAGTACACTCCCAGTGTAGAACTACACGAGATAATCGAAAAATTAACGCAAATTATTCTCTGTTTGAATATTGTATGATTATCATCATAGATGTTCCTAACATTGCTTTTATAAATGACAACATTACGACATATCCCTCTACGAACACACTCAATCAACAAAAACATTGTATAGAACTATCGATTATCCCTAAAGTGTTCATTACCGGGTCTCTATAAACATTAATTTTATTCATATCATTATGCTTGAATACCAAAACATGGCTTCCCAAGAACATGTTTTTTTATTTCCCCAATTTTTGTTAATTCACCCTTACCACTTCATGTTTGTTGCAACGATATTAAACACAACTTTAAAATTTCGCAAAAATTATTATCAACAAGGTAATGATAATATGCATATTAAAAAAACTCTGATTCAAAGTGCAAATTGTTTATTTTAAATATTTATTAAAAAACTGTACACATTCATTGACAAACATGAAATCCCTCCAAAAAATCGCGGACACATGGGTCAAAATACTTGTTGTGTTGAGACCTGCACAAATAATGGTAAAACTAGTTTGGGTAAATTTTATACTACTCCAAAATTGGCCTGGAAATTGGAACAAAGGAAGAAATGAATATCTGCTGTAAAAAGGCAAAAATAAATGACATAATCATGATTCCACTGGATCAATTTTTTTTAACGATATTATAAGTAATAGTTACTAACGCAGCGTGAAATTCAAATTGCACTGAACTGTTTCACCCAGAAAAAAAGCCATTTCAGCGAGACTAGAACTTACGAAACCTCGATAATCAGTGTTAGAACGTTGCTGATTAGCTAGCAGATTGGTGCATGGATTTGGTTTATGGTATTTTTGATATTTGACGCAAAAAATATGAAGCTTCTTTGAGTTTTTTGCGATTAGGAGAATTAGATTAAAGCTTAATAATGGTACTATTATTGATTGCTGGTTTCGATTTTCAGTATTAATTGATAATTGACATCTGAAAAATTAGACAATTCTTGATTGATTGGAGGAACTTGGTGTATTTCTACTTAAAAATGATGCTAAATAAATGCAATTACACGCTCGCCGAGATAATTAATAAACAAGGCACAATTTAGGTTACTTACTTTCAAATATGTTTTGTGGGATGTAAAAGTCACTGAAGTTTGCCTTATAATATGGGCTCATATTAAATAACTTTGGCCGTTAAGTTCTTCAACATTTCTTACATGTTGTGCTAAAACTAATTGATTTCCCTTTATCACCACAGTATGGATTCGCAAAGATATGTTTTATTTTTTCAAATCTTGTTCTTAGGTATTATAATAACCATTTGTTTAACTTATAAAAAAACAAATGAGGGTTAAAAGTAAACATTATTATTATTAATTAATATTAATGGAATAATGTATCTATAATGTATGCACTGAACGCACCCAAATATCGAAAGCAATAAAACAATGTTTTAGAACTTATGAGGTGCCAATGGTTTTGCCAGTTTTTATCGGCATATTTTGATTATAACTTAATAATTAACAAATAGTAAACTAGAACAGAAAATATTTAAATGAAAAAAAAAGTATGTGTAAAAAATTTATAGAAGCGTCTCTGTATGTCCACCTTCTCGTTCAGTGGATCTAATTGTCTGATCATGAAATTCACTAAGAGTAGATCGCAATACATTTGCTGGATAATTTCTGCAATCAAATCGTAACGAATTTTCAAGCTTCTGAACATTATTAAATGGTCGGTCCTTGTATACTTTTTGTTTTAAATATCCCCATAAGAAATCTATCAGGGTGAGATCGGCGAACGAGGAGACCACCGTGGATCGGTATTTCGTCGTAACCATTTATTACGAAATTCCCATTCAATCATTCGGGAAAAATTCTAGCAGAATGAGCAGGACATCCATCATGTACAAACCATAATTTATTTCGTTATTGTAAACTAATATTATCCAAAAAATCCGTCAGTTCGTTTTCCAAAAACTGTAAATAGGTATCACCATTGAGGTTTCGGGGGAAAAAAGCCCTATTATTTTGTCGGTAATAATACCATACCACACGTTTGCTTTTAACCGACGAAAAAAAAAAGAAGGAGGTGCTCTAGTCGACAACGTATTTTGTTTATGTATGACCACGCCTAACTTTTTACTGAGTAGTCCGATTTTGATGATTCTTTTCTCAATGGATAGGGTAGGTATACCTCGAAGTTGGTTCATTTTGAATAAAAAAAAACCACTCCTTAAATTTGTATATTTTTGAGAATTTATTTCATGGACTATAATTCCTGAGTCCCTATCATAACAAATAACAAAAAAAACTCCGGCTATGTTATGTTACCTTTCTCTTTTTTAACCTCTTTTACCTTATCCCAGCCTCAGTCAGGTACGCCTATGAACATGAATCACTCCGATAGCGATAGCTACCTTATTCTAGCAAAACAATGATATAAAATAGTGCAGTTTGAATGTTTGTAACAATGAAAGATTGATGAAGAGAGTTTAAACTCATTATCAGTCTTTTTGCATGGAATTTTATGAAAGTTCAACCCAAAACAAAGTAACCAGTGGTTTAGGCACGTAAAAGTTATTGGTTTAATGTGAAAGTTGCACTTTGATGAGTTCGGATATTAGTATACCTTGTTGCTGCCTTTCTATTGAAGTTTCCAGTCCGGTGACGTATTTTTGGGAACTCAATGACAGCTCACATGCAATCCTTCAAAGATTTCATCCTCTAGATCAGGTAGGTGGAATTTTTGTTGACTATTTACTTCTCCAGTTCTGCTTTTCAAGAATTATTCTCGTTCGGGAATTTTTAATAACAGGTTTTCTTGTATTATCTATAATGCTTTTCTTGTAATTTTCAACGTTGTTTCACCTTTTGAACTTTTTTCAATCTTTTCTCGAACTTGTTATCTGATCCATAGCAACACTCACAATTTTTATTTTTTCACAGATTTCCGAATTTGTATCACTTTCTACCGAATTATTTGCTGTTCTTATTGATATTGATGATTTTATAAATGATATCTAATTCTAACTCTTACATACTATTTACAAATTCTTATAAAAGTATAATTTTTCAATTTCTGCCATTACATTTTATTGTATATCATCACTTTTCCAACACAAACTCTTTCGAATCCCATTGGTGGGTTTTCGTTGATGTGAATTGCCATACAGGATGTTCAAAACTTATCTATACGTTGATCTTACTTTAATTCAATGTTTGCTATGATTTCAATTTTGATATGTTTTAATCGTGGATTTTCATTAGATAAATCATTGGATATATATAATTTTGATATCAAACTACTTCAGGAATGCCCTCTTCATACATATGTATCGACTGGAGCATGGTATAAGGTTCTATAGTAGTGGAGAGGTGAAGGAAAATTATAATATATATATATATAAATATATATATATATATATATAAATAAAATTAGAAATAACGACTGAAAATTGGTATGAACAGTGTTGAACTATGAAAAACTCTTTAATACGATGGACCGAGCTTTCGTTTCAATTTTGAAACTTCTTCAGGGTCCTAAAATATGTAAATGACATTATTGTGGAAAAAATACTTAAAATGAAGGAAGTACTTACAGTAATCTGAGTGGATGATAAATGAGCATTAACTTGAAAAAAAAAAAAAACACTTGTGCTGACTGAAGATCCCCGTTATTCCCATTTTATATATATATATATATATATATATATATATATAAACTATACGCTAGCGTAAAATTCATTAATTTTCATCAACTTATTATAATATAGTGAAGCACTAAAATAGACAAAACTTCTTCAAATAAATTCTCATAGACCGCTCAGAGAATTCAGGATATTGATAAGGTATTATATAAATCAATATGAAACAATTTTGAGGTAAAACATATCTCAATTTATTTCAGAAGTAACACACTGTTACTTGTCGTTCTTTCATTCGAATTCTTTGATGATAGTTCAATACCAAAATTCAACAAATTTTCTCCAAAGTCGACCATGATTACCCAGTGTGGAAACGGTTATTTCATTTCAAAGAGGTTTTTCTGTACCGTGTATGTTATGTATCCTTACATTTTGAGCTAGCTGTTGGTCTCAGCTCCTGATTTGTTCCTGTTTATATGGGCATCAATTGTTCTAAACCAATTATAATAATTTTGGGTGCTTTACAATTTGATCACTCCTAGTCCAAAATGAAATACCAAGTATATGAGAAGCTTTCCCAATCTCTTCTGTTTATTCTAATCGTATATCCCCATCAGTTAATTTGAAATGTTGATAGCGTTATATTTGAATCGGCATAGGTACAATTCTGAACTGGATAATAACTCAATGTTTCTCAGATAACACATTCTGTTACTTATCACTTTTCCATTCAATGTTTCAACTGTTCAAGAAAACATTCAACAAATTTCCTTCAAGTCAGGCGATGATTAACACCGCATCGCTCAAGTCGAGATACAAGTGAAATACTCTCATCATTTCGGAGATTCAAAGTGTCACTGCGTGGAAAAAAATTATCGAAATTCTGAAAATATTGCCCGACCGGTGATGTATAACGCTACTTCAAGAAGAATGCTCTGGCCGCTAGCGTGGGAACGTCCAATACTGTCACTGAAAATATTCCTGCTGCTGTTCAGGAACCATTGAATTCCATCGGACTGCTTGTCACTTGGCAGCGCAGCTCTGATCACATTCGACCCGACCGTATCGTCCTATCAATTATTTCTCGTGAATTAACTTCGATTAGGCTTTTATTTTGGACTAGACTTTTTTTTTAAGTGAAATATAAAAGACTGATGCTGTGCAATGGAAATATAATTAATTCTCCATGAGAATTTGGAGATGATCCCGGCGAGATTGACGTGTGAAAGAAGGGCAACAAAAAAGCATTGGAAAAATGTTCGAATGTTCTGACCTTTGATAATATATCAAATCTCCATATACATTGCCTTGTATATTAGAGATCACTTGGTCCGATTCCAATGAATATTGATGTTTCTGTATATGTTAACATACAGGGTGTTTCTTAATAATATGCTAATATCAAAGAAAGCTATTCTTGGGTCCATTTTGAGAGAAAAAGTCCATATGAACATATATCCTAAAGGTCTTAACTTCTGAATTACAGGGCGCTAAAGTTATAAGAAAAAAACTTGAGAGGTGTCAAGGGACACCCGGATGGAACGAAGTTCCTTCCGATTAATTAGTGAAGGAATTGTAATAATTTATTTTTTTTAAGTTATAATAATTTTTTTTTATTATTAACAAATTTAATGTAATGAAAACTTAATCAGTAGGCTCAATTTTGGTAATAATTGGCTTGTGGTAACTGAAGTGGGAAACATATGATCTAAAGCTTGGTAAAGTGATCCCAGTATATAAAAAAAATAATCCACAAACAGCCGAAAACTATAGACCCATAGTACTACTCAGTCATCTTTCCAAACTAACTGAAAAAGGTATTGCATATAGGTTATACAATTTTCTCGAAAAATACAATATTCTATCCCCTTCTCAATTTGGATATCGAACAGCAAAATCAACTGAACTAGCCACCATAGAATTTACTCAGACTATCTATAAACATCTAGATACGGGAAGGAAAGTAGCTGGTGTTTTCTTTGACCTAACTGCAGCCTTTGACTGCGTAAATCATCAGTATCTTCTTAACAAACTATCAACACTAGGGATCAGGGGGAACCTACTGAAGTGGATAGAATCATATATATCCAACAGAAAAATTAGTGTGTCTATAGAAGAGGTATTGTCAACCGAAAAAATGTGTCGATATTGGTGTGCCTCAAGGCTCTGTATTGGGGCCACTTCTATTCTTAATTTTTGTGAACGACCTTCCAGATTATATTACAGAAGGGCAGATTTTTATGTACGCTGATGACACTTCTGTGATAATCGAGGCATCAACCATAAGAGAATTAGATCTAAAAATGGAAAAAATCACAAAACAGTTTGAATCCTGGTGTCAACAAAATTCACTCATGGTAAATAAATCAAAATCGGTATGTGTTTATTTTTCCAATATGAACAGCGACATAACCCCCACAATAAACAGTATAGAATTCAAAGGCAGCACAAAATTTCTAGGAACTGTCATAGACAGCAAACTACACTTCACACTGGAAATAGACAATATATGTTCCAAACTTGCAAAAGCAACCTTCGCGATCTTGAACCTGAAGAAAGAAATAGATATGAAAAATCTAATAACAGCTTACCACTCCTTAGCATACTCGGTAATGAGTTACAACATAGTCGTTTGGGGCCAATCAACGGATGTTTCTAGAGTCTTCACTATGCAAAAAAGAATAATATGAATAATTTTCAACATGGGCTACAGAGATTCATGCAGAACAGTCCTGAAAAAAAACAAAATACTGTCCCTAACTAGCATCTACCTATTCAAAATATCATGTTATATGTACACAAATGAAAATAACTTCCTTAAGAATAGCAACGTGCATAATTATAAAACTAGAAATGCTGAAAAGCTACATCTCACTAAATGCAACCTCAGTAAATTTAAAAAATCACCAAACTATGCAGGTCCCGAAGTTTTCAATAAACTCCCGGAAAATATAAAGAGTTTAAAATCATATCAAGCATTCAGAAAAGCATTGAAAGAATACTTAGTAGAAAAATGTTTTTATAATCTTTGCAGAATTCATGCAATAAATTAGCTACTAAGGGTACTGTCATTTCCAACCTAGGATTAGATAACAAATAACAAATGATTGGCAGTTAATCAAGATACTTCACACCACTTATTCGATCCAAGTGTATATCCATAGCTTTAATCTACTCTCTATCTTAACAAGTATATATGCAATATTATATGAAAAAGCAAACATACTCATTTATACATGAACGTGTCAGTTTGTATTAACTGTATTTGACGAAACCTACTTTAAGTGTTCTTGGTAAATAAAGATTTATTATTATTATTATTATTATTATTATGTTTGGGATTCTATTTTATTCAAATGTCTTGAAAAAACTGCATCGATGGTAGTATTATATTTTGTTGTTAATTCTGCTGAATTATTGTTTATTGTTAAATCAAATTCTTCCTCTAGAAACTGCAGCAATGGTTTTGATTTTTCATTACTGAAGTTGATGTAAAAATCACCGGCCAAAATGAGTGGAGGTTTATCTAAATTTTTGTTGTATCTGCTAAGCGTTAGAGATATTCTAGAGATGTATCTTTATATATATATTATATCTCTATTATTTATTATGTACAGAAAACCTGTATACACTCAACAAAAATAATCGTCGCGGCACCACACTGTTCAATGCGAAATAGAAAGACGAAACGAAAATAACTGGCTTGCTTTCTATGAGAGAGAGAGAGACAGACAGAGAAACACGCGCACGCCGCATGGCTTACCACTATAGCAAAAAGTGTCGTAACAACTTTTGGTCTTAATTTATTCCGTCTAGCCCCCTTTCGCAACGTGCGATAAGGAACTTCGTTCCAAAAACTTTTTGTTCATGGTAACATTGGTTTGATCCTACATACTTTTTTGAAACGTATCTTCTATGCATCAAAAGGCATTTTCTGTACTACGAACTGATTTTTTATTCTTGCCAGTGGTGTTCGTGCGGGATTTGCACTGATTCATTTTAAAGAGAAAAGTGATACGCCACTCCTTTTTTTGAAGTAAAAGCTAGTTTTGAAATTCTCATTCCTTACTGAGCAAATTTGGTCTGCTGATTTTTGTTTTCGTTTGACGAACGACTTTCGCATAGAAAAATCAAATTGATTCATTGGCATCTCGCTAGACCATTTACGAGAAAAAACAATTTATATAACTTTGAACAAAAATTAATTCGAGAGAATAATTTTTGAAACGTAGAATTATGAAATTGAAGTTATCTTAATACATCTTTGAATGCTAACAGAAAAATACCCTGAACGAACATAGAAATAAACTAAATCAGATTGTCAAAATGTGAACCTCCTGCAAATATGCAAGCCCCTGGTCTTTTTCTCATGGTAAATAAGAAATAGTACGATGATTCATCATTACATCAGATAATTTTATGCACATTTTACTTACAGCATGATTTTCAAATCGATACATTTTCAAAACAAAAAAGTTTGCGTTTGTTTTGACTGCACAATATTCTTTTTACCACAATACACGGGTTTTTTCTGACTATTTGTACTATAAAATTCGATGATCACAGCCCCCTATGATGTTCGCTGACGCTGGTTATGAATGCTATGCAATAAAGCGCGTATAGAAAATCAATTAAAACGCAAAAAAGCTATTTTCTACCACTTGTAATTACTCAAAACTGATGTTAAATTGAAACATGAACTATGTTCGATTTCAAAATGTTATTTCCAACAACAAATAGAAATCAACAATTTATAGGCTAAAATCGCTGCCGAAACTGTGACGCAAATTAAATTTATTATGTACTTACCTTAATGAAGAACCGTTGAATTTATAATTTCCCAACCCTCTGAGTAACTTTAAAATAAAAGACTATAACATTTCACGTCCTAAAATAGTGTTTTGTTAAACAATGAGTAGAAATCAACAATTTATAGGCTAAGAATCCATTGATACCTATTTAAAAAACTGATAAATTTTTCATTTTATACCACTTGTAGTGGCCCAAAGTTGATAAAAAAATTCAGAATATAATATGCTACATTGTAAAATGGTATTTCCATGCAACTACAATAAGTAGAAATCAACATCTTATAGGCCATTGCTGCCGAAACTGCAAAGCACAATAAATCTATATATGTACCTACTTTTTTCTACTACTTGTAGTAATCCAAAATTGATAAAAATTTAGAAAATAATATGCTACGTTCTAAACTGGTATTTTCATGCAACTACAATAAGTAGAAATTAAGAATTTAAAGAAATTCCATTGGTGCCCAAACTGCATCATTATATATGTACCTACCTATGAAAAATTTATAAATTTTAATTTTCTACCACTTGTAGTAACCCAAAGTTGATATAAAATGGAAGAATATAATATGTTACATTCTGAACTGCTCTTCAGTATAAATTGGTGTGCTGTAAACCAATGTTGTAAGATGACCCCACAGAAAATGATCTAAACTATTGAGGTCAGGTGACCTAGGTGACCATGCCTGGGGTCGTCCGCGACAAATCCAGCGATTATTGTATTTTGGTTTGAATATTCGGCGCCAGATCACTGAAGTGCTCTGGCGCCCCGTCGTGCATACCACAGTTGATTTCTTACTAAAATGGGAAAGCTGGCAATTCTTCTTCGAAAAAAATTCCGGTAATTATGCCCATTCAACCTCGCATGAAGAAAATAGGGTCCAATTGAACAATCACCTCATATCCCAGCCCACATGTTAACGGACAACTCCTCCTGGTGACGGGATTCCAAGATTGCATGTGGGTTTTCTTCAGCCCAAAAATGGTTATTGTGAAAGTTTTGGATGGCGTTTCTGCAAATTGGCTTCATCGGTGAATGAAATTTCAGTATCAAACAATGGATTTTCATATACTTTTTGAAGAAAATATATAAATTGTCCAGGAAACCTTGTTTTGTCGGAAAATATTGAAAAATCTCAGTCACTTCAAGTTTTGGAGTGTGAACATCGGGGGCATTGAGGTATTCATTCATAATTATACTAAATTTTCGGCAAACATATATATGTAGGATATCCAGTAGTTATATCACAAGTGATGATATTTTGGTGAATATACTTTGCTTTGTGTCAATATTTTTGTAGAAATTCACGAGACCATTTTTTTTTAAATAAATATGTTTGTTTTTTTAATTTCTTCTCAGGAAATGTTTCCGAAATGGTCAGACATCATTTTGTTAATTTGACAGAGACGTCATCTGACAGTGACTGAATTATTTTGATAGGTTTTTTTTGTTTATAGCAAGTAGCGTGTATTTCGCAGATATACCAGCAAAATGCTGCATAATCGCTGATATTGGGATTTGATTGATTAGATAATGCATTTGATTAGCAGAATTCATTTCGAAGTATATCATCAGTAGTAATACTTCAGAATAATCAGGTTATACATCGATAACTTGTTGCATAATTACAAAGAGTGTCAGTTTGACAGTTTAAATAATCCGACCGCGAAGTAGGAGGATTGTTCTGTCAAACTGATGATTTGTAATTATGCAGGAAGTTTGAGGAGTATAACCGTATTTATTTTGAGGTACGTATTGTATTTAATACGATTATTTTTGGAGAAAATTAAGTAAATATAAACAATTAATTAATTTATATACAAATTGGTACAATGAAAATTACAATTATTATATACTTGTTTTTTTTAACTGAGTTATTTTCTGCGCTGGAAACGTGTGGCTACTGCTCAGGTGCTGGAAATACCGAAGGTGTTATTACTTTAACCTGTAGCGTTTTTAAAATTGGTTCTCATCTTATTTATTATGTTTTGGTGATGATCTTCATCCAACTGTAGGAAGGTTTTGATAGAATTGCTATTACCATGTCCTGATATTTCAATAAGTTCCGATACACCTGCTTTTGCCAATTGTGAAACAGCAGTGGCTCGGTGAGAATGATTTGATAATGTTTTGTTTGTCATATTTAAATTTGCCAATTCTGCAGACTTTTTGGTCTATTTACTAATTTCATGCACTCCAATTGGCACATTTTTGTACGACTTACTTCATTATGGTTGGGTACAAGCCATTTATTATTAGCACACGGTTTTGCTCCTCATTGTGTGGTTTTGGTAAAAATAGGATTATATTGTATTCTACCAGTTGGAGTATATTGAGTCAAGCATGACGCTCCTTCATTTCCTCTCCACGCAAGTTCTACAGAGGCAATTAAGACATTTTTTTATTTGTAATCCTTTCGGAGTATTTTTATCCAACGCTTCTATCATTGCTATGTACTCGGTATATTTGAATGCTGATGCACTTACCTTCCTCCTGTCCGCTAACATTTGAAATTCCCTTCTTTTTGAATTCCTTGCGTTCCGTGCGGCTAAAAATATGGGACTAGAGAATGGATCAATTACTCTATTAAACTCCTTCATATATTTTTCTTGTATTTGTTTTGCCGTTACGTTGTTCATCGTTTTAACCACATTTTCTTTATAATTTTCTCCATTACCTTTCCGCATATTGAAAGCACAATCTTTCAGAATTGATGCTATCATTTCCGTGGAAATTGATAGTTTCTTTCACTACAAAACATAAGAAATTGTTTTTGAGGCTCAGTATTTTGTATACTTTCGCTTATTGCATTTAATGATAAATCTCCTAATCGACTCATTTTTGAACAATTATTGATAAACGTAAAAATTTGACGGTCCTGTTAGTTTGTGTATTGTTGTATATTGATGTCGATGTGGTTACTACAGAAATGAAATTATTGAAAAAATTTCGATTATACTCTATGTTTAATCAGGTATTATCGAAATTATACAAGGTAACTTAACTAAATTGAACGTTCTGATTGGTTGAAAATTACACGAAAAAAATAATCATGTATAATATGTGCCGATAAAATAGCCGATTATTCTTCGACTTTGACGAGTTATCATGAAATTCGAAAATACGAGTGCGTAGCACGAGTTGTATTGCCCAAAATTTTATGATAACGAGTAATTGTGAAGGAGAACAATATCCAGGACAATTTTATCGACACGATTTGTATTTTGTATGAGAATTTAACAATTTTTGCTTTTTTCCGTACTAATAGTTGGAATAAGAATTATTTATTTCAACCCATTTGGATACATAGAAAATTACAATTCATTACAATTTAAATTTTGAACATTTAATGAACAGTTCTGAAATACTATTTTCGAATTTGTTTGCTCATTTTTAGCAGTTTCCCATTTATTGGATTCCATTTCTTGTTGGAATCTCCGACTAATATTTCAAAGCGAAACGATATTCAAACGTCAGTTATGCCTCAGAATTTCAGTTATCATGGATATCGAGTTCGTGGTATTATCGTATATTAATTCGCTGCAGGAGAGAATAATCAACAAAGCTTCAACCTCATTGGATTGGATGTTTCATCATTAGGAGCAATTTCATTGGGTTTTTGACGGTTGCCTGAAATTCTCAGTAAAAGATCGTGAGGAAATACCTATCATTTGGAATATAGTGTTGTAAAAAAAAAAAGATTTTTTATGAAATTTTATATATTTTTTGTAAGATAGGTACACCTATTTCGAGAAGATAGATATATAACAAAAAATAACTTTCATTTTCATCGCAGTTTTTTCGATTTTCAGAAAAAACTGTCTATCCAATATTCAATTTAGAATATTACTCTTTCAAAGACAACTACTCTGCAAGAGGTTATCTAGAACGATGGAAAATTGTAAAAAATGTCACAGATGACTCTACATCCGATTACATGACACCCCATTCATATGGTCGAACAAATCATCTATCATACCCCATAACAGGTTATAATTGTCAAAAACACCGATTTCAAAGTGGCACTCCGAAAGAAATTTTTCTATCATTGCAAATTGATGGTGCTTCTAGAAAATATCTTTCTCAATCCTCAGGTCTTCCTGATGAACGTGGAAACTTGAAATAGATTTTCGTCTACAAAATTCATTGAAGACCTAGTGAATGCGATGCCACTTTTGCATCAATCATTAACACACTGTTCAGAAACAAACCCAAAACAAAATAAAATGAAATATTTTTAGTATAGAAATGGAATAATACTGATTTTTCATAAAACATTATGTTGTTGAATTGAGGTGTAAGTGGTTGAAATCCTTCATCGAAAGTACAAGATAACTTAACACCCATCAGCTCTTCGGCTGAACGCTCCCTCTCGAATTTCAACAAGTTCTTCCGAACGAGTTGTAAATGAAGATGTTTCCGATGTAACAGCCGATATAATGCAAGACAGCGTTCATTCCGATGAATGCAATGCATCGCCACGCTAAATTAAATCCGAAATGTAGAACGATTACTAGCAAAAAAGCGTAAAATGAACAATCAGTCACGAGACCACACCTTGATTGACCCACAAGAAAAATTATAAACCAGAACAGATCGACAATGAAATGAAATCGAGCATTATTTGCCCATTAGGGTGCTCACGTCTCGATTGATTTTTTTGGGAGACCCAATAGGTGGTCTTTGGTTGGGAAAGAATCGGTGATGAGTTTGATTCTTCAAGCTAAATCAATGTCCACATTCATTGGAAGGTATAAATGAAACATTTGGACTATTTTTCAGGTATTTCTCCGGGATTAACTAGCTCGAAGCGAAATAGAAAGCCTGTGGAGCAATGTATTAATGTGTGTCCATTAAATTATTTTTAGTGCCTGTGTGGAATACTTATTTGTGCAACCAGTTTGGTAAAATAGTATTTCTCAACGAGTTTCACAAAATATTTTTTCTAATTTTCAATATGATGTGATTCTTTTCAATTCAAGTTAACAATATTAAAAAAAAATTAAAGAACTAAAGAACACGCTTTCAACGCACTAAAAATAGAAAGTAATTTTAATATTCAACGACTATGCCAAAAAGCATGGGTTGTGCGTTTTTTGTAACGTATCTTTGAGGGACATTATACGTAGCACCCCCACGCTTTTTGGCATAATAAAATTATTTTTAACTCTTTAGTGTATAAAAAGCGTGTTCTTTAGTTTTTCAAAATATCTTAATTTTTTACTTTTCAGTCTTATAATAATTCTAACAAATTATAATAATTTAAATTTAAAAAAAGTTTGTCTGGTGTGAGGTTCCGAACCCACGCTTCCTTAGGCCTCTCGACCGAAGGAAAAATGTTTAGCAGCTGGCTAAAATGTATCGTTAAAAAACCATCATCGAGATCGCTTGCGTTCTATCGGATTGAACTTTATTTGCCTCTTCAGATACCACTGCTGGAGGTCGTACCATGCATTCTGCAAGTAAACGACACCCATCAAGTGGTTGGCTGAGGAAGGTATAACGTATGTGAAAAGGGCTTATAGTATAGGAGACAGTACAGCCCCCTGAGGAAAGCCAGCCTCAGTTTCTCTCGAATCCGAGAGAAAATCTTCGACCTTGGTATGAAATGTCTTACCCATGAGAAACGACTTTATCCACTTCACCAGGCTCAGAGGCAGGGGAAAATCAATCAATTTGTAGAGTACGCCTTCGTGCCATACTCTGTCGACGGCCTTACTCATATCGGGAAGTATGATATGGGCACTGTTATTCATATTTAATGAGGTAATAGTGTTATCCACCAACCCCAGAACCTGCGGTGAACCCGATCGTCTGGATGCTCATTCAGTCTGAATTGTCTTTCCATCGAGTCAGCTAAGGGGCTTCGGACTTTGAGTCATAGCACATGCCAACCTCACCATGAATAGGGGGGAAAATCAGACTTTTTGGACTTCACATTTCGATATGATTTCCAAAGTTGTCCATCATTTTCTAAGTTTTCTAGTCTTGTGCCAAATCTTCCATTCCTAAAATCAGTTATGATATTTCTAACCTCCCTATTCAACTTATTTGCGCGGATTCTGACTGCATGGAACGGGTTCTGACACGATCACGTTCACGGATTAGGTTTTCAATCCTACGAGGATATTTATCCTGATATCTAGGAGCCGGTTCCCTTCAGGAGGAAAGAGCATTTTTGATAGTGCTACGGCCTCGTCCAACTCAAGTGGAGAATCCATTCTCTCAAGAGCACATTAACCTGCCTCCAGAAGCGAACGGAACTTCTCCCAATCCACCTTGGTACTGCTGTTTGGGGCGTGGATCACCACCCCAGGTTAAGAATCACCGGGTTGTGGTCACAGCCCAACTCGATGAGAGCGCGAATATCCCAGTTCTAGGTGATGTTCCTGGCCAAGCACATCAGGCCTGAAATGAACAAAATACGTCGGTTATTCATACCTATCACAATGTTGCCACAGTTCTGGTTAGTGACACGACTCCATTGCGTGTGCTTGGCTTCAGATCACCCATGACCAAAATAGGTTGCTCTGTTTCATCAAGAGTGTGTCGAGCTCTTCAGTATTCGATTTTTTCGGTAGCACTAATTAACGCATAGGACCACTCTTGTGTTGAAAACAATACCTACTGTTTCTATACCATGGGTGTCATCATTGGAAATACCAAGTTGAACATGCGCCGCCACCCGAATCCCCCAGTCGATCATTTCTAAGCATTTTGTAGTTAGGAAATCTGACAGTTTCTCCATTAAGACGAGTCTCTTGCAGAAAAGCAATGTCAATGTTGTTATCTACAAGGAACTCCTGAAACTCAAGTCTATTCTATCACTGCTTTGATGGAAATTCGGAAGCTGCCTTTCACCCATTAGTTGGGATTAAAATTGGTGGAAAGTGTTGCAGCAGCTACCTGAGTTTGCAAGGAAAAATCTCGGGTTGTGATGTTCCGTGGGATTCACTCTACGCCTATACGAGAACACTTTTGGCATCCTCGATAATTCGCAGTGTGCTTCCCTTCACAGTTCAAACACCTTCTTTTTCAGTTCTAGGCTTGACAATCTTAGAGATATAATTTTCCTGCATTTGACACAAGCGGGGATGGTACAGCAGTTCAGCTGACAGTGGCCGAACTTCTGGTATCGGTGACATTATCCCACAGAGGCCCTGGACCTTTGTGGTTCAGCTGTCCATGATGTTAAAAATATTTCTCTGTTCTTTATGTTATGGCGAACGAGAACAAGTGGGAGAGATTTTTTCTCACCGTTCAACTTGTATAAGCGAGCAAACCCCCTTTCAATCAGCTCAGCTTTTATGTCATCGCATGACAGGAACTCAAGGACACCTCTGGAAGACGACCCTGAGTTTTCCATCTTCAGGGATAGAATTGGTATGGAGAGGGATCTTTTGATCCCTGAAAATCCTAGAGATTTTTCAATAGTCGTCAGGAGAGTTGAGAAATATTTGTATGCCGTCAAAGACATTCTTTGCCGGTTGAACGAAGTTTTATATTGTTAGACTTAAACATTGACTTGACTGTCACCTACTCACTCTTGTCCCCAAGTGATAGGAGGGACCTGTTGTTTTTTCAGCGTTCGTGGCGTCCGTTCCGTTGGCAGTTGAACAGTGTCGCTGGTTACGTCCATAGTGGTGTCATCGTTGGTTGAATATTGATTGATTTTGGATTCTTCGATCGGTTCGGGGGTCCCTGTGGAATTCCGAATTTGGTTTGGAGCAACTTCCAGGTCCGTGTCTGGAATGAGAAAAATCGACGTGGGAATCACTCTCTGTCATGTTTGACAGGAAATTTATTGGAAGTTTTGACATTTGAGGAATTCTGATAAAAATTTGGCACTACGCCTATTCTGTATATTCTTCGTGAGCCTGAATTAGACGAGGAAGGTTTCAGCATACCTTTTGGGGGTGGCAGTAGGGAAACTCGTTACGTTTGTCTTTTTTTGAGCTGGAGGCTATCAGTCCGACATCACACTTTTCGTTGAAATAAGGTTACTGATGAATGGAATTCTTACGAGGTATTCGCGGGGCAAAGGGTTCCCAGCACCTCCAGGAGATCAGCCCTCGAAAGAGAGCCGATACCCGAAAGCACTGACTCCATCGAAGCCAGACTACTATTGCCAGTTGATCTCTCGAGTTCTACTGAGTAGGTTTCTTCGGGTGCCTCCAATCTATGTGGTGGATAGGGGTTTTTTCTCTCAGTTTGTGGTGTGGTTGTTCGCACAGTGTTCTCCGGAACTTGGCAGGGCCGGAGTTAGTTTGAAAAATATTAACTTCATTATACAAAAAACTCAACTTTAGTGATAAATATTCAAAGGAAATCAACAATTGCAATGAATATATACCTACTTTCATGCATAGTCGACATAAATATCAATTTAAAATAACAAAATGAAATATTGAACAACTATATGAATTCAATGACTTTTACGGACTCTATGTTGTATTAACGTGTATACACTTTTCGCGATCCATCTTGATCAAATCTTTATCAATGATGTATCCAAATCCTTTCAGTTCCAACCCATCATATTGGAATTGGATGTAATTGACCATTATTCTACCATATTAGAGATATCACGGAAAAAAGGAAGTAATCAATAGCCTGCTGTTTTCCAAATAACTATTCGCAACCCAATAACAATATGTAGAATGGATATAATATATATCTTGCCTCAGTCCACTCCATACATTTCGTCTCCGTGGATCTCTCATGGATTTTATATGAACATTCTCTAGATTTAACCATTTTACCTTTTCATCTCCACACCACACCAATCGAATGGTAAGAAATCAATAATTTATTTCGTTTCTGTAAACATAATGCGTTAAGTCGAAGTATGGTGGTCGCCCCACTAAGAAGTCAAAGAATTATGAAATTCTACGCATTTCTTTTTGAGTAATATTCCAAGTAACTTATAAGAAAATACCTTCAGTTCAGGATTCAAGGAGTCAACTCACCTCAATTTTCAGGTCGAAGTTGACTCAAGTGTTGGTGTCGCTAACCTGATATCGTTCGGGAAAAGTATAACATCTTCGAGCAATAATTTTGTTACATTGTCCATATATTACAATCAAATCATTAGACCCTGTACATTATGATTGAAACGACTTGTACGTATGGACAGGAATGGGCCCATGGGGTCCCCTCCCTCCTCCCAATGTTAGACGAGCTGGCAAAATGGACTTTTTGAAACGAAAAAAATAACATTTCATGAGAAAAAGTAAAGTTTTTTCTGATACCAAACTAGGAATTTTCAATTAAAGCTAGGAATTTCCAACTTCAGAAACATAAAATTCCGAGTTTGTGGTCGGAATATCCAAGTTTTTAGTCCGAGAATGGAATTTTCAGTTCAAACTCGAAATTCCGAGTTTGTAGTCGAAATTTCTAAGTTTCAATTGTCTAATCGGAAAACTAAATTTCCAGTTCAAAATAGGAATTTTCAACTGCAAACTCGAACTTTCAGACTGATGAGTAGATAATTTGGAGTTTAAAATCGAAAAAATAGAATTACGAGTTTTGAGTTGGAAATTTATAGTTGCAATTTGGAAAATGGAATTCCCAATTAGAACTCAGAATTTACAACTTCAAACTCGAAATCTGAAACTTATGAATCGAAAGTTCAGGGTAGTTCGAGTTTGAAGTTGGAAATATACAGTGCGTTCATAAGTGTGGAAACGCTCGATAATCTCACGAGTTAATTATTTTCGGAAGTAAAGTTCGGACAGGTCGATTTTTGAATTTGGTTTTCAACTTTTTTTGATGAAAAAAACAATGTTTACCTCTACTACCTTACAAGATATGACGTCATCGATAATTTTTTCGAATGGAAAAAGTATATGTTATATCAAAAATTAAAAGCCCTTATTTTTCTGAGTTCAACCATATCACATACGTCATATGTAACATTTAAGTTACAGTATAATGAGTATAAAAAAAACAGGTGCCCATATTTCTTATTTATTTCATTATTTATTTTGCAACTAAAATATTAAAAGTATTCAGTACATACTAAAAATGAACCAATAACACATTCACAACAACTGCTCGAATTGAGCTCCTTGGGTTGGTGATATTTTCACCAAATATCCGATGAATTCTTCGGTTACGCTTGACAACATCGACGATTGACAATTCGTTAAATTTCACATCGAATTCTCTGTTTAAGGTCTTTCAAATTGATAGGTCAGTTCATAAATACTTCACTTTTCAAGTAACCCCGGACAAAAAATCCATAGGTGTTGATTCTGGGGACCTAGCAGACCATTCAATGTGACCGCATCGTCCAATCCAGCGATTAGGAAAGGTTCCATTCAGAAAATCTCTAACCACTGGAGCATAATGTGGACCAAATGTTGCAGTTAAATATGGAACTATATCAGTTTGCAACATTTCTAAATATTTTTCATTTGTCACAGTATCGTTAAAAAAACGTAGTCCTACAATGGTGTATTCCTAAGAATCCCAGCCCAAACAGTTACTACTGGAGGATATTGGGTATAAGCTCCCATCGTCCAATGGGGATTTTCTGTTGCCAATGACAAATTTGCGTATTCACGGTACCGTTCATACAAGTAGTTTATTCGTCGAGGAATAAGACATAAAATTCAAAACCATTATTGTGATTACACACTTCTTGCATATTTTTAAAAAACTTCATGCGTCTATTGAAGTCGTCTTCATAATTCATGTATAAGTTTAACTTTATATGGATGTTATTTGACTTTTCGTAGAATTTTCTGCTCACCATCACGACACATCTCATTGTAGCCAGATAAAGTTGCAAGGATTGGATAGGGATTTTTTTAAAATTCCAAGTAATACATTCAATTGAGTGTCATCGGTAACGGTATGTCTGCCACTCTTAGGCTTATTGTCAACATTGCCAATTTCATCTAATTTGTGTAATATTTGCTTAATGTCGTTTTCCTTATTGGTTCTCGATCAGGATATTTTTTTCATTAAAGATGTGCATACTTTTTTACGATCGCCGTAACCTAAGATCATCAAAACTTTATCGCTGTTTTTCTGGCAGTACCTGTATCGTAATTTCAAATGATTTTCTTTTAGGGTAATATTCTTCTGAAAGATATTGAAGACCTTATGAATCGATATGCTACACAACAAATAAATTTAATAATGACATATGCAATGGTAACTAAGAACTAATTGTATGGTTGCTAGGGGCTTTCAGATGTTTCCATACCTACTTGAGGTTTGGAAATATACTCGAATTAACTACTGAGTAATTTTCAGGTATTCATTGCAAAATAAATAATGAAATAAATATTAAGAAATATGAGCATCTGTTTCCTTTATACTCAGTATACTGTAATTCAAAATGTTACATATGACGTTCGTGGTATGGTTGAACTCAAAAAAATATCGGCTTTTAATCTTAGATATAAAAATTTCCATTTAAAAAAAGTATCGATGACGTCATATTTCGTAAAGTGAAGGGGTTAAAAATTATTTTTTGTTAAAAAAGAGAAAACGAAAATTTCAAATTGAGTGTCTGAGCTTAACCTCCAAAAATATTTACTCGTGAGATAAAAAAATCCTTTTGGTTCGTCCCTGCGTAGGGATGAACAAAAATCCACGGTACTTAGATTATTGTGTCAGTGTGTTGATCAAAATGTTCAATAGCTTGAAAACGGCAATTACTAGGTATAAGACATATTTTGACTTTGTAATGACATAGAAAAAATCTTAAAATATATAGGATGTCTTATTTGGACCAATGAAAATGCTGCCAAGTTCAGGTAAAATTGGCGTTCAAGATATTATAGATGACTACAACAATATCAATGATCTTTTATTAACATTTTCGAATGTAAATTCAAAGTCATTTTTAAATGCGTCTGATTAGCTTTCATGAAAATCACCTGGTATGCCTAATACATTTTGATACGGCTTTTTCTGGCAGTGCTAATTTTAAGAGTTGAAGCTAGAATAGTTATTTCTTAGGTGTTCTAATAATAAATTGTATCAGAATTTATAGTGATCTACCTGTTGCCATATTAAAAAAGTTGCATTAAAAGTACCTTTGACATCATTAAATTTCTTTCAAAACCAACAATAGCTTGAGTAGATCTTTGGTCAATACAAAAGACAAAATTGACAAACTTCCCAAAAGTGGTATATATAAGTTAAATTGTGAAGACTGCGATGCAGCCTACATTGGTAGAACTTGTAGACCTTTGAAAGTTCGTATTATGGAACATTTAAACAGTAATAAAGTTTCTGCCTTCGGTCATCATTAAGATTAACAATCATAATTCTAGTCTATATAGAAATTCACAAATCTTACATGAGGTCAGTTCCAAAAATTAATAGATTAGATTTTCTTGAGATTTACAATCAGTAAGAAATACTCAATATAACCTTGTTTCAACACGCAAGTCAATTAAATAGATCCTATATTCCACTTCATAGACGTCTAAATTAAATAATATTGAATTTCCTCATCCTTTTTACTCTGATTCACATTTTAATTTTCTTGTTAATCATGCTAATAATTTTCAATTTCCATTCTCTATGATGATTTTATTTGTATCTCCTTGCAATTTGCCAGCCTCTTTTTCAGTTTTCTCCATACTGAGAACACAAGTCATTTCTGGATTATCACCTTTTAGACTCTGTTTTACTTAGCTGTGGGAGTTGTGAGTTGGGTCTAGTTCCCATTAGACTTGTATCACATTTCTTATCCTTCAGTTGTGGTTCAACTGAGCCATTGGGGACAAGGATTTTTATTTTCATTAAGGAAAATTCAAATTCATTATCCATGGACACTACCACAATTATTCAATTGTTTGTTTTGGTCAGGACAGGTCTAATTAGAATTATCCCTTAAACTTATATTCAATTACGATTAAATGTGAGAATTGAAGTGTCTTGTCTGGTCTTCCTTGGAATACTGGAACATATATTTGACTGATGACAGTCCTCATTAGATTGATCATCTTCTAGTGTGTTTTTCGTATGACAGGGATATTCCTTTCTTGATTCTGATATCTCCATGGTTCTGTGTTCCATGTCAATCTACTCCATCGTTCACTTGTCAATCTTGTCACTTGGGTCCAGCTATCACACCTAAAAATGGCTTTCAAAAGATAATGAAAATGTAATCTCAATTTTCATCCTGGCTTAGAATATGTTTCTCAACATGTTTGTCAGTAAACTTAAACAACACCATTGATCATGAGATATTTATGGTCTTCTTGGCTTCTTGTACACCTGACGAGTGAGTTACCTTACATTTAAAATATGTCAATTTTCTTTCTCAAAAAAATCTTTTCAGTAACTTATTTTCTATCAATATTACTTACTTTCAGGTACGCACTGATGATGGCCTAAGGGTCGAAAGCGCTTCGCTACGATTTTAATAAATTATTTTATGCACGAAATACAATTTTTTTTCATCGATTATATCGTGCACACAGTCATACTTTTCATTTTACAGAGATAAATCCCCACACTTGGGTAATATTCAATAAAATTAACAGAACGTAATTTTAAATGAAAGTAGAAACCACTGTGCTCTTGCTTGAAATCTTTCTCCTACTGATTGCGTTTTTGAATATATTAAATGGAACTCTGGTATAGGAATGCGCGAAATACTCCAAGTGGAGTACCTCGATTGGCCATCCTTTTTCATCACATTAAATATTAGTTGTAATTAGCGACCTATTTTCGGTTCTCACTGCTGTATTCGTTTACATATCGAACGACTGACTATTCAGTTATTTTCTACGTTTACCTGAGGTCGAATGATAGAACATCCAAATTATTGGTAGAAACAAGGAAAAGGTTCACTGAAAATATTAATGCGCATTACTAGAAACAGTCGCTCAATTTGAAAGATCCCGATCTGAAAATAGACCGTAATAATTTCATTATTCCTCCAAGGAATTCTTACATTCTACATCCCGAATATTACATCACCAGTTATCGAGTCAAAAAATTATCACGAAGATATTCGTGCTTCATATGGCAAGAACAACAGTTTCATAATATCAAAAACTCAGAAGTGAGTGACAAAAACGAAATCGTATTTCAATTAAAACGTAAAAAGATCGAAAATTAGTAAAACAAATATAAGAAAACTTTTTGCGATTTTAAATTTACCGGTTGATCAGTCAAACGAGAATGCATCGGGGGATTGATTGACAGCTATACATTTGATATGTATGACAACAAGTTGCATGTCCTTTTGTAGTAAAACAGGTTCATCATTTCTGAACCAGTTTACATAAATTTTACTAAAATACGGTCAAAATATTTATGAATGGAAATTATTTCATTTACATCTTGTTGCTAGTTCAGCTGGAGACGTCAGTCTCGGGAATATTTTATTGGAATGATCAGCTCATGTGAAGAATATTTATAGATTTAATCAAATCAATTTTACCTTCGGTGGCTACAGTGTGTCTGGCAGATGATGATCAAATTAACATTGAATCATTCCACTGATTTATTATGCTTAAGCAGCCGTTGAGGATACTTCAAACGAAAAACTCAACGGCGCGGCCAATCGGAAAAATAGATTTCCAGAATGTATCTATTGATTCTGAAATTGCTATCGATTGAGCTAACGATTCATGTATTAGAGAAAATGGAATATACCGGGTGTCCACGGAAGGTGGCTCGCCTCTATAATTTTTTTGTTTTCGGAGATAATAGAATTAAATTCAGAGGATCTGTTCAATGCATAAAACTACATTTTTTCACAACTAATTCAACTCCATGCGAATTCCGGATTCACCGGAAGTGACATAAACTTTCGATTTTTGAATGGGACACCTGGTATATTTTCAGTTTTTTTGTTTCCATATGACGTTTGGAATACAACCATGTATCATTTGTTACTGTTTGTAACCGTTTTTTCATTTTTTTCCGGAATACATTTTTATTCTAGGGGGCTATATATACGTTCAAATAACTAATTTCAGTCCTAAAATATTTGTGAAATTGCAACTTTACTGTTTTTGATCAAAATGTTTCAGCTATGTGACGTTTGGTTTTGAAATTTTTATTACTATTTTTCTTCAAATGGCAACATGGTGGCTCGTCGGGTTAGAAAAAAAGAGCATTTTATAACGATTATTTCAATACTCTATTAGGTTGTAAGGAAACTTTCGATAAAAAACTGAAAATACCATAACGGTAAAACTTTTCTAAAATGAAGCACCTGTTGAAAATGAAATAATTATATAGAAACTACTATTTACATATATTTAGGGTTCCAGATGTTCAAAGTAACCTCCATCTTGTTGCTGACAAAGGCAAACTTTTCTTATTGTTGCTCTTACAACGTTTCTCAACTGTCTTGGTGTAATTCTATGAATAGCTGCCCTTACTTTGTCCTCTAATTCGTGTCGTGTGGCAGGAGGTACATCATAAACCTCGTTTTCAATAGATTCCCATGAAAAAATCTGGAGGCGTAAGTTTGGATGGCCTGAAAAGTTTTTAAAAAAGGAATAACTAAAGGTTTACATTGAAAACAACCCTATTTTACCTCGTCGGCCACCTAACTGGACCCATATTTCCAATCCAGTTTTCGTTGTATGTTTCCTGCAGATATTCCTTAACTGCCCTCAGGTTGTGCGGTGGAGCACCATCTTGTTAATATAATAATCCAACTCGATTTATTAATGGAACTTCGTCCAAGAAATGCTCAATTTCCTGCGTGAGGAAACTTAGATGTCTAGCCTCTGTCAGGACACCGTCAAAAATAATAGGGCGTAAAATTCTGTCCCCTGAAATCCCAACCCAACAATTGAAACCAAACCGTTCTTGGAAATGTCCTTCCTCCATCAAGTGTTAATTTGCATCGGACCAATATCGCTTATTATTTCTGTTGAAATGTCCCAAATTAGTGAAACGGCTTTCGTCAGTATACAGAATTTTATATGGAAATGTGGCATCCTCCAAATATGTCCCGGAGAACCAATTGCAATACCCAAGTGTCCTTGCATTATCGTTTTGGTACAGGTGCTGGTGTAATTGATATTTGAATGAATGATATTTATGTTTCTTCAAAATGTTAGCTGCAGAAGACTTCGAAATGTCACATTCTCTCGCGATTTAATATTCACTTGAACGTATACCAGAACATCTTTTTCTTTTTCTTCACTCACAACAAACGAATCATTCCCATCATTATCAGGCTCATTTCGCATTTTGTGAACCAGTTTTGGAAAATATTGCCGGGTCGGATGACGCCGATCAGGATATCTCTGTGCGTAGAGACGTGCAGCATCGGTTGAATTTTGCCTACACTCTCCAATAACTAATAACATATCAACTTTTTCCGTTCTTGTATGAATATTGTTATTTTCCATGATTTTCAAACAATGAGGTACACAATAACTACCTTATTGACTTTGTAGAAGAGATGTAAAATAATATGTCGACACGTCAATTTTTACCGCAAGAAATTAATGATTTTGTTTCAGTTGTGTTGGTCACAGGCTACTCGATGATTCGAAATCTTATTTTAATCTCAATAAGATTCTTTAATTTAACGAAAGTTATAACGTTATATTTTCAGTTTTTTATAGAAAGTTTTCTTACAACCTAATAGAGTGCGGTATCAAATTAATCGTAATAAAATGCTCTTTTATTCTAACCCGACGGGCCATCATGTTGCCATTTGAAAAAAAATAGTACCCATTGAAAATTTAAAAATCAAACGTCACATAGCTGAAACATTCTGATCGAAAACAGTAAAGTTGTATTCCTACAAACATTTTAGGACTGAAATTAGTTATTTGAACGTATTGATAGCCCTCCAGAATAAAATTTTATTTCGAAAAAAAAATAAAAAACGGTTACAAAAAGTAACAAATGATACATGGTTGTATTCTAAATGTCATATGGAGACAAAAAACAAAAAATATACCAGATGTCCCATTTAAAAATCGAAAGTTTATGTCACTTCCGGTGAATCCGGGATTTGCATAGAGTTGAGTTACCTGTCAAAAAAGCAGTTTTATGCATTGAACAGATCCTCCAAATTTCATACCATTGTCTCCGAAAACAAAAAAGTGTTAGAGGCGAACCACCGTGGACAGCCGGTATTTTCATTGAAAATCCATAGAGTATTACGTTTATTGATTGAATGTGATTTTTTGTGGAGGAACAACGTTTCTTGACATGGTTTTTTGGGTAACTTTCCACAGTTTGAAAATGAAAATATAATCAGGAAAATCTGCGTGTACTGATAACCCACAGAAGACATTCTCTTCTCTTCACATTGTAGACATCTGCTTATTCGTACAAATTCGTAGTGGAAAATATTTTATTTTTCTTCAATAAGATTTTTAGTAAGGTATTTTGGACCATCTCTAAATTCCACAGTGTAGTTTCAAACGTACCATCCCAAACAATAATACAATAACGAATAATGGATTCAGATAGGGCACTGTAGATCATCATAAGGGTATTTTTATTCAGAATATTCCTGAGCTGGTAAAATTTGTAAATCAGTTCACGCATTCTTTTTGTAGTGTATGAGATATGCTCGTTTCATCGCAGGTATTGGTCAACTACAACACCCAGGTATTTGATCGATTGAGTTTTTCTACAGTGGGGCAAAGACAAGACAAGTGGAAATGCCACAGTTGACAGTATGGATATGAAGGGTCTGAAAAATGGGTTGATCTCTGGCCGTCGAGGAAAATGCTATGAATTTGGTTAAATCGATGTTATGGCTCAGTAAACTTTTACTAAGCCAACTAGAAATAAGTGCCATTCCCTTTTCAACTCTTTAATATGTTCCATTCCAGGTGTAGACTGCAAAAAATACAGCGGTGTCATCAGCGTAAGAGGTCAGGTTACCTTCGAGTTGTTCAATGGAGAAAATACTATTAATGTACAACAAGAAAAGGACAGGGCCTAATCCTGTTCCCTGTGGAACCCCCATGGTAACTGGTAATGGATCACTTAAAGAGGTTTTTACTTTAACTACCTGCATTCTTTTCGAGAGATAATCGTTCAGTATATCTAATGACAATTTCCTGATTCGACTGCATTCCAGACGATTGAACAGAATTTCATGGTAAACAGTATCGAAAGCCTTTGCCAGGTCTAAAAATACTGTCTTCCGATGTTGAAAACATCCAAACACCGAGTTTGTCAATTGGAATACTGCTTTTTCAGTTGAGAGGTTTTCCATGAAGCCAAATTGGTTATTCGACGAAATATTATTCTTAGTACAAAATTGGGGTAGTATAATCTGAAAATATTTTAAAAAAATTTTTGCAAAATTATTTATTACAGTAATTGGCCTTAAATTGGTAGCTTTTTTTGTCACCACTTTCAAATATTGGTGTTGTAGTTGACTCTTTGAATCGGGAAGGAACTAATTCACTAGTAGAAATGAACTCCAAGATAAAACATAATGGTTCAACAAAAAATGTATGAAATTTTTTTATAAAGTAGACAGATATTTCATCGGACCCCGATGAGGTAATATTCTTTAGAGAGATATAACGTTGACTACTTCGGTTTTCGTTACGGGGTGTAAGAACAGCAGATCTTTGATGTTCACCTTTTTTTCTGGGACAGATTGATCGGATTTTAATATTTTTCCTGCCATTGATGTACCAATAATGCAAAAGAACTCATTGAAGTGATGTGCCGTGTCATTATCCGTGATTAGTTTTTTATTTTCATTGTCATGGATGTTGAAGGTGTATGAGTCCAAACAGTTTGCAATTCCAACCAAAATCTAAAGGAAAAAATAAACCTTATAAAATTGTTCTTGAGGAAAATGATATCCGGATCAGTTTGTGAAAAAAACAATATCTGACATTGAAAACAACAATCAACCAAACAACCATTTAACGCTACGTTTCATCCTGGAACGGGAACTTCTTCAGGCTTCATTTACGTTTAGAATAACATTTTTATGTTCTGAAAGAAAAATATGCTGTTTGGTTTTTTGGAAAATTGGTAATGTTTGTTTCTTAACCGACGAAACCAAAAAAGGAGGAGGTTCTCTAATCGACGCGTATATTTTTTTTATCATTTTTTATATGTATGATCTAGCATAACTTTTTACTGAGACGTCCGATTCCGATAATTATTTTTTCAGTGGATAGGGTGTACTTCGAAGTTGGTCCCATTTGGATTTAAAAAATTAAATCCACCCCTGAGGGTAGCAAAATGAAGGATATTGATCACTAACCCTCTGAATTCTGGTCCGTTAACCGATTCTATCAGGCATAACTTTGTACTTGGTTCTTCGATTTCGATTATTCTTTTTTTAATAGATGAGGTATACCCCATATTTGGATTTCGGATGAAATTATCCACCCTTACGGGTAGCAAAATAGGGGATGAATGATTTTTCACTTTCACACATATGTAGTTGACAATGACAGATCGCTACTGTCAATATTTTTGTTCCACATCCGTCACAAACATTATATTCCATGAGAGGATGGAATGATATACAAAGTAATGAAATAAACTAACCAGAACAACAAAAATAATTTATATTACAACAAATAGTAGAAGTAGATAATCATATTATTCAACTGGTGATGGTTGGAGTGGGGTGGGTAAGTAAGTATTTTGCAAGTAATCAAAAAACCAATAGGTAGTAATTAGTAGATTTCAGCCACAAAAAATTGAAAAATAAAAACTTTTTAACAAAAAATTAAACCGACGAAATACGGAACTGAAAAGTGAAAAATAAAATAAACCTTTTAGTCTCAATAACTAAGCTCCTAAACTGATGTAAGTAACTAATTTTGAGTCGACGCCAAACGAACAATCAACGAAGATCATTAAATAACTTCAAAAAAATTATCAGAATGTCAACTCGATGCCATCATTTTACGCCTTACCTAATTCATTTACTTGTTCGTTTGGCGCCGACTCAAAATTTGTTACTTACATTAGTTTCGGAGCTTAGTTATTTAGACTAAGGTTCATTTTATTTTTTACTTTTCAGTTCCGTATTTCGTCGGTTTGATTGTTTGTTAAAATGTTTTTATATGTGTATGATATTGTTATTCATTTCTCTATTATTTCAATTTTATCATCAGGTAGTACCTTGGCTGTGTTAAAACAGACATAAAAGTTTTTCTCCATTTTTCGTTTTTCTTTATTGGAATAAACTCTCCTTGCTATTTGGTTATTTTTGTTTTTGCTCGGATATAAGGTTGCAAATTGGCAATGCTGGATGTTCAGGAAGTTACGTAGATAGGTGACCAGCGCTAAATTGAATGACTAACCTAATTTTTTATTTAAATTTCCCCAAATTTTAAAATGAAAAATAAATTCCATTGAAATATAAAATAATTGAAAACACGAAATAAAACCAACTTCAAAAATTGTGATAGGCATCGTAAAAAGGGTTGAATTTCTAAAACACTGAAACACGTATTTTTTTGAAAAGGAAAAATTCTCAATAATTGAATAGAAATATTTTTCTGTGAATCCACGATAAAAATGAAGTTATTTTTTGTATAATCTTACAGAAATCAACTACTTTCCCGGCTAAATCCATGCAGGATATTGAACTACATCTGATATATATATATATATATATATATATATATATATATATTGAGGGAAGACTCTACGAAAGGAAAAATCTGTGAAAATTTGCAGTTTCATTCAGATAGTTATTTGATTTTCTATTCCAGTCTCAATTAAAAATTCATATAGATGAATGAGGCGAAGAAGAATGTTTTTCAAAAGAGAGTACTTACCAGAAATAATTTGTAACATTGACGCAGGAGAGGCATCGCACTCACTAGGTCTTCAATACATTTTGGTCGTCGAAAATCTATTTTACGCTTTCACGATCATCAAAAAGACCGGAAGAAATGGGAAACACATTTTTCAAGAAGCAATCCCACTTTGCAAAGATGGAAAAATGTTAAAAACACATTGACATCCATCTCCGTGACATTTTTTTTCTAGATATATAAATCATTCAAAAATATATTCTATCTTAACCCGTATATTCATGTATTCAAGAATTTTGATATACATAGTTTTATATATTTTTTCCAATAGTTTTTTTTCCGAGTGAGTCGAATATATCCTAATGATAATATTTTAAATCATCCCATCATATTACGGTGAATTTTTGAAAGTAATAAAAAATGAAACAATATAAATTCACAATCAGTTATTTATTGAAGATTTCACAATAATTTCACTTGTAAAGTACGTATATTCAAAGTATTACAAAAAATAAAAATGGTGTTAATATATACAAAATATTCATCTATTTACAGAAAATGCCAATTTACAATGATGCAATAAATTAATAAATCGATATTAGGCACTACAATAAATAAAATATATATTACAGATTGAGATACTACGCTGATATTTATATGTACAAGGGTGAATAAATAAATATCGGAATCGTATAACTAACTAGAAAGTATATTATTAAGCGAACCACAGAAACCCCATGAATCATTTATTTGAAATGGATTTTCAGATATTTATAAAAACCATATAATTCGATTGAATAGTTTCTGAATACACGCACAATTTTTTAAATTCATTCAATCATTGTTATTCGGAAATTTCAGGATATTTCCATTTGTTTCAGGGGGATTCTGAGATTTGCTTTGATAGATTATAAAAAACAGGAATATACACAATTCCATACTGCTAAAATTTATCACTGGTCCAATGAGTTTTCCCAAATATGGAACTTAGCACATACTCCATAATCACTAAATATATACAAGAATTTCGCAACTACACATTCCGAGTTCAAAATCAGTCTTTACAAAATATTTTTTCATAATTACTATAATACTGATTGAAAATTCGTTACTAATACTTTTGGCACTATCTTACAGGAAAATCTTAGTACGACAAATAATTTATCAAATCATCATTCAGAATTCTTTTCTGAACTAGAGCTGTGCTTTCTATACTCGATCTAAACCCAACAGGATAGAGGTTAACATCGTGATCGCTGCGCTCCTGGTTTCTGATTGATCGAATCCCAACAGAATTAACCCATTAGGTACCAGCGTGCCATATATGACACGACAAAAAAGTTCTTTTTAATAATCGGTGACGTTAAATATTTGCTTGCATATCAACGTTTTTAGGACGGAGAGTACCTAATCTAACCTCAAATGTCGATGAAAATAATCGCTATCCGGTTTTATAGTTTTATAGTTGAACTCAAATGTTATTAACTTTTCGGAAGGGAAAAAAAGATGAGTTCTAAGAAACGGTAAGTTAATTTTTACATCATTGTTATTGAAATATGCCATTATTATATAGTTTTAGATTTAAATGTACTCAAGTGAGATATCTATGTTTATAAGTTATAGTTACATTCATTGGCATGTCTCTAAAGATCACGTGTTGACTGGTGTGTCTTATATGGTACACTAGGCCTTTAGGCTACTGAAATTTTATTGGTTTTAAAATATGTTTTATTATTTTCTACATAATATTATTCATTACTAAAACGCCTTTTTTTATATTGAACAAATTATTATTTTGTTTCAGGCTCACGATACAAGATGTGGCTGATATTTAAAGAAAAATATATTTGTTTTGTTTGTATCTATACTTCCATTAGTATATATGTATGTATGTATATCTATGTATGTACTTATGTGAATATGTTAATTATACAAACCATTAACCCCTGACTAGTCCGATAAGTTTGTATACATTTGTAGTTTTTGTACATTGTGTGTAATCTTTTGTGGCGAATAAATATCTATCTATATGTTTAAATCCTAACAGTTTTGGGCGGATTTTGAAAACGACGGTTTAGAACGGGTATATATCGAACCACCCGATAACAAAGAGGCATCGGACGAAGATTCGGGGGATGAATCCGGCGGTTTGTTAGATAACCTGACTGGTCGGCAACTGGCATCGTCTGCAGAAATGGTTTGACAAAGCGGGAAGTGATTTGGTTCTGAGGAAGACGACGAAAAATTTACCATAATTGAAAACAATGGCAACTCTCCAGACCAAGACTACGATGAAGATGATCTGCCTCTTGCCAGGTTTGTTATTCCTGAAGCGAAAGAAATCACGTGGTGCCAAAATATTGATCTGCCTGTGTCAACACAAAAATTTTTTCCCGAGTTAGATTTTTCAAAATATAGAGACATGTCAAATATTTGAACTCTTTATTACTAATTATGTCCTTCAACTGCTCCTAGAAGAAAGCAATAATTATGCACTGTTCGTTAACTGCCCAAATCCAAAGATTACCATAGGAGGATTGAAATGTTTTATAGCGATTCTTATTGTATCTGGATACGATAACAAACCCTCGAAAAAGAGCTATTGGGACTCAGGAGATGATTTGCGAAATACTGCTGTTTACAATTCAATGCTTCGCGACCGTTTCATCCAAATCATGAGATTTTTGCAATGTGCAGATAATACCAAATTGGACCCAACCGATAAAATGACAAAGCTCAGACCTCTAATTGACCAAATAAAAAAGTGTTTTCTGAAGAATTATTTACCAGAACAGAACATGGCGTATATATGATTGAATTTTTCGGGAAACATGGATGTAAGCAATATATTCGTGGAAAACCTATCCGCTTCGGGTATAAAGTGTGGTGCTTGAACTCAAAAAGTGGTTACCTGAGTAATTATGAGATTTACCAGGGAAATATACCAAATTCAAACCAAGCCCACCAAAATAAATTCGGAAAGGCGACAGCTCCTCTTCTGCAGCTTTTAGAACAGATACCTGAAGAAATAAAACACTTTCCTTATCGAATTTATTTCAACAACTTATTTACGTCAACGAACATTCTTCACCATTTGAGACTAAATGGGTACGAGGCAACTGGAACCATTCGAGACAACCGATTACCTAAAAGATGCCCTCTGTGCTCTGTCAAAGAGACGAAGAAAACATGTCATGGTACGTATGACTACGCTTTGACTTGTGACAAAAAATAGCACAAATGTTTAAAAAAAAATTCAGAACCTTCCAAAATCCGGTGGACGACCTTTGACATATTCTGCAAATAGTAGAGTCACGCCCAGTATTAGACACAACCGGATCGACCATATCTTACCTAATAATAAGAGAAGATGTTGTGCCGGAAACCATATGCCCTCCAGGGCTGTGAGAACACAATGTCTCAAGTGCAACGTGGGACTCTGTATTAATTGTTTTGATGATTACCATAAAGAAAGCTAGGGTTTTGTTCATTTGTTTTCACATTTTAAATGAATACTTTTCTTGTTTCACTGCAATATTATTGTTTTCATTAGTACCTCAAAGGACTAGCGTGCCATATATGGTACGGGTCATACCAGTTCTAAAAATATGAATAAATTTAAAAAAACCTCATTTTATAATTTTTGAGTCCTCACTTAACAAGAAAAACTTCAGTTTTGATCAGAATAAAAAAATTGGAAAACTCAGTCCCTAATGGGTTAAAATGTTGTAATGGTTCGGCGAACCACAAACCAAGTAGGTTGAGATCGAGTATAGAAGAATCTTCAACCAAACATACTGGTCCAGATATTC
The DNA here is from genome assembly GCA_018342105.1 of Gonioctena quinquepunctata. Classification (NCBI taxonomy): domain Eukaryota; kingdom Metazoa; phylum Arthropoda; class Insecta; order Coleoptera; family Chrysomelidae; genus Gonioctena; species Gonioctena quinquepunctata. Next base: position 232,933 of record JAFIRS010000051.1, on the reverse strand, counting down.
AGTATCCATTATGTGTACTGACGAGCCCGGACAAAATGAAACCAATAATGGAATGGCATGTTGGGAAAGCAAAAATACATGCTGCTACCAAACTTCCATCAGGAGTTATGTTGGGAATTCTCATACTTCCAAAATAATAGGCGAGATCACAAACTCACGAATTTGCATCACATGTACTTGAAGTTGAAATATATTGATGAAATATTATGTATGCATAGTTTTTCCTGGAAGATATTGTGTAATATTCAAACACAGCGATATTGCCGCTTCTTTTGACGTCGTAAGTCCATTGATTTATCATTTTCCTGAGATGCCAGTGCTACTATTTTGCGAAACATCTGAGAAATTGTTATTCTGTTCCATCCTATGAATAGAACAGAACGTGTGTCAGCATGTGTTATATTGAAATGAAGACTTCGTATTTGATAGCTGTTCTTGATTTAGTTATTCTTGCATAATATGTATGTATACCGAATGCTATGTCATTTTTTTTTTTGGCCTACTCACATTGTGAAGGAAATATTATGAATCTCGCTTGACAACGTTGTAATTCCTGGCACTGTCGGCGATCGGCGATCGGCGAGTTGCCAGTATCACTAGTTTGAGGAACTTCTGAGAAAACGTTATTCTGTTTCATCCTATGAATGAAACAGAACTTATGTCAGCATGTGTTATATTGAAATGAAGACTTTCTATTTGATAGGATGTTCTTGATTTAGTTATTCTTCAATAATATGTATGTATATCGAGTGCTATGTCATTATTTTTTGGCCTTCTCACATTGAAAAAAAATATGAATAACGCTTGGCAACTCTGTAATTACTTACGCTTTCGTGATCGGCGATAGATCTGAACTTGTTACGTTACATCCTGGCGCGCTTTCCGCAGTGTTAAATAGGAACATTTCTTTGGATTTTTTTTTTAAAATTCGAAAAAAAATCAACTTTTCTGTCGCACTGGACATTGTGGTATTCTTTTCCAGAAATTTGTGGTTTTGCCTATTACGGTAGCTATTTTCTATGTTTCTGAATCCCCAATAGACTAGTCGAGAAGTCCCCAAAACCCCAAAAAATATGAGCAATAGCTAATTCGATTCGGAATGCAAATCTGAGAGAGATATGCTTTTTGTTTTTCTTTGCTGATGAAAATTGCAATTGTTATTATCAAAAAACAAAAACAAAATAAAGGGGTTTAGTTTTTTCAGAATAACTTGGAAACTATAAGCAATTGGAATAGTTAACATAGATTCTCAAGGAGGAGGAAATTTACATTAAAAAAATCTTGGCTTCCGGAACTCTATCTCCATTATTTATAACTGACAAGATCAATTTATGGAAGTCTTTAAAAGTTTATTTTGTTTTTATAATTTTTAAATTTAACAAAAAATAAAAATAAAATATTTTCTTATGTTTTGCTATTGCTGTTTGATCAACGAGGCATTGATAACATTCGAAAAAAAAATTTACATTTGTTTATAAATTATTTATGAACAAATTTTTTTTGCCATTATGTTGTCTACAGAATATAATAATTTTAGAAAAACATTGTTTCAAAAAGATTATTGGTAATATGTTTTTTTCTGTTTTTACATTTAAATGATTAGGTGAACATTTTTTTCCTTTAAAAACCATAATTGGTACTTCTATAACATAACAAAAAATAAAAAACACAAAAAATTTAACTGTTTATTATTACAATTTGTACAAACAATTCCAAATTCATTAATTTATTTTCTGAAACTACTAAAAATTACAGAAACAACCATATGCAACAGTGACGACATTTTTTTTTATAGATTTTACTAAAATCACTGTATGAAAATGTTTTCGACACATTGTTTTTAAAAAATTATAAAATTTTCTAGACAACAAAATGACCAAAATAATTTTTAATGTTTAATTTTTTGTTAACTTAAAAAAATATAATTAACAAAATAAACAACTTTTAGAAACTTTTATAACGTGATCTTGTTAAGTATAAATATAAGAAGGGCTCCGGCAGCAAACACTTTTTAGAGCTATTATTCAAACATTTTTTATGAAAACCGAGGTCCAAAGAATAAGGACTAATTACCAAATGCCTTGTTGAAAAATGAACTTAATTTTTTTTTCCAACGGGACCTTGTTCTTTCAAGTATTAAAAGCATACCATAATTTATTAAATTTTTCAAACTGATATTCAATTCTATACAAAAAATTATGTCGCGCGCGCGCATGCCGTAGCATTCGCGCGGAGCCCTATTTCCAGCGTTAAATCAAAATTATAAATATTGGAGATGGAGTTCCCTGAGTCGCAACTTTTTTATAGGAAATTTCTTCCACTTTAAGATTATTCCATAGCTGTCGCTCATAGTTTTGGAGTTTTTTTCAAAAAAAACTACCAATTTTTTTTGTTTTTGTTTTTTGTTAATAACAATTGCAATTTTCGTCAGCAAAAAAAACAAAAAAAACTTTCTCAGAATCACATCCCAAATCGAATGTGCTATTGCTCATATTTTTTGGAGACTTGGAACTATTTTCCGCAGGAAACTCACTTCTCGACTGGACTAAATACGACATTCTAGCATTGCTCATCCTGCTCAGACTCAAGTCAGTCTCCACTTATAATAATATTTTGATTGTTTGAGTGGCCCCTTCATCAAAATATTCGGGAAGTTCCGAGTAGGATACATCATGTATCAAGAAGACCTCATTCCGCTAGCCTGCTTCGATCTACAATTGCAATATTCTACATTCCAACTCTGAATTCACACTACATTCGAATCGATGCGAATACTGCTCTCACTATATGTGTCGAAAATTATTATTCATCTTACACACAATAATGGACGGTTTTTTTCGTTCTACAGACATCGCATTTCACCTCACAGCACCAATGGAAAGTACAATTACACCTTTCCACCACAACAATCTCTCTGGTGCGGTAACCTCTACCACAACACATAATTTCACAACCCTCCACGCCCAGAGAGGTGTCATTACAGTGCCTTCCATGTGTACCTTGTATCCCCAGCTTGGGGTTCCTATCGCAGAACCCTGGCGATATCTCGTAGTATACCAAGTCATTGTCACCTGGTGGTTTGTGTTCAGGGTTGAAAGGCTTCAGTTGGAACCCATACTTGTGCTGCCTCCTTTTGTTTTCTCTCTTGGCGTGAATGCTGTTGGACAGACGGAGTTCATTTTGGGGTTCTTGGGAAGTCTGTTGCTATGCGGTTTGTTATTACTCCTGCTGTTGCCGCCATTTGCTGCAGTTATGTGAGAGGCGCCGTCATATCTATCTTTCAATAGATCACCGACTGCTCTGAAGGGTGGGAGACGCATCCAGCAGGTTTTTACTGTGCAGGATCCGGACATGCCGTGGCACTTGCATTCTTTTCTCATCTGAGATTTGACGTGCTGCAACAAAAAGTTAGTTCAGTAAATGGAACAATATTTTCCTATAAGCTACAACATATTGAAATAGGTAACCCTCACTTGTTGTCACAAATTAGTCTGAACTGCAGTATATACTTTAATAATAGAAAAAGAGATATATTTGTTTTGCCTAAACCTCGAACCAACCTAGGTTTAAATTCCGCACTATACAATATGTGTTCTATTGCTAATTATTTGAGGAATATAGATTTCTTGAATGTAATATAAAAACATTTAGAAAAAAATTTAAATTGAAATGTCATCCTTAGAAACAAATGCGAATTGTAACAGGAAGCCAATTTAAATGTAAATGATCTACTTGTCATCCTCAACTGAATGTGTCTCTCAACTTGATATTGATTCAGGTAATCTGGAGTTAATTTTTTGTTTAAGTCATCGTATTATTTTGAGAATGGTTATTTACTTAGTTTTTATATATTGTAATCGATTATTGGAACTGCCTGTTCTGTAGATTACTTAATAAATAAAATAAAATGAAACTAAAAATAAAGAGCTCAGAAGCAAGGTTATCTATCATCAATTATATTTATAAGTGGCAACATTTCAGATATTTATCTCAATTTGTATTACAGAATCAAACAGGTATCAGATATGCCTATTGGTGCGAGTCAGTGGTATCAATATTATCTGTTCACGTTAAGGAGAGAATTACGTCATTTTTAGTAATTTTGTATATCTAACATAACAAAATCGAAATTCCCAATGAAATGAGTTTATCACGCAGATCAAATGGACATAATTATCGCCGATTTCTTGAAGATAATTTGCCAATTATGTTGAAAAATGTTTCTATTTTAATGCGAAATCGCATGTGGTTTATGCACGATGGTGCACCTGCTCATTGTAGTGCTCTGGCACGCGGATATTCAAACCAAAACTTTCATAATCGCTGGATAGGTCGTGGGGGAACAGAGACATGGCCAGCTAGATCTCCAGACTTAAACAGTCTTGACAATTTTTTTTGGGGATATCTCGAGACTTTGGTGAACAATCAACCAATTCTAACTGAGGAAGAATTGCGAAACCGCGTGATAGTTTCCAGTGAAGCAATAAGGAATACTCCAGAAATTTTCCAAAGGGTACGCGAGTCAATGACAGGGAGAGCTGAAGCGTGCATACTTGCAGGAGGCGGACATCTCGAATAATTAATTTGATATTGGTATTTTTTGTTCATAATAATTGTTTTTAAAAATAAAAAATGTATTTTTATGCGTATTCATTACAAAAACTACATGATAGTTACCATAAAATTATCAAAATTTCGCCTAGATCCTTTGGTTACCACAATTGTGAAATTATTACTAAGAGAAAAAATCGAATGGGGACAAGCAAATTAATGTATTTTATTTTCTAATTCGAAAACCGTTCGCCGGACGACAAAAAAGGCAGGAGACCATTTTTTAACCGACGAAACCAAAAAGGAGGAGGTTCTCTATTCGACCGGTATATATTTTTTTTTCATCATATTTTTTTTATGTATGATCACGCATAACTTTTTACTGAGGCGTCCGATTCCGACAATTCTTTCTTCAGTGGATAGGGTGTACTTCGAATTTGGTCCCATTTGAATTTGAAAGATGAAATCCAGCCCTAAGGGTAGCGAAATGAAGGATATTGATCACTCACCCTCTGAATTCTGGTCAGTTACCCGATTCTATCAGGCATAACTTTGTACTGGGTTCTTCGATTTGGATGATTCTTTTTTTAATAGATAGGGTATACCTCATATGTGGATTTCGGAAGGAATTGGCCACCCTTACGGGTGGAAAAATAGGGGATAATTGATTTTTCACTAGTGAACATTGGCATACACATACGTAGTTGACAATGACAGATCGCTACTGACATTATTCTTGTTTCACATCCGTCAAAATCAGTATATTTTATGAGAGGATGGAATGATTTACAAAGTAATGGAATAAACTAACCAGAACAATGAAAATAATTTATATTACAACAAATAGTAAAATTAGATAATCATATTATTCAACTGGTAATAGTTGAAGTAAGGTGGGTAAGTAAGTATTTTGGAAGTAATCAAAAAACAAGTAGGTAGTAATTGGTAGATTTTAGCGACAAAAAATTGAAAAATAAAAACTTTTTAACAAAAAATCAAACCGACGAAATACGGAACTGAAAAGTAAAAAATAAATCGGAGTAATTTCAGATATAAAAAAGGCTTTTCTACAAATAAGTATAGCTGCAGAAGATAGGGATATACTCAGGTTCCTCTGGTGGGAAGATTTGTCGTCAAAAAAGCAAAAAATTTATAGACACACCAGAGTAGTTTTTGGAATATCTTCCAGTCCATTTTTACTAGCAGCTACACTTGCATATCATCTGGAAAGGGCACCTGAAAACATGAGAGAAACTGCACAAAAATTGAAAAACTTGGATTGGAACGAAATTTTGAAATATTCATCGGTTCAACGCATAATCTGGAAATTCAACGTCCCAACAGCTCCATGGTGGGGAGGATGGTGGGAGCGAATAGTAAGAATGGTCGAAGAACTTTTAAGAAGGAATCTAGGAGAAAAGACAGTTGATTACGAGGAACTAATGACAATACTTTGTGACTGCGAGGCTGTCATAAATTCACGACCCCTTACATATGTGTCGGATAATTCTGAAGATCTAATCCCCATAACACCTTCGTCTTTCATACAAAGCATTCAATGCTCTGAAGTGCCAGACTTAGATGAAATGAGCCGAACAAGTATGATCAAAAGGTTGAGATATCTACAAAAAATTAGAGAAAACATCAGAGAGAGATTCAGAAGTGAATATCTAGCAAATCTGGTTCACTTTGGTCGAAGAAGAAACGACAAGTTAGCTATCGGTGATATAGTTCTCGTGGGATCTGATAACACGAAAAGAATAAGTTGGCCAATAGGAAGAATACTCGAAATTTACCCTGGAAAAGACAACATTGCAAGAGTGGCGCGGATAAAACTATCAACAGGTGAAATATTGCGTCCGTTCCAAAGAATATACCCACTGGAAATTTCGAATAACAATGAGGAATCAGATATTTTTCTAGGCAGACTCACAAAAGACAAATGCATTTCAAATGAAAACGGAACTTCTAGTGAATACCAGCCCAACAAACAACTTCCAGAAGAGGAGAATCGAAGAACCCGATCGTCACAAAATGAAGAAAAGGTTGAGAAAATTACACCGGTGTCAACCAGGTCCGGACGTTTGGTCAAGATTCCTGATCGTTATGGATACAGATAATTTTGCAAGTGCATTGCAAAAGGTGGGAGAATGTTGGAGTTGCGATATTTTAAACATCCTGTATTTTGATTTTTCGTTATGTTAGATACATAATTTGTTTATGATTATTATTATTGATATTGACAATTTGAAATATATAAAACGTCAGAAAAAAGGTATCATTTTATTCCCGTATTTCTCCAAAATCTCCACATCTAACACCAGCTATGGATAAAGTGTATAAAAAACTTCAGGGTTAATTGGTTAGCAAGGAGAACTAAAAATTAGGCTTGTTAATATAAAACTGATCGTGTATCCTTCAAGATCAAACTCCACCTTCTTGTCCGCCATATTTGTTTATAAATTCTCACATTTTGATTAAAACACGACCATTTGTCTCTTCACTGACTAATTTACAAGGAGCTCATTATTTAAATGCCTCAATCCCTGAACAAATCTCCGAGAAAACCACGAGACATAAAAATGGAAGCGAAACAAAACGAACAAGACCGCAGCATTAAAAGTAATGTTTATGTCGCGGTAACTAATTTCCTCTGTATACAAGCATTAGAGCCATTGAATTAAAATTCGGTGTAAGTGCAGCGTAAAGCGGTGCGATACGATGTAATACGGCACCCAACAGGGCACAGATGTCTTTTAGATGTGCAAGAGACTCCCTGTGGAGAGACACCGTGTTACACGGGGTAATGTGCCAGCACAAACATGTGTTTCTTGGCTGTTCGCTGTACGTGAAATCACAGAAAATTACTGCCCAGATAACGACTAAATACCGCCTGGCTTTTTATCCGCTTTTACCTTAAATGTCGTCGATTTAAAGCGTGTTTTGCAAGTTAAATACAAGGATGTCGTTGCACTTCATTCTTCACTCGGTTGTATGGGAATTAGAAAATTAAGGTTGTTGGTCGATCAAGGTGGCTGCGGTAAAAAGTGATTCGCTTAAGGCCGCTTTACATCGGAATGTTTGGTAACTTCTGGATACCCAATGGAGAAATTGTTTATTTCTTCCGTGAAATAAAATTATTGTTTCTGATTTCTCACAATCTCGCAAATCACGAGTGCTTTTATTATTTTCGATATTTTTCGTGGTCGAAAATATCTTTAAAATTATTCGTGACGAACAAAATCCAAAAATGATCAAAGAACGTCTGGTATTTGATGTAGAAAATCCACAGCTTAGTCATTCTTGAAATTGGATAATAAACAGTTGGGAGTGTCATACACACGTTCTCAAATTACTTGCTATCATTCTGAGTTGACCGGGTAGTATATAATGGGTTTTTAAAATGTGGTTTGTTGTTGCTCTTCGGATGTCTTTGTTCTCTCGAGTTGTTTCGATGCTTCTCCAAGGGTTTTCGGCATGTAGTGACTTTGTTGTTCCGGCATCCGCTAGTCCCAAGTAGCACACAGAGGTCATAATTCGGTTGTTCAGACGTCTACTAGACCTTTGCAAAAGTCCTTGACTTATGTCTTGTAATATGCCATGACGTCGCTATGTATGCCAATACGACAAAAAGGCACACTCTTGCGACGTCACATCGACGTTATAAAGTAGTGGTAATGACTTGCCAATATAGACTTATATAAGCCAGTCGCAAAAGGGTCGTTCTGTGGTCTTAGTGTAGTCATTATATCATTATGCATGAAGGTCATAATCTTTCTAATATAGTATTACAATATGTATACCTTATCAATAGATTTTATATAATATCAATATAATATATTAGTCAGCCTTCCTTTACATGTTTATGATACTCTGTGACCGTGATAGTTATCGAGATAAAAATGATTTTGATTTATGTGTCTTTAAGAATTGTTCTGAAACTCTAGTGACCAAGCAAATCCATTTTTACGATCAAAATCCAATTATACTCACTTAAAATTCATGCGCCTCGAAAATGAAGAGAGATAAATATTTATTTTCATTTCAGAAAAAATATATTTCATCAATTTTTCTCATTAATTGTTGAAATATGTAGACCATATTACGAAAGATACTGTAAGTACATCTCCAATGATTTTTAAATTGATATAATACCCAGGGTCACATATTTTTTATTTTAAATATTTTTGTTCCAATATGGCTACCAGAATGATGTTATCAATCAATCGAAAAACATGGATGCCGTCCTTCTGGTGTCGAAAAGTTGTAATTACTCCGGTATGTACTATAATACGAGAGTCTCAAAGACATCGCAATATCTTACATAAAAAAGTGGTAATGTAGTCGCTGTGACCACAAGTAGCAAGTTTTGTTGTACTAACGTCGTAACGCTATCAAAACATAAAAAGATATACACCGAGTGCATAAGCATTCCGCTAGTTCCGCCTAATGGAAAACGCTAAAATAACTGACATTACAAAGGAGGTTATGTTGATGTTGAACAGTTATATTTCAATATGTTTTATTTATCACTCGAAATGCACGTACATATCATTTATGTCTTTCCTTGTTGTGAAAACAATTGAAGGAACTGGATGAACTTCATTTTTTTGCAATGTCCCGATAGACTGATTAATTATTTTAGATGTTAATTTTGGTGTGGGCACTCATCCTTCCTCTTTATATTTTTCTATACGCTCCGGTTCTCTTGTAAGGCAGATTGGATATTTGTTTTGGCATTTTAATCATTCATACGGAACTGAATATTCTACATACATAACACAATATACCCATCCAACAAAAATAACATAACCAACAAAAATAATCTGACCTAGATACATAATGTAATCATTACGACCAAAGTTCATCAGTTGATGAAACTACATTACATGAGTACAATATGTAGTCGTGGAAACGTTTCAAAAATCTATTCATTAGAACCACATATGTTCATTGTCATAATAACCTCACATCAACTGCTCTTAAGTTCTACTCAACGACACATATAATTTATTTACATACAAACCACAGTACAACTTCATCTCGAGAATTCTTTATTGTACTCTCGTTATATCTACTACACGACGTCATAGCGACGCCGGAAGGTTATAAAACGCACATCAACTTTTTGGTTTTAAAACATACAAATACGTGGTCTTTAAGACGGTACAAGAAGTCATTATGTTAATTTTATGACTCTGTGCTACTTGGGGTTCCACCATTGTTCTTACGATCCTTATCTTTGTCGAACTCGGATCATTGGAGCTGTAGTTGAGATACTGTCCCGTATGTGTCTTCTTTCTATAGACAGAAGTGCGGTATTGCCTGTTCTTTCAACATTCACATCGAGGAAGGGTAAGGTGCTATTGTTTCCCATTTACATTGTGAATTTTATCGAATCACCGATGCTGTTTTTTCTTGAGAACAAATCCTGGCAGTGTTTATCTCCGTGGTTCCATAGAATAAATATGACATCTACATACAACCAACCACATTCTGCCTCCCGTATAGCCAATTTTTCGAACCATTCCATGTTTTGAGAGAAGAACTGGTCATTTCCTTGGAAAAATATGAGTGTAACAGCACTGCAATAATGCCAATATCACTTGAATGGGGTCATCACTCCTTTCGTGAAGCTGTATCCTCTTCAATTTGCCTTCTGATGGTGCTAAGGCATTCCTCTTTGGCAACATTGGTGTTAAGTCTCTCCACATCAAAGCTGATGAAACAATCTTCTGGTCCAAGTTCAACATCTTTGATGGTGTCCACGAAGTGCTTAGAATTCTTAACGTATGAGCTGCTATTTCCTTGTGAGGGTTGTAATATTGGTGGGAGGCATTTTGATAACTTGTAGGTTGGTGAGTTCCGGGACCTGGTGGCCTGCCTGGTTTGTGGATATTCGGAAGGTGTTTATAGTTTCGACTAGGAGTATCGACTCTATCTGGTTATCATATTATTGGGTGTCCATGATAACAGTGATATTTCAACTTTCAAATCTATTAAGACGATGGACGTTCGAAACGACAGTTATCAAGTTCACAGCCTCTACAACCTCCAAACAATTGTTTTTAGTTATCTTGATAACGTTTTGAAATAAATGGTATCTACTGAATACAAAGCAAAAGTCTAATATTTTCACATCTACAAGCTTCATGAAAACGGTATAGATTGAATTTTCTCTGTGAACTAGTATCCACAAACAATTTTTTGAGAGGTAAAATGTCAACATCTATCTATAAAGAATGATTATTTCCCTGTAAAGGGATTCATTTCAAAAAAACCTAATTCACTGGAGTAACTGAACAAAATGATGTAACTGAGTAACTGAACAAAATGATGTTGATACATAATATTGATGATATATAAAACAGTCAACGAGTCATTTTGTTTTTTTTAAGAAGTAGAAAATAATTATTGAAATGTGAGCGGGGGAGAGAGAAAAAAAATTGATCATGATGATGGAGGACAATGAGTTATACTTTTGCAAATATGTTTCCTTGATATATTTTTCTCGTGGATCCTGATGGCAAATATTTTCAGATTTATTTGAATTTTGAAATTTCGACGACCACTATTTCTATATTTTGCTATTTTCCCCTGATAGATATTGAATGTTCACTCTAAGTAAGTGATTTGGTTTCCATTTCATAAAAGTACCATAATTATTAAAAAATGTATGCAAAAATAAAATCATGCCAAATAATCCAGCATATAAACAGAGACTCTGGAATTCCCCAGCTGCTGGACATAAATTACTCCGAAAAAATATTTTTGTAACAACTTAACGCCTTGGGCGAATGTCACTTTATTAGTAACGTGCAGTCCCTGCGGTCAGTAACAACTTAATATTCATTTTAATATATAACTCAATGAGACCACCCGGTAGTAATCGGCCGTTTTCGCATAAATCAAACCTTTTCCTCACACCAGTCGTCATCAGAATGTTTTAATATTGCATAAATTATTATCATGCCAGTAGGAACATCCACATTCTTTCATTAAGAACTTCGATACGCGTTTACAGGGGTTAATCGAAAAATTTCCATGATCATTGAGGATTAAAAAAACCACGTTCCCAACTGAAAGACACGATGATGCGGCCAGTCGAAAAGGTAGATTTTAGAATGAATTCATTGATTCTGACATTGCCATTAGTCGAGCACACGAATCACGTGCCAGAAAAATTGGACATAATTTTTATTAGACACCACTATGAAAATAATAGGACAGAGATACCTAAAAGACTTTGAAAAAAAAATATTTGGTGTTGCTAGGAAGTAAAATCAATGAACTAATGCACAATGGTTCAGAGGAAAATGGGCAGGAACAAGAAGAATACTGAAAGGTACAAAATGAAATTTAAAGAAATGGAAGAATTTTTGAAAGGGAAGGGAAATCAAAGTCTTCTCCACATAAAAAATGTAATCTCTAAATCACCATGGGTATTTAACAAACAAACAAACATGTTTCAATCCAAGCTTGGACCATCTTCAGTGTGGTATAAATAATTCTGTCGGACTAAAGTTGCTTGACTAGCATAATTCAGTCGGCAGAAGTGGTCCATTCTCAAAGTGGAGTGGAAGAAATTTTGAAAGGAAAGGGAACTCAAAGTCTTCTCCACATAAAAAGTTTATGACACTTTTTATTCAATCAATATTCAAATTCCCATGCAATATTTCATCCTGAATAGTCTCAGTATTGAAATACAATCGAAATAATTTTGAAATACTTCTGAGACAAGTTACGCTGCAGTGACCTATATTAGAATTAACGAAGTACACGGTATCCAGAACGAGAGTAGCTCCTCAACGACTCATCTAAGACACTGACTGAAAAAGTCGATAGACTTGAAAAGATCTTAGAAACACTACGATTCATCGTCTGTTTAGAAGCACTTCGATTCATCGTTCATCATTCAGAACATCACTATTGTAGTTGAATGGAGGTACGTGAATTCAAGAGAGAATGCAGCTGCTTAGGCTACAATAAAAATTATTGAAAAAAAATTAAGTCAAGCTTTTATACAAATGCATTGAAAAGAAAATAATAATTTCCTACCCAGGTTATTATGTGAGTAACAGATTCAAAATCTTGCTGGGTAAGAAAACCTATTATATATTCGCGGCTAGCTTTTGAATATGCTACTCACAGTATAACCATTTTAGTGCATTTGTATAAAAGCTTATCCTAAAAATTTTATTCAAATAATTTTCATTCAATTCTTTTTAGTCATTCATGATATCCTTCATCTTATTGACTTCTGACAAAAATTGATGAATTCCGACCCCACAAAATCGCACATACCAATTTTGAATCGAATCGAGTCATAGGTGGATAGGTAGGCTTTATTGTCTAAAATGGAACATTTTGTCGACAAGTCAATAACTTCTACAATACAGTACACAGTTTACAAAATAAATGTTCTAATATAAATAAAAATAAATGAGATGAATTTATTTTGGATTAACATGCACAAATAGAACATATTAAAAATAAACGGAATATAAAGATTATGACAGAACGACATGTATTTTAAAACTTGATAAAAAAAATTGATTCAAAAGTCACAACATGTCATAGAAGGACTAGAATTCATATTCAAAATATTCGTTTAAAATATAGAATCCATTTCCCATTGAAAGGTTTTAAACAGATTTCCTGAATTGCTCCAAACCATTTATTGCTGTTATCTGATTTGGTAAGTGGTTGTAAATATGTTTACTTCTATAGACTAATTGTCTCGTCAAAGATGAAACAGGAAACGGAAGGGCAACTTGTTTTTCGTTGCGAGTATGTCTTTCCCTATATAAGTTTATAAACTTTTCTCTGTATTTATGAAGCAAACATGCCGTTTCTAGGATGAAAATTTCGTATATTGTTAAAATCTTATTGCCCGAAAAACATGATTCTCGCATTTTCATCTTGAATATAAATCACAAAGCATACTTTTGGAAGGCGAATACACTTTGCAAGAGAGCCTGGCTACCAGAACCCCAAAATGGAATGCCATATCGCAACACGTCGCGATCTCGGAGCCGCCACCTTGAATTCATGAATTTTGACAAAAACATCATGATGTCCGACCCCAAAAACCCTCACACCCAATTTCGAATGGAATCGGGTTATAATCACACAACTCGTCGCCATCTTGTAGCCGCCATCTTGAATTCATTGATTTTGCCATAAAAATCACCCAACTAACATTATGGGAAAATTATACCAAGCAGTTGGGTAAAGCGGCTTCAAGAAGTCCGAATTTACCCATTTCTAACCAAATATTTCACCTTCAAGTACTAACTAACTCCAAAGTTATAATTGGAGTTATAAAAACCATAATTGAGAGCACCAAATCTCCTTCAAAAACCAAAAACTTAATAGGCGTAGTGCGTAGTATGAAATTACTTGTTATGGACTTCAAATATACCTTCACAGCCTCATGGGTTAATAGAGTTATTTACTAGGTTAAATTTCACCTAAAGGTAACCAGCAAAATGTGTTCAAAATACTTGAACTCTCAGGAAAAACCTTCTGGTGAATATTTACCTAATTATTACCTCATGTGTGTTCATATAGTCAGGGAATTGACAAGTCAGTAAACAGGTCTACTATATACTCTTTATTACCTATTTTGGCCCCAATTAAGTTAAAGGAGTTGCCTGGACATTTCTTGACCTATTTTATACCTACTGCTCTACAATGAGGGCGAGATTACCACAATATTTGTCTAATCAGACTAAATGTCTACAACGAAGTCAAAGTTACCTAAAATAAAATCCTCAAAGTAACTTAGTCTATCATCAGATATTAAAGACCACGTCGATTCAGATGAGGATGACATGATACAATTTACTTCCTTTAAATTTTTTATTGTGCCCTACATTCTAGAAATCTATAAAATGCCGAGCAAAAATTCGAATAGAGTTAATAAACCATACAGGTATACCACCAACTATTATCGATCAGCTGCCAGAATGAGAACAAATGAAAATATAATCCGAAACCATCCTATACTTTCCGATGTCCAGAGATCAGAGCCATCATCTTCCACTCAGTCATCATCAACTACAGAAATTAATGTAGAGTAAGAAATTGCTTTTACCGATGATGATACCGGGGAAAAATATGGATCACAAGACGATGAGTTCAATGGGAATGAGGCACAAAGCTTGGAAGATAACCTCCCATTGTTAGAGGAGTTCAGACATTGGGCCTTGTCGCATAAAGTCTCCATACAAGCAGTTGGTAGAACACTCTCCTTTTATTCAACTATGGGTGTTGCTTCACGTCTTTTTATGACGGCAACTATTTTAAAACACTCATCCATTGTTGAAATAAAAACATGAAAGCGTTAACCTTAAACTTTGGTTAGGTCTCAGGTCATGTCGGTAAGAGATGCTTAACAATGAATGGGCTGCGTTCAGAAAGCTTCGTCTGTCGCCAGCGGTAAACTACAGCCGCGACGTTTTCAATGATGCAGCGACAAAATGGAATTCAATGAAGTTCATCCTTTTGAAGTGAATGGATGAAAAAATTGTATTGAATACGCAAAAAATCAAATCAAATAGAAAATTGATTTTAACAAAAATAAGAGATTGATGTTGAAATGATGAGTTTCCATGGCTTCGAGAATTTTAAAACCAATCATTGTGGTTTCCGGAAAAGTAAAAATCAAGCGAATCATAATTGGTCGATTTTTTAATGGTATTTACAGTTGGCTGATAAATTGTATATTTCCGGGCACCGAATGCGGAACGCAGAAATGTCAAATCAAAATTATTCAGCCAATCACAGCACACCATTTTATATTTGAAAAGTTATGATTGGCTATTTCTCTTCGGAAAGAGATTCCCTCATTAGACAATAACATTAATCATGGTTTCTATTCTGGGAAGATGTGCACTGAAATATAAATATCGCGTACTATTATCAACATTACTGATGGATTTGATATTTAATTTCAGAATGAACACTCATTACAGGGTTTTCTAGTCAATATCCATTTCTCTGAGTAACTATAGGTTACTTGGCCTTACCATTAACATTAGCAAAACATATTGACTTTTTCACCCCGTATTGACATTTGAGTGTTTCTGCACAGAACATAGAATAAGTAAAATATAAATTTATTATCCACGATTCGCAATCCATCCAGAGAACGAAACGTATAGACATGCATCCAATAACATATATTGTATTTCATCACGTGACCACAATGTGAAAGGGACCGAAATCCCAAGATAAGGAAAATGGACTTCAAAGTCAGGAATAAAGGTTACTTTCGACTTTGAACAAAGTCTATGTGTTCTCATAGTCAAAATTTTAAGGAATTTCGACACATAGGTCCCATATGGAATCTACGCCATATTTTTCGGTTTGAACCGTTTCCGCCATTGTAAAAATAATACATAATTTTCTCGAATCGACCACATTTTAATGAGTGGTAGTCAAAAAATAGGTGAATATGATATGTACACACATACTTCATCTATAAAATCAGTTTTTGAAGTGTTTGATGGAAAAACTTGTCAAAGTAGACATGAATCAATGTTTTTTTTCATACAAATCTAATAATTTGATGGGCCCACTTGTTTTAGACGAGTAAAAATCAACATTATCACAGAAAAGTTTGTATCGCAAATGAAATCACAGCTAGGTGTGGATGCGAAACCATCACTTATTGCATTATCTGCTATACGTTTATTGACAATTTTTTCTTCATACGCCATGTTCATGTCAACTTCAACGCTTTCACGCATAAGCATGTTGGTTAAGATACACAATATACAGTAAACTTTTATCATCTTCTTCTAACCTGCCATTGTTTGTTGTTTGTTTCATTACAGTGTTTATAACCTGGAATTGGTAAAAATGACTACATTTTTACCATCAGTCGACTAGTCTGGAGGCAATTTTACCTATTTATGCCTTCAACTTATAAGGAGAAATGTCTTAATTTCCCAAATTTCGACTTCTGAATTACTTCCATTTTTTTCCCCATAATGGTAAATTTAAGGTAATTATAACGTAATAATTACCTTCGCCAATTAGGGCGCTGACCTATTCGAAGGTCGAAATGACGTTAATTTTACCTATAATGTTTGTTGGGCATGATCTCCGACCTCAAAAGCCCCCACCTGCAAATTTTTATTGGAATTGGGCTATAACCAAGAAACTCGTCGCCATTTTGGAGCCGCCATCTTGAATTTATTAATTTTTACAAAAATTCATGATCTCTGTCTTTGAAAACCCCCATATACTAATTTTGAATGAAATCTAACAATAACAAACCTCGTCCGCCATTCTGTTAATTCTCTAGCATAAATTATATAATGCATTGTCACTGGAATTATAAACAACTGCCAGATTTCACGTTAATCGAACAACTAGAAGTGGGTCAAAATTAACTGGCTTGTAAAAAAAAACTCGTGGAAACGGTCTTAGACGGAGGGATGGTCCGGACTTTTTAGGAAAGTCCTGAAGATTGGCCAGAAGAGGTTGGAACTGTTAATGATTTTCATTTTCATTTTGATTTCAATTTTTATTATATTAGAAAATTATGAAATCTTAGTTTTTTAAATTCGACACTTGCATATCGTGCAACTTCGACAGATTCTTCACTGACAGGAAAAATTGTTCTGTGTGAGAAATTTATTATGAATTACATAATAACGAAATGATGCACATAAGGGGAAACCTCAAAGAACTCAGTCATCCAAGTCAAATTCGATTATGAAAAGTAATTGTGTATACTTCTTGAATATTTGATCAATAATACCACGTTTTTTTCTGTGAGGTATCATTTTTGGAATTATTCGATAGCAATTCCGACAAGAACAATATTTTCAGAACGAAAAACGTGGCGACGGATCATCGATTCCATCAACCACTCTGTCTGAGAGAACACAGCGACGCGCTGCATTTCATAACAAATTATGAGAAGTACCCATATCAGAGGCACTTAAAAATAACTAAACTTTTATCAGAATCCCAACGTATCCGTGTCAATAAACCTAAACTTAGCCTGGTGTATTTCACCCTCCAGCCGACTACTTCACTATCGGCAAAATTAATTGAAGAAGATAAATAGAACAAAATATATCCTCTCATTAGTGGTATCGACTTCAAAGAAACTATATATCGGCCAGAATTCGTACAATCACGACTGCCAACATAAATATTGGTACGTGAAGCGAACGCTGTCACTTTGAGAAATGATTGCATTGGCCGATTTGTTCTCGAGACGTACAACAATTTCAGTCTGAATTGTTGCTATGTACTCCGACAATCGTCATTAAAGCATCTTTTTCGGAAGACTCAAGTTTTAATTACTTACATCCAGTATTTCTCAGTGGAACAATTCTGATCTACAGTTGGTGCAATCAATATCGAACCTCAATATTTCTAGAGTGTTTTGGGCATAGTCTTCATACTCAACAAATATTTTACGCCACGTTAAAGACGTTGAAAAAAGGAATGATTTAGGCGTTGAAAATTGGGATATCAGAACTTTTTGTGGAATAGGTCAAAAGCACCTATATATATATTTTCAGGTATTCGTTACCTGTAGTTAATTAAAGCGGATATTATATATACAGGGTGTTTCCTAACTAGGTACGAAACTTCAGGGGGTGATTCGTTAGATCATTTGACAAAAAAAGTTCCCATGAATATATGTCCGGAGTTGCTTCGTTTCTAAGATACAGGGCGTTGAAGTATTAAAAAAAAGGTATTTATAAAATATCCTGAATATCCTGAAACCGATGTGGTTGAAATGTGGTACAGCTATTTGAAGTAATAAGGCAATTATTTGGCCCCAAGTAGGTCCAGGGGCGTCTCAGTGGGCACCACAGCCAACAATACTGAGAAAAAAGATCTTTTTTTATGTAGTATTTTATTTTTTCAGATTAAACAACTGAAAATACAACTCTTTGGTCCTCTGTGTTTTATTCATATCAAGTTTCGTTTTCGAGAAAAAATACTTTAACTTATTCTACAAATTATCCATGGACAACATAAAATACAAACCTAAAGTAAAAAATAAACAATTTCGACCTCAAAGTAAATGAGCAAAATGTCCACCGTCTGATAAAATACATGACTGCAATCGTGTTATTGATTGTCTGACACGTTCAAAAATACCTGGAGTATTCCTTATAACATTGCAATTGTCACTTATTCGATTCCTCAAGTCATTCACATCTAGTATATGAATTTTATAACGAGAGCCTTCAGATGGCCCCATAAATAAAAATCTAGAGGATTCATATCAGGACTGCGAGCGGGCCAATGTTGAGGTCCTGCACGTCCAATCCGGCGATTACGGTAGGTGATGTCGAGATGCTGACGAGCAAGAACACTAAAATGAGCTGGAGCTCCGTCGTGCATAAACCACATGTTGCCTCTTACAAGTACGGGTACTTTTTCCAACAAAATGGGTAAATGATTCCGCAAAAAAACCGTGTAGGATGGACCTGATAATCTTGCTTGTAAAAAAATGGGTCCAATTAGGTAGTCACCAATAATTCCTACCCAAACGTTCAGCGAAAATCGGTGCTGAAAATGACTTTCTCTAATAATGTGGGGATTTTCGTTGGCCCAGAAATGGTTATTGTGAAAGTTCATAATAGAATCTCGTGAAAAATTTGCCTCGTCCGTGAATAAAATATTTGGTAAAAAATTATTATTGTGTGCCATCGTATGAATCAACCACCTGCAAAACAATACTCTTGGGTGAAAATCCCTAGGCAGTAGAGCTTGGACCCGCTGTATGTGATATGGGTATAGGAGGTTTATTTTTAGAACTTTCCAAACGGTTTTTGGGCTTACTTCAAGCTGCAGTGCAATCTTCCGGGTACTATTTGAAGGATCTTCTTCTATCGCATCAAGTATAGCTTCTTCTAGTTCAGGCGTTGTTACAGTTTCTGGTTTTCCACCACTTACATTTTTATTGAAACTTCCAGTTCCACATAATCTTGCATGTAGCGTTCTAAATGTTTTAGCACTTGCAATTCTCTGTTAAGATATCTATCCTGGTAGATTATCCGTGCTTCTTCCGCATTTCCATTTGCTAATCCATAAATAAAGTGCATGTCAGCCATTTCAGCGTTAGTTAAAGTATTCATGATGGAATCACTGCTAATTGACAACTCTGACTTTTACTGATATGACAATACTATCACTGTCAGCTGGTCTCCATAGAGTCATGATTGTAGAGTGCCTTCATTTATTTTGTTCTCAAAAACTAAGCTAAATATGAAAAAAAACACAGGAGGCCAAAAAGTTGTATTTTTACCACGCTTATAAAAAAACTTTTTAGAACCCACGCTTATATTCAAATGCACTGAATTTTTTCTCAGTATTAATGGCTGTGGTGCCCACTGAGACGCCACTGGACCTACTTAGGACCAAATAATTGCCTTATTACTTCAAATAGCTGTACCACATTTCAACCACATCGGTTTCAGGATATTCAGGATATTTCATAAATACCTTTTTTTTATACTTAAACGCCCTGTATCTCAGAAACGAAGGAACTCCGGAACTTTTTTTTGTCAAATGACCTAACGAAACAACCCCTGAAGTTTCGTACCGTAGTTAGGAAACACCCTGTATATATTTATAGTCTATTCAATTTGAGGACAAGTAGCATCAAAACAAATGCACGGCGTTAGTGGGTGATCGAAATCGGTATGCTCAAATAGCAGGGCCGCATTCAGGACAGTAACTGTATAATTCTGACAATTCCATTTTTCCGAATTACTCTCAATTTGAGTTTTCGGTGTTTTGAAATAGTGGAAAAATGGAACGCCGGATCACGCAACTTTAACAAATTATAACATTTAACCAAACGATTGATCTATAATGCTTATGCATTATCGCAAGTCTGTATCTGTTCGAAACTCTACCGAAGGCGTGCCTTCAGAGTACCAATCATAACGTCGATGATCATTGTTGTCGTGTTATTTTCTTTATCGTGAATGGACTATAGAAGAAGAAGACATGATTTTATCGCGAAACTTAATCTACTACGTGTTATTTTGCGAGGGATTCGAAGTTGATAATATGAACCCGAAGTTCATGAAATAACTATTCATCGAAAAACCTACAGCTTCCAAAGCGTGAGTCCTGTAGATCTGAAATTTCAGTGTGAGCACAAGATGAGACTGCATTTCAAAATGTCAAAAATATGAACTTATTTCGAAAAATACCACACATATATTTAATTTTTGTTATTCAACAAAAAAACTACTTCTATCTTCCGCTATTTTGGTGGACTTGTATGCAAATGATATAATTTTTCAAATTTCCTAATAAAATAAATCACTTTTTTCCAATTTCTGGCAGAAACTCTATAAAAAATTATCTACTCGCACTCAAATTGTTTACATCCTGTATAAGGGTATAATACTTGATCACAGCACTTTCAAGTACATGACGATCTTACAATTATTTTTTATCCAAATAAAAAATAGCTATTTTTGTATGAAGTGCATAAAATGAGTGTTTTTAATGGCATATGAGGGTGTTAATTTTTCATGTGAGCAGTTTATGTCTGCTATAACCTTATTGATATCATTGATAAATATAATAAACAATATTGGACCGAAAATACTACCCTTGTGGAACTCCCATAGACACACTGAAAGCCTCTGATCTAGCAGTATCATCTTTTTGATTGAGTTCTACCATTTGCTTTCTGTTTTCTAGATATGAATTGAACCAGTCGTAAGAGTTTCCATGAATTCCATATCTATAAAGTTTTCGAAATAAAATATCATGATCTGTACAATCAAATGCCTTGAATAAATCCATGAAGATGAAGATATCTCCCTTGCCATTGCTTTTAGGACTTCGTTACTAAAGTAAACCAAAGCAGTTTAATAGATTATTTCTCAGATTTCATTTCATGGAAAATGTTAACATTTGAAAAGAAATTCACTAATCGGTTAGCCATTGCTATTTTGATAATTTTCGATATACATGTCAGTAGACTGATTGGCCTGAAGTTAGATATGTCTAACTCATTTACTTTTTTGTGAATTGGTTTTACTATCGCTATCTTCAGTTCATCTGGAAAAACTCCTTCTTCAAATGATTTATTGATAAGGAAGGAATGAAGAGATTGTATTTTGAATATCTTGGGCACAGCTTTTCAATATGTGTATGGGTACTTCATCGTTAAGATACCGGATAAAAAGATCTGTTGCGCAAGAACGGTTTCAAATTCTGATTATATTGAGATATACCGCAAGTATAGAACACTACGGTCGCCCCATACAAAAAGTAGGTGATAGATTAATTTTAAAATATTCGAGAAGAAAATGTGTTAACCAACATGTGGGGATGAATAGAAGAAATTCCCAACTTGATCGCAAAATGGCTGGGAACAGACCTGTATAAGAGCTCAACAGGTCACTGTTTTAGGAGAAGCTCTGTAACTCTCTTGGTCAATTCAGGAGGCAGCATTACATCCATAAAACGTCACGGTGGCTGGAAGTCTGCCAACGTAGCAGTAGCATATATAGAAGATAGTTTGAATAGCAGAATTAAGATTTCTAATAATATTGTGGACTCAACTTTTCAAGAAATATCTACCGTTTCTGAGCAGCAGCAAGAAAAAACATATTGGGGAAATTTATATTAGAAGTGAACTTCACCATCAATAATTATTCTCATGAATAAAATTGTTTTATAATGAATAAATAATAACTTAACTTTGTTGAAAATAAATTCTTCAAAAAGTAATGCTTTATGCTTTTTGTGAATAATTTTTGAGGTGAAAAAAATCCTTTTTTTTGGTGAAGAAAACATTTACGTTATAATAGAATGCAGAAATGTCAAGTTTTTTTGACAGTTGTACCACAAAGACTTTTTTCTTATCTGCACGGACAACCCCACGAGCATCAGCTTGTGTCTCATAAATTCAGTTACTCGTAGATATTCTGAATATACGCGATATTTCGAGGAACAAAACAAAGAGGACTTGTTTGGTTTCCCAGCTACAATCTCGAGGCCCTGAGCCAATCATAAATTAGTATAATTACTCTGATGCATACAAACCACTTGAGTAATGAAATACTCGAGCGTGAAAAGATTTACGGAACGGTTACGCTTCGCGGAAAACTTTGTATCCCGGATAAATGATCGCCGATGAAAAATATGTTAATCTGATTTAATTCTGCATGAAACGTTTATTTCGAACTGTAGTCACTTTGAAATCTGATTATTACTTGTTACGCGCAGTTCAATCAAATGATTGCTTAATTACGATCTGATTCGTTTGTGTTAACAGCGATTTTAGAGATAATTTTCCTTGGCGTGTCATTTCATGACTTTTAATATGCTTATCGACAATTGGTTGTCGGTTGGAAATCTCCAACAGAATGATAGATGCAGATATTGTTGGAATATTGCTATACGCATGTTTTTTTTTTCGTTGGATAGATTTTAATTCAAATCTAGTTCATGATGATTATGAATCTTCGATTAATTGAAGATGGATATTTCGCTAGTCCCTAGTCGAATTCTGAAAAAATTAAGAACATGGGAAATATCGATTAATTGTGATAAAAAGTTGTTTCAAACTACTAACGGTGTCGTCTAATAACTAAACTACGTTTTTCTGAATCAACTGAATCAAATACTCAAATAACTAATCCAAACCCAGACCAAATTCCAATAATAATCGACCAATACCACAATGGAAAAAACAACCTCCATAGAGGAATCAATGAAACCATTCGAAGAATTAAAGAAAAATACAATTGGCCCGGACTCACGAAAAGTATTGAGAACCTTATTAATAAACCACACGCTTGATCTGGAAATTGCATAAATACCCAGCCTGGATGCACTAACTCAGAGGAATTTACCCATCGAAGACCAAGCTTACACAGCTTTTTGCTGCCGACCCCTTTTTTTCTGGCATTGAAATCGTAGAGACAAAAACAGTAAACAGGCAAGTGCAAAACCTATTCTCTTTCTTATTAACGGCGCTGGTACAATTAAGATCCATTAGTCTGGTGGCCATATACTATATATTTGGAAGCTAGATATGGGAACTGAAAATCAGAACAATTTAACCCTAGGTGATCTCCATCATCTCCTCGTCTCTTTAAACACTAAAATTGACAAGCAACAAGAGACCTTGCTTGATATCAAATCGGAAGTATCAGGTCTGACTAACAAAGTAGCCCAACTAGAAGGCGAAAACGTCAAACTGAAAAAACAAATCAGATCCTTAGACCATCAGATGCGAAAAAACAACATTATAGTTTTTGGTCTGGAAACCGACGACCAGTCTGAAGCCCTGCAGAAATTAGCAGCCGCACTTGATATTCAGTTTGACTCCCAGGATTTAAACAATTCTTACTTCCTTCCAAACAAAGACAAGAATATTCTAAAAATAGAATTCATTTCATATTTTACAAAAGCTGAAATCTTGAGAAAGCTCCACAAGTTGAAAAACACAAACATCTTCGTCACCAATGACCTCAGCCCGGAAGACCAGCAAATTCATAGGACTTTAAGAGGGTTTCTGAACTCCCTGAAATCTCACGGAAAGAAATCCTCCATAAGGAATAACTGTCTAATTGTCGATGATAGGAAATTCACTGTCGAGGACCTCACCGCTCAACCTGATTTGTTGCAGTCTTTGATTGGAGAAGTGAGGAAAGCTAAAAATCCCTCTACTATATATGGCCCACAGCACACCAAGAGAATCACGAGAGCCGCCAAACTGAATTGAATTCCACTGATGCATAGTTTATAGTCTTATACTTCATTATTATCGTATTTCTTCTCAGCTCAAAACATTGTTATTGCTGCTTGTAAAATGAACACACAGCGAAATGTAACTTTTTCTCATTTGAACGTAGGATCTATTATTCCCTCGTATAACAGTGTAGCCCAGTACTTAACTAATAGGCAAGTTGATATTTTAGGTGTGAGCGAGACTTGGTTAAACCACTTACGACTCAGTACTACAGTACGATCTCATAATTAATTAGAGCGATAGAATGGCAGGGAGGTGGTGTCGCCTTCTACATAAGCCGTCATATTGAACATAGACATATCCTCTCACGGTCCTCTCCAGATCTCGAACAGCTCTGGATATCGACAAAATCGGAAGGAAAACTTACATTTTCGGAGTTATATATCGGCCCCCTTCTTCTTCCATCCCCAATTGTATTAATGAACTGGAAGACTCTATCGGCGAACTGTTACCTACCAGTGATTTTCTCATCATGTCAGGAGACATTAATATAGATTTTTTGACACCTAATAGAGGCCTTGAGTTATGCGTGGGCTTGTTGAACTCCTTTAGTTTATACCAAGTCGTAAACGAACCCACCCATTTCACCCCCCGGAGTAAAACCCTGATAGACATAATTTGCGTATCTGATATCAACTTAGTGTCTGGTGTGGATGTGTTAGATGTAAAGGGTCGCGGACTATCATATCACTTAGCAGTCTCTTGCACTATAAAGCCCTTGGTTTCAGAAAATAAAGTTAAATTCGTTACATATCGTGATTTCTCAAAATTTCACCTAGATAACTTTACTCACGATTTGACTTATATCAACTGGGATCACATATATTCACTAAATAATATTGATGACATGATCTCATACCTGAATGAGACTCTATTGCTACTTTTCTCCACACATGCCCCTATGGTAAAAAAAAGTAAGTAAACCACCTGCACCTTGGTTGACCTATAATATTAAAAAATGATTTCACTTAGGAACAAAGCCTTTGACAAATACAAAAAATATAGAACTGCCGCGAGTTGGGATGGCTACACAGAATTGAGAAACTATGTAACAGGCGCAATTCGTGAGAGAAAAAGGCTTATCTTGATTTCGTTCTGAGACAAAAAAACTCAAAAAATATTTGGAATACGCTTAGGTCGTTAGATGTTCTGAGGAAAAAAACTAAAACTGAAATTCCCCCCCAACTCAAAAAAGTCAATGAAATCATTCGTCATTTCAATTCTACCCCTACTGCCCAAAAGTCTGTAAATCAGTTAGCACTGCTAGATCGATACGATGTACATAACTCTGCCGATAGAGAGTTCCAGTTCAACATCATTGACGAAGAATCTGTTAGAAAATCCATTCATATGATAAAGAGCAACGCGGTTGGAAGTGACAATATATCACTAAAATGCTTCTCTTGATCGAAAATCAGCTGATCAACCATTTAACTTTCATCTTCAACAAAATAATATCATCTGCTCAATATCCAGCAGCCTGGAAAAATGCTATAGTTATTCCCTCCCTAAATGTGATCAGCCGAGAACTCTCTCGATCTCCGACCAATAAGTATCCTCCCACTCTTTCTAAGGCATTCGAATTAAACCTCAAAGCACAATTAAGTGACTACGTCTATAAACACAACATCATAACTTCGTGTCAGTCAGGGTTTCGCAGTCTTCACAGTACAACAACCGCCTTGCTAGCAATCACTGATGATATTTTCAAGGCCACGGACTCAGGGAAAATAACGTGCCTTACGCTCTTGGATTATAGCAAAGCGTTCGACACCTTAGATTTCGATACTCTCTGTAAAAACTAAACTACTTTGGATTCTCCGACACGCAGTTTCATTGATCTCAAACTACCTTAGCAATCGCAGCCATAGAGTTATCTTGGAAGACCAGGCGTCGGACGAACTGCTTGTAACCCAAGGAGTACCCAGGGTTCCATTTTAGGGCCACTTTTTTTCTCTATATATATCTGATTTTATAACTTCGTAAAATATTGTACTATCCACCATTATGCCGACGATACGCAGTTGTACCTTTCTTCCGACATCAGTTCTTTAGACTCCTTTGAAAAATTAATCAATGAAGATCTTGAATCTCTCTTTGATATTTCCTCGGCTCACAACCTCAAACTAAATGCCGGCAAGTCGACTGCGATGCTATTTGGACCAAATAAAGTGAGGCTAACCCTCGCAAATCAGCTTGAAATCAAAATAGGCGACACAGATTTAGAATTTACAAACAACACCAAAAATTTAGGACTCTGGCTAGATTCCGAACTTCGTTTCACCAAACATGTGAATTCCTTAACTAAATCTTCCTACAATGTTCTAAGGCAATTATATCCGAATCGCGACTTGATGTCTACTAAACTCAAGTTGCAACTTTGCGAGTCGCTAATTTTTCCAAAATCTTTTACTGCGACACCATATATGGACCTGCACTTCTCAATCTGACTCCACACGTTTGCATAAAATTCAAAATAGTTGTCTACGTTTTCATATGGAATACGAAAATTCGATCACATATCTCATAAAATGAAAGAAACAGGCTGGTTAAGCTTCGAAAAATCCTACTTACTACATTTATTGACTCTCGTCCACAAAGTTGTAAAACTCCAGCAACCAGAGTATCTTCACAATAAACTGATAACTTTCTCTTCCATACACGATTCATCCACACGAAACAGATCAACTCTTGTTATCCCAAAACCTAAGACGGCACTATTTGAAAGGTCATTTTCGTACAAGGCATGCACAGAATATAACCGGCTATCTGAGGAAATTAGATCCTACAGATAATGAACTTTAAAAACGATTGAAAACTAATCTCCTTATCACAACATGAAATATGATGTCATGATTCAGGCATAGAAATAGGCAAACGATTTTGTAGGTACAATGTATTTTCCGATTTTGGAATCTATCTATTTATAGGCTTAGAAATAGGTAAACTTTTTTAGGTACAATGTACCTTTCGATTATGGAATTTATTTATTTATATTTTTTTCCTGCTGCTCACTGTGTGAGTGTACTTGGTTTCTTTACTTTCTTTGGGTTAAGTTGAAAAGCAGCTTGAGCTGAACTTCGCCCTTTCATCAAAGTAAATTCGTATTCCTGAATATACCTCTGTAACAATGTGAAACTTCGATGAATAAAGACCATTTATTATTATTATTATTATTATAATTATATAAAAACATGCCAAATTTGCCAAAGAACTAAAATATATAGAAAAAACCTCAACAACCCCCTTGTCATAACCGAAACCCCTAGTACACCATTCGAAAGAATCAACATAGACATAGTAGAAATTCCAACGAAAAATTACGCACTGAGCATACGAGACGAACTAAAGAAATTCACGCAAGTTTAAACATTAGATGACAAAACCGCACGAAGTATAGTCAATACCCTACTTTTATACTTCCAACATTTTGGAACACCTCTGAGAATTCACTGCGACTACGGCAGAGAATTTGACAATGCCACCCTTAGAGACCTTTGTGTTCTGACATTAAACTCACATATTCCAGTGTGCATCACCCACAATCAAACGGTTCAGTCGAACGATTTCACGCAACCCTTCTCGAAATGATTCGGATACATATGGCCGAACATCTAAAGAAGGCGAGAATTTTCCGCCGAAATGTTGGCATTAGAAGTGTAAAATACAGAGTATTGTGTTTCAATAGTCCACCTGCTCGTGAACATAATAAGAAAAAATATAAATGCTGTTTGTATTTTCAAATGAGAGAAATATGTCCCATGTTTTCTCAGATGATGAAGTTCATTGATAATTGATTAATTAATTAAATTATAAAATCTGCCTTTTCGAATAGCTTTCTGATTTTATATTTCATATTAGTATATTTCTGAGATAATGCTTTTCCTTTCCTGAAGGACAAAAGTTGAAATGTTGGCTTTCTCCAAATATCTTGAGAAATGATGTGGACATTTCTGAATATCTCAACTATTTAGTTGGGCTTCAAAGTGTATCAATTTGCCAGAACTACACCATTTTTGCTACAGAAAATTCTGATAAGTGAAGGAAATATTCTATTAGATGAAGATTCTGTCATACAAAAAATAAATAGGGTAAAGCTGTCGAAAATGAAATAACTCTTTTGACAGTATTTTTACAAAGTAACTGAAGCAAATGAACCTATCTTGTGACACATAATAAATATAGAAAAATATGATATGATCCAGACATGTCAAAATTGCAACAAAGGAAACGTGAATCAAGAAACATGAACTCGCAAGATGACTACTCAACAAATGAATGAGAGGGGGGAGCACGTCAATTCAGAATAAAAGACCGCCAAATGTGAAAAATACAAAGAACTAGGAATGAATTAAGAAGAAGTAGGATAAGGAAAGAAGGAACATTTCCATTCATTTTATAGAGATTTGGAAATAAGATTGAATATGGTGTCGTTTGAATGAATCTGAGTATTTACAAAACTTTTATTCCTAGACCTTTCTCTAGATATTTCCAAATCCTCTAACAAATCAAGTTTGACGTTATTATTAATGAACTATGTAAAATTTTGAAACCGTTATTGCTCTCAATAGTGTGGTCCTGATTTCTCAAATGGCTGCCAAAACTAGAAGCCTATTAATGTATTCCTTGATTCCAGTAGATATTTTCCTATAGCTTTTTCAATATACAGTTCCATTGCAGTTGTTGCACATTAGCTTGTAAATTCCGATTTCATCAGTAGGATTGATTTTTATCTTCACCAACAATGAACTCAGCATATTGCAAGTTTTAAAGGATATTTCAATATTGTAAAATTTTGAATAGAGGAATTTGGAAATAGATGAAGAAATATATTCAAGAATGGTAGTGAAAATAATTCAGTATCTGAAGGTTTGTGGATGATTAGAATAAGCCATGTTTCTTTTTCTTTTTAAAATATTTTATCAATCAGCATAGTAACAATTCTAGGATTATAACCATTATTTGATGCAAGTTGTTTGAGAATGTTAACTTCAAACATTAAAATGTAAAAATGTAAAAATGAAACGAACACATTTTATATTGGAAAAGCTGATTTAAACTAACATGAATTATGTGGTGAGTTTGTATGGGTTTTCTGAAGATATGAAAATTGAGTTTTTTGTCCGTTTTGGTCATTACTAGATCTAAGAAGTTGATTAATCTCTCTACTTCGATAGTAAATTTAATTTATCTTTATCTTCCAAGCGTCAATTGCATTACCTTTTATGGTAGCAAAACAGTCGTCCACGTAACGGTGCTAGCATAAAATTGAGATATTTTGTGGAATAAAATATTTTTTTATATTAACCATGAAAAAATCAGATAGAAAACGTGGAATGGAAGAACCCATGGCTAAACCTTCAGGTGTCTGAAAAATGTATTGTTGTAAGAAAAAAGTCCTGGTCTAGACAAAGCTTCTGGAGGTGCAAGATATCAGTATTTCAGATTTATCAATGTTATTGTTGCTTAGTAAACTAGTGGAATTGGTTCTTCCTTAGGTGTGGAGGTGAAAAGATCAGTTACGTCAAATGATACCATAATACATTGTTCTGTCAATTCATTGTTTTCTAAAAAGCTGATTAACTGAGATGTATTTTTTACTGCACTCACCTAAACATAAACAGGACCACACTATTCATAGCAATAACGGTTTCAAAATTTTACATGATTTTTTAAATGATTTGGAAATATCTAGGGAAAGGCCTAGGAGTAAAAGTTTTGTAAATACTTATATAAATTCATTTAAACCTGACCATATTCGATACTATTTTCAAATGGCTAAATATAAATGTTCCTTTTTCGTTCATGCTACTTCTTCTGAATTCACTCCTAGTTCATTGTATTTCACAAATTTGGCGTTCTTTGAATTGACATGTCGCCTTCCTCATTCATTTGTTGAGTAGTCATCTTGCGAGTTCGTTTTCTTTGTTGCAATTTTGACATGTTCGGATAAGATCATAACTTTCTGTATTTATAAGTCCATTCCCTACGACAATTAATATATTTTGTACATTACAAATCTATATTTATTGCCAAAAAAAACAATTTTCGTCTCTGTTGCCATTTTTGTGAATAAAATCATTGATAATCCAAAATGAATAACCAGTCAAGAATATTTATTTTCCGAAATAAACAGTATTATTACGATTTATCTTTCATTTATGTATTCGCCAAATAATATTCATTTGTGTAGGGTTGAGGTGGAAAAAAAACAGTGAAAATCTCGTATGTATTACTTTCAAATTTATTCATCAATTTTAATCAAGTGCCGAAGACGATTTCATGGAAATTAGGATTGATTTATGAACAGTCGCTGAACTGGGCTACAATCTTGAAACTATTTCGTCGATACCAACTGAACTCATAAACTCGAATATATATTTAATAGTTTTTGGAATGGATCGAATAAATAAACCACGCAGAAATAACCGGATTCACTATAAATAGACTTCAGGAATATATTTATGATAGCTGGGATGATTTGATCAAGCATTCATATTATAATTATTCAAATTGCACGAAGAGGAAACTAACCAAATAAATATTCACATTCAACCTGAAATTCCAAATAAAAGTACTCACCCATCTCCCAGCTTCATTATTGTGCAAATTCATCTTTTCCCTTATATTCTTCCCCCTTTCACCGGTATCAACGAACTCTCGACTGACATCGAAACCGAAGCCGATATTGTCCGAACAACCTCCCCATTCGAAGTCCTTGACATTGGCAACAGCGGCTGCGTTGTTGCCGTTACCAAAAACCTGTGGCCGACCCTTGTAGTGGGTCTCGCAATTGCAGGTGTCAATTGACCCCTCACTGCAAGCTCTTGCGATTGCGTAGGTCACCGCTGCTGAGGTTATGGCGTAGATGAAAGCCGTTTCTCGACAACCTGCAATAAAAAATGGATATCAGGTTAACATGCATACCAATGTTGTTTTTTTTTCGGTTCAAGTAAATATATTATTTGGATGAAGTAAATGGATGCTAATAAAATGTTTTCGGCCTGCGGCCATCTTCAGTCATGGGAATTAAAAAAAAAAATCTCACGGCAGATAAGCACTGAAGATGGCCGCAATCCGAAAGCGTTTTGCTTAAATACAGTGCTTTCGTAAAGTACTGAAAATTCATTTTTAGCCAAATATACATGTCTGAGGAATCTCCTGAAACAGGTCGATTTTTAATCTCAATTTGCCACATTTATAAGAAACAAATAAATATACAGGGTGATCCACGTTGACTATGACGTCCCGAATTTTTCAAATGACACCCTATATATTGTAAATTTTGAATCTCCATGGAAAGCTGATTTATTTAAAAAATGTATCACACATAGGGTTTGTATACAGTGCGTCCGTTGAATTCAGTGCTCTCGTAAAGTAGTGGATAAATTCGTAAAAAATTGAAGGAATAATTTTTGGAAAGAACTCTCAAAGCCGTAGAATTTTATTTTCATTTGGGTATTCTTTCAAATTTAATAAATACATACGGAATGATTCGTGTGGGAGAGATGACATCATCGGTATTTTTTCAATGGCAACTCCATTTTTCATTACATAATGTGAAAAGGTGATCATGAGTATGGGTTGAATGGAAATAAAATAAGATAAACTATTTTGAAATATGAAAAAACCAAATTTAATGCCAATGATAGCTTCAAACGACTATCAAATTAAATGTTCAAATTGTGCACCGTTTGCTATCTGACAGTAGCCAAGACGATGAATATTTTTTTTTGTACATTGTCAATAACGTCAGGAGGTATACATTGTATCTCGTGATGAATTCTTGCTTTCCAATCTTTTAAATTATCCGGCCTGTTAACATACACTTTACTCTTTAAGTATACCCCTCAAAAAATAATCAAGTGGTGTTAAATCTGGAGTTTTAGCTGGCCACTCAATCGGTCCCCTTCTCCCTATCCAACGATTCGGAAACACCACTTCCGCGGAAAGCTGCTGCATAATGGGGAGATACACCATCTTTTTGGAAGAATAAATCAGTTCTCGAAAGATCAGGTTCCTCTAGATCTGGATACAAAGCAATTAGTACAAGAATAAGGTCGAATCGTAGAAAATCCAAATATATTGCACCAGTCAGGTTCACGTCAAAGAAAGTCCCAGAATTTTTCATAAAATATTGCATACCTGTTGCTGTTATTCGCAAAATTGATTTCGTCGATCGAAGTCGTCTCATTCAGATCATGGATGTGACGTACCTTATAAGGATGGTGCTTTGCTTTTCTCAGAATTTTGTGGATTGTAGACGCTGCCATATTGAAATCAGAAGCCAATTGGTTGAGTGTTTTGTGATGATTTTCATGCACTGCCAACACAACATTAAGCTTATCGTCTTCTGGTGGTGAGGGTCGACCCGATTTAGGAAGATCACAGACATGCTGAAATTCACGGTATTCTGACTCAACTTTGCTCACCATGCTTTGGTTGCCGATCAGGATGAGTTGCATTAAACAATTCAACTATTTGGGTGAGCATTCTGTCTCCAAATCCTATCATGCAAATAATTTCAATTCTTTCTCGTTCATTTAATTAAATCATACCGACAAACGATAAGATATGTTATTCTTTGAAAAAATAACTTCACAAAAACTATTCAGCAATAAAAACAAAATTCTGGTCGCTATGGCTACTGTCAAGTAATGGAAATAGTCAGATAGCAAACGGTGCACAATTTGAACATTCAATTTGATCGTTGTTTGAAGCTATCATTACCATTAAATTCATTATTTTCATATTCCAAAATAGTTTTTCTTATTCAATTTTCTTTTCACCCATACTCATAATCACATTTTCACATTCCGTAATGAAAAATAGAGTTACCATTGAAAAAATACCGATGACGTCATTTCTCCTACACGAATCATCCTGTATGTATTAATTGATTTTGAAAGAATGCCCCAGTGAAAACAAAATACGACGGCTCCGAGCGTCCTTCCAAAAATTATTCCTTCATTTTTTTACGAATTTATCCACTACTCTAGAGAGCACTGAATGTGTGACAAACCCTATGTGTGATATATTCTAGAAATAAATCAGGTTTCCATGGAGATTCAAAAAATTTTATAATATGTAGGGTGTTCCGTTTGAAAAAATTGTCGCGGACGTTATTAGTCAAACGTGGATCACCCGTATATTCAATTTTCCCTCATAAATGTGACAAATTAAGATTAAAAATCGATCTGTTGTAGGAGATTTCACAGAAATAGATATTTGGCTAAAAATGAATATATTCAGTACTTTACGAAATCACTGTATACAAATTTTACACGAAATACAGAATTTTAATTTTTTGATTTGGGATCGATGTATACACAGCAGTAGTGAATTTTGAGATACTAATCGTTGTGACGTTTCCATTCAAAATAAAAATATCCTACCGGAAACAGTAAAGGAAAGGTTCCAGAATTTGAAAGTCCGACCTCAAATAATGTACAGGGTGTATCAACGATACGTGGGTGGACGATAGCTGCTTCCCTATTTGAAATAGAAAAAAATATCCCAAATAAGAGTTGTAGAGAGCAATGAAAGACTTGTTTAAAAAATAATTACCAACATAAATGTATGACTTATCAAACTTATGTTTTTCAAATGAAATATATGAATTCCTTTGAAAGAGTGTTTCTCAAAAATATAGGGTTGTATGGGTTCATACCAGGTGGGGTTTATGTCACAAAATGGTTTCATTCAATCAATAATTTGGAGTCAGAACATTTTTCCACCAAATATCTTCAACAATAGTGTATTTTAGTTTCCTATTCATAATTCTAACGAATGACGCTTTTTCCATACAGGGGCAACAAAAACACGGGATTACTTTTTTCTCAGTTCCATAGCCATGATCAGAAATATAAAAAGTATTCCATACATGAAAATCGTTGCTTCATTGAATGCCATTTTTTTCAGTTGAGATATCTGAAAGACATACGCATCAAAATGCACCTCAAGAAAACCATTTCAAATACTAAAGGGAACATAAATGGATCACGCCTCCGCCTTTGTATTTTCGAAGAATGATGCATGGCATAGCCCATTATTAGGTCTAAACGGTTAAGAGTACGGTTTCATTCATGATATAGAGATCGTCTGGGTACTGAAGGATGACTCCCCGGGGATAAATTACTACCTAGCCCTTCCGGTATATTACTAATCAACTTGTGGGACGAATTACATATTGTAGTAGTTTGGATAGCACCTGGGAAAAATGTCGACAAAAGAAAATTATCGACGCACAGTGGATTTCTCGGCATATGAAAAGTATTCAAGATGCTCGAAGATGAGAAATTTATTACAGTCATAAAATAATATAGTTACCAATAGTTGGTTAGATGAACATTGTTTGATTTTGATTAAATTACATTCAATCCAAGGACCAACTTAATATAAATATTATGGTTGAAATCCGTTTTCTATTTTAAAGCTATTAGCTCTCAGATTTGGAGCAGTGATTATATATTCAGCTGTAGTTGTAACTTATAGATTTTATCCTAAATAAACGACAATCGTCGTCGTGTTGATAATCGGAATCGCAACGCAATTTCACTATATCTTCATGAAGAACATAAACAATGTAAAAATGTTGAATGATTATCTTCGGGGCCGTTATATATCATGGTCGAAAATGGGACTGACATCTTGATTGACTTGGGGTAATATGCAATAATATTCTAGAAAGAAAAAGCTGCCATGGAACAGTTTGTTGGAGAAGTCCTAATGAACAGACACATACTATCAGAAGGTCGTGATGCTGAAAGAGTACGTGAGTTTTACTAGATCAGCTTCCGTCTGGTGTTGAATTGCTGACGTGCACGAAAAAATTGAGTAACCACGGTAGAGCAACATTTGTTAGGGTTCTCAGATAGAAGTAGGAGGGGGCATTTATAACTCAGGTAGCCCCTGATCACCCATGTAGCATTACATAAGTCAACGTAGATAGCTCCATGGCTACGTAGGTCTGAGCAATGTTGAAATAATAGAATGGGAATGACGCAAACGAAAGGGTAGACTAGATGGGTCACAATTGGAAGGTCTCTAGAATAATATCAGGTCTTCTAATATTACATTTACTTACTTTAGGAGGGAGTCTGTGTTGGTTCTACAAGGAAGCTGAGGCAACCATACTTCATAGAGATATGAGAAGGCCCAACAACATAAAGTGGAAAAAACAAAAATTGCATGCTTTGTGAAGGAATCATTGTCAATTGTGAGATCCCATGAGAATGAAATGAACGAAAAAAGCTCCAAAATAAATTTGGAAATGTCGCAGTGGATCTCGTTCTTTTTTTACACTCAAAATTCTCAAAAATCCTGGGCCTTCCAGGAGAAAGTCTGTGTTGGTTCTTTAGGGAAGCTGAAACCACCATACTCCATATTTCGATGAGCATACCCAACAACACCAAGGTACTATAAAAAAAATTGGGATTTTAAGCTTCGCGAAGAAATCAATGTTAAGACAAACCCTTGTGGAAGACCAAGCTGGACAGTACACTAAAATAAATGAAGAAAGAGCGCCACAATCACTTTGGAGATGTTCGTAATTCTTATTTTATGCTATATTCAATGCCAACTTAATTGACAATTCGATTAATAAGAAACTTTGAATGCAGAGGCACCCAGACAGAATTATTTCAGGTGGGTGAAGTTTGTATTGAAACACCATTAGTTTTGGAATTAGAGTCATTAACATTGGTATTTATGCTTTCTTTCCAAATAGAAAAATGTGTTTCAGAGTTTTTTAAAGTTCAGCCCTAATGGTGTCGATATGGGGGTTGGAATTTTATATAGGAGTACCGTTAGTTTTTAAGTTGGGGTCATAAAAATTGGTATTTGAGGTCTTTGTTACGAATGAAGAAAAATGTGTTCCAGTATTTTTGGAAATTCAACTCCGAGGGTGAAATGGGGGTTGGGGGTTAGTTCAAGTAAGAGTCATATAAGTTGGAATTTGGGTCTTTGTAACAAATAAAGAAATATGCGTTTCAGTGATTCTAGAAAGTCAACCCCTGAAGCGTGAAATGGGGGGTGAAAGTTTGTATGAGGTTCCATTATTATTTAAGTTAGAGTCATGAAAATAAAAAGCTATGAAGATGAAGTTTGTCAAATTTGAAACTCTCGATATGTTGGAGTCGTGTAACATTCTGAATTCCCTATTGATCACATGAATTAAAACAGAGCAAGAACAGAGTATTGCGGTAAAAATCAAATAATATAAAAAATAATCAGAATGAATTATATAATATAACGTTTTTTGTGATTTAGAATCAAAGTTGTCATTTAAAAAAAAAAACGGAAGTTTGGGAATATCTAACACCACAATTAGTTTTCACCCTGAAATGACGTTACATACAAATAATAGTTTTTTTTTCTAGAAGAATTGAAATCGTTCCACCCAATCTCCGGAGAATTATTTATTTTTATTTTCAAAAGAGTCATTTATTTTCTGCATAACTCCGGACGCCTCTGGTGTCCAACCCACCAGTCACATCTAGGTATCAAAACTAAACATAAACATAATCAAAAACTAACAGCCTTGTGTTTTTTGACCGGTTTCATGTTGAAAACCATAACCTATAATTACCGATGTAATAGGTGTAAAATTAGTAATTATATTTAAATAATTATAGAAAATTATAACCTTTATGTTTACAGCAGGTACATAAATAATGATTCACTGGGAGAAGCTACGAACTGCGATTTAACGGAAACGATAATCAGATTATCCATAATTATATTACCGAGAGTGAATAGTTTGTTTGAATTGATGGAGATGGAATAATTTGCATTCATTGAATAATTATCTGTGATATCATAGACTGTGAAATTGGATGTATCGTTTCCAAAGTATACACCTACCAAATTGTGAATAATATTAATTATATTTTTATATGTATGGAAATTATTTAATGAACAATAACAGGTAATCTTCCCCAGGCTCTTTGACGTTGTGAGAGTATGTGTGTGGAGATGGATAAGTTCTCCTGTAGAATATCTGACTATTAAAATTGCGAACTAAATAATCCTGCCTGACTAGCTTTCAGTTTGATGAATTATGGATGAAAATTAACAAAGCAGGAATGATCATATTTTTATATACGGGGGTTTTCAAAGCTGGAACATGTTTTACAAGGATGTCGAACTCATAGAAAAAGTTATTTCACTTACAAAATAGTTGAAATATATCGGAAATTCTCATAATGACATTTAAGAGATTTCAGCAGCCCCAAATTATGATTTCACAGTTCTCAAAAGTAAAAAATGATCATGAGCTTCCATTACCGCCTTATTCAAATGTCTCACAATCAACAAATCACAATCAGACTCGCGCATTGTTCGATAATTTGCGTTAATCTACACCTTTTCTGATAATGTACGATAATTTACTAAGTGCGTTACGCTTTGATCGGACGGGATGGTTTTATTAGCCAGGTTCTGGAAATATTGCTGCGGAATAATAGTTTCTCCATTCGTCATAATAGATTTATTACCCGTATTCATGTACAGAAGCTTGACTTCTACCTAGATAACAATACCAATCAGTCATGCTCTTTTCGATAATGGCGAGTTTATTGCATTGCTATCGAAGTGTAAGTAGTTCCGGCAACTCTAATAAAATTGATTGTTGAGGTGTGGAACTTAACACCTGTGTGAAATCGGCTCGGTTCACGTTCGCTCGAAAATTATACAATGAATTTTATTGGCCGAATCTGAAAATCCTTCGGTATTGAAGGAAAATTCGCGTTCCAAAGGGGTGTTTTGGAAAAAACGAAACATATCAGGCGGGGAGAAAATATACAGTTTTTTTACCTGAAAATATTTTGTGTATAAAAAACGGCGGGGTTCAGATAATGTCAAAACCATTATTTGCATTATTCTAAAATGAATCAACTTCCACAATCTCAAGAAAAATATGCATACATAGAAGGGCAAGAGAGGATTTGCCCTAATAAGTTTATGTTCTGGTTCCCACGAAAAGGGATATCCTGTAATGTTCAGAGAACATCGTGGGAACCAAAGGAAAGAAGGTAGGAGTTGGTGTTCTTCTTAAATTTCTGGAGGTTGTATGCCTCGGGGAACACCTCCCTAGGCAATGAGTTCCAAAGCCTCGCTGTTCGTTGGATGAACGAGTCTTTGGAATGGAAAAACTATTGAATTAGTCAGTTAGTTGTCAGATAAACACCATTAATGTTTTAAAAACTGTATCTGTTTCCATTCTAAGGACCCGTGAAGATGTGAGGAAATTTGTTAAAAGGTTGCAGACGATGTGGTTACTAATCTTAATGAGTTTGAAGGTTCACGACGATTTGATCTTGAATCATCTTCAGGTGAATACTAACTAGCCTACTTGGTCATTTATAGGTCTATCGGTGCAGTGGTGCTTGTGATTTTTTTCAAATAACCAACATATATTCCATTGAGTTTACAATGGAAACGGAAACCAACAGTGTCTTTCCTCGTTGTGATTTTTGAAGGAAAAAACAATGACATCCGTACCTTTCAACTACAGCTCCAATCATCCACATTCGACAAAGAGAGGTTTCGTAAGAAAATAGGAGGAAAAAGCGATGCACATAGGCAATAACCAGGAGTCTTTAAACTTCATCAGATAGGACCTACGCCAGAATTGATACCCCAAGAAACTCCTGAGAGAAGAACTGAAAGAACCAAGATCGCTGAAGAACAACATAGCCCAGGTATAGTATGACCATCGATCTAACAGACTCATTATTATTCATTGTCGATAAGACTCTGAGGGCGACTAATCGAAAACAGAGGCGTATTCGTTGTTGCTGATACAACAGGAAATTTCTACAAAAGCCTATGTTGACTGCTCCGTTGAACAAAATGGTTTCTCTGTTACAAAATAGTATATTCACTAAAGAGTGAAGAAATGTTCGTAGAAAATGAGTTTTTCCAGAGTTCAAATTGAAACATCCTTTTTATCTACTAGTATGCGACATAGTATCGTTTTCCAAACACCAGTAGATAAATATGTACTATTTCTTTATGTATGGATAAGGAGTAGAAATAAAAACTTTTTAACAAAAAAATTAAACCGACGAAATACGGAACTGAAAAGTAAAAAATTAAATGAACATTCTTAGTCTCAATAACTAAGCTCCTAAACTAATGTAAGTTACTAATTTTGAGTCGGCGCCAAACAAACAAGCAAATGAATCAGGTAAGGCGTGAAATGATGGCATCGAGTTGCGCGGTGACATTCTGATAATTTTTTCGAAGTAATTTAATGATCTCCGTTGATTGTTCGTTTGGCGCCGACTCAAAATTAGTTACTTAACATTAGTTTAGGAGCTTAGTTATCGAGACTAAGAATGTTTATTTTATTTTTTACTTTTCCAGTTCCGTATTTCGTCGGTTTAATTTTTTGTTAAAAAGTTTTAATTAATCAATTTTCTGTGGCTGGAATCTACTAACTACTACCTACTTGTTTTTCATTACTTCCAAAATACTTACTTACCCACCCTACTTCTACTATTACCAGTTGAATAATATGATTATCTACTTTTACTATTTGTTGTAATATAAATTGTTTTCTTTGTTCTGGTTAGTTTATTTCATTACTTTGTATAACATTCCATCCTCTCATAGAATATAATGATTGTGGCGGATGTGGAACAAAAATAATGACAGTAGCGATCTGACATTGTCAACTACATATGGGTGTACCAATGTTCACAAGTGAAAAATCGATTATTCCCTATTTTTCCAACCGTAAGGGTGGATAATTCCATCCAAAATCCAAATATGAGGTATACCCTATCTATTAAAAAAAGAATCATCCAAATCGAAGAACCCAGTACAAAGTTATGCCTGATAGAATTGGTTAACGGACCAAAATTCAGAGGGTGAGTGATCAATATCCTCCATTTTTCTACCCTTAGGGGTGGATTTCATCTTTTAAATTGAAATGAGACCAACTTCGAAGTACACCCTATCCGCTGAAAGAATTATCGTAATCGGACTTCTCAGTAAAAAGAAATGCGTGATCATACATAAAAAAATTAAAAAAAACTTACGCGTCGACTAGAGAACCTCCTCCTTTTTGGTTTCGTCAGTTGAAAATTATGAACAGTACGAAGAAATACTCTGTTAATTTCATGAATTTCGGGCGCAAACATGGCTGAATTCTTGAAATAATTATTTTAACGTCATGCCATGTGTGTTCAATTGGAATGAATATGCAATGGGGAGAAGGATGTCTTAACACTATATGACCCGTTCCTACTGCCAATGTGTCACAATAACATGGTGTTTATTGAAAATGATTTTATTATTTCAGGCAATGGCTTTTTTATATAATTATTCTCAAAATACATATTATTTTCAACAGTTTGGGAAAGAAATCTGGATAATTATGTTCTACTTTATTCTCACTATCTTGTGATTTTACAACTGAAAATTATATGTATTTTGAGTATAATTGATAGAATACCTATAGATTATTTTTTTATGTTACGATCATAAAACATTTCCTCGCACAATGATACAATGTACTGAATCGGTTTTGAATCATTTCTCACTTCCCATGCGTATTGATGACAGACGTCAAACTAAAAATATACGTTGTCACACAATAAAAAGAAAATACCTCAAATTATTCCCGCGGCAATTTACTAGGTAGAATATTCCCACCATAATGTGCATGGATGATTTGAATTGAAAGTTCCCATTGGTTTCCAGGAATGCCAGAAAATAATCAAGCGTGTAGTCTTGGATGGTGAGTTTTGTGTCATTTGAACTCACTTCAACTGATAAAACATCGCGCTTCAATTGTTTTTGATCACTCAGAAGAGAAAATTAGTTCATAATAGACCTGATATAAAAAGAGTAAGAAGATTAACTGTCAATTACTTATAATTATCATCACGGAAAGGTTACCGATAGAACACCACCACAACACAAGATATAGGAATGCGAAGAATTATTTCATCATTAAACCATGCGGAGACCTTTCTTAAACAGCATTTTTCAACTATCTTCCACAAACACTAAAGCAAATGATACCGCAGATCCCTTCCAAAAGAGAATGAAAAACTATAAAAAAACACCCCAAGAATCGACATCCATAGACTTGTAGAATACATTTTATAAAGATCCCATTAATCATTAAACATTCGTTGATCCACTCATTCATACGTTACATTTCCACTTTATTTTACCACTACGGTAGTTATATACTTACATACTATAGTTATGCATATTTATTATATACTTATATTCCTTGTATGTATAGTATTATATCATATACTATTATCATTATTAACTCTACATTTAGTGATATTAAGAGGTAAGTTAAGTAATATTAAGATGTTTGTATTTTCACATTCCTTGTATGTGAGTATTATTATCATGTACTATGTTGCTATTATTAAGCTGTAGGGTTTCCCATTTATTCCCCGCCCCACCTTTTCTTTGCATTATATCACACTCAAATAATAATGTAAAACAAGAGGCGAATAAATTTATTATTATTATTTGTTATGTTATCATTATATGAATACGGAGATTCTCTCATCGGAGAGACAAAAGTGCCATTATCAGAAACCCATTGAGATAACGGACGTTATTTGTTAAATTCAAACTTGTGACATACAGAGAATTTTAGAAGAATTTTTATTATTTGTTTTCATTAAGTGTCATCCGTCAAAATAGCCAGTGCAAACATCATGTTGTATAGGTTTCAGACATGGTTTCACTGTATTCCACTGTTCCATTTCTTCGATTGCTACATTGTTCAAATGTCTGAAGTCGAGTTGAAATGTCCCATATTATACACTATTATACATTTTTTTCATATAGTGGAACAATTCTCTCGATTATAATAGTCAAGATTATTTATATCTTTCTATAAATGGCATATTCGGGATTTTGTCTTAATGTCCGATGATTTGTAGGTTTATAATTTATAAAACATTGAACCTATATCAGAAATTAACATGAAATTATGGAATAGGTACCCTAATTTGTAACCAACTTATTTTTCATAATGACAACCGCTGTGGATGTAACATTTTGAAACAATAAATGACCACTGAAAGGTCAATCCTTAAGTTCAACGGAATGTTATTGCCAAATGGAATCCCACCTGAGTTCAACTGATTCAACCACATCATGGATGTTTGTCTGAATAAATTAATATTTATGTTCCATAATTATGGACCACGGCGACGACAAGAAATAAAAAAATATCTCCTAATAACGCCATTAATATCTCTTTTTTTACTCCGCAAACGTGTTAAAACGCTGAACATTTTTAAACATCTCTTTGTGTGATCCCAACAAACATTATGAATTATTGTTATTCCGATGATCTGCGCCCCCTGTGGGCAGACCGGGTAATTACGTCATCACTGGACAACCTGCGGCGAGCGATGATGTATTGCTATCCGAGCTACACGC
Source organism: Gonioctena quinquepunctata (assembly GCA_018342105.1). NCBI lineage: Eukaryota > Metazoa > Arthropoda > Insecta > Coleoptera > Chrysomelidae > Gonioctena > Gonioctena quinquepunctata. The sequence continues at coordinate 190,179 of JAFIRS010000051.1, read as the reverse complement.
TTGTGTATTGTTACAAACAGTGTTGTATATCACTATACGGGATTTCGAACGCATATTAATAAACTTGTAGATAATTCATATCTTTCGATAACAATTATTGGGATATTAATTGGGTTTACGTCGAAAATGCAGATCATTTATCCAGCTGAATGATGAATGTAGCACTGGCGTAGGAGGACTAGCGTGAGAAACAGTGCTTTATTGTTGAACTCGATTATATATACTTACAGAGACCACACACCCGGATGCACAGTTATTGATAATAAATTTCTCAAAATTTATTCGGTTGTATAAGGATCAATTAATGTTGAAAAAAAATTTCTTGACAAAGTTTTGAATTTTATTAAATTCTTCATCAGATCCCCATAACAATATTTTTTTTAAATAATTATATAGAACAAATTAGATATTGGTTATGTACTGGACGCGATGTATCAAACATTTAATAAAATGGATTCCATTGAAATATTTCAAGATGCCCACCAAAAATTGTTATTCCGAGTAAAAAAAGTTGAAATTGTGGAATAAAAATCAGACATCATAGATACAAAAAACGAAAATACGGGATGAACAGATATTTCAAAAATCAGAAGGAAACGTATACTGAGATTAAAATAGAAGAGCATTTTATTTTTGTCGACTAGGAAAAAAAGGAGGCTAATAAAAAATTTGATAAATCATTCCAGATATAAGTGTGATTGAATTAATAACAAATAAAAAACCTTTTTAAAGACAAGCTTCCATTTGAGCCGTGTACTGAATCGTATAAAATACGTTTGAGTCATCGCTGACAATAAATTAATTATTTTTTGTTGAATTATTTGTTTTCAGAAACCTTGTCGCGGAAGTGTTCATAAAGTAGGTACCAATTAATTCCATTGGACAATGAGTGGTTGGTAAGTAACAACTTGTCGAAGTATTAACTTTATTACAATTCGCGCGACAATCTTTTTGAAACCAAATTATTCAACAAAAAATTAATTAAAATCATTGTCAGCGACTTATATTGCACGTTTAAGTACACGGCTCACATGAAAGCTTCTCTTTAAAAAGGTTTTTTATTAGTTATTTTATTTTTTGCTTTTTAGTTAGTTCCCCTTAATCTGTTCATTTCCAATAGAGCATCATTATCACAAGGTCTCTTCCCTGTGAGTTTTGAGCTGAAAGAAATCATGATATCCGACCCCAAAAACTCCCACACACCAATTTTGAATAGAATCTCACCATAATCACAAAACTCGTTCACCATCCTAAAAGCGCCATCTCGAATTTTAAGATTTTTACAAAAAAACTAATAATCTCCAAACCAAAAACCAAAACCCCCCACTTCCAATTTTGAATAAATATGACCATAATCAGAAAACCTGTCCTCCATATTGGGGCCGCCATCTTAATTTATACATTTTGACAAAAAAATCAGAATATTCGACCGCAAAACCGCCGCATAACAATTTGGAATCGAATCGGACCATTATCACAAAACTCGTACTCCATCTTGGGGCCGCCATCTTGAATTCATGAATTTCGACGAAAAATTCATAATCTTCCAATTTTGAATCGAATTGGACCATAATCACAAAACTCGTTCTTTATCTTGGGGCCACCATCCTGAATTTAAGAATTTTGGCAAAAATTTCATAATCTATCCAATTTTGAATCGAATTGGACCATAATCTATCTTGGGGCCCCCATAAAAAAAAAAAAAAAAAAAAAAAAAAAAAAAAAAAAAAAAAAAAAAAAAAAAAAAAAAAGTTTCTTCGAATTGATATCCCACCCCAAACTCACACCCAATTTTGAATAGAATCTACATTCACAAAACTCGTCGCTTAAAGCGCCATTTGAATTTATAGATTTCAAAAATATAATTTCAACCTGAAAACCCCATTACCAATTTTGAATAAAATATGACCATAATCAAACCTGTCCTCCATATTGGGGCGCCATCTTAATTTTATACATTTTGACAAAATCAGAATATTCGACCGCAAACCGCCGCATAACAATTTGGAATCGAATCGACCATTATCACAAAACTCGTACTCATCTTGGGGCCGCACATCTTGAATTCATGAATTCGAGAAAGAATTCATAATCAATTTTGAATATTGACCATAATCAAAACTGTTCTCTCTTGGCTACCTCGAATTTAAATTTCAAAATTTCATAATTTCGTTGAATCCTCCATACCATTTGATCGAACGGACCATAATCTAATTTATATGGCCATCTTGGACCGCCATTTCAAATTTTGACGAAATTCATATCTGCCTCACAAAACCACATCATTTTGAATGAATTCGATTATAATTACAAATATCGACAACATAACCATTGGCATTGTTAATCGAATTTGAACACTGACCAAATTTCAAATTTTCCGACCACTAGAAGTCGTCAAATTCACTAGATTGTCAACTAACACGAATCAACACTACGTGAACTGAATAAAGCTTGTTATATAAACTAAAGCCAGTATTCAATCCATCTGTCTTTGTGATTCACACTGCGTGTTTTCGAAAGGAGGTTGAACGTCGTGCGGATTAAATTAAAGCCTTTTTTCTCCAGCGTGTTCAACTAGAGCGGTAGAATTGATAATATTATTTTTCATGTTTCGATATACTTTTTCCAACTAACATGCTGTTTGGCCTTCATAGTATTTTGAGCAGTTCCAAAATTTGATTTTATATACCATCGTGTTGTCGTTAGAAAAAGCTATTCTGGTTTGTTCTCCTTCCAGAATTATGGTCGTTTTTCAGAGAAGCTCTTGACCTATGGCATTTCATTATAGTTGATTTTATTTTATTTTTTATTTTTTCAGGTTTGTTTTCTAAAGAATTTTTGATATTTCTATATTTTTTTTGGTGGTATTCTGGGTTGGAGATAGCAAGTGCCGTAGTTTTCAATGTCCTAAGATGTTGATTTTATGTCGAAAATTGTGATGTGAGTGGTTATTCAAAAATCTCTCTGAAAAAGTTGGTTTATCATACTCTTCTATTAGTTCATCAGGTATTTAAATAAAATAGATTATTTCAATATTATTGTACCCAGAAGGCTCATTTTCCAGGACCTCAACTTGATATGGCAATCTTGAATTCAATTCGACAAATCCGTACATTTTCATCAATTTTGGCAGTCCGAAATGATGAAAAATCAACACATTAGTGACAATGTAAATGTTATTTGGGTCAATCGAAGTTTCATAAAGGTTTTGGGAGGGTTTTAGTGTTTCTATTTTGATTTATACAGGTTATTTAGTTATTAATGGTTCCAAATACTCCAAATGACTGAAAAGAAGCAAATTAATATGAGTGATAAACGTTTCCCAAAGTGATGCACTGAAAAATGGTGTGTTAGATGTATACTGTTGATGATTTCGCTCTCCACTGAAATTCAGAATTGCTGTTCTAGAATTGTTGACGACGGAAATTAATTAGTTTTTGAGGAACTAATTTCATGTTCGAATTCCACTAAAAAAATGGCATCCGAGTTGTTTTGGAGACTCGATTAAAAAATGAGATTCTGCAATTAAATGACGTAGAAGAAAGTATACCTTATGAGGAAGAACACTTTCTCTAGTTTTCATTCAAATGCATGAGAAGCAAATTTAAATTTTGTTACAAGTTTGATAGTTGATAGTTTGGTAGTTGAGATTTTTTGACACGTGATGTTTTCACAAGATATTTCAGTAACTTCTTTGTTTCATTTAAAAAATTAGAAAAATATATATGGATACAGTAACTGATTCACCACATGTACTAAAAATGTTATCTTCCTACTAACCCTAGTACATCGTATTATTTGGAGTAAGAATGACCTTTATTATGGCAAACATAAAGATTAGCAGAACCATCTCGCAGAAATACGAGCCACCCAAACTTAATTTTAATACAAACGACACATGTTATTTGGAAACAGATCTAAAGGGACATTATGGAATATATTTCCAGTTCACTTTCAGTGAGTCGTAGTAAGGATATCACTTTTACTTCGGCGTAGTAAAGAACGATACATGGCCATCATGATAAAATTATGACCTTGGAAACAAATATTTCTTTCCAGTGAGTTTTTATACAGATAAGTTTTTAATCATATCCATTATATCTTTGTCTATTAGACAACAATTGCTCAGGGGGTACTAATAAACTCCTGAAAAACTTTCGCCATAAATCTTAGGCACTAAGTTTTTTTTTGAGCTTCCATCTAGGTAGATGACTTGACTATAATTCAGAAAAAATATTAGGAGTTGTGTTTGACGGTTGTAAAATGTTTTCCTATCTTCTGATATTAGGGATGACATCTATGAACAATAAGATATAATTCAAATTAGTAAGGAAAATCAGTGGATGAATTTAATATCCTCTCGATGCTACAATTTCATTTTATCATTGATTTATTTTTCATTTTCCTCTATGAACTGAATAATAATATTTCTTAAAATTATTCTGGTTATAAATAAATAAAAAAGCCAAAATTCTCCAATTCACATTGAAATCAGTGTACGAAAATCCTTAAAATCAGAGCCTCTACTGTAAAAACCATTTACAAAGGTATTGAAATATACCCATGGATAGAATGAAAAATGTCCAGTTAATAAGGCATTTACAACTGACACTCGATGGTTCGCGTGGGCCAGAACTCTACAGGTGTCCCGCAGTGTATTATTCAGGGTGGCAGGTAGATGTTAGCATACAAAATACATCTTCATTCTTATGATTTAGTGGTCTGCTCGAGTCATATATTGCTAGTCGTGGTAAATATGTGAATACTAGGAGTCGGAGGAACGTTTTAATATTATTCTCGTATTTTCTTTCATGGAGAGTTGATTAAATTTATGTTTCTTCATAAATGAGTTTCCTTCGTTCAATTGAAATCAGTTGTCTGGAGTATACTAATATATTACATAGTATGAAAGTGCCCAATGGGGATTCATTATAGTATATTGTATTCCACGGGACTAAAGTGTCCTGTTTAATCCCGAGTGTGTTCCTGAGGGCTCTGCCCGAGGTAACAACCACTCAAGAGAAAATATATGAAGCGCAATACCAGATATTTATTGAATGGTGCTGCGAAAGAATAGTTGGAAATGTTAGCGTAGACACATTGCTAGTGTTTTTTTCAGCTTCGACACTTTGGGCCCAATATTCCGTACTGAAAGTCATGCTCAAAACCAGGCATAATAATGATATCAGCAAATGTCACAAATTAACTGCCCTGCTGAAAAGAAAAAACTGGAAGATATAAACCGAAAAAAGCGATAACAGTTGACCAGGTTGACAAATTTCTATTGGAAGCTTCAGACCATCATTTCTAATTGACAAAGGTAGTGACTGCAGTGAAGATTTTATAAGTTTTGCAATAATCATTAATATAATTATTTTTAAGTAGCACTTATTTTCGGTGTTGAGCACTTATTTTCGGTACTGAGTTAGTTCAGTTGACGGTGGACGATGTTACTGATTTGGACCACTTCATTCTGATCAGAATTGAAAATACCAAACCATCGTTGAAAATTCAGATAAAAACGCAGACAATTCCATCGAACTGTGCCGATATAGTATAGTATATAGCTTTGAGAAAGGCTGCGACTCCTCTTGCAAGATATTTCGTTCGTTATGTACTATGAGCCAGTCGGTAACAATGTATTTGGAAAACGACTCCAAAAAGTAGCAAGTCCCTGTTTGGAGGGACTAAAGTACTCACTTTAGTCCCGGAAGTGCAAAAAGCATATTTCCCAATTATCTCTTAGGAATTATCGGTTGAAAATCTGTATAAATATTTCCTACATTTGCTTGTGATTTAACTGAATTTCAGTTCAGGATTGATTCTGATATCTATGGTACATACTTTCATGAATACGTTTCTCACTCAGAACTATTCTATCAAAATGGGTTTGAGAAATTCAATGAGATCACCTATTAACCATTCATCATTGGGGAGAAGTAATGTATACGATTAGTCAACCGGTTAATAAGTGTAATGAAATCACTGTAGCTAATATAATTGTGTGAATTATATCAGTAAACATGAACGGAAATTTAGTCATGAATCAGATTCGAAATAGGAGGCGACGTAATTTTAATAGAGTTTTTCGTTACAGAGATTGATTTAAGGGAAAAATTGATGTAATAAAGTCAAAAGAGCAATTGTACTGAGAATGACCTGATAGATGTTCCATTATTTTTGCAATAGTAAGTTATTACTACTTTCCTATCCTACTATCCAGTCTGAAATCCAGATGGTATAGTTAACGATTCTGAGATTGGTATATAGACGGATCATGAGTATACGAAGAAGGAGCAGAGATATAAATTCCAGTTCCCCTACGCAAATATGCCTTCGTATTCCAAGCTGGGGTATATGCTATACTCACCTGCTTCCAAGGAAAACCTCGTCGATAGAAGTCAAGGACACATTATTATCTACTGGAAAAGCAAGGCAGCAATCATGGCGTTAGGATCGAATAAGATCGCATCCAAATTGGTGTCCGAGTGTAGAAACGCCATGACAGTTTTTCAAAACAGGGAAAGTAACCTCTATGGGTCCCAGGACACTCAGGTGTTCCTGGGAACAAAGAGGCACGCAGATTAGCCAATATGGGATCTAGAATGACCCCAATCTTGCGAATACCCAGCAGTATGACCATCTCGAGCACAAAGGGACTGATACAAAAATAGTTCATCAAAACATGGAAATAGGCGCCATGCATGAGGCAATCAAAGCATCGTATAAAGGGGCCATCGAAAAAACTATCGAGAGAGATCATGTCACTCATCAGACGGTACATCAAGTCTGTGACTGGGATCCTAACGGGACAAAATCCTATGAACAAGTACATGGAACTCATCGGGATCATAGACGATCCTTTATGGTGCCAGAAAGATGACGAGACATCTCCCGCTTTGATGCACAGAGAAAGATCAATCTTAGGAGCAAAACTCTGAGGCCAGAATTTCAAAGAGACTCAGCTGAAGAAACTGCTGATTTTCGCCAGACAAATCAGCATGCTCAGCTGATTCTCAAAATAAGTGGGCGCCTAATAGGACCACCCTGTGGTGAAGGAGGAGGATTCATCTTCATACATAGTCCTCATCCAGTTTTTCCCATCATTGTCATTTTCGTACTACAATATTTCTCCTGGTCAAACATATTCCTCAGGATCATTTGTCTATACTATTTGTGGCCTTCATTTTCTTCAGTTGCATTACTAGTCCTCTCTGCATTTCAGTTTCACTATATCTCTTTCGATGAATTGTCTTTCAGTTTTGCTTCAAATCCATCCCCATCGGTCAATTTTTAGTTGAATTTTCATCAGTGATCCTCGCGCTTTTGTTATTTGTCCCATGTTTACTTTCGTTGTGGTTACATAGGAAATAAAACATTTATGTAGTTTGATGATGTGGAAAAAATGAATGATCAGTGTATTATCTGTATAGATTAAAAAGAAGAGTGACATTAAAACTATTCACCTGTCCCATTTCAATAAATCTTGGAAGACAACAAACACTCATTAAATTATCTATGGGCTGAGTGTGACCAGCATGAACATAATTCCAGGATACTATATCATTTCAAATCGCAAATGGAAGTCATTATATGTATAATGAGATGGTGTAATTCCCGATGAAATATACGCTCTCATACTTCTTTTCCCATCTCATGAAGAGTCAATAAAACTCGCGTGAAAGTGAACCCAAAGAAACCCAACTGCATGCTTGTACACACGCTCCATATCATATATCGTCCATTGAAGGCAATAATAAACCTATAATGACTCCTAACTCGCATATGACAGCCCTACTATGATCCTCGTTGTTTATAGCCATGTTGAAAAACAACATTCGATGTCTCACGTTGAAGTATGCCAACTATTGATCATATATCCATTTTTTAATACCGATCACGCTGCCAATACGACAATAAATCATTAAATATTATTGCCATCTTCATTTCAATTTGTAATTTTTTCAGCCGGTTGTTTCAATCTTTTATTCCTCGAGCTTTTTGTACAGTTAATAAAGGCGATTCAATTGTTTCTTTATGTTGTGAGTTGCTTTTGTACGATATTAAACCTTTATTCTCGTTGATTGGATATTTGGCCGGGAGATATATAAATGAAACATTATCAAATCGATGTTCTGGGAAACTTTGAGGGTCATGGACATTGTGAAAAAGTATCGTTCAAAGTGCATTATTATAGAAATTATCTAGGAAATTACTGATGACGCAATTTAGAAAAATTTAGATTCTACTCGCAACTTGCTCCTACTTCCACATGCACAAAATTTTCTTGATTGTACCCTTTGACATATACAGTGCGGCTTTAAAAGTCCCCGTCCCCCCTGTTAACTTTTGAACAATGAAAAAAAAACCTTTCAAATGATATCACCGATACTACTTTTTGAAATAGAAGACATTGTGATTGACCGATATATGGCGCGGGGGTGGCACATCAACTTGAAAATTTCCAATAGCATGAGAAGTCAAGTGGCACATCGTTGAAAAGATCATTCAATTCCCTTTTCAACCATCCTTTTTTTAAATTTCGTTCGAACGTTTTTTCACAATGGGCATTTGAAATGTCAAATATAAATGTGGATCTGAATGGTACCGTTACCTCAATAACTTTTGAATGGTTTGATGTGAAACAATGAGATATTAAATTTATTGAATGGTATTATCGGTCCTACTTTTTGAGAGAAGATATAATAATAATAATAATAATAAATATACTTTAATGTCAGTAAGAGTAAATCTTGTGGACAAAGCTTGAATATAGAAGTATTACTGATAATTTCAAGATTTATAAAAAATATCTAAAAATGAGAGTTGTCTGTATTGTTAAAAAATATATATACGTAGACACACGCCCATATATATACACAAAACATACATATATAAACAATTTACATATAGAGACAAACACATCTACAACTTAGTGACGTCAACTTAAAAACTTATGCACCCTGTCAATCAAATTTATCATTGTAAAACTCCTGAAAGTTGTAATAGGGTCTATCTGCCAGAAACTTTTTGAATATTTTTCTAAAGTTTGTAATGTTCATATTCATATTCGCCTCCCTTATGTGTGAGGGGAGGTGATTGTACATCTTAACCCCGTTGTAGTAAATCGAATCTCTGATCATGTTTGATGAGGGAATTGGCAATTTCAACATGTGAGAGCAGGTGTTGTAATGACTACCTGAAGCCTCGAACATAGACACATTCTTGTATATGAGACAAACTGGTTCTAGAATGAATAACGGAAATACTGTTAGTATTTTTTCTTCAACAAATATGTTTCTGCAAAAATCACGGGGTTTTAGTTTACGCAAGTACCTTAAAGCACGTTTCTGCAGTACCAAGACTGATTGAAGTGTCGATGAGCTGCTAACACCCCAAAAAGGTATTCCATAACGTAAATGGGACTCTATTAGGGCGTAATATACAGTTTTGGCGATTTTAGATCTCAAATTCGACGAAGTTACTCTCAGTGCATAGCATCCAGCAGAAATCTTGCTTTTGAGATGCTTGACATGTCCGTCGAATTTGAGCTTATTATCAATATGGATACCTAGGAATTTAGTTAGAGGCTTGTTCTCGATCAATATGTTATTACTAAATGTAAGGTCGTCAAGAGAGCATCTGAATGAAATGATGTTTTTTTGTTGTATTGAAGGATAACAAATTTGCATCGCACCATTCCTTAATTTTTTTCATGTCAGTAGATATTGAGTCGGGTAAGGTGTTAGAATTCTTGCTGTTCCATAATATCGTGGTATCATCCGCAAATAGGGTGAATTTTGTTGGTTAGGTCGTTTATGTACAACAAGAACAGAATGGGACCGAGAACTGATCCTTGAGGCACTCCGGACTTGATTTCCTCTCTTTCAGAAAGTTTTGTTGTTCTCACCATTTGATTCCTACCCGAAAGGTAAGATTCAAACCATTTGTACCTGGTTCCTCTGCAACCGTACTGGTGGAGTTGTCTCAGTAAGATTTTATGGTCGACACAGTCAAACGCCTTTGACAGATCGCAAAAGACTGCAGCAGCTACATTACCGGCATTCAGCTTTGAGTAAGTGTCATACCTATAGAAATGAAAAAATAGCATCATTCGTGTTTTTATTATTTTGAAAATCAAACTGATTTTCACTTAAAATGAAGTGGCGTTTTAAGAAAGCGGTTAAACGTATTTTTACCAGTTTTTCGATGAGTTTGGCCAAAGTTGGTATGAGGGCGATCGGGCGAAGATTTGAGGGATCATATGAGTCTCCACCTTTGTATAGTGGGATGACAACTGAAGTTTTCAGGAAGTCAGGAAAAAGTCCTTCATGGAATGAGTTATTGATTATAGATACAAGTGTATTGAGAGCATTGAGAGGAAGATTTTGGATGATTTTAATCGAGATTCCATCATAACCACTTGCGTTTTTGTTTTTTATAAACCTTACAATTACTCGACAGAGGGCGCTACGGGCACACAACTTGAAAATTTCGAAAGGCATAGAGGTCGATTTGCACATCGTGAAAAAGGTAATTAAATTTTTCTTTCAACTATGGTTGTTCTACGGAATCACAATTACGAGTGCGGCTTTTTATAGCCATCACCCCTCTCTGTTAAATTTTGAACGCTACGACATGGAACAACCGGACCAAAACTATTTTGATCACCGATAATTTTTTTTTTTTATAGAAGACATTGTGATTGCTTGGTAGATAGCGCGGGGGGGGGAGTTGATGTGATTGGATAGATTATGGAAAACTAAGATAGGAACGTGCAAGTAGATGTAGGACATCATGAATGAAACATCTCTAGAATTTTCCGGAGAACCCACAAATGTGATAATATACTGGGTGCCCCATTAGAAAAAACAAAAGTTTATATCATAACTTTTTAATGCGACGTTCAATTGTTTTTCTATTTACATTTCCTGGCGGTTCAGAAAAAAATGGTACAACTTTCCTCATCTAACCATTTTTCTAGTTCTTTAAGTCAGGAGGATATCTATTGGTTCAAATTTAACCAATAACCCTGTAAAGATATTTCGTACCAGCTTAGTGACTGTTAATATGATCAGCCCCTAGTAATGGACAACGCTGAAATATGCTCTGTAATTTCCTGTTCTAGGTACAATAAAATAATATATTTACAATCACCAATCTGATTATCTTTTCTTTTCCTTTTTGAACGAATAATATGTAGATATAAATCCGTCCCTGCGATGAGAGATAACAATATTGTCGAATTTGTTTCACAAATGGAGGGTTTTTCTAAGAAAACGATAATAAGCTTAAGTAGAGGCATATGTAGTTCACCTACCTGTGCCTCAGTGTTTCAAAATATCGAAATGTTCAGTTGCTTTCCGGCAGTTGTTGTATAACTTCGTTTTTGAAAATGGCTAGTGTTTCTGAATTTGTTGCGGTGAAACGGATTAGTAAAAGTGCGCTTTCTTATTATTCTCAGTGTGTTCAACGCTGTTCGTCACCAAATCTCAACATTCCGAGTTACAAAACTAGTTGAAATGTGTTCTGATATGACTGGAGTCGGACAGTCAACAATATAGCGACTTGTGCACGAGGATAAATGCGACACGATCAGGTCATGAAAAGGTTATTTTATTTCACCATGGGTAGAAAATTAATTTTCGTTATGAATTAAAAAAAAAATCACTTTCAAGCTGGCGACGACGATATTTGAGGGCAGTTATACAGTTTCGAAGAGAAAACAGGAATATCTATTGTATGGACGAAACTTGGTGAAATGAAGAATAAATCGTTCTTGAATATGGCTGGATAAAAATACAAAATGCGCGAAGCAAGGTTTTATAAAACCACCCTCGGAAAAATGTAAAAGATCAATAATTATCGGTAGCGAAAATGGATTTGTCGATAGTGGCTTACCAGCATTTCAATCAAAACGGACTAAAGACGGATTGCTAGATCTTAACTTGAAACTAGATCATAACTCAAAACGGACTGCTAAATCTTATTCCTCCTGGGAATATAGTCATGGATAATGTCAGCTGACACTCAAGAAAATCCGAACGAATACCAACGTCTTTTTGCAAAAAAAATTCATTGGCTTACTTCAAATAAGAAGCCATTCCACAAAGATATGCTGAAAGAAGCTGCTAGAGATTGTAAAGTTGAATAAACCTCTTCGCACGAAATTTTGTTGTCGATAAAATCGCTTTAAAACGGAAAATAACGCCGTATCATTGTGAATTAAACCCCATAGATTTGGAGTGAGGATAAGTAAAAGGGATTGTAGCAACGCCACAACACTACTTTCAAAATAAGAGACGTTGAAAACCTCTTGCAAGAGGGAATAAAGAGAGTGGATTGCGAAAAATGGAGTAAGTGCGTCGAACATGTGATTAATACAATATAATACAATATTTTCATTTCCTGAGACTTTACAAGCATGGAAATCGTCAAATACGAAAAAGATAATAAAATAAAATGGCAGTTAAAATTAAGTCATAAGAATTAGATGTACATGTAAGAATCAATAGGAGTGATAAAAGATAAAACAAGTAAACAATAGTATGAACAAAAAAATAGTACACAAGCAAACATTCATGATGTCGAAAAGCCAGATCAGTTTGAAAATATTCATCTATTGAGTAAAAGGCATTTTTATAGAGAAGCTTTTAAACACTATTTTTGAAATTAATTAGATTACAAATTTTCTTAATGAATTTTGAAAGTTTATTATATAAATTTATAGACATGATATGAGGTCCGTTAGCTACAGAAGTTAATTTGTGAATAGGAACCATTAAATTATATTTATGTCTCAGCAAACCAGCAGCAAGACGAGTAGTATATCTTTGCTGAAACTCGTGGAAGTGTTTCTTAATGTAAGTAACACAATTCAAAATTCACATGGATATCACAGTTAGAATCCGTAATTCAATAAATAACTACTTACAGGAATCACCATATTTTTTGAAACACATGGTCCTTAATATATTTTTTTTGAAAATCAACAAATCATTCAATCTACTGCAGTTACCGCAGCAGACTAAGCAATAATTTAGACTTGAGTAAACATAGGCATAGTAATAGCTTAGTAAGAAATTGATGGGGACAAAATTTCTACGATTCCAAATAACGAAACAATGTTTGCATACTTTTTTAGAAATAGAGTCAATATGGTCATTCCAGGATAATTGTGAGTCAATGATTGGAATAGAAGAAAGAATGTGGGAAGTTGATAACATGCTGAAAACACTGTAGAGCCCCTTATTATTTCTCTGGACCCCAACGACGATAGTTTATCGGACTTTACAAATTAGTAGTTGTATGTAAATAGTAGATCTTTGTATGAATATTATTATTCTTTCCAATTTATCTATTTTCGTATTATCATTACTTTTAAGTGTTCATCTATTTAATATTAGAGTAATTAATATCTCCATTATCTGTCTATCTCTATAATTTTAATCATGTATAATTTCCATTCTAATACAGTACCTGTAGTTACGCCGCTGTCACAATAATTTCATTGAGAAAACTCCTCTTTCTATTGTTATGCAAATTAAGGTGACCCTAATTTAGGACCGATTCGGGTTGTGAACGTCTTAAATAACTGAATTACGGAATTTTGAAAACTATCATTACCAGTTTACAATACAACCTTTAAATTGTCTACCCTGTTTAGTGGGTTCTGTCATTGCAAATTAACATTTTATCACTCTCTCACATTGGGAAACCGAGGATAACAGCCCAAGTAAATATACTTCTGATCTAGTTTTGTTTGTTTGCATAATCATTAAATAAATGACTATTTCTGCTGAAGACCATCACAATAAATAGATTTTATCCTGATGCTTCAAAGTACACATATAGATTACAATGTTACCTCTATGGAAAAAAAAACAGTATCAAGTAACAACAACAATAAAAATTAATATAATCATAACATTGTATCCCTGGATTGATAGGAAATCATCTAAGCACTACTGTGCTTGTGTTATGTTCTCCAGTATCAATCGAAGGAAAACACATCGAATGTTGAGTTGATTTAATTCGTGTGTCAGCTCAATTTATTGGATCAATAGGTGACATTATACAATTTTTTCCAAATTGATATTGTTTGCATTTATGAGTTTTTTAATTTCTCTCTTGAAAATAAATTTACTTTTAATATTTTTTACTTCGATTGGCATCAAGTTATACAGTTTTGGGCCAATGAAAAAAATTTTTGTGCATGGCTTTTCGAAAACAGAGGTATATCTATAGAAAGGTTTGTGATTGATCGGGTTTGGTGCTGTTTATTAGTGTTAATTTTTTGTTCTATTTTTGAGTGCATGTGTAGTAGAGAATGGTAAATGAATAGTTTTTTTATATTGAATATATCTGCTTCTTCGTATAATAAAGTCGTTGAAAAGAGTCTGGTTTTCTTCATACATATTTTAATGAGACTATTCTGTGTAACTTGTAAATTTTTTTGTGCAGTATTGCTAAGTCCTCCCCATATTGTTATACAATATCTTAAGAGGGATTCTGCCAATGAATTATAAATTAATAGCATATTTTTTCGGTTCAGAATGTCTCGCAGTAAATAAAATTTATGCATCATTTGTCTGAGTTTTTTCGCAATGTGAGTAGCATGTTCATCCCATCTCAGATATTGATCAACTAGTATACCTAAATATTTGATTTTGTCAGTTTTCACTATTACAGGGCAACTGCAATTAGGAGTTTCACAAGAAAGTTCATGGATGCTTAGATGATTTTTCCTAGGTTGATCTATGCTATTTAGACTGAAAGTTATAAATTTACTCTTTTGAAGGTTCAGGCTGTGTTTCAGACTGTGATTTAGCCATAAATAAATAGCTGACGCATCTCGAACTTCAACTCTGAAATGCACACGTGAAATTGTTGTTTTTGTATGGACCTCTTCACCCCTACAATCCACAACATCTCAATCCATCCAGTAAATTAATGTTCCCGAACTTCATTCACTCAACAAAATCCTTGTGATTTCAATTTATCTCAGATGATGTATAATTGAATATATGTTTGACAATGAGCTTTGGCTAACAAAGCATAATTGGGTCCACTTCCATTTTACATGTCCACTGAAGAGTACAACAAAGAATAGAGTTGTGTAACTGACTAACATCTGGACATGCATGTCTTTTATGCGACCCTTTGACAAATGACAAATATATTAACTGGCAAAAAAACACTCCATCTGTATTATTAGCTCGTCTATTGGGGTACTTATCACATCAAAGGGTTTGGGTATGTATACGAGGGAGGGATGGTAGATCGACAAATTTGAATAATAATGCAGATTTATATCTCAATGCCTTTGGAAGGTTCGACCTATTAGTTTTCTTATAGCCTCGGGAATAATTGAAAAATTGACAAATACATTCCATTCACAAAGTTTCTGCTTGGGAACATGTTATTCTAATTCTTCTAATGGTCTATTAATACCACAATCTGGTCTGACGAAAGCGATCAATTTGTCAGAGGCTCATTAAAATAATTTCCACGACAGAATCAAAATCGACTCGATTTAGTAGAAACGAGTTCAGGTATATGGGAATCGGAAGAAAAAAAAAGTAAAGTGATATTTCGGGTAATCCGTTATCGCACGATCTACTGAACTAAAGGAGCTATTTGTTATTTTTACCTGATCGGTAATCTATGAGCTGAAGCTATTAGTCCCAATTGATCGGTAATTTGAGTCCTTAATCAATGATCAGTCATCGGTTTCTGGTTTTTTGAGATGCCGGTAGGCCGCTTTAGCTGCGGAGAGGTGTCACTTTCGATTTGGTGTAAGTTTGATTGGCTGAAGAATTTATTAAGAATCACAGCGACTGCTGAAAGGGTTCTTTATGAACCAGAAACGGTATGGGATTTCACCAACACTTACAGTGTTGCTGTTTTTTTGGAATAGTTTTCATTATGAGAGATATTGAGGATCATCACTTTGATGAATTTTAACTTCAGCTATTCAATTGCTTCAATGAATTATCCCCTTAAAATTTTTTAATTTAAGAAGTTAATTCACTTAATAAATTATATTTTACATTTATAATTGAAGTTTTTCTTTTCCCAGCAGGAAGAGTATCAAAAAGTCTAAGTTTGCACCAAATTTGCAAAATATAATTCCAAATTTCAGGGCATACTATGATTTTTTTTATGTTCTAAATTGCTAAATTTCATTAAAGATTTTTTTCGTGAAATTTGGACTCCACCACTGGATTCAACATTCTTTGTTCAGGTAAATCCTGGAATTTCATTCAAAAATATTGATTGGCAACAAAGTTATAACAATATTAATTTTGATAACATACCATTATTTATGAATATTTCAGACAATTTCTGAGAACCGGCAACACTGTCAACACAATCGAAGAAGATCGTTGGGGTTTCTGGTAGAAATTCGAATCCATAACACAAATTGTTCTCGAGTTATAACATATTATAGCATGGTATTTTTGGAAAAAAATTAATATCCATAATGTCGAAAAACTGGCTCCTCATGATATCCATTATTGTATCAACCAAAAATTTTCCAAATTCCAAATTTTAAGATGGCTAACAAATGACTTCGATAATACAACATTGAGTAATCTTGGTCCATAATTATCTAGCCCTAATCGATATATTTCAAATTTTTGTTGCTTCCGCCAAACCACCATTCAATTCTATGAATTTTTCATATCTCTTTCGAATATTTGTTACAATATTTTTGAGTCCTTCGGGCGTTATTTCTCCACAAGCTTGATGTATTCTTTCACACAACTCCTGTCTAGTTCTTGGGCGGGATTTGTAAACTTTTTGTACAAGAAGACCGCACAAAAAGAAGTCAAGTGGGGTCAAATCGGGAGACCTGGGTGTCCATCCAATCAATTCACTTCCTCGACCAATCCAGTGATGAGGAAACTGTTCTTTCAGCCATTGTTTAATAATTCCAGCATTATGCACAGAGCATCCATCTAATTGAAAATATAAGTTTATTCGCTCAACACTAGGAAGATCATGAATAGCATTCCATAGTTCAGTTCTGAAAAATTCTAGTAATTTCATGGAATTTATATTTTCTTCGAAAAAAAATGGGCCTATGATTCGTTCATTCAATATTCCGCACCATACATTAACTTTTTCCGAATATTGTCTTTTGCAGTTTATAATCCAAATAGGGTTTTCGGTTGCC
The DNA here is from genome assembly GCA_018342105.1 of Gonioctena quinquepunctata. NCBI lineage: Eukaryota > Metazoa > Arthropoda > Insecta > Coleoptera > Chrysomelidae > Gonioctena > Gonioctena quinquepunctata. The sequence continues at coordinate 172,997 of JAFIRS010000051.1, read as the reverse complement.
CAAAATCTAGTGTTTTGAGATAAAACAACACCGTTGGTCGTGAAAGTGGCTTCATCGCTGAATAAAATACACTCTGAAAAACGTCTGTTTCTCAGGTATTCTCCTTGTGCCCACAAACAAAATTCTTGCCGTTTCTCTTGATCTCCGTCTTCCAGGGTATGCAAAAACTTGGGTTTGAATGGTTTCATTTTGTATTTTCTCAGGCATCTCCGTATGTTTTCGCTTGGTGAATTCAAATCTATATAGGCTTGCCACTCTCAAACTGGCATTGGGATTATTCCTAAAGTAATCCAATATAACCTGTTCGTGTCCAATCCTTCTTCTCACATTATTTCTCAAAATACTCTTCGATACAGCTCCTGTTTCATTGAAACTTTTATTTATTCTGTGCACTGTACTATTACTGATAGAGGGGGCGATCTGGATGTCGATCATTGCATATTTTGCATACCTCACTTTCACTTTTATCATTGTATCCAGAAAGACACACAATTCCAATTGTAATATCGTCCTATTGTAATTGAATAATAATCAATACCTTTCTCACATTCGAATTAGGAGACTCAATCTGTCATTGTCATTCGTTTTACTCAAAAAACTATTAAAAATAATAACGTCATCACAGCCGACCTTTCTCGAGTTAGATACATTTTAAAATTTTCATTTCAATAATTATATTTTGACACTAGCGAACGAAGAAGGAAACAGAATGACTTTGCGGAAGAAGTCGGATAGCCTGTATAAGGAGATAATACCAGAACCCAAAAACTCTGACAGCATTTTTCAAAAATTATTTAAGCTGTTTTTCGACTCCATTACTTTATTACAAATGTGTACCCCTTTCTAGATGTCATAGAGAACAATTTGTGTTATGAATTTCTACCAGAAACCCCAAAGATCTCCTACGTTTGTGTTGACAGTGTTGCCGATTCTCAGAATTTGTCTGAAATATTCATAAATAATGGTATGTTATCAAAATTAATATTGTTATAACTTTGTTGCCAATGAATATTTTTGGATGAAATTCCAGGTTAAAAAAACCAGTGGTAGAGTCGGAATTTCAGGAAAAAAAATCTTTAATGAAATTTAGCAATTTAGAACATAAAAAAAAATCATAGTATGCCCTGAAATTTGGAATTATATTTCATATATTTGGTACGAACGTAGACTTCCTGATACCTTCCTGCTGGAAAAAGAAAAAATCAATGGGTCGGAAAATGTAGATTTTAGAAGGGTGCTCCGGTCTTATGTGGGTCACACTGTATAAACAATTTTCAATTTTGGGAATTTTGAGAAGATAATTTCCAGACTCAAAACTGAGTGATATCACTATTGATTAATATCAGAAAAAACTGAGCTTGGAACGTAAATATTTACGAGGACGTTGATGAAAAAAAGTCTCACCACTAGTGAAGACATATCCAAATGTTAACTGAACTTGCGAAATTTGTTTTTGGCAGTTTTGAACAGAGCTTGAATATAAGCTTTCGTCAGAATTGCAAAAAATGAAACGCGTTTAGAATTAGTTTTTGTGTGAGTCATTCAGTGTAACAGAAATAAGAAACGCTAGTTTACTCAAACAAAATGTAGGATTTTCTCATTGATCACATAAATAATCATTCTTGCTCCTTCTGAAACTAACTTAGTTACATATTATCTTGAGCGTATATCAAATTTTCAGGAAGTGTTTTGGAGAAATAATATCCTTCATAGATATATTTCAAGAGATTCAACAAAAATGGTTCTCTGTTGAAAAAGTAGAACCATGAAGGAATTGGTGAATCCCTGGAAATCAGAAATAAATTAAATACTTAATAAAATACATTTATAAAGACAAGGCCGTGTACTAAAACATATAAACCGAGTTTAAGTCATCGCTGACAATGATTCAATTATTTTTTGTTTCAAAAACCTTGTCGCATAAAGTGTTCATGAAAGTAGGTACCAATTAATTCCATTGGACAATGATTGGTTGGTAAGTCGGAGTATTAATTTCATTACAATTCGCGCGACAAGCTTTTTGAAACCAAATAATTCAAAAAAACATAATTAAATCATTGTCAGCGATGACTCAAACTTATGTTATACGTTTTTGTTCAACGGATGTTTCATATTTTGTTTCACGGCTTTGTCTTCAAAAAACTTTTTATTAGTTATTTTATTCTTTGCTTTATAGAAAGTTCGCCCCAATCTGTTTTTTTCGATAGAGCATCGTTATTACAAGGTCTCTTTCCTGTAAGTTTTGAAATGAAAGAAATCATAATCTCGGACCCCAAAAACTCCCACACACCAAAAACTCGTTCGCCATCCTGAATGTATATATTTTGATAAAAAAATCATAATCTCTGAACCTAAAAACCCCCACATACCAATTATGAATGAAATATGATCATTATCAGAAAACCCGTCGTCCATCTTGGGGCCGCCAACTTGAATTCATTTATTTCGACAAAAAATTCATAATCTCCGACCACGAAAACCCCGCATACTAATTTCGAATCGAATTGGACCATAATCACATAACTCGCCCTCCATCTTGGTGCCGCCATTCTGAATTTATGAATTTTGACAAAAATTCCATAATCTCCGTCACCAAATACCCTCACCTACCAATTTTGAATCGAATCGGACCACAATCACAAAACTCGTCCGCCGTCTTGGAGCCGCCATATCGAATCAAATAATTTTGACAAAAAAATTATAATCTCCGATCCCGAGAACCCCCACATACCAATTTAAAATCAAATTGGACCATAATTACAAATCTCGTCCGCCATCTTGGAGCCGCCATTCTGTTTTTCCCCCTAACAATTCCATAATGCTTTGTCACCGGAATTATGAACAACTGCCAAATTTCAAATCATTCGGACGACTAGAAGTCGGTCAAAATTCACTTGCAAGATTTGACCCCAACTAACAAACGAACGAACTAACTAACTAACAAGTGAAACTAAATAAAATAGATTTGAAATGTTGCTGAAAAGCATCGAATCATTCGTCGCAGCTTCTCTCACACTATTGATATGTAATCGAATTCATTTTTCAAAAGCAATAAATGGAGTCATATGAAGGTTTGAATTACTGAGTCTATTTACAAAAAATCACTTCAAGATAAAATAATTACATAAATTGCACGAGTATTCCAGTTGCCAAAAGTGACTTCAGAACGACTGTGAAAGTATATTTTTCGTTCAGTAATACAACATGTTTTCTGGTAATAATCATTACATTGTTGAAAAGAGAAATATTCTCAATCAAATAGAAATATTTTTCTGTGAATTGAAAAATCCACCATAAAATGAAGTGATTTTTTGTGAATATCTAATAGAAAACAAATACTTCTCGGCTGAAGCTACGGTGGACATCTGATAGATATTTTGAGAAGACCCTATCTAAAAAGAAAAATAAGTTATCCTGAACAATGGAAGATAGTGACTGAAGTTTATCTTCGAGTCGTAGATGATTCCTCAACTTATTTTATGAACACCCTGTTCATATTTTCAAACAAATCGTTTTATTGCATTGAGAAATATTATTATTCCTTAAAATATATGACCAGAAATACAACAGACTTCATGACACTAACGAATAATCAATTGTTACTTCTACCTGGATAGCTTCAAGAAAAGTGTCGATTCACTCATGTACCTCATGCTTTCATGAAATTCTAAGTATCTACTCATTGTCTGATTTTTGGAACACAAATCTAAAACCTTTATAAATTCCCCTATTATTCAGTGCTAACATGATACAAAAACTATGAACATCTACCTTTATCGACGATCTTGCCAAAAAGATTCTTTCCCCTCAGAAAATTCCTAGTAGAGCAATTCCATCTCTGGTTTCTGAACTGGTACTGGCACTCCTGGATGGCCATTTGGGCCCCTTTTGCAATGGCTGCCAACAGCCCTGGATTCTCCCTTGCCAACCTCCTCTGTTTTCGTCGGAGAGTGCTATGGACAGAGTTATCCATATAGAGCACACCAGGATTCATGGGGGCTAGGTTGTTGGGCTCCCCTGCTTTTGCGATACCCCTGTAAAAAATTAGGACCAAGTAAAAACAGATAGAATTCCAAGAGTTATTATTATTGGAAAAAATTACATCCATGGAATGGTGTATTACAAAAATTTTTTTGAGGCAGTCTCAATTGATTTTTTTAAATGAGATAAATTGTTCACATTCACAGGAAGAGTCTTTTCATTCACAGATTTTTCTGAAATGGTTCAAGTGTGACTGAAAATAAAGTCACTATCTAAGTATCAAATCAATTTGATTCGTTCCAAAATAAATGATTTTTATTTGGAAATTGACTTGGTAGATATATCTAGTCACCCTATACACAGAAACGCTTCTAACAAAAACTTTAGTGGCATTTTAATGAACATGGTGTGTCGTAATACTTAGACAACCTTTATTGATTTTTGAGGTGAATTTTTATTTGACTTTGTTTCATTTGTTTGTCGAAGGCAAACAACTGGTACCTCCTATTTGCAGATAGTTCTCACCCATCCATACCAGAGTTTTATCTGAAGACAAACAAACAAAAAACCAATGTGCCAAGTTACAATTTTTATATTTGTGGCAGACATAAAAATTATTCGGATTTCCCGTCACTTTCACTGTTTGTTCCCAACAATTGAGATATTTATTGCATCTAGATAATCCTATGAAGTGAACAGACACGGGAAAACTGAATCATTTGACATATAAACATTGTAAATCAAGACTGGTATTCAGTATATCTATCAGCTCCCGTAAGATGTGATCCAATGGTGTCCGAATTAAATAACATTATTTAGTTACTTAATTTTATCAAATCCCCAGAATGGAAGTAAGATACAGGGTGTTAGTGAATAAGTTTGACAAACTTCAGGGGGTGATTCTGTATGAAAAAATAAGGACAGTTTGCTATATAACTTTTGTCCGCAAATGCTTCGTTTTCCGAGATACGGGGGAGGGGAGGGGAAGTTTTTCTTAAAAACTGCCCAGACATTTATTGCTCCGAAACCGGTCGAGATATGCAAATGAAATTTGATGAGTTTTAATGGGTAGTTATTGCGCATTTTTTGACATGCTATTAAGAATTTTATGTTCATCATTGGCGCGCATATGGGTAATCTTAATTTTTTTTGGAAAAATAATGGTACTCAACTGGAATATTTCAAATTAAAAATGATTTTTGAATTTATCGTTCAATTTGTCAATGGGTCACCGTTTTTATGCAAAAAAAAACATCTTCACGCGCATTGTTCATTTCTTTAATACATTATCAAGAACTATCTAATACAATAACGTTGAACCAGAACAATAACAGAAAATTACACTTATAAATAAATAGTCGCAAAGATACAACGAATGTTCAAAATGACCTCCCCCAGACGTGATACAAGATTCAACTATTCGCTTCAACATTTTCGACGGGAGTGGAATGAACTTATGACTTAGAATAACCCCAAATGCAAAAATCTGGAGGATTTAAATCCGGAGATCGAGCAGGCCAATGTTCCGTACCTCTCCTACCTATCCAACGATTTGGACATAGTGTATCTAAGTGAATACGTACTAATGATGCTAAAATGTACTGGTGCACCATCATGCATGAACCAGAAGTGTTGTCCCAGCTGTAGAGGTATTTCTTCAAGAATAACAGGTAACTCTTCCTGAAGGAAATTAAGGTAAGAGTCGCCTGATAGTAATTGTAGACCGATTAAATGATCATCAAGTACCCCAAGCCATACATTTATGAAAACTGATGCTGAAAATAAGCTTCAAAGATTCCATGTGGATTTTCCTCAGCCCAAAGGTGACTGATATGGAAATTTCGTATACACTGTCGTCCAAAATTAGCCTCGTCAGTAAAAATAAACGCCATTTGAAAAACTAGGTAGTTGTGCGATTTGATGAAGGATCCAATAGCGAAAAACTGGACGCGGAAAAAAGTCTCTAGGTAGTAGAGCTTGCACACGTTGAACATGAAACGGATACAATTGCTGTTCTTTAGGAATTTTGAATACAGTGAAGTTGCTAACATTCAGTCTGTTGGCAATTTTTCGAGTACTTGTTTGAGGTGACTCCGCAATTAACTCGAGAACTGCTTCTTCTAGTTGCACAGTTCGTACTTTTCGAGGGCGCCCGCAGTCAGCTGTTTGTTTCTTAAATGTACCATTTTTGCGCAAACGTTGGTGAAGTCGAGCAAATATTGTGTGATAGGGTACCCTATGTCCTGGATACAACTCAGCATACAATCGTCGAGCTTGCCGACCATTTCCATTACTTCGACCATGGACAAAATGCATGGCTGACAATTCCGCATTTGTATAATTTTCCATTCTTTTCGATAAAAGAAAAATAATTACTTATTATCATTAATAAAATACCGAGAACTGGAAGTTAAAAAGGAATTTCGTTGAAATATTCGTATTATCAGAATGTTGACAGTAGCCTACCAGCATCGCTACTAGATAATGTATTAAAGTAATGACAAATACGCGTTAAGATGTTTTATTTTTTTCATAAAAATGGCGCCTCATACAAAAAACAAGGTCAAAGAGTTTTTTTATCACAAATTGAACAAAGAATTCAAAAATGATTTTTCATTCAAAATATCTCAGTGACGTACTATTTTTTTCTTCAGAAAAATTGAGATCATTACCCGTATGCGCACCAGTGACGAACATAAAATTCCTAATTGCATGTCAAAAAATGCGCAATAACTACTTCTTGAAACTCACCAAATTTCATTTGCATAGCTTGACCGATTTCAGAGTAAGAAATAAATAGTCAGTTTTTAAGAAAAACTTTAACACCCCGTATCTCGGAAAACGAAGCATTTGCGGACAAAAGTTATATAGCAAACTGTCATTATTCTTTCATGCAGAATCACCCCCTGAAGTTTGTCGCACTTATTCACTAACACCCTTTATATCATCGAAGGGATCATATCCAAGCTTATCACAGAAAATTATATTATTAATAGCCGTCCTCTATAAAGTTTTGATGATCGTGATAATTCTAATAATGCTTTCCACGATGAAAAGTTAGTAGTATTTTGGGCATAGGTTTGCACGTATTTTGGAAATGAGCGAAAATATACAAGTAGTCTATTTAAGTTGAAAAGGGAAACATTCTTAATTGAATATTGATAGAAATATTTTTCTGTGAATTGAAAAATCCACGATTAAAATGAAGTTATTTTTTGTGAATGTCTAACGGAAAACAACAACATGCTTCTTTCCCTCATTCATCTTTATGAATTCTTAATTGAGACTGGAATAGAAAATCAAATAACTATCTGAATGAAAATGCAAATTTTCAATTTCAGAATTTTTCTTTCGAGTTAGGGCCTTTTCAGAATATCTATCAGATGTAGTTCAATGTCCAGCGTGGCTTTAGCCGGAATAGTAGTTGTTTTCTGTTAGACATTCACAAAAAATTACTTCATTTTAATCGTGGATTTTTCAATTCACAGGAAAATCTTTCTATCAATATTCAATTGAGAATGTTTCCCTTTTCAACATGAATACCCCACAAGAGGTTATCTTGACGATGGAAGATAGTGACTAAAGTTTATCTTTCATTCGCAGATGATTCCACATCTGATTTTATGAACATCCTGTTTATATTTTCAACAAATTAGTCTATTTAAAAAAAATCTTAATGAAAAGTTCACTGTTTTGGCTACTTACGCAACCCAATTCAAACTTGAATTACCCCAACCCAAAATTTGTAAAAAAACCGTACATCCATACACACAAAGAGTTTTGGAAGTGATTCTATCGTGGACAAGATATTGTCAAGTGTACTCGACGTTATATTAGAACTGTCCACCTCTCGTCACAGAACGCGTACAAATTTTGCTAGTAAAGTTTAGGGTGGAATTTGTCCTGATGAGAAACCTGCCCTGTCAGTTATATTTGAAGTTGATACGTGATTTCTCACCATATATTTTGCCTATAGAATGTATGGATTTTGAGGAAATTTGTCAACCTAATTATGATTTTTGCATCCTGAATACGACTTGGGGTACAATCACTGAAGGCAAAATAATTTGTCAGAAATGAGGAATGTTGAATTTTTAAAGCATTCTGTTTTTGTTTGGTAAAATTTCACATACGTTTACTAGAGATAGAAATAATTTCAGTTTGTGTTTTTTTCCAGATGTGAATCTTCAGACCGATTATTTTCGAGTGCAATGGAACGCGCAATAGATTCGGTGCGGAGTTGCCATGATGAAACGAATGATTTTCATACAGTGTGGCTTCTCAAATCCCCCCACTGTTATCATCTGAACTGAACGGTTTAACGTAGAACAATGGGATTGAAACCGTTTCGAATGATATCACCGATACTATTTTTTGAAAGACATTGTGATTGCTCGATAGATGGCGCGGGGCGGCACATCAACTTGAAAACTTCAAATAGGATGGGGGATCAAATAGCACATCCATGGAAAGATCATTCAATTCTCTTTTCATCCATCTAATTTTTTTCTGAATTTCGATAATACTTCTTTTTGCAATATGCATTTGAAATGTCAAGCATAAGAAAAAACAAAACTATTATGTAGGATTTTTATTTATTGAAAATATGAAGCAGAATTGTTGTCATTCGTGTCCCCTAGTGTTTTTCTCCTCTCTACCTACCATTGGGTTATCTCAATACTCAATTTCTAGGTGAAACTCTCCACTAAATACAGATGCGATAATTCTTTTTGAATATGAAGAGCAGGTAAGTAATGTTATGATAATTCATTCATTAGAAGGTCTCAAACATCGACAAATAATCCAACTCCAGTTAGCCATTTCTAGGTAACTGTTTACCAAATCCAATAAATTATACCCGTTATGATTATGCTCATTAAAAATAAATGAACAAGGTATATTTGGATCGGAAATTGCATATTGTATGGATTCATAATTATTCAAGTAATGAATCCTCCTCTATTGACCGTATTTCGTGTTACTAATCGCAATTATGATTCCGTAGAACAATCGTAGTTGAAAGTTAAATTGAATTACCTCTTCAACCATGTGCAACTCGACCTCTATGCCTTTCGAAATTTTCAAGTTGATGTGTCCCCAGCGTCCTCTGCCGAGTAATTGTAATGTATCTTCCCCCAGAAAGTAGGATCGGTAATACCATTCAAAATAATTTTCTGTCCCATTGTTTCACATCAAACCGTTAAAAGTTATCGAGGTAAGGGTACCATTCAGATCCGCACTTATACTTGACATTTTATATGCATATTGTGATATTTGTGATATTTTCAACGATGTGCCACTTGACCCCCATGCTATTTGGAATTTTCAAGTTGATATGATGCCCCCCGCGCCATCTATGGAGCAATTACAATGTATTTTATTTGGAAAAGTAGTATCTGATACCATGCGAAACGGTTTGTGTCCCATTGTTCTACGTCGAACCGTTAGAAAGTTAAAAAGGGGTAGGGGTAAAGGGGGGAGGGAGGAAACCGCACTGTTTATACACTAGACACTGGATACAAAAAATATTCAATTATTTTCAGCCAAAGAATATGTAGACAAGGCATTTGTGTTATTCGTCTTGATAAATGGTATAAACAATTTTTCATTGGTTTTTTCCTAAATTGTGATATTATTGATTCTATTGGCTGATTGAAAAAAGTCATGATTGGGTATCGGCGATGCATTTCAATACCAAAACATTAACTTATACGAGGAGTCTACAAATCACAGTTGTAATTGCATATAACAGGCAATCCTCAACTTGTCTATTGAAGTAAGGGTTTGATGAATTGCATTTTTGATAAATTTCGTTTCTATAATAGAAATGTATTGATAATCAAGCACTTTATGGAATTTTTTCTCTCGAATGATACTGTAACATTTCCATTTTGAATGTGCATTGGAAAACTGTACAAATGGAATAAATACAAATCAATAGTTTGATATAATAAGAGGTGAATTGTTCAAGAACACTGATTGGAATGCCCTGTTGCCGTATGCTTCTTCAATATAAGTTATTATGATGATATCGGTGATACTATATTTCTGTTCTGAATATTGATGATTAAATATGGTTTCTTGAAAAACAAAAACATTGATTCTGTGTAATTACGAGTTTGTTCGCCTATATGTCTGATAAACATTGGTCTCTGGAGATAAATAATTCCGATTTTAGTTAAAATATCCTTCTTAAAATTTGCAGTTGACTTTTTTATATTGCCCGAGTACATAATGTTGATTATTTTATGAACATGTTAAGTTCTGTGCTGTACGGTCGCACGGGAAATAGGAATTTGTTAATTCAACCAAATTTATTTGAACACTCTCAATGGCTTGATCCGACTAAATAAAATTCATCCCAAAACATAGGTGTATTCGATTGATGGAACATTATATTGGGCTGACAAAATGGATTAATTTTTTGATTTAAATGTTTATCTATTGACACAATCCCATCATATTGAATGAAAATTTGTTTCAATACAAATATAATATTTATTTGAATCAAACAACGCAAATAGATTAATTCAAATGGAAGAATATTATATTGGTTGAATTATATGCGTTAGATCGATGCGCACAACTGACTTACATAATGTTACCGAATAGCAAAGCCAACTTATTATCATTGCGACGTCTGGACTTAAAATGTCTGGTATAGGATCTCATGCTCGGTTGCCATATTTGTCAATTTAGTGGATTACCAAAATTATTGACATTGGAATAAATATCTTTAGTGAAGAGAGCAGCTCATTTTGTTGAATTGACATTTTATTGAATTCATCAATTCGACGTAAATACTTGTTGAATGAATATTTTTGTTACAAAAAATTTTTGTAGATCTAATTATTCGATTCAACAAAATAATTGAATGATTGCCAATTAGTTTCAGTTGATTGAAGCTTCAAAATTGATCCAAAACCAAGAAATAATTTTACTCATTTGAGATTATATTTTGTCGTGCATATACGACACTTTCATTTGTTTCATTCAAATGAATTTTATTTGGTCCTACAATTTGTTTTTTGGATATTGTGAAATTCTTATATATTCACATTGTGTTGAATTATCGATCTGATATAATACATTTGCACTAAATAGATCTGAGAATGTGTGTTTCCAAGGGGACAATTTATGAGCAATGATCACGAGCAGCTAAATCATAAGTGCTTGTCTAGTTGAGCCAAAAAAATTGTTAAAAACTTTCCGATCACACAATTCCTGAGAATGGGCCCAATACATCAATTCAACATTCACCTATGTCGTGAAAGGTCTGGGCAACCACATAAACTGAGAGAATCGTTATATTAGTCCACGGTAGTGACTTGTTTTTTGTCGGCCCTGGGTGACATACCTTTGCGGAGGAATTTTAAGATAAGGGGTTAACGTATGGCCAAGACAAGGAGTATAGATAACGTTGACTGCTGGTGATCGTCGTTCTCACGCTCTCTACTACTTATTCCTGGTTCGTCATTTTCGGAATTGTGCTTTTTGCAATTAAGATTCAGATAGTGTTGAATCTCCACATTCTCTACCGTAAAGGTTTCAATTCTTCTCCTTCAGTTTATTCATAGGTTTTTGTTGATGCAGATGATATCGGAAATGTTGACTCCTTATATCTTATAGGTGACCAATTCGTATTTGGTAGCGCAGTTACCTTGAAATGACTACAAATAGAATGAACCATCGATCTTTTTATTAAGTTCCCACAGTATTCTAGAGATTTGTCATTATACTAGGCGCAAGAAAAATATTAGCTGACCAATGACAACCAAACAATTTGTCCACTATTAATTTTGGAACAATACTAATTTTTTTTGGGGGAAACATGTTTTCATGTTGATAGAAAATAATAAAAAAAAAATTTAAAAACAAGCTTTTGTTCAAAAGCGCGAGAAAGTAAAGAATAATTGCTTTGAATGTGCGTCGCAGGTTATTCCGTTATAGATTCAAGAGCTTTCAGTTCAACTACGAAAGCGACAAGATTTCGAATCTATAACTCACGGAATAACCTACGTCGTACATCCAAAGCAATTATTTTTCACTTTTCAGCGCATTTGAATAAAAGCATGTCTTTACAAAGGTTGTTTTTATTAATTCTTTTATTTTTGTGCTTTTTACTAAGTACGCCTCAATCTATGCATTTTTGTTAATGCATCATTATGAGGTCTTTTTCCTGTAAGTTCTGAGAAGATCATCTGAAGGATAACTCGTCCGCCATCCTGGATCTGCCATCTTCAATTTATGAACTCTGACAAAAAATCAATAATCTTTGACTAAATTCATAGAGGAAAGTGACCAAATATGGAATAGAATCCATAATATGGAATACCCCCATTTTTCTCAAATGCAAACTCACACACGCAATAAACAGTGATTTTCTGTCTCTTTCTACTCCCATTTACGCGTACAAGTTGTAGCATGTCAGTCGAGCCAGCCCTTTCGTCGTAGTGACAGTGTTTTGTTTTATCGCTGCCGCATAACTTTCTAAGGTACGTAAAAAATAATTATTTTTCGTACAGAAAGTGCACACAGTATTGTTTTTATAACTTTTAGAGACCCTTTAGATGTTCTTTATTATGTTTTAGCGGTATTAGATAGTATTACTTTCTGAAATATAAATATGTGAATATCAGTTTGAAATAGTTGGAAAATCCAAATATGGACGGATCACAGTGTCCAATTATGGACTATTCCATAATTGGACACTGTGACGTATCAGCTGACTTAATGACTTTGTTAATTATTTTTTTTCGGGATTTATCAGAATGGCGGGCGTCAATTGGAAAACGAAGCGAAAAGAATGGAATTCAGAGCATACGGCAGAAGCTATAAAATTAGTACGAGAAAAAAAATGGGTTATTTGAAAGCTGCAAAACACTTCGATTAGTGTCTCCGCATGACATCAGTCCCGTACCAAACAAGAAAAGGAAACCTTCTAATAGAGGAAGAAAAGCATCTGTTGCAGCAGTCATCACGTCGTCACCGTATAAGAATGACCTAATAGACAAAAACAGGAAAAAAGAAGAAAAAAAAAATAAATTAGCGAAAAACAAGAATAAAAAACAGAATGAGAAGAAATCAAAAGGAAAAAAACCAAAAGAAAAGACTAAGCCTATGTCTGATTCAGATGATGAGGAGGTGATGCTGTTTGATACAGACAGCGAACCCGATGCCTTGATAGGATGTACAGCTCCAGACTCTGAAGATTCGGAGTGTATTTTCTGTGCTATGCTGTTTCGAATGACACTCATGGGAAACATGGATCAAGTGCCTCATGTGTGGGCTCTGGGCACATAATGATTGCGCTGGGCCAGAGTTTGATACCTGGATTTGCGATTTTTGTAAATAATTTGTGTTCATTTCTTCATTATACCAAAGTTTTCAAGGAGTCTCTTATAAGTTAAGGTTAATTTTTCATAGTGATTATAGTATTCCATATTTGGGGTACCTATTCCATATATAGGTACCTTTATCATTATTTAGTTTTTGAAAATTTTTCTTATTTCAAACTGAACAAAATAATCTAAAATTGTTACAAACTTAAGTGCAAATATATGATTGTTAATAATTACCACAAAAAGTATTTTATTTATAAAATTTGCGAAAGTTATGCCTGAAAATCAAAACGGTATTCCATATTTGGTCACTTTCCTCTATTCTCCGACCCCCAAAAACCCCGACATACCAATTTTGAATAGAAATGGTGCAATTTCGACAATAAATTTATAATCTGCGACCCCGAAAACTTCCACATGCCAATTTTGAATAAAATCGGACCATAATCACAGAGATCATCCGCCATCTTGGAGCCGCCATTTTGATTGAATGAATTTGACAAAAAATCATAATCTTCAACCCCGAAAACCCCCACATACCAATTCTGAATAGAATCGAGCGATAATTACAAAATTCGTCCGCCATCTTAAATTTATGAATTTTGACAAAAAAATCATAATATCCGACCCCGAAAACCCCCATTCAGGATGGTGGTACCCGTAATTGTCACACCCCCAATAATTGTAACCTCGAGCTTATTTATTGAAAAATAAGAAACTTTATAACTTATTTGGTATTCCAGCGACATCATTATGTTCCCTTGTGTATCAACAACATTTATGAGTGAAAACCTCCAACATAGATGTCAGCGCAATCGCCTTTTTGTAATCAAACAGTTATGTTGTCCTGTGAGTGCGAACATTGTTCTAAACAAAATTCTTAGGGCACAAGATATTTTCAAACTGATAATATATGTTTTGGTTTTGGTGAAAGTGGTCATTTCAAGCATAACAGGTAAGTATTGGCATGATATCTTGAAACGAAGTGAATTTGGAGTGTTTGGAATATTTAGGTTATGAGAAATCTGGTGGTGACAAGTACTGGTTTAGAAAAACCGTTACGTTCTAGTAGTTATCACCGAATGACAATTATTGGGCTCGAGAAAATTTCGGGACAAAAATCAATATATATGAAAATCGTGTCCACTGAAAATCTTAAATAGGTATTTAGCAATGGAAAATTTTCAAGCTTTCTTCAACTATTCAGAAGATATATTTCAAAATATTCAGGAAGGAGCCTTTCCATGTGAATAACATGGTATTGAAAAAGATAAATTAGCTTATCGTCAGTACAATTAGACACAAAGAAATGTAACGAAATCTTTTTTTTGTCAAATTTTTTTGTGTATAAAATCAAATTTGAATAAAAATTTGTGAAATAAATGGCTGACAATTATTTGAAAAATTGATGACAACTAATGGGTAAGCCGAAATTATTGTGTGACAACAACTGGTGAAATGACACTGACATTTATGTTAGGTTCTCTACCAAAATGTTTCAATTTTCAAAGGAAAAATCCTTCGATATATCAAACATGGATTACCAACTTTCAACTCGGGGTGGATTGTATCAGAAAAAGTTTAGGACATCTTGAAAATGAACAATGAAGAAGTTAGTCTAATAATAACAACTACTGGTGCCTCTTCCCTACCAGTTTTGAATAGAATCGGACCATAATTACAAAATTCTTTCGCCATCTTGGAGCCGCCATCTTGAATTTGTGAATTTTGAAAAAGAATTCATAATTACCGATCTCAAAAACCACCAAATACCAATTTTGAGTCGAATAGGACCATAAACACAAATCTCGTCCACCATCTTGGAGCCGCGATTTTGTTTTTTTCTCGAACAAAAATTCCATAATGCATTGTCACGAGAACTATGTATCCCTGCCAAATTTCACATTAATCGGGAACTCGAAGTGGGTCAAATTTAACTTGCAAGATTTGATTACAGACAGACACCGGGACAGGTGGAACTAAATGAAAGCTTGTAATAAAAAAAAAGTCTATTCGTTTCAAACACATCCAAAAAATTTTTTTTTCCAATTTCTGAATTCAATTTTTCACATGAAATCGAGTAGCAAGTGGTAAGCCAAAACTTCCTTTTCCACATATCAAATTCTAAAGCGCGTCATAATAATAATAGTAATAATAAATAATAAATAATGTTTATTCAGGTTCAGATCACAAAAGGTAACAAGGAGGTAATACATAAGCTGAATAAACATGGTAGAAAATACAGAAGCATCACATGTTGCTTGTATGTGGAGAAAATATATTCAAAGCAAAATTAAAATATTGTATAAAGTTGACATAAATATTGAATTTAATTATAGATGGGATGAAGGTATTTGTTTTGAATACAATAAGTAACTTCAAGTAAAATGTGACCTTGAGAAATGAAGGCTGACAGGATTGTCGGATGAGATCAAATAAAAAACTCTCTAATTTTCAACCAACTTTTCGTTTTTAACGCATAAACTTCATCAGTGCCTAAAAGGACTAGTTGTGAAAATGTAAGAGATAAGAATTCAAAAACAAAGAAATCAAAATGGAGGCAAGTTACTTAGGCAGACATAAAATACATTTTTATTAACTTAACTTTTACATACCTCAAGTACAATCACATGTTAGAAGAATACAATATTGTTATTCTAGTTGAGGTATATACATGGTTTCAATTTTCTTTTGCATCATATGTATGACTAACTAACTTGCCATCCTTTCAACTTTTTTGTTTTTGAATTCCTATCTCTTACATTTTTATAACTAGTTGTCCTTATAGGTCCTGATGAAGCTTATGCGTTGAATTAACGAAACTTTGTGTTGGTCGAAAATTAGAGAGTTAGATAGTTGTCCTCACCAGACAGTCCTGTCAGCCTTCAATAATAAATGTCTTTTTGACAAACTTATGAAAACATATTCGCCTTTATAGTACATTCAAAGTTTGTTTCAATTTTCTTCACTAAAATTCATTACAATATCGAATGAGGTTCTCCCAATTACAACATGTATTTTATTCATCATCACAAACACATGTCAAATCAATATTCTTAGCAGCATGGACTCATGAATTTGAATGTGATTTCGGGTTAAGTGCATTCCATGGACAAACTCATTACTGACTAGTTAATACTGACATTTTCGATAAACTGGGACAAAAAAATAAATGAGAGAAGAAATGACATTATTTTTTTACATTTACTTTAGATGAATTGATTTGATGGAAAATATTGAAGACCTAGTGAATGCGATGCCTCACTTGCGTCAATGTAACAAATTATTTCTGGTGAGCACTCTATTTTGGAAAACATTCCTCTTTCCCTCATTCATCAATATGAGTTCTTAATTAAGACTGGAATGGAAAACCAAATAACTATCTGAATGAAAATCCAAACTTTCAATTTCAAATTTTTTCTTTTGAGTTAGGGTCCTTCCAGAATATCTATCAGATGTAGTTCATTGTCCACAGCGTGGAAGTAGTTAGACATTCACAAAAAATATCTACATTCTTATCGATGATTCTTCAATTCACAGAAAAAAATTCCATCTAGTGTTCAATTGAGAATGTTTCTCTTTCCATATGAACTTTGGATCTTCATTATCAACTATCGATACTCAAGATTGATAACGGAAATTCAACTAAATTTGTAAAACTATATTCAAAAAACAATAAAGACCTCTCACAAGATCATGTATCACTTTATGTTTGCACTAGCTATCTGACTGTCATCCCCAAATCTCTAACAACCCTTTTCGTGTGGCATATCTAAAGAGAGCAGACAGCTGAAAAATGAAACGGGCCCCATAGACAAATGATGTGACTGAAAACACATTTACCTAACGTGTTCAAAATAGCTGGCCCTAATTTTCTATTGTGATGATGATAATTTTTGGGAGAGTGTGTAGTAGGGGTGATTGATTTCACAACGTTTCCCAATTCGACAATTTGAGTTAGCGCCGCAAAAGGTTATAAATTAGTTGAATATGGCATATAATATGGCAAAGAGTTGATACAGAGAAGAATATATTATAAGCTACCAGAAGACGATATGAAGTATACAGTAAATAAAATATATTTCATATGATATTCAATTTCTGTTCGAATAAAATGTTGAAACTTCCATTGAAAGTTGAACTCAACTGTGGAACAGCCACCTCCATACTTTCAATTGTTTTTTCGGGTATTCACCGTTTTCCTCCACTTATGTCATTATATGTCTGTAATTGCTTTTTTCAGAAACTAGGCATGATCGATTTGTTTGAAAATATGAACAGGATGTTCATAAAATCAGAATATCTATCAGATGTATTTTAATGTCCAGCGTGGCTTTAGCCGGGGAAGTAGTTGTTTTCTGTTAGACATTCACAAAAATAACTTAATTTTTATCGTGGATTTGTCCATTCACAGAAAAATATTTCCATTCAATATTCAATTGAGAATGTTTCCTTTTTAAACATAGGCACGATCCTTTTCTAGTATTTTCTGAAATTTGAAAAGCATGCAGCTATCTTCCGGCACCTATAACTCTTGTTGAATTTAGTTCCATCAACTAAAAACGTATTGTTTTCATCGATTATGGTATTCTATGATGGGTCTGGAGTGAAATTGCGAATTGGATGGAATCAGAAATACAACTGTTGAATATGATATTCGCTTGCAATAGATTAGCTGCATCTAGAAAGTTATGATTCATTACTCACAGGACGTGAACTTCAAATTCCTCATGTATTGTCATCCACCAAAGACTTTTCGAGATTTTATATCGTCATTTTATATATATATATATATATATATAACTTCCATGGAGCAGATATTATCAGTATCATTTCTATCAAAAAAATCTAATCCAGGGTTGTTACTCAAAAGGTGTCGATGACTATTAGAGAAAATGTAAATAAAATACAATTTACATAAATTTATATTGTAGACATTGAACAACAACAACAACATAGACATTTGTAAGCAGTGCATAAAAAATTAATGATATATTTCTTCCTGTTCTTCCCGTGTTGCTTTTTTGTTCAAAATGGCGACATTTTCATCATAATGCCGTTGACTCGAATTTTAAACAACAGCACTATGGTTAAAATGTCAACAATTTAAACAGTATGTATCTTTGGATCGAAACTTGTTGTAGGGAAAATCTGGAAAAAAAACAAAAAAACATTTTATGAAGATTGGGTGAAATTTTGACAATTTAAAAGGAATCCATGTAGAGGAAAAACATAATACAAAATAACTCACCTTCATTACCATTCATTTGGGTGGTTCACAGAAAATACACATTCATTTCAATCCGGAACAAAAACTATGTTTTTGGCAAATGATACTCATGATCCTGTGGCTTAGTCCATTGAATGTTGTTCTCTTACTACAGAAAAAATAAATTTTAAACGAATGTTGATAGATTCATAATTAAAAATGCGTTTAACTGAATGAGCAATATATTCGCTTCATCCCGTTGAGACTCTGATGATAAATTTCCGTCTTGGATATTCAATAGGTAAACATGATCATATAAAAATAATTTTTCATGTAAGTAGGATATATGCTTTATTTCAGCCAGTTGGAATTCGAATTATTGTTATCAATGGGAATGAGAACAATATATTCTTCGTCAAATACAATATAATGATGAAACAACAAATAACTGTATATTTATCAATATTATTGAAAAAAATTGTTCCTTTGTGTAGGGTTTAATCTCTGGAACTACAGAACCGTTTTCAATTTTTTTAAATGACAGAACGAGATTGCATCGTCAGCAAGATTGGCACTAATACTACCATCACATCTAGAAGAATTTTCTCTATTCGATAGTTGAACTGGATCTCAGAACTGTTTAAATTTTGTATATCGTATCGATATAAAAACTGAGCAAGTTGGCACCTCACAAGAGAACTATCAATGAGGTAATTAAAGCTATAAATGCCAAATACATAGTATCCAAGAAAAATACAAAAAGAAAACAAGCCTGAGAAAAAGAAAACAAGACTGAGAAAGACAAAGAAGCAGCAGTGAAAATTGCCCTAAAAAATATAAAATCCTAAAGAATGATATCTGATAGTGGCGATGATGGATGAAAGCCAATTTTATGGGATACATCAGATGTAGATGGTGAAGGGAGAGAAGATGATAACTGTGTGGGCTGTGGAGAGAACTATTTCGGAACACATCTCAGCGAAGACTGTCTTCATTGTATTCGTATCTGCCAACTTTTGGTACACGAAAATTGCACTAAACAACAACTGAAAACTCAAAAAATGCACGGTGAAAAACTAAAACAGTAGAATTAATGAATTAATTACTGGCCAACTCTAACAAACCAATTGTGATTTTTTATTTTTGTGGATGATCCTTTCAGAAATTATCAGATTTTTGAAAATTAACTTATAGTATAACATTCAAAGTTTAAATAAAAATAATTACAATTAACCTTAATTCAGAGTTTTATTTCAACTAGACCTTGGAAAAAATATGTCCAACCACCCCGGTCTTACCCTATAGAAATCACAACTCTTGTTCTTGTTTGAGACATAAGCAGCATCATAGTGACGAAAACTGATACTGCAACTTTGACTCGGTGGTTATTACGTAATCACCACTAAATCTACCACTATACAGTAAGAATAATTGAAATTTTATATTTGCCTTGTTGTAGTCACGTAATTCCCATCTATGGTAGCCACTCCACAATTCTATAACTTGTTAGTGTCAATTGAGGTGTCTGAAACATTATGGCCACTGAGAATTATCACCTTAAAGGTTTTCAAATTCGAAAGTGGAAAATAAGCGTTGCGGTAACCATCCTATACCACTTTAATATAACTTGGAAGTCACAATCACGTTCAATAGAGTATGAAAGTTTCGGTGACTTCCATCAAACCTTCTATGTGGCAGGCACTTGATTGTGATATGAGGTGATGGTTGCCACGTTCTTGCTATCTCCAGAAGTGATTGTCACAGTTCGCTTTTAATAAACGTTACAATTTCCTTTAAGTGACCGTGGATGGGTCCTTGCGATGAAAAAAGCTAACCTGACTTGTATTTTATTGTGGCTTACTTGATATTTATTCAAATTGAAATAGGCTATGCGTTTCCAATTTTATTTTTATTTTGTATGAAAAGGTTTATTTAAATAGATCGGATATCTGACTTGTGTGCCTGCTTGATATTCATACCTCAATTGTTGATTTAGATTGCATAGATGCCATCACTTTCATTACTTGTTAATTGATAATTGTTAGTTGATTTTCGATAATTGTTAATTGAAGCTGCATAAATCCACCATACTACATGTCCTTTTTTAACAATTGAAGCACATGTAGCCGCAACTTCGAGGTTATAACTTTGAAGTGGCAGGTAATAATTGCCGCGACGTGTTCGCCACATTCAAGGATATAAGACCTTTTTTAATTTTGGGGTTATAACTTTAAAGTGGTGAGTCATGGACTTCGACGTGGGCGCCACTTTCTAGCAGTGGAAAAGTTAACAGGTTAGTTCCACTGGCCACTTTATGATGAGAGGAACTTCAGAGTGCTATGTTTTCAGTTTCTGCCACTTTGAAGTTATATTCTCCAAAAGCCGCCATATTTACAGGAATATGCTGGGCCGCCATTATTAGAGAAATGAACGAAACATTCAATGAAGATTTATTTGTCGTCAGTACTGCATCAAACGTAGTAATTCATTACCTAAGTATTGATTTCAATTAACCAAGATTGATAACAAAAATGTTTGAGGTATTTAAGAAATAATTTCATAGGCAAGTTATTTCCAAAATTATGTTTTCCTCAAATAAAGTGTAATCAGATGGCGGGTGCTCACAATCAAGCTACAAAATCACAGTAAAATGTCAATCGTTTCGATTTTACCCTGATCAGAAATATCCAAATTCAATATACCTACGTGTTTGTATGTTATATTATTTTCTTATACTTATAGTCGATCGTGTGTTAGAAATGAATCAGGCGAACCAGAAGAATGAGAAACATTTATTATAAAAATATGTTGCAGGACAGAGATCGAAGTTCCATTTCATTAACACAAGCGCAGTCAGTTGTTTAACGTGTCTAGTGTCGGCCACTACATATCCACTCTTTTGCCAGGTGGAATGTGGCTATCTGAGATACAGGAACGTGTTTCAGTAGCCGCCTCTTGGTAGAACCGTGTATATTACGTGAAAGTGGTTGTGATCAAACACCTCGAAGTTTTCCAGAATCGTGACTGCTACGTTCCGTCCACTAAAAATACTACTTGACATTCTGATCTAGATTATAAAATGAATTAAAGTGATCAGTTATATCTGCGATTATATTTAGACGAATTCGTTATCAAAGAATTCATTACGCCCTCTCTGAATCGTGATGAAAAATTAAATCAACCAAATTAAGAAAAAAAGAAATAAATTTGGATCAACAACAAGGGCTTCGTCATTCAATCAAGAATCCCTATGCAATCCAAAGTTGATCATGGCACCCAGAATATGTATCATTATCATTTTCAATGTTGAATATATAATGCATTGTATAGTTTTCACATCTCATCTTGGCGGACATTACATTATATTAACTTTGAGCAGAACTTTCAATGGAAGAATAGACTCTTGAAACAAATTATGATAATCGGAAATTACTCCTCTAGTGGGCAACTCCAGTAAAGTATACACTATTGAACTTTTCTTCTTCGTATGCACAACTGGCTGCAGCAACCGTTAGTTTCTCACCTCAATAAATAGCACAACAAAGTAAAGTTTCAACAGAATTACATACAATGAGTTTGTTTGCAGTACTAATTGTTGGTATACCTGCTAAAAGCTGTTATAATATTCATTTATGCGTAATGAATTCAATGGGCGAATAGGCAAGTAACCCGTTCCGCATTCTCGAATTAGAATTTGTTTGGATTGCGATAATTCATCGAGAATACCACCGTTTTGCATTGAATACTGCAATTTGTCATTGTTGTCTCTTTAAAATCGATATCTTCCGGTAACACATATTGAAATCAGTTTATATTGATTGAAGTTCGATTGTTGATAGAATATTAATGAATCATTTCATTTAAGAGATTCATGGAACTTGTGTTGATTTGATCAGAGAGGTATTTTTGGAAGATTATATTGGAAAAGATCAAAGAATAATTTTTGGAAGATTGTATTGGGAGAAAACGAATGTGTTCTGTTGATGTTGTTTGGCGTCAGATCACAAATTTTCACAAATCCACTTCAAGGAGGTGTGTTGTTCAGGTAGTGATAACTGTAATATTTGCCAACCACGCGAGAGCCGTTTGGACATGGATACATCATAATTATATACATTCGCTGACAGAAATAGTAAATTATAAAACAAATCGTGTCAATAGGGCACAAAATTGGTATCAACCAACTCTTGTACCTCTCAAAAGTGCAATAATAAAAAAGGAAACAAACGGGAAATACTTGATCATTACACATTATTTCGGGTTTTGTGTAAACCAATTCTTGAAACACGCAACAGATAGAGTGGAAGGTAATTGTATGACTCTGTTATTGTTTAATTCCGCTTTTCCAAGGGTGTGTAAATTATATTTTTTTTCATACCCAATAGACATCCTGAGATGAGTTATAATTCTTTCGATTCCTAGGCTGTCCTTTGGTATTCAAAGAATAATTATATCCCACATGACAGTGATTAAAAGTGAACAGAATCAGAGAATCACAAAGTAGCAATTCAGTTTTGAGGTTCAAGGTAGGTAAGCCTATGGGAATAGAATAATTTCGATTTACAAAAAATGCTTTCTTCATTGAGAATGAAATATGTTCCTCAAATTTGAAATCATCATCGACTATAATTCCAAAATTTTCTATTTAACTGTTGATAGGAAGATGTACATCACATACCCAAATCACCCACTTTTGACCTAGTATACCCCTCTGTCAAATCATGACTGATTACTTAGCAATGTTTTGTAATGCAGGTTTGTTCTATACATTCACTTAGTGGTTCAGTTCCTCACTTATAACATCCACGCTATGCTGCATCTTATCATGTTTCGATGTATAACAATTGGGTATCATCGGTATACATATGAAATACCAAAGTGTTCAAACCAACGGTTACTTGAGTAGTGAATATTATAGGCCCAAGTGTTGACCCCTGTGGTACGCCTGATGTTGATCCTTGGAAATCTGATACATCATTTTCGACATTTACCATCTGGGATCTATGCAAAGAATTGAACCATAGTTATTACGTTTTCTGTTTCTACAATGTGTGTTGTGTTTTTCTCGTTTCCTCACCAAACTTTTCAGGATGTCGGGATGGCTCCTCTTGAATATATTCTCGTATGCTTCCATCATCCAATGTGACTCAAACTAAAATGCCATTCCTGCTCCCTGGCAACGAATATCAACGGATTTTCTTCTTCCATAAAAAGTTGGTTTACCACTATTGAAATCGGCTACTTGGCGCATGAATCCTTTGGCATTATTGTAGTTGAATAAGTAACAAGGCTATCAGCTCTGGAACACAAGTTTCCCATTATTCTCATTACTCGCAGTTGAGTATCTGTTGCCGCTTCATGAAAATCGTCTGCAGGTATTGGCCTTCTTCCAAACAGTATGTTCCCTTGCATTTTGTATGGTCGCCATAAACGTTTTTAGCGACATTCAACGTATCATCCTTCAAGGAGTTCAGTATGTGGGGTAATCACCTTCCGGCAAGTTTTTGGGTTTTCCGATTACTAGGGAGTAATTCATTTTGCCCTGATGACTCCTTTGACAGTTCGTGCAGATGTTCGGTTACATTTTTAATAAGATGGTCCACACATTCAATTTTTCTTATTTCGAGGCTGAAGGGTACAATTGCTAGAATTTCAGAATGAACATTTGAATCCCCATCTGCAATGAATGCAGTACATTGGAGCTTGTACATTGATTCGCTATTTGAGAATCTTTCGACAATCCTCCATTGCCTGAGAGGAGCATTTGTAGAAAGGTTTTACCTCATTTTTTCTCTTAGAAATAGAACAGATGTATTATGAAAAGAAAAGTCAAAACCTCAATCACATAGAAAACTTAGAGATACACGATACTTGATGACCAGATTTATTTGAATAATTTGCCCCTTTAAATCTGTTAACTAGGAATTGAATAATATTTCGTCAAATAATCACTTGATTACCATAATATCCAAATGATAACTATTGTTTATATCAAACCCCAGTAATTGTAATTCAGTTTCCGCTAGGAAAAGCTATAGTATAGCGAAACACGTGTCCTGGGTTTTGTGAACCAATTTTGTGAAAATCGTAGTGAAGTGTTTTTAGTTTACTTTAATTATGGATTTCCATCAAGTAGTGGCCGCGTCTATTCAAAATTTTGTCGAATATTCAATTGATCACTGTAATTAATTCATGAAAGAACTCCAATCGGATATCTTCTAAAATTTCACTCATGTGTTAAAATGTCCATAAGGGGTATGGAATTATCGCTGAATTACTGCGGTAATCCACCTACTATGTGGATTATCGCTGTAATTCAGCGCGCTAGGTAACAATTCAACTGCAGTGACGCGATTTAAAAAATCGGGAGAGTATTGATTTGTCGAAAATATAACAGGATGTTCATAAAATCAGATGTGGGATCATCAGCGACTGGAAGATAAACTTTAGTTACTATCTTCCATCGTCAAGATAACCTCTTGTGATGTATTCATTTCGTAAAGGGAAACATTCTCAATTGAATATTGATAGAAAGATTTTTCTGTGAATTGAAAAATCCACGATTAAAATGAAGTTATTTTTTGTGAATGTCTAACAGAAAACAACTACTTTTCCGGCTAAAGCCACGCTGGACATTGAACTACATCTGATAAATATTCTGAAAAGGCCCTAACTCAAAAGAAAAAATCTGAAATTGAGAATCTGCATTTTTATTCAGATAGTTATTTGATTTTCCATTCCAGTCTTAATTTAGAACTCATAAAGCTGAATGAGGCAAAGAAGAATGTTTTTCAAAAGAGAGTACTCACCAGAAATCATTCGTAACATTGACGCAGGAGAGACATCGCATTCACTAGGTCTTCAATACATTTTTGTCGACGAAAATCTATTTCACGCTTCAACGATCATCAGGAAGACCGGAAGAAATGGAAAGCACATTTTCAAGAAGCAATCTCACTTTGCAAAGATGGAAAAAGTTAGAATGATTTCTTTTGGAGAGACACTTTGAAATTAGTGTTTTCTGACATTGAAACCTGTCATGGGGTATGATAGATTGATTTGTCGAAAATATAAACAGGATGTTCATAAAATCAGATGTGGAATCATCTGCGACTGAAAGATAAACTTCAGTCACTATCTTCCATCTTCTTGTGAGGTATTCATGTTGAAAAGGAAAACATTCTCAATTGAATATTGATAGAAAGAATTGAATTAAAAATTTCACAGAAGAATCTTTCTATCAATATTCAATTGAGAATGTTTCCCTTTTCAACGGGAGAGTATGTTTCGCGATTGCCATGGAAGTAACAGAGAAGCTTACTACCATAGCAACGTGTACCTGTAGTAAACAGATACTATAGTTTAGTCAGTGTTTCATATTTAACGTCTAAAATGAACCGTTTCGGGATTTTCAAAGACGCTGAAATCGACACGCAAATCGAAAAAACGACTCCAGCGAATACAATAAAAACAGAAGTTTGTCTGGAATCAGTTCATGGATTTTTGTGCAACAAGACGGTATAAATTGGAACGAGAAACGCCAGTATGCGAAATTGCGAAAATCTTGAAGAACTGGGCTCATAACATGAAGCAAAGTAACGGTGAGTAGTCCAAAGAAAGCACCGTGAAAACTATTTTGTACATTGTAATTCCATAACAAATTTGTCATGTTTGATCCTAACATTATGTAGTGAAATTATTTACTCCTTCATTTACATCTAAGGATTTCAGTGTCTTCTGGTGGAATTAACTGATTTCTTGACATATAGGGTTTTGATGAACATTCCAACGTCACCTACTAAATAATACAGGAATATGTATTCATCACGTCATTTGCATACTCGGGCAATGATGGAAATTGGTTCGATTCTCATTGAATATCACTGAAATATATTCTAATTGAATATTATTGGGACAAACTGATATTTCATGTCTCATTTGGATGGAAAAATTATATCTCCAATATATCTACAATACCAATTCCAAATAATCGTATTTTCAGGACCTCCAAACTTGTGGCTCGTCTCCAACGTACTCAGTAACATTTGTTTTCAATCCTTTCAATATTTTTTTCCAAATTATATCGGATATAAAATCAATAACCCAACAAAACATCCCAAAAAATATAAATCAACTTTTTTCACCTTACACAATATATCTCTCAATTATCTCACCAAAGCAATCAAGTTGTTTCCGAAATAATTTCGAAATCATCCTGGTCTCAAGCCCAATTATTCCTAAACGTCTCCAAATCAATCTTTCCAAACTCAGCCCGAGCAAGAGATGATATCTGTGAAGCTCCGAATCGTCGCACGTATCGGGTTGACCAAATTTTCTGAAATACAGGGTGATGCTCGAAAGGAGCCACGGCGAATAATAATTGCCGAGATTTCGCTGAACAAACCTTATCTTTGTGGTTCGCTATTATTTTTCAGAGAATAATGGATAGGTTTATAATTATATTTGTATATATTCGTTATTGTATCGACTTTTTGGGTTTGTTGTCTGGAATTAACTCAATTTTTCAGTTGTTTGACCAACCTTCACCAGGTAATGAGAACGTGTACGAGTTGAGATCACGGGGGCCTTACCTTTTATAGTGGGATCCGAATTATACTACCGGTCGTACCACTGGACCACTAGCAGTGGATTCATGTAATCTCAATAGTTGATTAACTTTTGAAACCCATAAAATAATCATTATAAGTTATTTTTTAGCGATAAGTGTTACTTCTTCTCGAGAAATATTCATTCATTTAATTATCCCTAATCCAAGCGAAGCACATAAAAATAATTAAACCTCAATATAAACATGTGAGATTAATTTCGAGAAAGTTCCACCAAACAAACATCTAGTAAGTAAAATTTTCCCCGCTTTAATCTGCAGATTTGTCGGCACCAAATTTTGTGGAGGCAAATTTAACGTAATATTGATGTTAGATTTACCTATAATTTAGAAGTTGAAATTGGAGATATCAAAACATAATATCACCTACCAATCGATTGAAGGTACAAATCAGTGAAATTATCTTTGAATCTGTTAACTGTCTATTTCCATTGAAATATTTTTGACAGTTCTGACAACCATTCAAATTTTGTCATTTTGTGTCACATGAAACAATTTCACCCAATCATGTCAACATTACACTGATAATTGCATTCAGTGCAATTATCAATCACTATGACAACACTATTGAGTTTGACAACTTCATTCCAAATAAATTTCAAAATGTCACGTTTTGGCAATGCGAATGATAAATGCGCTAACCAAAGAAAAAAATCCCAGAAATACAACCTACAGTCACAAATATATTTGGGAAATATTTATGGAATTTTGCTGCGAACGAGAATATGAATTAAATGAACATAGAAGCTTAGAAGAATTGGCGTTGATACTAAAGTTTGGGCGGTCAATATGAGAAAGAAAGACGGGACCGAATTTAAAGAAGCAACAATGGAGACAATGTGGAACGTTTCGTGCAAACTTTTGCAAGAAAAGTACTATAATGACTATTATGATTGACCCGTTTAACAATATAGTAGGTATTTAAACCAGCCCGAGATGCCCGCGATGCAATCAGGAAGAAACTACAAGCAGATCCATGCAAACGTAAGTCCAGTTCAGTTTCTTTAAATTTGTCTGAAGTTAACAAAATAATATTGCTATGGGATACAAATACTCCTGAAGGTCTTATGCGTAAGTTTTACCATATTGCTGCTGTAGAATTAACGTGGCGAGGAGGAGAGGCAGTTGCTCGTCTGGTGGATTTTTTTCAAATCGAGAAAAATAACGATGACTCTCCAACAAATCGCATTGAATATAATCCGGTGTTCAGTAAAACGTGCCAAGTTGGTTCTAAAAGCTGTACAAGTAGTTAATGGGGTTTCCAATTGTGAAAGACAAAGCTGCCCTGTACGTCTATTTCATAAACTGATATCAAAACGGGGCGACAATATTAGCTCACCACGACCGTTTTTGAAACCAAATCGACACTGGAAAAATGAAACTGACAAATGGTACGATAATGTACCTGTTGGAAGAAATACAATAAATGCATGGACTAAATCTGCTGCTGAGGCAATTGGCTTGAATGTAGGAGAAAAAGATAACAAATGACTCGAATAGATCAACTGCTGCATAGCAATCAAAATTTATAAAACCACACTTAAATCTCGATCAAGAACACCACAACAAGATCATAAATATTATGCTTGGTAATAGATCTTCTATAGTAGAGAACAGCAACGAATCTAATGTTAAGTTGAATTTTAATCATTGTACTTTCACTAACTGTAATTTTAATGAATAAATAAATGTTTCATTGTGTTGAGTTATACATTATTTTGTCAAAAAATTCTCCGCCGAATATCCCTCGGACATTGACAAGTGCCTCATAATTTTATGACAAATTTCTCAAGCTCGTTGCTTGGTAACAGCCCTCAGCCTCCGATTTCGGGCTGTTACCAAGGAAAGAGCTTTCGATTGTCATTAAATCATCTCGTCTATTATCAATGTCCTAGAGATATTACTACTGATAATAAGAACATAACGTTCGGAAGAAAACTCATTATAAACTTACAATATTTCTTGAGATAATGTTGATTTCTACTCGTGTAAAAAAAGGATGAGTATGCAGAAGATAAATGAGATGATCCGTGTATTATATCAACATTTCCCACGAAACATCCCGAAACATAGTTTGAAAGATGAAGTATGTTCACATATATTTCCTCTATCTATTTTTTGATGAGTAGCTAACAAATATGGAGTGAGTTTGATGATCTTATTGACATGGAAATGGGTAGATAAAGTTCACATTTACGGACTTCTTTGAAGCTCATTGTATGAAGTTATGTCAGGTTTTAATTAGGTTAATATTTACTTTGAAAAATTCCTCGAGAGTTCGTGGATTTGAAGTCATTTGCTGGTGAACTTCAGGTGAAATATTTCCCAATGAATAACTAACAAGCCAATGGAGCTGTGATGAGGTATGTATGTATGAAGATATATTGCCAAAATATCTAGAAGAGAGTCCTGGCTTCCCTTTTCATTTTTGGAGAATGTGTGTATATTTGTTCAAACTCAACAAAAGCATTATTAATTTCAACACACGTCACAAAAATGACTATCATGTTTCGACATGTAAAACTAACCTATCATATAACTCGCCCAACAATATTGGACTGAGAATTTACAATGAGCTCATTTGAAAAACAGTTGAAATTGTTTTTGCTTGACAAGTGTTTCAATAGTGTTCTTTTTGATACTTTGTGATAGATTATATTTCTATATATTCTTTTGCATCCATAAAACGAGTCCTAAACAATTTATGTTATTGTCTCGGCGGATAATAAATGTCTTATATGAGTTGTAAAAATCAGGATGAGTTAGATATTATAAATAATATGGGTAATGAACATCATTGAAATCAAATTGACATTTGAAGTCAAGCAAGGCTGGGCACGCCAGTACTTGGATGGGTAACAACTAAACAGCGCGTTTAGAAGTCCCGAATAACTGCAGTGTGGTAGAATTTTCACAACTGCAGGCATAATATCAATGAGAACGAGATATGGCGATAGATATGCTGTCCTCCGGAGGGGACGTTAAGATAGTGGAAACACTAGAGGAATGGGCAAAATTTCCGGTTGGGGAAATGTGCTCACCGACGTCGGTGTTTAGTCCTAGTCTCAGAAACATGCTGACGTTGAATAAAGAAATTTTTGAAAATGGATTAATCCCTAAAAATGATAAATTAAAAAATTTCAAAATAATAATGTAAATGTTTCACTTCATTGGCATGCATGCGACACATATTGCATGGACAATAACGGAATAAATGAAGAATTGAAAATTCCCGTATATAAAAAGTGCCCTTTTTGAAATAATTAAGGTGTTACTTCTGATATATTACCGGTGTGAGAGTGAAATTATTTGAATAAAAATATAAAATTTCCTGAATTCTCGTATTCCCTGTCGGGTTAGCCCTCTCCGTAAATCACCCTGTAATTCATTAAAAGTTCGGTCACATCGCAACAGACTGACAGGAGAGATTTAGAGGAGTGAGTCCGTGCCCATGTAAAGGCTGCCTTGGCGCGTATTCATCAAAAGTTGTCAGCTACCGTCGCGTTTGACGGACAGGATACTTATCGGAGATCATCGGCATTGAAATTCATTAAATTTTTGGGTAAGGAACGTTTTTCGAGCATTCCGAGACGAGATTGTTCGCCAAACTGCGACAATGTCACAATGGACCGTTTGCGTTTGTTTTGTTTGCTTGAATCGAAATATTTCACTCCAAAATGTTATTTCTTCTGCTAATAGAAATGATTTTGACCCAATCGAATAATACAATAACAAAATGTTGATTTTAGTATTGTTCAACATTTCGAGAGGCACAACAATGAGAAAATTGTTTTTTGTGAAAATCAAATTTGATAATTGGTAAATCACTAATCGTCAATTTACTCGGCTACAAAATGATTTTTAAACTACATTCTGCCTTTTATCGAACTTTGAATACGAGTAGATGTCTTACATTGAGAACTTTCCGCCACAATTCATATAAGTGTGATGTTTTACATTGAGAACTTTCCTCCACCATTCATAAGTGTATAAGTTTGTTTAGTATATATAT
This sequence comes from Gonioctena quinquepunctata, assembly GCA_018342105.1. NCBI lineage: Eukaryota > Metazoa > Arthropoda > Insecta > Coleoptera > Chrysomelidae > Gonioctena > Gonioctena quinquepunctata. Next base: position 141,828 of record JAFIRS010000051.1, on the reverse strand, counting down.
AAAATAAGAAGAGCAGGTAGAACGTCTTATCAAAATTTATAATCAAATATTTTTTTCAATAACTTCATATATTCCTGAACTACCTCTATCAGTTTATCCAGAAATACGAATCGTAAATTGTGGCTGTACCGTCTGCAAAAATGATGACACGTCCCGAAATATTCAAATTCAGGAGGTCATTGCAATATAGGACGAATGATAATGGGCCTTAAACGGTACCCTGGGGCATACCATACTGCACAGTTCACACCGTGCTCGTTGATGTTAGTTGAGCAATGGCGTCCTGAGTCGATTTATTCTCCTGGAATCCATATTTTCGACTGTTGATCAATCTATTGTTTGTGGCATGCTTGATTTGAATACTTTTTGGAATATTTTTGCTACGTTTGATATTATTAATATCGGACTATTATTCAGTCTGATATAGACCACGGTTTTGTAGTTGAAGACTTTCAGCTGGTGCAATAGCGAAAACCCATTTTCACATCCAAAAGATATATCCAGATTCAAAATTCCATAACTAGGATGGCGTAGAAATGCTACACTTTTTTATTTCACAAATTTCGACTTGTAACACGGGAATTATAATTGAACACCCGACAGGATGGAGGTGTTATGCTAAAAATTTGTTTGGATGAATGAAAGTTTTCTCGTATGTACCCATCTGTCATATTAATGAATCGTTAGTGGAATTGTATGATCTTTGATAACCATTTAGACAGACCGTTGCTCAGCTAGTTCTGAATAAAAAAAATAAAATAAAAAAAACTTCGACCTAACCTCACTCAAAAAATTGTAACATAATACCTTCATCCACTCGCGTCTTGAATTCCGACTTGTATCTCAGAATTCCAACTTGTAACTCGGAATTCCAAATTCTTACTCGAGATTCTGACTTGCAACTCGAATCAGAACAATAAAAAACATGAGATCAGTTAGGTCAATTCATGTATGACGGCCGTTTGAATAATCACCACGATTTTGAATTTTGGATCAATATTTGATAGAGTTCTATGCGATTAGATATTGAGTGATCCCATTGTTACAAAGCATCACTCCATAACACTGAAAATATGTGCCAATATTCGAATGAACAAAGAGTATAAAGGAAATCGCCAACAGAACGCCCCGATTTCATTCCACTTTGATTTCTCTGAAGGGCACGTTGAAAAACAGAGTTTATCCAAACGAAAATCCTGATGTAGGGGATATATCTGAGAATTGAGAGATATATTCAATGAATTGAGAGAATGAGGGACAACATTGAAAATAGGCAGTATCATCTGAATGATTTGACCCCTTTTTCTTCAACACCTCCACAATTCTGCATTAAAAAATGTTTGCAAATATGTCAAAATAATGAATGAAAAATAATAAGGGTTTGAAAACAGTAAACAGGCACACCACTATGTTTACGATAATAAAAAAATGACTATTATAGTTTCATAGACAAATAGAAAAAAAGATATATAAGCAGGGTGTGCAAAAAAATGGTTGAGTGGGATTGTATTTGGAGTTGTACGCGAATAAAATCTTATATCTTTAAACGAGCAATATATCTTTTTTTTAATTATGAATCGATATGTATAGCGCAATCTCGTAAATTTTTGAGGTACTTGCATTGTTGCAATTGAATTCTAGCCAACCTGTGCACTGGGTAACATTGCAAAAAATTCATATCTAAATAAGCTTTTTCTCCGAAAAAAACGCCGAGCAAAGCTCGGTCGTCCAGGTACTAATCTTATAATGAAAGAGCAGTCAAGTCGGAATTTTGAGTTAGAAGTCGAAATTCTGAGTTTCAAGTAAGAATTCCAAATTACAATTTGTAAAATAAAAAAAGTGTGGCTCTTCTACGCATTCGTGCATTTATCATGAACAATTAACAAATAGAAATCCAAACATTTTTCTCATACACAACACACTGCCCTTAAAAATACAACCTCTGTGAAATCAGCGGTTTTTATTGAAACGGAAATCTGGTTTTCTCTGTAATCAAAATTTACTTGAATCAAATTCAATATATTCAAGACAACAAAATAGTTTGCTGATGCAAGCAAATATGTTGCCATATACAATAGAGCCGGAATGTAAGTAGTTGATTGAAATCATTTTCTCAGCACATTCTAGTTTTATTTGCCTCATTATATCGAAGAACCTCCTAATTTTGATTTGAAACTTTCGACAAAATAAGCAATAATGAAAAATGAGACAATATCATTGTCATCACATAATCGTTTATATCCTTAAAACAAGAATTCTGAAATATTTTTTATTTTGGTACGTATGTTATAAAATGTTTTCTCTTTGAGGTTTTTCAAAGAGTCTTTGTGGTCTCTCAACTCACCCAATTGTTTCCTATGAATTTGGAAAAGTATAGATCTTTGTGATATTTGTGTAATAACAACAAGATCCAATAAACTGATATATTATGTTGTTTCTATTGATCTTTTATCACGATGACACAGACATAGGTGATTCAAAAATATTGATCGACCGTTTGCAATCAATGAGGTTTAGTGTTATCCATATAACGAATTCGTAATTTATGGTGCATTTTTTTGTTTAGACATATTATGCAATATTGCTTTATCACATTTTTCTTTATAAAATTGTTGGAAATCCCAACTCATCATAATTGTTAAACCCTCAATTGGAAAAAAAGTGCATCGTTTTTGACAGTAAATATATATTACACAGTCGTTATGCACTATCTATAATTGGGATGTATTATCCTCAATTAGTTGTAATCCTTGGAATATTTCTACGTCTTCATGAATACCTCAGAGATGTGGCTAAAATAGATAGAATTCAAACTCGTTTCATCAAAGTCAACATATCTTTGTTTGACATGCTTCCAGATATAATATCTTGTCTTAGAGTGGATTTGTTAATAGAAATACGAATAGTAGATAAGTGTAATTATCCAACTGAATATTTTTTCTTATTGAATTAATTCAATATTTTATCATCATTTGTAAGATATTTGAAGATTGCATATTCAAGGACTCTTTTTCGAACTCAAAACTGCTAAATGAATCAAAATAGTGAGTGTACTCACCTCTTGGGATTATCTATAAGTTATAAAAACATTTGAACCGGAATTGTTGATCAGTCATCTTCAGAGTATAGTCGTTTATAAAAATGTTATTATTAAAATTTATTTTTCTTGGAAAGTTGATCTATCTGAAGTTTGTTCATAAACCAACAAGGATAGTAAAATGTTTTCATTTGAATGAAAAATTTCTACAATTTATGTTAGTACTGGAGGAATTGAGATTTCATGTCTATATTTTATAGCACTAACATTGTTTTGTAAAATAAATCATTTACAATAAAAAAAGTATGTTTGAATAATAATGTATTAGTTGATGTGGAGAATCGTATTATAATATTTGAGGTTGAATAATGTCCTTGGGAATGATAGATATGTATCAGTCAACTATTGGTGAAAAACTTGAAAGGTATAGGTAGTATTTTGGATATAACAACGATATATCGCGTTATGTAGGTAATTTATATTGATTCATTTCACCTTCGGTTTTCCATTCGATTTCAAGTTGATTTATCGTCATATTATGACAGCTACGGTTAATTTTAACAAGATTATAACCTGTGCGGACCTGTTCAGAATTGTATTCAGTTTGAATGATTCCATATAAAGAGCAGCACTAAGTGATTCTGAGATATGATTGAATACATGAGCAAACATAATTTGATATTAGGGATATCTTCAGTGAATATCAATGAATAAAAATGGAAATACCTATAAGTAGGTACCTATGGGTATATGAATAATGGTTTTATATTCTTTCAACAATTATGCCTTACATCCAATGATTTGAAAAAATTATTGATTCCAATATTTCGTGTTTAAAATCAGTTGTATGTGAAAAAAAATGAATTGTTGCGATTATTGAATTTTTATCCAAATTGTACCTATTGGTTCTTTTTGTCATGCCACTTTGATGTTACCTGTTATTGATTTATATTTTATGAGAAGTAGATACGTAATCCTAATGATCCATTAGATGCAGCTCAATGGGGCTATGATTCAATAATTAGGATGATCTTGTCAAAAAACAATGCAATATCAATGGTTACTTATTCGAAACTTGGAGTTGGAATGCTTTATCATCGCTGGAAAACCCAAAAGCATAAAAAAATTAACTACTGTGAGTTCAATTCAGATTTATTTAGGATATTAAAGATATTTGTTCTTGTTTAAGTTTTTTATATAACTTGAATACATGTGAATGAGACAGGTGAAGTTCATTTCAAAATTGAATCTATGGTGAATTAATGATTTGAGAGATCTTGAGAACCGGGAGCTAGTAATTGATCCCGAAGACCATGCATTATCCGAGTAGAAAACCATCGTCACTGCTCATGTGGATTAAGTCAAGTACTGCGTCGCAAATTATCATTATTACTAGTATTTGAACAATGACGTACCACCACATCGATCCCTTCCCTCTGTTTTTGCTCCTGATGCTGACATCCCCTACATTGCTGGCCATAACTACGGAAAGTAACATCACTACAATCACTGTCACTTCCATATTTTCGAGGGTCCACCCGCTACGCGTCGGTGCCACAACACAGTCACAAAAAATAAACAATATCACCTGAGACTCACTGTTTAGTATTTGCTTTTCTCGAGGGGTTTGAGTAGGGGTGGAAATCGGAGTCGAATCAGGCCGATTTTCGCCGAGCAATTACTTGAGGAGGAGTCATTGATCCTGACCACCCACCGCAGAGTCCTTTGAGATACTGACTTACCTGCACGTGTGGTCCTGTACACGTGGGTCCTTGCGCCTCCTCCCGCGTCGACCCTGGCCAATCGCGAGTGCTGGAAACGCCCAAGGTCAGGCCTACTTGATTGAATTGCCCGCCATTGCTCAGTAAAAATGTGGACGGAAAATATGAGATTGGAATGCTTTGTATTTCCTCTGAGTTTTCGGTTTTTTGGGTTTGGGAAACTGAGCTTGCATTCCTTTTTCATTCAGAAAGAAATAGCTAATTGCTGGAACTATTCTGGAGAATTCATTCAGCGTTTTTGTTCCGTTCGCAAGGATGACTGGCAGAGGTAGCGAATGAATTCGGGGAATGTTGAATCAGTTCACTGGTATTGAATATCCTATACTTTGAGGGATTTTCTTCATTGCTTATTTCGGTTGATGTCTCAGATGTGATTTTGAATGAAAAATAGTGTGAGAAATATTAGGAAATGAGATCATCAAATGGGTTTATAGGTATTGGAAGGTTCCTAATCTAGAATACAAGAATGAATTCAGTGGGATGAAAATCATGGGTATTGTTCGTGATACATGTCAAATGGGAAATTTAGAATCACAGATGAATACATTATAATAAAGTTTCATGTGTCTGTAGGTACCGATATAATCCATAATTCGGAAAAAAACTAGTATGGTAGTAAATAAAGGCATATGCAGTGTGCGAACCTCTTGCACAACGTTAAATGACTAGTGTATATTGCCATTTTATAACGAATTTCAGTGGTTGAAAATTGGAAAAAAAAAAAAAATAAAAAAAAAACTTTTTTGTCAAATTTGTTCAAATTTTGGGAACCGCGAGTACATTTGTTTTTCTAGCTCATTAAGGACTTTTCGTTAAAATTTCAAAGTCTGTTTTTTATGTGAGCAGTTGTGCACAATATTATATTACACCCTGCATTCAGGTATTCCTCATCTATTTAGCGTTTGACTATATGAAGAAATGTGTTTGTTATTTGATTTCATGATTTACAAAACTCCGTGGTGATATCTGAAATGAAATACATTGTTCTTGACCCTTTTTTGGAATAACATCCTTCCACAATCTGTAAACAAAATTTAGAGGTCAGGAAATCTACATAAATGTAGAAGGACAAGAATTTACTTTCGTGATTTCTTTAATTTCTAACGTCTACCAATTTTATGAAAATTGTGACGATATCCTTCTCAAAACTCGAAAATTTAAACAAATTTTCATATATTATCAGCAGAATCATCCACTCTCTCCTAGATTGTTAAAAACAAAAGCGTGGTTTGGTGATATTCCACCAATTTTTGCACTGAATCATATCTTCTGTTCCAAAATGTTGATAAATGTCATTGTCCTTACAGCACACATTTTGGGTTATTGACGAATGAGATAGTCAGAAAAATTAAGTAGAATAGATTTGTCAAATTTCGATTTTTCTGGAGGAAATGCCCTTTGTTCAATATTAATTCGTGATTATAATCATTTTCAGTGGGAATGAAAGAGATTCCATAAATTATTCGAGGGTGATTTGATATAATGTCTACAAATTCCATGAGAATTGTGACGATCACTTTTCCTAAAACTTTAAAATTGTTTAATTCGAGAGCGTTCGAATTGTCACTTCTTACGATCAGAATAGAAAAATCCTGAACATATCGGAGAGTAGATATTTCCTGTCACTGTCGTATTCTCAGTTGTGGGGTCAATAAACATCGTAGTCCTTAAGGCACACATTTTGCGTTATCAACGAATGAGATAGTCTGATACATTGAGTAAAAAATGTTCGTCAAATTTTTTATTTAAAAAAAATATCCTTTTTCAATCTTAGTTCTTGATTTTTTTCATTTTCAACTTGATTCAGTGGAATTGAAATGGATTTCATGAATATTATTCGAAAGTATTTTGATATAGGTAAAGTCAATTTAGTCATGCTTATCAGAAAAAAATTGAAAGATACTTCTCGGGACGTTACGGGAACTATAGGAATCCGTTCCAGGTTTCAAAAATATTTTGAATATGAAAGAAATTTCTCAGTTCTCGAAGTAGGTACCTAACTATTTCTTGCACTATATCCTGGCGTGATCTTTTTTCACTAATGTCAAGAGAGTTCTGTCAAAAGGATTATGTGACATTGTCTTATTTATTTGATGTACCTATGGAGTGTTGTCCGGATAATGGATTCTAATCCATTATCGTTCTGCCAAATGCAAAATCTTCCAGTAAGGTTACCTATCTACGTGCGATCCACATCGGAAGAATTCGTTTACACAGTTTTCACCAAATATAGTAGAAAAAAGTCTGATTCTTCAAGTTTTCGTTTCTTGTTATGTGATTCCTTGACTAGGATAATCATTTTATTCCATTAATCATATGGTCGCCATTGGATTTCAAAATATTTTCTGATTATTTTGAACCTGGACCTTCGATTTCCAATATAGGATACCGATTTCGTCCTACTTTTAACGCTTTTGATTCTCACCAATATATTTTTTCCACAAGAAACTGGTATATTGTATATATTTTTTTTTTATTAATTTTTTATGTGTAAGGTTCGATCTGAATGTGTCAGCTGTTCTGATGTCATACCTGCCAATCCGCTCAACCCTATGGGATTTTAGATAATCCGGGGATATAAGGTAGGTATGTTATTTTTTAGATGAAAAGGTGGTTGAGTCTGTTTTGAAATCATTACTCGGTTGTTTTGTGCATTATTGTTTGTAATTTCATTGAGAGTGTTTTCCACAAAATCATTTGGATACGAATTGTTCTTCAGTATGGATCTTATGAAAAACGCTTCCTTTTAAAATATTTTCTGTTGAATAACAGATCATTTTGGCTCTATTGTAGATTACTATACCTTCTTTGTATAGATTTCCTGATTAATTATTTTTTATTTCAAACTGTGTGAGCTTATTATCCCAAAAATCAAGAATGAGTATTCCTCACAAAAAATAGCTTCAACAATGAAATACCTTGCTTTCCCATTTGTTCATTCGATGGAATATTTTATTGAATTACTGGGATTGATTTGATGTCCTACGAATTTAAGTAAAAGAAATAGCTGCCTTCTTCTGCATATTTTTTTTTGAATTCGAAACAGGTGAGAGTTTCCATCATTATAAATGAAAATATAAAAATCCTTCTTTTATAAACAATTGGTCAGGAAGAGAGCCGAAAGCATTTCTCAGGAGGTAATATCAACATTATCTGCCCTCCACTTTGATTTAATTGGGAATTTTTACTGGAATGGAATTGAATTCATTCAGAACCATTATTATCATTACAAGCTTTTATTCACAGGCTTTTATTTGGTTTCACCTGTCCCGATATTTGTCATCAAATCTTGCAAGTTAAATTTGTCCCACTTCTAGTTGTTCGATTAACCTGAAATTTGGCAGGTGTTCATAGTTCCCGTGACAATGCATTATGCATTTGTTGTAAAAAACAAAATGGTGGCTCCAAGATGACGGACGAGATTTGTGTTTATGGCCCGATTCGATTCAAAATTGGTATATGTGGGGGTTTTCAGGGTCGAAGATTTTGAATTTTCTGACAAAATTCATGAAATCAGAATGGCGGCTTCAATATGTCCGACGATTTCTGTGATTATGGTCCGATTTTATTCAAAATTGGTATGTGGGTGTTAGGGGTACTTACTAAAAAGCACAAAATGAAATAATTAATGAAAAATAACTTTTAAAAAACAAGCTCTTATTCAATACCCTGAAAAGTACAAAATAATTGCTTTGGATGTGTGACGTAGGTTATTCCGTGAGTTATAGATTTAAAAGCTTGTGGCATCTGTATTCGAAATGAAAACTTTGCGCGACAAGCTCTTGAATCTAGAACTCACGGAATAACCTACGTCACACATCCAAAGCAATTATTTTGAACTTTCAAGGGGATTTGAATGAAAGCTTGTTTTAAAAAAGGTAAAAATGAATCCAAATGAATACGTATAAAGAAAATATCACATTTGTATTCTAATATTGGATAAACAATCTAGCATAAGTAAACCTTAGTCGATTATGAATTCCTTCATAGATGTCAATTTTGCATTATGATCTTGATTATCGCATTACTAGTTATTATGGTAAAATCACCTATAAAATGACAAGAAAAGGAAAGCTTCTATTACTATTATCAACTGATTCAATCGCTATTGTGGTCGCCTAGAATTGATCTATAATATACCTTAGGTGTAACTACTGAAATTTCCGCGAAGGTATTTTTGTTTTCATTTTGTTTTCATAGCACACTTTTGATTTTTACCAAACAATGAGAATTCTGTTATTAGAATGGGACTAAATTGAAAAATTGAATGAGCACCATTTGGAGACGTTTGCAGAACCAAAAAATTTTTAATTATACAGAGGGTTTCATCAATAATTTCAAAGTTTGTTGCGGTTCCGAGTAAAGGTGTCTTCGAAATATTTTTAATAAAAATGGTTACTTGTCTTTTTTTCATCCAGTGGACGGTTTTCGATTTATAAAATTAAATACATTCATTTGCTTGTCCCAATTCGATTTTTTCCTTCAGCCTCAATTTCACAATTGTGGTAACCAAAGGATCTAGGCAAGATTTTTTTGATTTTATGGTAAAATTATCAAGTTTTTGTAATGAGTACGCATAAAAATACATTTTTTATTTTTGAAAACAACTATTATGAACAAAAAATAGCAAAATCAAATTACTTGCTCAAAATGTCCACCTCCTGGAAGTATGCACGCTTCAGCCCTCCTTGTCATTGACTCGCGTACTCTTTGGAAAAATCCTGGAGTATTCCTTATCGCTTCACAGGAAACTATTACGCGGTTTCGCAATTCTTCCTCAGTTAGAATTGGTTGACTGTACACCAAAGTCTTGAGATGTCCCCAAAGAAAATAATCACGACTGTTTGAGTCTGGGGATCTAGCTGGTCATGACTCTGTTCTCCCATGACCTATCCAGCGATTATGAAAGTTTTGTTTAAAATATTCGCATGCCAGAGCACTAAAATGAGCAGGTGTACCATCGTTCATAAACCATATGTGATTTCGCATTAAAATAGGAACATCTTCCATCAGAATTGGCAAATTAACTTCAAGAAATCGGCGATAATTATGTCTATTTAATCTGTGTGGAAAAAAAGGTCCAATTAGGTAAGCTCCAATAATTCTAGCCCAGACATTTGATGAGAACTGCTCCACGATTGCATGCGGATTTTCCTTGGCCCAAAAATGATTATAATGAAAATTTCTGATCCTGTTTCTAGTAAAACTAGCTTCGTCCGTGAATAAGATTTCCTTGTCAAATAAAGAATTTTTGGTAACTTTTTGGAGAAACCATTGGAAGAAATTCACTCGTAATGGAAAGTCTCGAGGAAGTAGAGCGTGAACCCATTGAATGTGATAGGGATATGATTAATAATCATGAAAAACCCTCCATATTAGAAAATGGGCGATATCCAAATTATTGGCAACTTGCCTCGTACTTATTTCAGGATTTTCGTCAACTGAATTTAAAACAGCTACCTCAATTGCTGGAGTTCTTGCAGTCTGATGTGCTGCTTTCAAGTGATGATTTGGCTCAAAACTTCCTGTTTCACATAACCTTCTGTGGGTGCTTGAAATCGTTGGAGCATCAGGAACCATTCTATTTGGAAAGCGCTCTTGATACAGACGCCTGGCTTCATATGCGTTCCCGTCAGCAAGCCCATACAGGTAATGCATGTGTGCTAATTCGGTATTTGTAAAATTTACCATATTTTTTTTTAATAAACAAGTTTTTATAACGTAGGTAATATCACGTATCTAGCTAAAGAAGTGTCAAAATTGTTTAGGTTGAAAACAACGGAATGTGTTCTTAGCATACTAGATGTTTCTAGCCCACAAGATAATCCTACTACTCTTCAACGGCTGATTTCGCATAGGGACAAGCAAATGAATGAATTTTATTTTCCAACTCAAAAATCGTTCGCCGGACGAAAAAAAGACATGAGACCATTTTTATGAGAAGATAGAGGACAATTAAGGAAATGATATTTATTTGGAAAAAAGATAGTGGCGTATCATTATTTTGATAAAAAATATGGCAGGTTATGTTAACAGGGACGCCACTGATAAAAATTAAGAAATTCTTTATCATGGAACTTTTTTATTTTTTTGCGTACTTTGCATGTACCAAAATTGAAAGGGAAAGCCAAAGCGGTTTCAGAGATATTGGGAAAGAACTGATTTTTTTGTTGAATTTCATCATCCTGTATCTCAGAAATAAAGCAGTTGCGGACCTATGGTCATATGAAGATGTTTTCTTAAAATCATCCAACGATAATCGCCCTTTAGGATCAGCATTCAATTATGAAACACCCTGTATACTGTATACTACTAATATTGATAGAGTTTTTGTACTACAAAAAAGGATTATAAGAATCATAGGTTTATAATTTGCAATACAGAGAATCTTGTAGAGAGACTTTAAAAAAACAGAGAATACTTACTGTGACCGGAATATATATTCTACAAATTTCCTGCTTCATTCATAAAAATAAAAATAAATTGACGCTTAATCAAGATGTGCATAGACCAGGAAAGCACAAGAAATCCACATTTCAAGCTTTAGTACGAATACTTTCAAAAAGTCACCTTACTGTGCAGGAAGCTCAATTTATAATAAACTACCGCTAGAAATTAGATCTGCTGAAACTTTCAATATTTTCAAGAAGAAAATATAAATATTTTTAGTCGAAAATAGTATTTATAACCTGAAGGAATTTTTTGATGCATAGCAATCGTCTCAGAGAGTAAATTGTGTAGTGGCTAATACTATGTTAAAAATGTCTGTCTGCTTGTCTGTCTGTTGATTAAGAAAAAATGTTTTCTGTCTTTTTTTTTCCTTATTTTTTCAAATCAAGAAAAAATGTTTTTATGTTTTTTTTTTAATATTAGATTTTGTGTTATAGTTTATACATTTTTTAGTTTCAATGACAAAACCTTGCCCTGTCACACTTTAATGGCAAATAAATATCTATCTATCTATCTATCTATCTATCTATCACATAAGCAAGAAAATCTTACCACATACGAAAACATAGCGAATTGCGACATAGAACGTCATATCTGTTAACGCAGGTAATATTTTACATTCCAAAAGAATACTCATGAAATACATGAAATTATATTTTTCGAAAACAAAATTGACACCATTCTTTTCAGTTCAGCAGTACAATCAAGGTCGTAATATGTAATCCGAAAACGATACTCATAGAAATAAAACAAGAATGAAGAAAGGCATTTCTACGTTGGCCTTCAACATGAATGAAAATATTCAGAAAGCCATAAAACAATATCTATGTGGGAATCGTGAGAGAATAGCGATACTGTCTGCAGAGAGTGTTAATGCATGTAGGAATTTTTGCCTGGATTATGGGAACGGAGACCATCAAGATGGCATTCTGTCTTCTACCTCGCAGAATGCACCATACAGGGTTTTACAGAATAAAAAAAAAATATTCATCAAAAACTACATTTTGAATTCGTGTCCCTCTTGGAAAATAAGTTTGAATTAACATACATTTCAACTCTCCAGTCAAACTCTTTGCCGACTTCGTGTAAAATTGGTTTTGGTGATTCCATGTGAATGGAAATTTCATTCAAATCTTGTGAATAAGATATATTCACAAGCACTGATAAGTTTATAATTTATATTCAAAAACAATCTATAGTAGAGAACTGCGAGTTCATTTATATCTTACGAGTGTATTCAATAACTAACCAAATAATATTGAAAACGGAAACATTCTCAAATGAATATTGAATAGAAATATTTTTCTGTGATTTGAAAAATCCACGACAAAAATGAAGTTATTCATGTGAGTATCTATCAGAAAACAACTTCTTTCCCGGCTATTTAAGTCACATGAAAAAATGGATAGCAAAAAATCAATTCTCTTTTCCAGAACTTGTATAGATAAATGAGATAAAGATGAATGTTTTCCACGAAGGGGCACTCACCAGAAAGAATTTGTAACATTGATGCAAAATTGGCATCGCATTCACTAGGTCTTCAATAAATTTTTTTGTCGACAAAATTCTATTTCACGCTTCTACATTCATCAAGCATACCGGAAGAACTGGGGAACACATTTTCTAGAAACAATCTCACTTTGCAAAGATGGAAAAATGCTAGATATATTTCTTTCGGAGTGAGACTTTCAAATCAGTGTTTTTTTGACATTATAACCTGTGATTGGGTATGATAGATTGATTTGTTTGAAAATATAAACGGGGTGTTCATAATTTCAGATGTGGAATCATCTGCGACTCAAAGATAAACTTTAGTCACTATCTTCCATCGTGCAAGATAACCTTTTATACTTGTGGGGTATTCAAGTAGTTGTTTTCTGTTAGATATTCACAAGAGTAACTTCATTTTTATCATGTTTCAATTCACAAAAGAAATATTTCTATTCAATATTCAATTGAGAATGTTTCCTTTTTCAGCATGAATTCTCCACAAGAGGTTATCTTGCACGACGGAAGATAGTGACTAAAGTTTATCTTTGAGTCGCAGATGATTCCACATGATTTTATGAATACCCTGTTCATATTTCCAAACAAGTCAATCCAAATAATATATCTAATTGGAATAGTAAACAATTTGAGGGACAAAATGACTTCTGGAAATCTGAATTCACTGATGCATGACATAATATTTGACGAAAAGATAAGCTGCTCTTTGGTCCAGTTTCTATGTGGATCAGTCAAAAAGAACGTCTTTCTTCATACGATTTTTGTCCGATATTTCTTTTAATCCGGTGGATATAAAAGCCAAGATTTAATTAGGATATCTATCTTTACTTCCTGCCCGGGAGCGAGTGCTCATTACTTCCAGTCCGAGAACAAGCCTTTTTGGTTTCCGTTCACAGAACAAGTTTTTTCTATTCTTCAGAACAAGTGATTGACATCGTTCTCGACCGCCAAAGAGAATATTTTTTCGTAGAGCATAAGTATTTATGCAAAAGTTTTGTTTAAGTAGTGAGGTAACCGTAAGTAAAACATTGTGTATAAACCTTTGATAATCTGTTGTATTTGCTTGTGACAATAACACCTTCATAACCATATTTTCCCTGTCGTGAATATTTTTCCCCACAGTGTTTGATAGCCGTTTGAGTTTATCAGGATAGCGAAACGCCTGATTGATTTGATTTCGTTCCTTGTAATAGCTGTGGCAACAATTTAATCGCACAGGTGTAAAATATTCCAGTCCCGTGATTTTCACGATGAATCAAATTACGTATTGAGTTGTTATTTTGGATTGATTTATGTCGTGGGGTATTTTTGTTTAACAAATAATATATATTAATGATTCCTATCACAACAATAGCAGGCTGTCTCACCAATTGGCCGTCGTAACTTCATTTATTTTATATTGATCGATAATCCTACCGTACTCGGAAGGATTTCCCCCGACATATTTTTATCTTTGACTCTGGTAGATATTTGGAGTTTGATGAAATTCATAGCGTCCTGGTACTTGATTGAACAAAATAGTGAATTTAACATTTTGCATATAATTCGCTGCTATGGAGTTTTAATAGTGGGATCGATGAACCATTCGATCTCACAGTGCCCCGAGTTACGATCTTGGGTGCTGTCGGGGTCACAATATGTCAGTTTTTCTAGCTGCTAAAGTTATGATGCATGGCCGAACGACAGCAGTTAGCGCGTTAATAAATTAAATAACAAGTTACAATTGTCGTTGTTTCCCTCCAGATACCTGCAGGGTCACGTTTTTTTCTCTCAAACTGACAATAAGACTGATATACAGATATTTGGACTTTCCAATTTAGATTTAAGTTCCTGAAGGGGGTTTTATAAGATATTTGAATTTTATAAGTGAAAGTTATTGTGAAAATAATTAGTAACACACGTTGATGTTCCGTACGCAGAACTCTAGCTATACAACTGCTTCCGGCGAAGTTGGTACTTATCTGGGGGTAGATCAGGAGTGTGATAACACTCCAGTTTGGGCGTGGACAAAGAGTGCTGCCATATATTGTAGTGGTGCAGTTTTCTCTCCGTAAATCTCAAATATTTTATTACGAGTAGTTCGTGAAGTTTTTTTGTTTACAATTGGTCTCCGGGGTGACAAAGTAAGATATAGCGAGCATCACGCAAATATATTGTGTAATTATATTTTATCAGAGGTGTTCTAGTTAATGTTCATTGTTGAAACTTATAAACTGATGAGTTTTCGTTCATTTGTGCAATTTATTGAATAAAATAAAATGTTGAAGATCTCATAACCTGTGTCATAAATTCAGATTGTGCAAATTGACTGAGATGAAATTCAAATAAAATTGTTATATTGTTGTTACATTTGAAAGCTTCTATGGAAAGTACCTTCCACTTTTTAAGCCTATGAACTATAGAATCACAACAGTGATCGAATTAGGATGAAGACAGGTTTCGAAGGCTGTAATTGAAGCCTACAGACATTTGGAGAGTTCAATTAACTCACAAGACCAGACCCCAGGACATATCCATATCTCCATCTGTTGCTACCCCTGGTAAGTAGAGTAAACCACTATAAAATCTGGCACTCTAGGGTGGAAGTTAGGTTTGAAAATGGTTTGGAAAAGTGTCCTGTCGTCATAAATAATGTAACGATTCTAGGAATGATAGTTATTATTCCCGATCCTAGAAAATCGCTCTACAGTACATCACAAAGGAAATAATTCAAGCAATCTTTACAAGGAGAAGAAATGATGATCAACAGGAAACAATCTTGAGGTCACCATCATGTTCCTCATATGCTGCTTATCTTCCAGTAAATGAGCCCCGAACTCTAGCAGGCATCGCTCCATTAGTTGAACGGAAGACTTCCATGATCCCGTTTTTCATATCATCTGCAGTTGTTGGACAATCCCACAAAAGCTTCTTTTTCACTTACCTTCAAAGGAATAAATCTGTAGGATCAAGGTCTGTGGATCACGAGGGCCTAGGAATAGTACATACTCTGCCTATCCAATGACTACGATGTGATTGATCTAAAAGTTATCGCACCATCCTATGGTTATGCCATTATGTTGGAACCACATGTCCTTCTGGTGTTCAAGTCCACTTCTTCTAACATTCTGGGAAGATATTCGCGAAGAAAATGTAAAAACCTTCCACCATCCCCCACAGTGTCGAAAAAGTATAGGGTCCAATAATATGATTCCAAATAATTGCTCCCAAAACATTAAGCGGCCATTACTGGACTGTTCTCACCAAGTCCTCAACCAGTGAGGACCTACGATTGCATAATGATGCATATTATGTCCGTTGGCGACCCGTTGTTCTTAAATGTTGCGTCATCGGTAAACATAATTGAAGTGTTATAAGCCTCATCAACCGTGCCATTCATTTGAATACAAAACGCCACTCTATTTTCGAAATCATTACCATACAATTCTTGATGTAGGTGAGTGGAACTTACGTTTCAATAATATTCTGTTCACATTACTTTGTGAAATATCCGTTTCTACCGCTATTATCCTAGTAAGGATTTTCCTGTAATATCAATAAAACTTGCAACTCATTCTTCTCATTGATTCGACCACCAACAATTTCTCTTTTGGTATAAGAAACTACCATTGAGTTCCAATCGATCTCTAAACTCTTGGAATGATGACACCCGTGGAGTTCCTGCTTCTGGAAATTTTTTATGGTAGATTATGATTGCTAATAAAGGTATTCTATCAGCTTCGCCAATACAGTAGACCATATTCACTAATTCTACGCTAGTGCAATTCACTATTAACAATTGGACGTGTGCAATTATTGATTTCTTTATTTTTCGAAAAAAACTATATATTTTATTTTTATTTTGCAACAAATTTCGTAAACATTACAAAGTAGACCCCACAACTCTATATCGACAAAAAGCTCTTGGAAATGCCATGGGATGATGTAAAAAAATATAGTGTGTTGTATTTTAAAAAGTAGAGTTATTACCATTTAAAAAAATGTAGCAGGTGATGGAACAACGTCTCCAAATTCTTCAAGTTATCAATATTTCTGTGGGTCCATGCACGACGCTATTTTGACACATTAATTGACATAAGTCAAAAACTATTGCAGATAAGTTCAAGAAACCCGGGTGCGTTATATCGAAAATTTAGTGGCGAATTCAAAAATGTAACAAAAATGGGAGGTTGAAGAAGAAACAGAACTTAGTTGTGTATCTTGTTTTGGGACATCCTGTATATAAATAGAAATATTTTTAGAATATGCCTCATTGTGGGACCTATTGTTAAAAATAATTATAATGAAAAAAACCATTTTAAAAACAAGCTTTTATTCAAATACCCTAAAAAGTACAAAATAATTGCTTTGAATGTGTGACGTAGGTTGTTTCGAACTCGCTCTTTTAGTGGACTGTATAGTTTGAATAAGTTGAAAATTAGCGCTTATGGATTGATTTTCTGGCATTCAATGATTTTGGGGATGAATCAAATCGGGGCTGTGGTTTCCTTACCTTAATCAATTGGCGAGAATGCACCAGCTGGCCAGCTATACTGACATCAGGTCACAAAACACAAGTTTTTTCCTTATCACTCACGGAGTATGAGATTTGTTTTTAGGAGCAACGATATCTCGAGGTGAACGTTAACAATAGAGTGTTCTTGTCACTTCAGGCCGAAGATGCGCGAGCAACTCGTCCTCTAGGATAGTGGAAAACACTAGCCTCTAGGAGAGAGGTATACTCAGACAAACACAATAATAATAGTAATAGTAAGTCTAATATAAAATGAACAAAAGGAGGTGAAGACGGAACATAGGTTATTCCGTGAGTTCTAGATTCAAGAGCTTGTCGCGCAAAGTTTTCATTTCGAATACAAACGCGACAAGATTTTGAATCTATAACTCACGGAATAGCCCACGTCACACATCCAAAGCAATTATTTTGTACTTTTTAGGGTATTTGAATAAAAGCTTGTTTTTAAAAAGGTTTTTTCTATTCATTATTCTATTTTGTGCTTTTTAGTTAGTACCCCTAACTCCCACATACCAATTTAGAATCGAATCGGACCATAATTACAAAACTCGTTCGCCATTTTGGAGCCGCTATCTTGGATTTGTGAATTTTGACAAAACATTCATAAACCCCGACCCCGAAAACTCCCACATACCAATTTTGAATAGAATCGGACCATAATCACAGATATCGTCGGACATCTTGGAGCCGCCATTTTGATTGTATGAATTTTGTCAGGAAATTCACAATCTCCGACCCTGAAAACCCCACATACCAATTTTGAATCGAATCGGACCACAAACACAAATCTCGTCCGCCATCTTGGAGCCGCCATTTTCTTTTTTCTCTCTAACAAATGCATTGTCACGGGAACTATGAACACCTGCCAAATTTCACGTTAATCGAACAACTAGAAGTGGGTCAAATTTATTTTGCAAAATATGATGACAAACATCGGGAAAGGTGAAACCAAATAAAAGCTTGTAAATTGTAAATAACAAGTAATAGCTGGGATTGAAAAAGGTTATTGAGATTTCAGGGACATCTGGGCCACCCTGTATCTCGAAAATAATTGTTCAGGATACTTGATAAAAATTACGAATAAAACAAACAAATCTCTTCCACAATTCATCCGCTTCATTGAAAAAATGTATTGCGCGACAATACTTATATTTAACTTCTCAACATCACAATCCCAGTATCTTAGTAATAATGCAACTCTGATCGAAACCGCAATTCAGTGGAAATAAACAATGATCGTTGCGTAATATGCATGTAATTTGCAAAAACTTCTGCTGTATTGGCTGATTGGCTATAAAACCCTCGAAGCAGCCGCGCTCTGTTTACACATATAGTAACCACTCAGATTCTCTAATTATAAATTACATGAAAAATCAGGAATATTTTATATTGGACAACTATTCTGTGTAAACATAATACTCAACGTGAAAGTGGAAATATTGTGTCCGAAAGAAATAAATGAAAGAAGGGAATTTCGTGGCATAGTGGACGAATTATTAAATTAAAAAAAAAAAGCATCCTCAAGTGGGAGTCGAACCCACGACTTTATGATCTCTAGCCATACGCTCTAACCAACTGAGTCATTCGAGGACATAGTAATCGACACACACTCGCGAATCCTTTCCTTCCATAATTTAATGTTCATGTTAGAAATGGCCGTTGATACCCGTTACCTATCACTCTAACGTCATCGTCAATTGACGATTTCAATAGCACAATATTTCCACTTTCACATTATATATTTGGATATATCTTATCAGTGGTTAGAGACCATCTTCCTTAATCTGCTATTGAAATCGTCAATTGACGATGATGTTAGAGTGATATTAGGTAACGGGTCTCGACGGCCATTGATAAGTACGTTTGATCTTCTATTCATTTCTAACATGAATATTAAATTATGGAAGGAAAGGATTCCCGAGTATGTGTCGATTCCTAAGTCCTCTCTGGTAAACCATTTTTGTTTGTTTGAAATCAAGATGACCTATCACTTGTTTAAACCTATACAGAATACAGCGTATCTCCTTTACTAAATATTGGACATGGTGGTTCCTTCCATCTAAGGTGAGGGTACCAAAAAATTCCCAGATATTTCATTTTTTCCACAGACCTAATGATAAAACTGTGTTCAATGGTCAGGTTATAGTTTGGAAGATACTTCTCAAAGCTACTGAATGCCAAATAATGAGTTTTACTGCAATTAATGTATAAAAGTATGCTGTCAAACCAGTCTTCAATGTGAGCTAGATCGTTTTCTGCTTTCATTCTCAGATCATCAGCGAAACTAATAATTTCCCCATCCCTTTGTTGTGCGAATAAATTATTCAAATATATAGTAAATAAAATAGGTCCCAACACTGTGCCTTGGGTTGGTTCAGTATATTCTTCAATCTAAAGAATGAATGTTGGTGTGTTGATTATTGTATTAGTCTAGATGTGTGTATATGTGATTATACGTAAGCGCATATCACTTATGTTCATATGCTCACTCACCAATTATAACTCAACCTAAAATAATATGGAATCACGTACGAGCGATAGTTTTCTTGAACATAAAGCTTCTGTGATATTCCCTGTTTATTTACACCATCATCCCAATCATATACACTATATTGTACTTTTTTCTCTGCGCATAAACATTATTATTATTATTTTCATCATATTCACACTTGATTCGGTTATGATGACATGATGCATGGGCATAAGATTATTTTGTATGATTATTGTCTACGAATAAGGTTCTACATTTTTTTACCAACGCCACTCTTCAATCAAATTGTCATTGTTTGATATCTGCATATTAATTATTTTGTATTGTAGTGCCATTCTGTAATTGATTTCAGAGTCTGTAGCGTGACCCAATTCCAAATAGAGTCTTTAGAAAATTCGCTATGGATTTGAGAGTTTTAACAAAATAATCTCTGGAAAAGCAAAAGAGATCAGGTCTTTGCTTTGAATTAAAGAAGTACTCAAGTAGCCGCGAAGAGCTTCTATTGAAGGATCTAGTGTCCGATAGGGCCATTTGATTGCCACGATCTTAATTTGAATTACACAATAGTTGCGGAAGATTCCTTCCTGCCAAAGTGATGTATATTAACAGGAAAAGATAGTATTCAGTATTCGATAATCTGTCAATATAAGTTTCTGCAGAACTTCTGAACAATATTTTATAAAAATATTAAATCGATGCATTGAACTTTTCCTCTCAACATGAATGAAATACATTCAGCATACTTCAACCCATCGAGTGACACATGAATGAACTCAGTAGGGATCCTCGATAAGGTGGCATGTACTATATACGATAAGTGGGTTTGGTGATCCATCAAAAAGTCTTCGAAACATGTGGTCTTCCTGTACTATGGCCTTCTCAAATTGAAACAACTTGTTAAAACGTTCAAAGCACATTTGTCAACTGCTCGACCTCATCCGTATCGCTCACACATCGGTGTAATTGGTCTGTTATTGTGCTCCGCATGATTTTTTATCAATCATCTTTTCGATAAGCTGTCATTCATAACCATTTGGTGTTTGTTGTTTTGACTGATTGGTTTCGGGTATCGTTCGGTATAGTGGCGGACGATTGGATTGGTTTTGTAGTCGGTGTTGGCCAACTGCGCAAAAATTTAATCGTGCTCGTGATTTTATGAATTGCGAGTATCAATATTGTCTAGATTTTGTTTACATTATCTGGAGTTCCTTACGCTTTTTCTTCAAGTCCGAATGTAATTCCATATGGAGCTATATATTCACGTAGGGAAAAAGCGTGTGCAAATATAGTTTCTACTTTGCTTCGGAATCTTACATGAGCAATAGAAATATTCAATTCCACAACGCTCATGTGCTACAAATACGAATAATTTCAAAGACCAAACGGAATAATAGAATAGAATAGAACAGGGCTTTATTTTCAAGAATAACAATCACAGTGACATTACATTTAAAACAAAAATAACATACATTATCACAGTAACCAGAATTAAAGAAAATAGTGTCATATAAAGTTGATTGAATCAATCTTGAGACTTGAAGACAAGTATTTATATCAGTTAAAATATTAAAATGAATAAATATTAAGTTCAAAATGAATAAAGTTCAAAATGAATAAAGTTGTCTTATTTTCAATGCAGGATCCATTCGTAAAAATATCTATTCTCCCAAATATTCTTTAGTAGAGTATGGTTCTAGATTCACTATGATATTGATTATAAGCCTCTTGAAGACTTTTATGTTCACTTCTTGTTTGACTGTTTCTGGTAATTTATTAAAAAGCCTAACACGCATACTCTGGAGACTTTTCTGTTATTGACAGTCTGTGGATTGGGATATTATAGTCGGTGTTATGGTTTCTTGTGTTTAGTCTACGTTTTATCTTGTGCGACTCAAATTTATTGCGATTTTTAAACAGAAACATTAAGCACTCATATATATAGGTCCCGGACATGGTCATTATATTAAATTTTTTGAATTTACCTCTACAGGATTCTTTGTAATCTAGACATAGCAAAATCCTGATGGCTTTTTTTTGTATTTTAAAAATACTTTCTGTTCGGCTACTTCCTCCCCAGAAGATGATGCCAAAACGCATCACCGAGTGGAAGTTGGCAAAGTAAATGGTTCGCTTTGCACCCTCATCCAAATATGTCGATGTTACTCTAAATGCATAACAGATAGATGACAATTTGGCTGGTTTCCCTAATATGTTTTTTCGAAATCTAAGTTTTGGTCAATGTTACGCCAAGAAATTTTGTGTGTTCCGCCAGTGTTATTATCTGCGTTTGTACTTGAAGCATCTCAGGTATGTTATTGTTTTTCATTTTAGTCCTAAAGCAAATATAATTTGTTTTATCTTCGTTAAGTATGAGTTTGTTCATGGTAAACCATTTCTGTGCTTTTTCTAGTGTTTCATTTGAGATTTCTAAAAGATTATTCAATGACCAACCCACCGTTAAAATGTTTGTGTCGTCTGCAAAATTCACTAAGTTGATATTTTCATTATTCACAATATCTAAGGCTAAATCATTTATGTAAAATATGAATAACAAAGGGCCCATGACACTACCTTGAGGGATACCCAACAAACATTATAGGTAAAATTTACGTCATTTCGACCTTCGAATAGGTCAGCGCCCTAATTGGTGAAGGTAATTATTACGTTATAATCACCTTAAATTTACCATTATGGGGAAAAAAATGGAAGTAATTCAGAAGTCGAAATTTGGGAAATTAAGACATTTCTCCTTATAAGTTGAAGGCATAAATAGGTAAAATTGCCTCCAGACTAGTGACTGATGGTAAAATGTAGTCATTTTACCAATTTCAGGTTATAAACACTGTAACGAAACAAACAACAAACAAATGGCAGGTTAGAAGAAGATGATAAAAGTTAACTGTATATTGTGTATCTTAACCTACATGCTTATGCGTGAAAGCGTTGAAGTTGACATGAACATGGCGTATGAAGAAAAAATTGTCAATAAACGTATAGCAGATAATGCAATAAGTGATGGTTTCGCATCCACACCTAGCTGTGATTTCATTTTGCGATACAAACTTTTCTGTGATAATGTTGATTTTACTCGTTTAAAACAAGGGGCCCATCAAATTATTAGATTTGTATGAAAAATAAACATTAATTCATGTCTACTTTGGGCAACTTTTTTCCATCAAACACTTCAAAACTGATTTTATAGATGAAGTATGTGTGTACATATCATATTCACCTATTTTGACTACCACCATTAAAATGTGGTCGATTCAGAAAATTATGTATTTTTTTTACAATGGCGGAAACGGTTCAAACCGAAAAATATGGCGTAGATTCCATATGGGACCTTTTATGTCGAAATTCCTTAAAATTTGACTATGAGAACAATAGACTTTGTTCAAAGTCGAAAGTAACCTTTATTCCTGACTTTGAAGTCCATTTTCCTATCTTGGGATTTCGGACCCTTTCACATTGTGGTCACGTGATGAAATACATATATATTATTGGATGCATGTCATACGTTTCTGTTCTCTGGATGGATTGCGAATCGTGGATAATAAATTTATATTTTACTTATTCTATGTTCTGTGCAGAAACACTCAAATGTCAATACGGGGTGAAAAAAGTCAATATGTTTTGCTAAGTTAATGGTAAGGCCAAGTAACCTATAGTTACTCAGAGAAATGGATATTGACTAGAAAACCCTGTAATGAGTGTTCATTCTGAAATTAAATATCAAATCCATCAGTAAGGTCGATAATAGTAAAGCGATATTTATATTTCAGTGCACATCTTCCCAGAATAGAAACCATGATTAATGTTATTGTCTAATGAGGGAATCTCTTCCGAAGAGAAATAGCCAATCATAACTTTTCAAATATAAAATGGTGTGCTGTGATTGTGAATAATTTTGATTTGACATTTCTGCGTTCCGCATTCGGTGCCCGAAATATACAATTTATCAGCCAACTGTAAATACCATTAAAAATCGACCAATTATGATTCGCTTGATTTTTACTTTTCCGGAAACCAATGATTGGTTTTAAAATTCTCGAGCCATGGAAACTCATCATTTCAACACATCAATCTTTTATTTTGTTAAAATCAATTTTCTATTTGATTTGATTTTTTGCGTATTCAATACCATTTTTCATCCATTCACTTCAAAAGGATGAACTTCATTGAATTCCATTTTGTCGCTTGCATCATTGAAAACGTCGCGGCTTTTAGTTTACCGCTGGCGACAGACGAAGCTTCTGAACGCAGCCCATTCATTGTTCAGTATCTCTTACCGATATGACCTGAGACCTAACCAAAGTTTAAGGTTAACGCTTTCATGTTTTTATTTCAATAATGGATGAGTGTTTTAAAATAGTTGCCGTCATAAAAAGACGTGAAGCAACACCCATAGTTGAATACTCCTATGTACCCATAAGTGGGAACAAAAGGAGAGTGTTCTACCAACTGCTTGTATGGAGACTTTTATGCGACAAGGCCCAATGTCTGAACTCCTCTAACAATGGGAGGTTATCTTCCAAGCTTTGTGCCTTATTCCCATTGAACGCATCGTCTTGTGATCCATATTTTCCCCGGTATCATCATCGGTAAAGCAATTTCTTACTCTACATTAATTTCTGTAGTTGATGATGACTGAGTGGAAGATGATGGTTCTGATCTCTGGACATCGGAAAGTATAGGATGGTTTCGGATTATATTTTCATTTATTCTCATTCTGGCAGCTAATCGATAATAGTTGGTGGTATACCTGTATGGTTTACTAACTCTATTCGAATTTTTGCTCGGCATTTTATAGATTTCTAGAATGTAGGGCACAATAAAAAATTTAAAGGAAGTAAATTGTATCATGTCATCCCTCATCTGAATCGACTTGGTCTTTAATATATGATGATAGACTAAGTTACTTTGAGGATTTCATTTTAGGTAACTTTGACTTCGTTGTAGACATTTAGTCTGATTAGACAAATATTGTGGTAATCTGCCCTCATTGTAGAGCAGTAGGTATGAAATAGGTCAAGAAATGTCCAGGCAACCCTTTAACTTAATTGGTGCCAAAATAGGTAATAAAGAGTATATAGTAGACCTGTTTACTGACTTGTCAATTCCTGACTATATGAACACACATGAGGTAATAATAGGTAAATATTCACCAGAAGGTTTTTCCTGAGAGTTCCAAGTATTTTGAACACATTTTGCTGGTTACCTTTAGGTGAAATTTAACCTAGTAAATAACTCTATTAACCCATGAGGCTGTGAAGGTATATTTGAAGTCCATAACAAGTAATTTCATACTACGCACTACGGCTATTAAGTTTTTGGTTTTTGAAGGAGATTTGGTGCTCTCAATTATGGTTTTTATAACTCCAATTATAACTTTGGAGTTAGTTAGTACTTGAAGGTGAAATATTTGGTTAGAAATGGGTAAATTCGGACTTCTTGAAGCCGCTTTACCCCACTGCTTGGTATAATTTCCCTATAATGTTAGTTGGGTACCTACCACTGTCGTAATTGCCTCTGAGTAATATTTAATTCCCTGGCTATTTATAACTACTTTTTGTTTACGTTGTGTCAGGTAAGACTTTATCCATTCATGAGCGGTACCTCTGATACCATATCTCTCCAGAGAATTTCATGATTAGACTTAAAACTTTTGACAGGTCTAGAAAGATACCCATTGATATATTTTTATTCTCGTATGCAGTAATAATTTTTTCTATGAATTCATATATGGCTGTCTCGATTGATTTCCCTTTCAAGTAGCCATGTTGCGCGTGGCTCAACAATTTTTCAGTATAGAAATAGCTTAGAAGCCTTGAACACATTGCTAGTTCAAAAACTTTGGAGAGAGATGGTAGTAGACTTACTGGTCTATGATTTTGCATGAGTGTTGGGTTATATTTTTTGAACAGGGGCTTCACTATTGCTATTTTCGAATTGTCTGGGAATAAACCGGATGAAAAGGAGTTATTGATTATGTGGCATAGTGGTATTGCCAATTCACCAGCACATAGTTTTATTATACTATTTGATATTTCATCATATCCAGTGCTAGTTTTATTCTTTAGTTTCGAAAACAATTTTATCACTTCATCAATAGTAATCGGTATTAAGAAAAATGAGTTCCTACTTAATGGTATATTATTTGTAAATTCAATATTTGGTAGATCTTTCAATAGGTTGGAGGCTGCGTTAAGGAAGTAATAGTTGAAATTGTTGCTCAATATATATGGGTCACCTGATATTTTCAATTCATTTGTGGTTATGTTTGTTCCTTTGATTCCTTTCACAATCTGCCACAGACATTTTGATTTATTATTGCCATTGTCAATGCGCTTTCCATACTGTAATTTCCGTGATTCTACCAACATTTCATTATAATTGCGTTTTGCTCGATTGTAGTTTTCCCTATGGCGTTCATCTGCCGTAAAACGAAGGACTACCAAGCCAGAGGTCCGGGGTTCAATCCTCAACACGTCCATTTTTTTTATTAATTTATATTTCATTTTATGTTCTAACATTTTAAACACTCCATTTCATTCGGTTACTCGATTGGCCAGGTTTCTTTCAACTCCGAATGTTATTCGATATGGAGATTAAGATTTTTTATATTTCTATATTTTCGTCTCGTAAGTAAAAAGCGTTATGCTTTCTCCATGGTTCCAAACGATCTAATAAATCAGTTGATATCGAGTCGCAGAATATGTTGCCATCAATCTCATGTATCCACCATTTTGGGTTTTTTTTCTGAATATTTTTCCGTTTGAAAGTTGATGTTTTCTATTTCATCACATTTAATTGTCATTATACCATGCAATACTATTCCTATATATCCTCTTACGAAACTGCTCCGCCACAGTTGAAGGTATTTTATTCCTAATAATACTATTCGTTATATTATATCGAATTGACGTGCCACATATTCAATTTAAACCATTAATCCAACTTCGGCATACAAAAAACATAAGAAATTATGTCCAAAAATGGTAAGGGTGGCGTAAATGGGGACAGCCGGTATTTCGATGAAACTTCCACAGATGCTTTAAAACACGATATAATCACCTCAGCTATCGAAAATTTGCCGCAGAAAAAGTATCTTTAAGAAATGTGGCCCTTTAAAGTTAAAAAAATTGCCCATGGAAACGACACTATTTATAGACGATCCTGGAGACTCTTACTTGTTTTATTTTAGATCAACACAATAACTGGCCACTATTCTATTCAATTTTTCTCCTCACAAATGCATTGATATAAACACCATTACACTTTCTAGCTTTGAAAAAAGTTTTCATGCACTCCAGACTAGTCCAAACGTCAATTCAATTACTTTTGGCTCTATCTATACAACTTTCAATGAAAACGAATCAAATACTAGTAACAATGACTTCCGTGAAGCTCTGTTAGTTACAGTGTTGCCACATGACTTGGATTGACCAAACTAAGTATAGTATATTTCACGAAATCGGCAGGAAGTTGAAATATCCTGCACGATTTATATAACTCTGCGATCCAACTTTAAGTTTTCCGGTGGGGTGTACTTTAGCCTTTGGTTTTGACTCTGGCCCCTTTGAATGTTCTTTCCCTAAGGAATATTAATAATTGATTATGTAACGGGTTTGAACGTTATGTCTTGGCATAACGGCTCTGGAAAAGTGTCCAATCAATCCAATCCATCACTGAATAACTTTGTCTGACAGCCTCTCTTCCATAAGCTGAAGATGGGTCTATCCCTGTTCATTTCAGATAAGTCCGCAAGATTATACAATATTTAGCCAAAAAAAATTAGATTTTGTTCACCTGTTTTCAGTTATCCCTCTCTGTTCCTGTTGGTCAATTATAAGTACCTTATTCCAGAAAAATATCAGCCACAAACGTATTATTTTTTTTGTAATGGTTTTAATAATTCATAAAATAGCACTATTTTACTTTACCAGAAAATAAAATCCATGCCATATGACAATCTGATCATATAGAAAATGAATCTGCAATACAGTATTCTACCGGCTGATCTATTTTTAGCTCCGCCTTAAAACTATATTTTTTGGTACCTTTACTACTGAATCATAGATGGCAGCACACTAGTTCAAGTAAAATAGACATATACAGAGTGGCCACTTTTTTAATGGGCTTGTATTGGTAACTTTTAAACCATAAGAGTGAAGGTCGGTCAAATGGAGAAAAAGTTGCATTCATAGGAGCATTGTCAAGCAGTTCGAAGGAATCGAAATTATCAGGGCCGGTTATTGAGATGTCATAAGAAAAGTAAATTCTGTAATTTGGATTTTTCTTTTTTTCCCACTTTATTTCGAATATTATCAAAAAATGTCACGGTAATTTTTTATTCGACAGTAAATTATCCCCAATTTGACATAATCAGATTTTGTATCCAACGTTTCGTACGCTCTGGGCCACCCTCAACCTCATTTTTTTCAATACGGACCTGCATATTTTATGACACTTATCGAAATAACTTTTAAAGCTGAATCCAACGATATATCATACAATGTCATTCAAAGTTGATTTTCAGATGATTTTGACCCTTATCCAAATTTCTTTGGGTCGGATCTGTATTACATTTAGGTACCTTCAGTTTAATTAACAACATGCAATACATTTCGATGAGAGAATCAACTTACTCATCTTCAACTGAATGGAACGTAACAGAATCAAAGCAAGAAACAAGTAATAATTATTTACAAATTTCAAGAGGTGAAAAACCGAATTCATAATAATTAAACGAAACTATCATTTAATGAAAGAAAAATCAAATGATTATTCGAAAGTAAATGATGAACATTAATGTAGTAAGTGTTCGAAATGTCCACCATTTTGTAAAATGCACTTTGCGGTTCTGGAACCCATACTTCTTATACATTTGCTTATTTCGTCTCCTTGAATACCTTCCAATACATTCTCAATCTGCTCGCGAAGAATCTCTATTGTCGGGTTCGTAGTATCATTAATTTTATTTTTGAGATATCCCCACAAATAAAAATCCAGCGGATTCAAATTCGGAGATCTGGCAGGCCATGCTACTGGGCCTCTTGTTCCAATCCATGAATCGGGAAAAGTTCGATTTAGATATTCTGTGACTATTCTTGAGTTGTGGAACCATGGACTATTAGGCCGATACCGTATAAGAAGATCATCCAACATTTCTTCTATAATTTCTACATATTTTGCTCCGGTTAGGTTGCCGTCAATAAAATCCCAGTCCCAGTAATTTATAATTCAACAAACCGCGCCATATGTTCAAAAACGATATTGATGTTCATGAATTAAGTGAGGATTTGCTGTGGCATAAAAATGTTTGTTCATTTGATTGAACATGCCAGAATTTGTGAATGTCGTTTCGTCTCCCCAAATGATATTGTGGGCAAAATTGTTGTTATTCCGCACCTTCCGTTGGAACCAATTACAGAATTGCAACCTTCTCTCAGGATCATTGCGGTATAGTTTTTGCACGGCTTGGTATTTATAGTCATGGTATCCGTGTCTCTTGAGTATTTTATTAACAGCACTTTTTGATAAATTGCATTCACTGGCCATAGTTCTCGATCCTATTCCTGGATTCATTCGAATTTGGGCCAGAACATTGATGTCATTGATAGGCTCGTTTCGTCGTTCATAAGGACCTCTAGGTTTGATGAATGAATTATGTGCAAGTAACGTTGTAGATAAACGTCGAAACATTTTAATATTTGGTTTTGTTCTTTCAGAATATAATTCACCATACCTTTGTTGTGCTTTGAACGAATTTCTATCTAGTTTTATGTACACTTCGTACATATCTCTCTTCTCTTCATTTGTGTATCTAACCATATCGAATAAGTTGAATTGAAATTACTCACAAAAGTATTTAATGACAAGTTCTTGTGACAGGCCAATTCCAATCATACCAATACTAGGTAAAATACTTGAATATATTGTCAAAAATAGAATAATTAGGTATTTTGAGGTAAATCAACTCCTGAACACGAGACAATTTGGATTCCGTAAAAATCGTTCCACTATTGAGGCGATCTATACGATGATAAAGGATATAGTGGATGGTTTTGAAAACGGAAATCACACATGTGCAACACTAATAGATCTAAGCAAAGCTTTTGACTGCATCTCACATCAGGTATTATTTGATAAGCTGGAGCACTATGGTATTCGAGGAGTAGCCTTAGACTTTTTCAAATCCTACTCATCAAATAGATACATGTCAGTATACTATAATAATAAAAATTCATACACTGCTCAAATCGCGCATGGGGTACCGCAGGGTTCTGTATTAGGTCCACTCCTGTTTATCATCTATATAAATGATTACTATCGTTTCGGACGTCCATCGTCTTAATGTATTTAAAAGGTTTTCACGACGTTTCGAATGCTTGTATCTGCAATCGTCTTCAGGTGAATACTGACAAGTTTAGGTGCTACTTACCAATTTATATTACTGTCGGCGCAATGATGCGTGCAATTCCGCCATGTGCAGCGGTGCGTGAATTTTCGCGCGGTGTGGTGGTGCGTGAAGTTTCGCGCCTCTGCAGCCCGCCAGAAAGAGCAATCAGGGGTTTCCATACGTTTTTGATCTCAACGCTTGGTTGACTAAAGGCGTTATTGGCTTCGATGTAGGCGGCCTCTTTGAACTTTCGTTTGAACCAATGCTCCTCTCTATGTAGAACACTTGCGTCGTCCCATAGAACTCGATGGTGCTCAGTCCAGGCGTGGTCAGCGATTCCCGATTTTGATGTTTCTCCACGTTGAGTCCATTTCTTGTGCTCATCCAATCTTACCGATAACGGTCTCTTTGTCTCTCCAATGTAGGAATCTCCGCATTCACATGGAACTTCATAAATGCAATTCTTACTGATTTTCTTCATAAAATATTCACCTCTGATGTACGGAAGGCAGATCACTGTGCTTTGTTGTTGCTCTTCAGATGTCTTCGTTCTCCGGAGTTGTTTCAATACTTCTTCTAGGAGTTTCTGGGATATCCATTCCGGTGGAGGTCCCTCTGATGTGGTTTAATTCGGCATCCAGTGACTCCACGTCGTTGCATAGGTGCGTCGCTCTCTCCGCCAATGTTCTCACGATCCCTCTCTTCGTCGAACTCGGATGGTTGGAGCTGTAACTGAGGTACTGCCCCGTGTGTGTCTTCTTTCTGTAGACGGAGGTGCGAATTTCGTTGCCTATTCTCTCAACGTTCACATCGAGGAAGGGTAAGGTACTGTTGGTTTCCATCTCCATCGTGAACTTGATCGAATCCCTGATTCTGTTGATCCCTGAGAAGAAATCCTGGAGATGTTCGTCTCCGTGATTCCATACAATGAAGGTGTCATCCACGTACCTCAACCACAGCTTTGGTTTGTATTCTGCCTCCCGTATAGCCAATTCCTCGAACCACTCCATGTATATGTTGGCGATGATTGGAGAAAGGGAAGATCCCATCGGGAGTCCGTCGACTTGAGAGAAGAATCGGTCCTTTTCCTGGAAATATGAGTTCTGTAGGCAGCACTGCAGTAATTCCAATATTGCGTGGGTTACAGCTCCAACCATCCGAGTTCGACGAAGAGAGGGATCGTGAGAACATTGGCGGAGAGAGCGACGCACCTATGCAACGACGTGGAGTCACTGGATGCCGAATTAAACCACATCAGAGAGGACCTCCACCGGAATGGATATCCCAAGAAACTCCTAGAAGAGTATTGAAACAACTCCGAGAACGAAGACATCTGAAGAGCAACAACAAAGCACAGTGATCTGCCTTCCGTACATCAGAGGTGTCTCCGAGAAGTTCAGACTGATCGGAAACAAGTTCAATATCAAGAGCTGCTTCCAATCCGGCAGTATTTTACGGAGTTTCCTGACCAAGACCAAACCTGACAACTATAATGAAATCAGTAAGAATTGCATTTATGAAGTTCCATGTGAATGCGGAGATTCCTACATTGGAGAGACAAAGAGACCGTTATCGGTAAGATTGGATGAGTACAAGAAATGGACTCAACGTGGAGAAACATCAAAATCGGGAATCGCTGACCACGCCTGACTGAGCACCATCGAGTTCTATGGGACGACCAAGTGTTCTACATAGAAGGAGCATTGGTTCAAACGAAAGTTCAAAGAGGCCGCCTACATCGAAGCCAATAACGCCTTTAGTCAACCAAGCGTTGAGATCAAAACGTATGGAAACCCTGATTGCTCTTTCTGGCGGGCTGAGGGGAAACTTCACGCACCACACACCGCGCGAAAATTACACCGCTGCACATGGCGGAATTACGCATCATTGCGCCGACAGTATATAAATTGGTAAGTAGCACCTAAACTGTCAGTATTCACCTGAAGACGATTGCAGATACAAGCATTCGAAACGTCGTGAAAACCTTTTAAATACATTAAGACGATGGACGTCCGAAACGATAGTAATCAAGTTACCACATCGTCTACAACCTTCAAACAATCTATATAAATGATATATTCGATCATATGAACTTTATCAACTGCATACTGTTTGCTGACGATGCAACTTTTTATCACTCAGACAGTAATCTGAACGATTTGAATCAAGTATCAGCTCAGATCTTTCCCGCAATCAAGCAGTGGCTAACTCCTAATACCCTGAAGTGTAACGAAAACAAAACGGAATCTATTACTTTCTCAACGAAAAATATTGTTAATCATGAGAAATCAGTTAAACTCCTTGGCATCCATATTTATCAATCCTTGAAATGGTCAAATCATACCGAAGTGCTGTGTAAAAAATTGTCGACACAAACTTCTCTATTGAGGAAAATCAGCTGTTGCATAAGTCCTGGGGTACTACGCACAGCCTATTTCGCGCTTTTTCATACTCACCTATCATATGGTATATATCTATGGGGCAACTCCCCTTCCTCAAATCGGGTTTTTCTGATGCAGAAACGGGCTATTAGGATAATTGCAAATGCAAATTATAGGGACTCTTGTAGACCCCTATTTTCAAGCCTACATATTATGACTCTTCCTGCCGTGTACATCTATCAGTCTCTTGTAGAAATACACAAAAAGAATCAACAATTTCAGACTCACAGAGATATTCATTGCTATCAAACAAGAAACGCCAACAACCTTGTTGATAAATTATATATATGTGAGTATGTATGTGAGTGTATGTGTTCACATTGACCTGTATGGACATATGATTGTGAGTCTTAGACATGTATATTTTTTTTCAATGACTTGTGTAAAGATTTTTATAATCAGCTGCACCAAATAAACTCTACTCTACTCTACTCTACACAATAATAAACGAAGTGACAAATAATATGACATTTCTTGTTATTTTCTTTTTTATCCACGGCCTACTACTTGAAAATAATACATTCAATAAACCTAGAGTTGTGTGTATGTAAGAAAGAACAAGTTTATCAACGATATCAATGTTCTGACCCAAATTCAATTGAACCCAGAAAAAAAATCGAGAACTGTGGCCAGTGAATGCAATTTATCAAAAACTGCTGTTAATAAAATAGTCAAGAGACGCGAATACAATGATTTTAAATTTGAATACCAAGCCTTGCAAAAATTATATCGTAATGATCTCAAAATAAAGTTCGATTCTGTAATTTGTTTCAACGGATCAAATGACAAATCCAACAATAATGATTCCTCGCGAGAAGATTGAGAATGTATTGGAAGGTATTCAAGGAGACGAAATAAGCAAATGTATAAGAAGTATGGGTTCCAGAACCGCAAAGTGCATTTTACAAAATGGTGGACATTTCGAACACTTACTACATTAATGTTCATCATTTACTTTCGAATAATCATTTGATTTTTCTTTCATTAAATGATAGTTTCGTTTAATTATTATGAATTAGGTTTTTCACCTCTTGAAATTTGTAAATAATGATTACTTGTTTCTTGCTTTGATTCTGTCACGTTCCATTCAGTTGAAGATGAGTGGGTTGATTTTCTTATCGAAATGTATTGCATGTTGATAATTAAACTAAAGGTACCTTAATGTAATACAGATCCGACCCAAAGAAATTTGGATAAGGGTCAAAATCACCTGAAAATCAACTTTGAATGACATTGTATGATATATCGTTGAATTCAGCGTTGAAAGTTATTTCGAAAAGTGTCATAAAATATGCAGGTCCGTATTGAAAAAAATGAGGTTGAGGGTGGCCCAGAGCGTACGAAACGTTGGATACGAAATCTGATTATGTCAAATTGAGGATATTTTACTGTCGAATAAAAAACTTCCGTGACATTTTTTGATAATATTCGAAATAAAGTGAGGAAAAAAATTTTTTTGGTACCTATGCTACTGTGCATGGCAGCACACTAGTTCTAGTACAATAGATATTCTTTATATTCAGCAAAGGATAAAAACCAACCAAGTATATACCAAAACTTGCGGGAACCAACGCACTAATTCAACCATGAGTGGAAATGTTAAGATGTCATCAAGTTGGATTTTCTATCAAGCAGAATAGGAGATAATAACAACTATTGAAAAAAATTGCGTTCAACTTGGATAGCTGTGTAAGCCAAATTATGTTAAGTTGTATTCCCTTCTTTCGTGTTATAAAGTGAGAGTGGGATTTCCTTCTACTTGAAAAAAATTGATTACCTTCAACGTGGATAGCAATATAAGCCAAATTAGGTTAAATTGTGTTTCCTTCTTCTACATTAGAAAGTCATCAAGTTACATTTCCTGGTAAACAATAGCATTTAATTTTCATTAAAAAAATGGATTGTGTTTAACTTGGAAGCAATGTTATCCAAGTTAGGTTAGGTTAGGTTCTGTTACTTTCGAAAAACTAGAAACACTGGCGTGTGTCGTTCACCATAAAATCGGACTCAGTCACGTGGTTGTGATATTAACTCATTCCGACCATTTGACATCAATTTCCTAACTGATAAACGTCCACCTGTTCATATTTGAGAACAAAAACGTATTTTTTTTTTATTCGGGTCTGACTTCGTAAACGGTTCATATAGTTGAAGTAAATCTCCTCATTCTCGAAACAAATTGGCAACGTCGCATTATCTGCTCCCATGGTATTTGTCAGTTCAAGTTGGCTGTCATTTGTCAAACTTGTCATTTATTCTGTCAGGTCAGTAGTGATTACCTAGTTTAAAATTCATGCTTTTTACTTAGTCTAAAAAAATTCTTATAGATATAATTTCAGTGAATGAAGTGTCACAAATACATAATTTCCAGTGTTTACATTTGAAAGCAGTGCACTTGAATCGGATTGATACGCAAAATGCCGAATCTAAAGAAATATATCCCCAAATTTGGTAAGTTCATCCTATGACATTTCGATAAAACAATAAATTGAAAAGGGCTTTTCGCGCCAAATTTTTGATAGCTGATATGATTTTATCATGTTTTAAAGCATCTGTGAAAGTTTCATCAATATACTCGTTGTCCCCATTTACTCCACCTTTTCCCTAAAAAATAACTAATAAAAAACCTTTTCAAAGACAAGCTTTTATTTAAGGCGTGTACTAAAACGTATAAAATGAGTTTAAGTCATCGCTGACAATGATTTGATTATTTTTTGTTGAATTATTTGGTTTCAAAAAGCATGTCGCGCGAAGTGTTCATAAAAGTAGGTACCAATTAATTTGATTGGGCAGTGATTGGCTGGTAAGTGAGAACTTGTCAAAGTATTTAATTTTTACAGAATATTCGTAGAAGTAGGAACCAATTAATTCCATTGGATAATGATTGGTTGGTATTATTTTCATTACAATTCGCGTGACAAGCTCTTTGAAACCAAATCATTCAACAACAAAATAATAAAATCATTGTCAGCGATGATTCAAACTAATTTTATACGTTTAATTTTTTGCTTTTTAGTTAGTTCGCCTTAATCTGTTCATATCTAATAAGGTCTCTTTCCTTGTATGTTTTGAGATTAAAGATATCATGATCTCCGACACAAAAAACTCCCACACACCAATTTTGAATAAAATCTGACCATAATCACAAAACTCGTCCACCATCCTGAAGTCGTCATCTTGAATTCAGAGATTTTGACAGAAAATTCATAATGTCCGAACCTGAAAACCCCCCCATACTAATTTTGAATGAAATATGAACATAATCAGAAAACTCGTCCTTCATCTTGTGCCGCCATCTTCAATTCATGAATTTTGACAAAAATTTCATAATCTGCGACCCCGAAAACCCCCACTCATCAATTTTGAATCGAATCGGACCATAATCACAAAACTCATCCGCCATCTTGGAGCCGCCATCGTGAATTCATAAATTTTGAAAAAAAATCATAATCACCGACCCCGAGAACCTCCACATACCAATTTTGAATCAAATCGGACCATAATTACAAATCTCGTCCGCCAACTTGGAACCGTCATTTTGTTTTTTTCTTTCATGAATTCCATAATGCATTGACGCCGGAATTAGGAACACCTGCCAAATTTCAATTTATTAGAAAGACTAGAAGTCGGTCAAAATTCACTTGTGAGATTTGACCCAAACTAACAAACGAAAGAATGAACGAACTAACTAACTAACAAGAGAAACTAAATACAAGCTTGTAAAAAGGATATAATAATCCAAGCACACGTTATATAGAAATATCAAAGAAACAAAAATATCTTCCACGTATTACCACTCAACGATAATACCCGACTTGTATTCGCATAGATATCCTACAGCTCATGTATCATTTTGAATTTCCCGCAAGCAGAACAGTAGTTCAATGAAATCGTATAACATGGTGAAATAATAGGAAATCAGTATTTATGTAGTTTGGAAAATCGTCGATGAAAATGGAGAATAACAATGGCCCCAGTATCAATCCCTGTGGAACTCCAAGTTTTAAACAATATGTTTTTGTTTCGGTGCCATTCATTCTAATGAAAATTTTCGTAAATTCTAGGAAGGATATTAACCATGTGAGTATTGTTGTGAAATTGGGGTCCGTGCTATTCAAACGGAACCGATTATTATTAAACTACGTTATGAACAATAATCCCTTTTATCACAGTTAACACAATAAATTATTGTTTCGAACTCTTTTTGGTCGAGCCACACTCGTATTTGTTGGAATAACTGTTTCAGTTGTGAATGCCATATACCATCATAGAAAAAAGTATTTTTATGATCTACAATCGCAACTAGATACTAACTATAAGGAATTTTATCACCTAGAGTTGACTGTAATATATATCCCATATAAAGCTGAAGTATTTCTAATACAAACTCTGCACAAAAGGTAGTAAATATTCTCAAGCATCAATGTAACAATAATTCCGGTATGAAGCTAATCTATTACTTGAAATTATAGTCTCCGCTAACCCAACCTAACAGTTGGCTATACATACTCAGTTATTGTACCTGAATTATAGGTAATGGAGGATTCAGTGACTCGTATTTAATAATTTCGCGTTTTAAGCCACTACAAATTGAGCTGCAAGCACACTATTTATATATTTCATATTTCCGTCCTATTCGGTAAATCTTCGCCATTTTAGTGGAGACTTATATTATGAGAATTTGTTGAAATTCAAATTGTCACCTTATTTCGACTATTGATATGGTAGCTCACCCAACCAAATTGTAGGAAAATTATATCAAACAGAGATAAAAAATATACCTATTTGTGTAAATATATCATTTCTAATTATCATAACCGTTAAGTTGAGAATTTTGTTGTCTGTTATTTGTACCTCAATGATCCAATTGAATGGAGAGTACGATGATTATTTTTCTTATACAACAAAAAAATTAGAAACAATGTGGAAGCTACCACTCCATGATTTTTTTTTTTATGTTCTGGTTCCACGAAAAGGGATATCCTGTAATGTTCAGAGAACATCGTGGGAACCAAGGAAAAAGGTAGGAGTTGGTGTTCTTCTTAAATTTCTGGAGGTTGTATGCCTCGGGGAACACCTCCTAGGCAATGAGTTCCAAAGCCTCGCTGTTCGTTGGATGAACGAGTCTTTGGAAAGTGATGTTCTGCAGGTCTCCAAAGTGACCACGAAGGGTGTGATGACTGAACTTGACGGGTTAGTCTCGAAGAGACTGCCAAAGCAGGAACGATTGTTGATATTCAGAAGAGCATCGCCCATGAAAATATCTATAAAATAGAGACAAATCCCAACTTTTCTACGGTGTTCCAGACAAGTGAGCGAGTTTGTAAGCGAGGCATCACCGACGAGACGAATTGCCCTTTTGGACAGAATCAATAGCCTCAGGATATGTTTAGGTGCCGCGCTCCAAATATGGGAACAGTATTCCAGGACAGGTCGGATCTGTGCCTTATAGATCATAAGCAGCTGAGTGGGGTGAAATAGCTCTTGGCACGAAAAAAAAACCAAGTTTTGGGATGCACTTTTGGCAATGGACCTCACGTGATTTTCCCAGGAAGGTAATTGCTGATAGTAATACCAAGCATCGATATGGATGACTTCAGTGGTATGGTTACTCCTGACAAAGTTATGTTAGGCACAGTGAGATCGGCTTTTAGAGAAAAGACATGCTTGTGTTTTGTTTGCATTGAATTCTACCAAGTTATTAGATCCCCACTGAGGAATGTTGATAAGTCCATATTTATATTATTAACATTTCTTCCTCGTTCATTTCTGGTTTCACGGGCTGATATAGGGGCCCTGGAAAGAAAGCGGTATGGTGGGTACTATCATCGGCAAAGCTGTGTACTGGACATGAAGTTGCTTTCAACAGGTCGTTGATGTGAAGTAGAAATAGTGTTGGTGCGAGAATAGATCCTTGCGGAACACCAGCATTTATGAGTAGAGTGTCAGATGAAACTCCATCGACCACTACATAGAGACCTGTTTGAGAGAAAACTACAAGCAGAGAACACAGCTGAGGGGCAAACCATAAGACGGAAGCTTGGCGAGGAGTCCCTGGTGCCAAACTCGATCGAACGCCTTGGAGATATCTAATGCCCAGCTAAAGTTTCTCCATACTTTTCAATAGATAGCTGCCATATATGTGAGACGTGAGCGAGCAGGTCACCAGTTGATCTCTCGATGGCGGAAGCCATATTGCCTATCGTTGACAATTCCTGAGTCTTCCAGATATTCCATGAGCTCGATGTTGATGGCTTTTTCCATGACCTTTGAAATAATAGATAGCAGGTCTGTAGTTGCTAGGTAGGGCCTTTTTGCCTGTTTTAGGGGCTGGCTGTACTCTTGCAATTTTCCAATTGGACGGAAATACCCCCAAATTGTAAGAGTGGTTGAACAACTTGCAAAGAACAGGTGTTAGTTCCGGGGCACATTTCTTGAGAACAATCGGCGGGATTCCGTCAGATCCACAGGCTTTGTTGGTGTTGAGACCCAGCAAAATCTTTCTGATAGTACGTTGGCGAAAGGTGATCTCGGGCATGTGACTGTCAATAGGTGTAATGTTCGGGGGTTGTTTTCCCGATGAATCCAGAGTGGAATTTCCAGCAAATAGGTGCGCAAAGATATTGGCTTTTTCCTGGGCAGTCGTTGCTAGTGTTCCATCTTCTTTGGTTAGAGGAGGAAATGAGCTGGAAGTGCATTTTCTTCCCACAGCTTTCTATATCATAGAGAGTGATGATCGATGTATATCCTAGAGAAATCTCAATAATATTCAGAAGGTTTGTTGTTATTAGGATTATTATGAAATTCATCTTAAGGGCTCTGTAAAGATACGTTTTTGTGAGTTATAGATGTTAAGGAATAGAAAAAAAAGAACAATAATTGAAACATTTCTATTTGATTGACATAAAAAAGAGAGGACTCACCAAAAATTAATTTTTCCGAGTTTGATGCAATAAAACTAATACCTAAACAGACATTCTGAATAAACGAAAATTTTCACAGCAATCCACAAAAAAAATTGAAATGCCGGACGTGTTTCTGAGTTTCCGTTCAAGATTGAAATTCACTTTAGAGGAAGAAAATAACAGATCCCTAGCATTCCTAGACACAGATATCATTGAAACTCCTAACAACGTGTTGAAAGTGGATTAGTATCACAAACCAACTTTTTCAGATGGTTTTATCAAGTATTTTTCACATCATAACTTTCTGTATAAACTAAACATTGAAATGTGAGAAATCTCTTTAAAAGACTTGCAAACATTATTTTCACGCCAAAAACAAAAAATTACCACTGATTTACGATCAAAGGTCAAAGCGGTGTGGAACTTAATCGAATAATCCAGTCATAAAAATATTTAGTTTTCCTAACAAATCAGTCATCATGCATTTCCGTTTTTTGAATGGAGCTAGTCTACTTTTTCCTTTTCGATATTTTTTTATGGCGACAATGGAATGTAACTTTCACGTATCGCATGTGGATCAGCTGCATCTAACTGAAATGACTTTAAGTAGATATACGTGTAGCAATTGATGCCTTGAGTGAGGTTAAGTGCCCAAATAAACACTTGAACGTAGTCACCACAAAATTCATTAAGTGTTTCGAGATGCTGGAGGGCCTTGTCGAGGTGCATAAACACTACCAAACGGAAAAGCCAATCCGCAATTATTTATGTGGTAATATAATCGACTAATGGTATGTTTGACTGTTTCAGTTCTGGATATGATGTGCAATATATATATATATATATATATATCGTGCGAAAATTAATTTATGAGTAGTGTTTTTGTTGAAACAGTGATATGTAAGAAGTGAAGTACTTTGCTGATGTGCAAATCAAATGACCTTTAAAAATAATAATTGTATGTTATATTAAATTATACGAACAAAACCAGAAATACCGCTCAATAACAGTGAAAGGTGTAATAAAATGACTTCAAATAAGTGTCTGCCCGAATATGTTCACTCAGTTTAGTTTTCTTTTAGAAAAAGTATCTGTGATCTGTTTACTTGTGCTTTTCTTGAGTCCTAGAGGTGTCCCTGGCTAGTGGATTCTGCTGCTACTGTGTCTGGGCCCGTTTCTCTTGTTGGACGATTCCCGGATATGGATATTGCTGTGTCCTGGAGGTAAGAAGTTTTTCCCGTGTAGATTTCAACGGTTATCGTTTCTGGATATGTTATATAGTTGTTAATTGGCTGAACTACTCCTATTCTCGTAGTATTTTCGTATTTAGGATTGATAAATTTTGTCACTGTGTTCATACAAAAATAATTTTTGTATCTCCTCAAATCTTCGTTATTTTTCTTCCTGGCAACCATCACTTTCAATTTTTTCTCACAAATTTCAGGTATTTACCCACTTTCTATGACATTTTTCCTTATTCTAAACTATGCTATGGATTTTATATACAATTAACATTTCTATACCTCACATAATATAAATAGGGTTAGTTAAAATTCCTATCTGACAATTTTCTGTCCTAAAAAGTTTTTATTTCATTATTTTCCATCGCAATGTTTTGACATGTCGCTGTCATGTTTCCTTCTGATTTGATTTCAGCATACAGGATGTTCCAACTTGAATATTATTTTTGTCTACTTGAGATCTACAGTTTTATTCAGGAATTTTGATTTCTATATTTTATTTAGGTTGTGCAAATTGAATGGTACAAGGTTTCAGAAAAGCAAATTGTTCAGAAAAATTGTAAATCAAACATGGCAGGTATTTATGTGATATATAAGTATCATTATATATCTTTTTAGTTTCCTTACATTGAACAAATCTTTCTTACCATAACAATATATATATATATATATATATATATATATATATATATAGAAGAAAGGGTAGTCTCGTGACTGGACTAGTTGAAAATAACTATGAATTTGAAATAAACATTTTCGAAAGCTTGACTAAATAAGAAAGAGTTTTACTTTTTCTCATAGGCCATTATTTTGACTGCAACCTCAAGGAATATCCTTTCTACAAAGTTTATTTCAAATTCATAGTTATATATATATATATATATATATATATATATATATATATATTATGTTATGAAAATCCAGTTATATATTTTAAAAGGAAAAAAGGAAACAATTTCATAAAAAATCCATAAAAAGAATAATTACTAAATAGCTATTAGTTCAAGAGATATTGTTTTTACATATTTTTGAAATTCTATTTCCTTTATGAAGCCTCTGTATAATATGAATAGATAAAAATATCCAAATACTATAACAATCAATTTCATACACTGTCATGATGATTACAACCCATAATTGTTCAAGAGACAACAAAAAAGGTCTAGATTTACAAAATCATCCTGAATAAAATGTGATCAACAAAATTATAAGCTTGAAACATACAGTTTATGAAATTGTATGTAACTAAAAATAGCCAATGGAAGAACAACAAACTTTTCGATGACAATAGCCAATCAGGGAACAGTATGGTCAAATGGAAGATTTGAAATTGTGAGAAGATGAGAACGGAAAAGTGTCCGAGACAATTATGATTGAATATTGTAAATAGTCTGTAAGAAAGGAAAAATAGTTTTATTTATAAGTATTTACAAATAACCCCAAACAGTGAAAATGTGAGAACATAGTGTGCGAATTCAAAAATTCAAATCAAAAGGAATGAGGAAAAATGGTATCCAAGTGACGGGAAAAACAAAGCCACAGGAGATCGAAAATAATTTGAAAAAGAATGCCACGATTTGTTTGGAGAGAAAGAAAAATTCGAGAATTTCAAAAAGATAAGCAGCAAACAACATTACCTTGTATGTAACCCATATACAAGTATTCCAAAGCTGATTTTTGGATTTGTATGGTTTCTTCTTTGGTATTGGAGTTCCTGAGAGCATTTGATTGAAAGGGAATCCAAATTCTGGGTGTGTATTGAACAGCGACAGTTCCAGTGTCAGGTATAAACTTTCCTAGTGCACATCACGAACTGAACAACTTCACCAATTACTCATATTCCATCGGAAGAACTTTATTTCATTTGATTTTGAACTATTGAAGAAATTTTCACTTTCAAGGTAAAAGTGAGGTTGTGTCTATTTATCCATGACCTGTTTCTCATGATTATCCATGAAAATTTGTAGATTGACCATAGAATAAGTTATCTATCGTAGGCCAGGTTAATTTAAGTTTTCCTGAATAAAGGAAATAATTGCTTTTTGATACTTTGTCGTTTGTTTTCCACAATTATCAGCAATCATACTTATAAATATTGAATAGATTGAGGTTTGACATCAAGCAGTGGCTAGTGGCTCAATTGCCTGAACCGGCTATCTGAGACAAGAGGCGTACCAACTGAGTTTGGCTGTGGTAAGAAAAGTGATAACAATTGGCAGCAACGTGACGAGAGAACAGTGACGTTAGCTAGCAATTATTATTACATTGCAAAAAATATATTATATAGGGTGAAAATACTTATCTATATCATAACAATTTGACTCACAACGAAGAGCGAACATTATTAGCAATCTTCATTTTATAACAACAATTTATATTTGTAAATTACAATATATTACAATATATATATATTAAAATATATATATATATATATATATATATATATATATATATATATATATATATATATATATGTATATATAGATATATATATATAGATATATATATGTATATATATATATATATATATATATGTATATGTATATATCTTCATTGACTCCTATATCAAAGTTGTCACAGGCACCGGTAGAATCTTAGAGAAACGCGACATATCTTTAGCTCTCATAGAGATAACATAGGTAATGAGTCCCAAGGAATGTATGAAATAACATGCTTCAAATGTTCTAGGAAAAACATAAGACAAACTAACAAACGAGTCACCAGCTGACTTTACGAACATCAATTTGCTGTCCGACACTTGGACCCTTTGACACTTTTCAAGCACTATGAAAAGGCAGGCCACAGGTTGGATTTCTACCACAGCATCCCTACTGAGACAACACTGCAAGCGAGAGTCATTCGTGAAGCGCTTGAGATCGAAAAACGTCCAAACTGCCCCAACAATACTTGAAAAACCTCTACTTACTGGTCTTTCCGTCAAACCAAGCCCTGTCCATGATTCCACTCCAGAGAATTCGCCTAGGATAAAAACTGCATATCCCTCCTCTAATCTCCAGTATTCTCGAAGGAGTAGGCCTAAGAGGGGACTAGAGGTGAGACCTGTTGGCAAAATCCTGAACCCCACCCAAGTAGGAGTAGGGACATTGAGACCTCGGTTGGAAATCACTTCCCTCTTTTACTCCAATCAATAATTCATATATTTCTTTAGGAATAGGAGCCGAAACGCCAAAATCATCAAATTAATAGACACTAAATAAATTCTGAAATCTACCTTTTCGATTGGCTGCACCGCTGGGTTTTTGGTTTCAGATTGTTGAAGGTTATAAATACCCAAAGAATATAATTTATAAGTATTCCTCCGTACAAAACTAAAATATTTCACTGTTGGAATTTTCCAAAAAATCAGTAATATCTGACAACAGAACATATCGGGCACATCATCCGGTCTCTTGTTCCACTGGGCTATCGTATGAAATCGTGTTGATGACCACTTCGATATATCTATTGAAAAAACATTTATTTATACCAAATATTTTACTCCGCCCACTTCCAGTTATTCATTCGCAAATCGTGGATGAGAGAAACATAAATAAATATATAGAGATTGTGGAATGCACCATCTGCCCCAAAATTCAAAAACCCGAAATAAATTTCCCACTTGGTGCTCAAAATCGTACACAATCGGGTAATTACCATGTCAAGATGTGCAGAGTGAATCCTCTCCCGATTCATTGTGGATACATAAAGGTGAGCATGGGAGTTATTTGGGGGCGCCACCCAAGCAGTACCTTAGACACCTTCATCATAAGCGTGAATGGACCTTTTCGGCGACATGAATATTAGCCGTACCGCTCCTTTTGATGGACCCGACGATTCGCACCCGATTGTCCGAAGCAGCGGCGTCGGTAAGAGGAGGCAGGCGGTTATTCGGAAAAATAAACTAAGCGCCCACTAACACGAACAATTGCTATTTGTATTACCAAGGAGAAAAGGCACTTTACTCCCGTGTAATACATATGATTTTTCCTCCTACCCACTTATTTAACTTTTTTTGAAAAAATTTTTACGGCACAAATAACGATTTTATCAATATATGCGATATAATTGAGTACACAAGTATTGTTTAATAAACGGATTTATCAATATATGCTATACAGTGTGGAACAGCTAAATGGAATAACGTTTGTTTGAAGGTTGAA
This sequence comes from Gonioctena quinquepunctata, assembly GCA_018342105.1. NCBI lineage: Eukaryota > Metazoa > Arthropoda > Insecta > Coleoptera > Chrysomelidae > Gonioctena > Gonioctena quinquepunctata. The sequence goes on along the minus strand of JAFIRS010000051.1, from coordinate 96,901 downwards.
GACGATGTGGTAACTTGATTACTATCGTTTCGGACGTCCATCGTCTTGATGTATTTAAAAGGTTTTCACGACGTTTCGAATGTTTGTATCTGCAATCGTCTTCAGGTGAATACTGACAAGTTTAGGTGCTACTTACCAATTTATATGACTGTCGGCGCAATGATGCGTGCAATTCCGCCATGTGCAGCGGTGCGTGTAATTTCGCGCGGTGTGGTGGTGCGTGAAGTTTCGCGCCTCTGCAGCCCGCCAGAAAGAGCAATCAGGAGTTTCAATACGTTCTTGATCTCAACGCTTGGTTGACTAAAGGCGTTATTGGCTTCGATGTAGGCGGCCTCTTTGAACTTTCGTTTGAACCAATGCTCCTTTCTATGTAGAACACTTGCGTCGTCCCATAGCACTCGATGATGCTCAGTCCAGGCGTGGTCAGCGATTCCCGATTTTGATGTTTCTCCACGTTGAGTCCATTTCTTGTGCTCATCCAATCTTACCGATAACGGTCTCTTTGTCTCTCCAATGTAGGAATCTCCGCATTCGCATGGAACTTCATAAATGCAATTCTTACGGATTTCATTTTTATTGTCAGGTTTGGTCTTGGTCAGGAAACTCCGTAAAGTACTGCCGGATTGGAAGCAGCTCTTGATGTTGAACTTGTTTCCGATCCTTCTGATCTTCTCGGAGACACCTCTGATGTACGGAAGGCAGATCACTGTGCTTTGTTGTTGCTCTTCAGATGTCTTTGTTCTCCGGAGTTGTTTCAATACTTCTTCTAGGAGTTTCTTGGAATATCCATTCCGGTGGAGGTCCTCTCTGATGTGGTTTAATTCGGCATCTAGTGACTCCGCGTCGTTGCATATGTGCGTCGCTCTCTCCATCAATGTTCTCACGATCCCTCTCTTCGTCGAACTCGGATGGTTGGAGCTGTAACTGAGGTACTGCCCTGTATGTGTCTTCTTTCTGTAGACGGAGGTGCGAATTTCATTGCCTATTCTCTCAACGTTCACATCGAGGAAGGGTAAGGCACTGTTGGTTTCCATCTCCATCGTGAATTCGATCGAATCTCTGATTCTGTTGATTCCTGAGAAGAAATCCTGGAGATGTTCGTCTCCGTGATTCCATACAATAAAGGTGTCATCCACGTACCTCAACCACAGCTTTGGTTTGTATTCTGCCTCCCGTATAGCCAATTCCTCGACCCACTCCATGTATATGTTGGCGATGATTGGAGAAAGGGAAGATCCCATCGGGAGTCCGTCGACTTGAGAGAAGAATCGGTCCTTTTTCTGGAAATATGAGTTCTGTAGGCAGCACTGCAGTAATTCCAATATTGCGTGGGTAGGAAGGTCAGTCCTCTCGTGCAGCTGGTCATCCTCTTCGAGTTTCCTTTTGATGATACTGAGAGATTCCTCTATAGGGACATTGGTGTAAAGGCTCTCCACGTCGAAGTGATGAAACGATTTCTGGTCCAAGTTCAATTTGGGTCAACAAGTGCTTGGAATTCTTGACGTATAACTGCTATTTCCTTGTAAGGGTTGTAGTATCGGTAGGAGGTATTTTGATAACTTGTAGGTTGGTGAGTTCCGTGAGCTGGTGATCGGTCTCAGTGGCATGTCTGGTTTGTGGATTTTCGGAAGCCCGTAGAGATGCGGTGGTTTGCTGTAGTGTGGCGTTAGATGTGATCGTTCGTTGTCTGGAATGAAGTGTTTGAATTTCCTCAGAGTGTTGTAGATCTTCCTTTCTATAGTGAGTGTCGAATCCTTCTTCAAGAGTTTATAGTTCCCTATGTGGAGTAACGACTCTATCTTGTCATCATATAGTGGTGTCCATGATAACTGTGGCGTTTCCTTTATCGGCTGGAAGAATCTTTATGGATGAATCCTTTTGTAGAATTTTTAGGGCCCTCTGTTCCCCTGCAGTGATGTTACTCCGGAGATTCTTCTCCTTCTCGAGTGTCTCTCTCACTTTCCATCTGAACTCTCCTGCCTGGATGGGATTCATTCTGCTGCTGGTTAACTCTACAGAGCTTACAATGTCCAGGATAGGTATTGTTTTAGGTGCAACTGCAAAGTTCAATCCCTTTTCCAGCAGGGACTCCTCTACTCCTGTAAGTGGTTCAGTTGAGATATTGATAATGGTTTTCTTACCTTTACTGCTGGTTTGTGGAGACCGTGTTCTCCCTGCTATTCGATTCCATTTCTTCTGATGCCTCCTCTCTTGTTCCTGGCGGATTCCCGCGCATCTATTCTCAATCTTGGCAAATATGGGTTGATTGTCCTCCTCTAAGGTGTACTCTCTGATTTCTTGGAATCTAGCAGTGGCATCCTGTAGCAGCATCTCTTTCTTCCAACGGTGATAGTTGATCTGCGATCTGATTAGTGCGTGACTGGCCCGCTCCATGATGCGTTGTGCTCGTTCCCCGGGAATGGGTGACTTTACCTGGAAACCGTCTGGGATGATGTTGTTGTCTCTGGCTCTTCGTAGAAACTGGATGTGAGTTTTCTCTTTGGTGGGTTTTATCATTGTCCTTTCGTAGCCTCTGAACTTGTCGCTGATGCCGGGTCCGTACCGGGTTTCCAACGTTTGTTTGAAGGTTGTAGGCGATGTGGTAACTTGATTACTATCGTTTCGGACGTCCATCGTCTCAATGTATTTAAAAGGTTTTCACGACGTTTCGAATGCTTGTATCTGCAATCGTCTTCAGGTGAATACTGACAAGTTTAGGTGCTACTTACCAATTTATATGACTGTCGGCGCAATGATGCGTGCAATTCCGCCATGTGCAGCGGTGCGTGTAATTTCGCGCGGTGTGGTGGTGCGTGAAGTGAAGAGAGGACCTCCACCGGAATAGATATCCCAAGAAACTCCTAGAAGAAGTATTGAAACAACTCCGGAGAACAAAGACATCTGAAGAGCAACAACAAAGCACGGATCTGCCTTCCGTACATCAGAGGTGTCTCCGAGAAGATCAGAAGGATCGGAAACAAGTTCAACATCAAGAGCTGCTTTCAATCCGGCAGTACTTTACGGAGTTTCCTGAGCAAGACCAAACCTGACAACAAAAATGAAATCAGTAAGAATTGCATTTATGAAATTCCATGCGAATGCGGAGATTCCTACATTGGAGAGACAAAGAGACCGTTATCGGTAAGATTGGATGAGCACAAGAAATGGACTCAACGTGGAGAAACATCAAAATCGGGAATCGCTAACCACGCCTGGACTGAGCACCATCGAGTTCTATGGGACGACGCAAGTGTTCTACATAGAGAGGAGCATTGGTTCAAACGAAAGTTCAAAGAGGTCGCCTACATCGAAGCCAATAACGCCTTTAGTCAACCAAGCGTTGAGATCAAGAACGTATGGAAACCCCTGATTGCTCTTTCTGGCGGGTTGCAGAGGCGCGAAACTTCACGCACCACCACACCGCGCGAAATTACACGCACCGCTGCACATGGCGGAATTGCACGCATCATTGCGCCGACAGTCATATAAATTGGTAAGTAGCACCTAAACTTGTCAGTATTCACCTGAAGACGATTGCAGATACAAGCATTCGAAACGTCGTGAAAACCTTTCAAATACATTAAGACGATGGACGTCCGAAACGATAGCAATCTAATTAAATGGAAAAAGTTCATTATTTCAATTGTTGTGCATATTTATAAAAAATCCCGAAATTCGTCAATTCCAGATTTTGAAATATCATCCTGCAATGACAAAATTTCATACCTACTTTCAACCCCCTTCGAGTGACAGTAAAAACCCCCAAATTTTTAAATGGGAAGTAGGGGCATGTGATACATCATTTTAAAGGTCTTCCCATTCTCTATTCAAAATGTGAATTTTCTCGAATCTGTTTCTGATGATGTAAAAAACAAAAAATAGCATGAATGTCAACGTAGGAAGTGTTCAAAATGCTCGCCTCGAACGTCTTGGCAACATCCTGATCATTTCTCTCACCAATCTTCAAATCAGGCAGTAAAAGTGATATTAAGAATTATAGAGGCATTTCCAAGATTTCGAGCATCCCTGGAATTTATGAATCCATGCTATCTCACGAACTCTTCGTAACTTATAAACATAGTATTTCAGAAAATCAACTTGGGTGTTTTTCATAATGACCTGTGAAACAAACTCGAAAAGGGGTGCCAGGTGGATGTCATCTACACGGATCTCGCCAAGGCTTTTGACTCCGTCAATTACAAGCTTCTGTTAGCTAAACTTGAGGGATACGGAGTGGTTGGCAGCTTCCTGGCACTCATTGGCTCATACTTGAGTGAAAGAACACAATATGTATAAATTGCCAAAAGTGTCTCAAATGAAATAAAAGTAATCTCTGGTGTTCCCCAAGGTTCCCACAGGTTCCCACATTGGTCCAATATTATTCCTCTTATTTATTAAGGACGTAACCAACATATTTCAAAACACTAAAGTTTCACTTTACGCGGACGATCTTAAATTTTATAGCGAAGTTACTTCCTCACATGATTGCCAACTTATTCAAACAGATCTAGTGAATGCCTGAAATTACTGCGAACTTAATCTGTTGTATATCAATGTGGGAAAATGCAAAGTGATGCGTTTCTATAAAAAACAAAACCCCATCATATGTTATTATTCTATCGCAGATGTTGATCTGAAATCAGTTGCTAACATATGCGATTTAGGCGTAGTGTTTGACAAAGATCTCAGTTTTACTGATCATATAAATAGTATCTGCAATAAAGCCCTGAGAATGCTTGGGTTCATAAAAAGCCAAACACAAAATATGAGTGATATCGTAGCGATGAAATCTTCATATCAATCATTGGTCCTCAATATATCTTGTGTACAAAGAAAGATTTGAAAGAGTTCAGGGTAGATTCACTGATTATATAATTTATAAAATGAACCTGTCTTATCATGGATTGGACTCTTATACCAGGCTCTCTATAGTCAACCTCCAAACCTTAAACGATAGTCGGAAACTGGCATTGAGTTTCTTTCTTTATAAAATTGCAAATGGCCTGATTGATTGCTCTGGAATTCTAGGGAAGCTGTTCATTCATGCTAATCCACGCAATACTAGAAACAGGCAGTTTTTTCACCTGCAAAATCATCGCACTAATTATGGAAGCACTGCGCTTTCTACCAAATTTCAAATGAATTACAACGAAAATTTTCTCTTTAGACATAATTAATCTGTCATTCAATCGTTTCAAGCTTTGAGCCACTCCGAAATTGAAGCAAGATACCTGATCTCTCACTGTTATTTATTATACCTTACATTATGATTGTATATACTTCTTTCTGCTTTATTATTATTTTTCCTTTTTTTCTTTTTCCTTTTTTTCTTTTTCTTCTTATTGCTATGTTCAGTTATGCAAGTTATGTACCATTTGGAATTTCATGTAATATGTGGTGTACTAATCGAATAAATAAAATGAATACATAAATAAATAAAACTTTCTTCTGACGTTATGGAACATCTGTGGTGTGACCGACCTAATCGCAAGCGTTATTCTTCTCCTTAAGTCAACCAAATCTAGTGGTTTAGTTTTGTTATCATACTTTCCACATATCCCCATGAGAAGAAGTCCAAGATCAGGTGATCGTGCTGGTCAATCAATACATCTTCGCCTCCCTATCTACCGATTTGGAAATATTCGGTGTAGGTACTGCCGTGTAGGTACTTTGGTAATGTGGCGGTGCTCCATCTTGCTAAAACCATATCATATTCGCTGGAACTTGTGGGTTCGCTGGATCAGGATATAAGTTTGCCAAAGTTGGCACAACGTTATTTTGGAGCATTGCTAAATATTTATCCCCATTCAAATTGTCATCAATGGAAAACGGACCGATGACATGGATTCCAACTATCCCTCCCCATACTTTTTGAGGATATTGTGTATTTTATTCTCTCGTCATTAACATTTCCATCATTTGTTCACAAAAATACGTTATTCGATCAGAATCATCTTCCATGAGTTCCTGAGTTGGTATCATTTTATAGGGATGCATTTTATTTTCTTTTGATATTCGAAGAATCGATGAATGTCTAACATCCAATGTTGCAGCTGTTTGTCGACTCGAAGTATGTGGGTTTTCCTCAAACTCAAGCAGTACATCCAATTTGGCATCAATATTTATTGCTTTGGAATGTGCTATTTTCATCTGCCTCACATGTCCAAGCACGCGAAATTGCTTTTCCATTTTACTTATTGTCCCTTGGGATATAGGCGGCAAATCCGGAATTTTTTCGTGAAATAGTCGAGCAACTTCGAACTGTATTCGAGTGTTGTCTCCGTTAACAATCGTCTGCAGAACTGTTGTTTTGTGAATTTCTGTTAAACAAACCATGTTTCTGAATTGCAGTTGATGAAATTCAAACGACAAGTATAACACTGACAACTACTGTCAGGAGGTAATAATCCGACACCAATTGAAACAAAACTAACATTCCCATGGTAACTTTTTCAATGGGCTACTAGACTGTCATTATAATAACGAATTTCATGATGATAGATAATATGAATCAAATCTATTAACATCTGTCTGATAATTATTTTTTGGCATTTGGTAGTTTTCATAAAATTAATATCAAAACATGAAATAATGAGGACAGTACTTAAATGAGTGGTGATGCTAACAGTGATATTCTAAATTTGATACCACCTAATCTGCTATTGTAGGAGTTAATTTCAATCCATAAATGAGACAGATATTGGATAGAAGTGTTAATTCAGGGTTGTCCCGGATTTTTTACGCTTGAGGTTGTGGGTTCAGTTCCTAAAATTGTATTGTTTTCAATGAAATCAATTACTCTAATGTTCGATTTTCATTATATTTTTCAATATTTGTATTTTCAATGAAGGCATGAAAGTATATGATAGAAACTGCTATGAAAAGATAACAGATTTCTAATGATATGATTAAAATAGTCGTAGAAAAACTATTGTGTACAATATACTATTTCTTAGAAAAAATCGAATTTAAACGGTTTTCTTCACATAAAGGATTCAATATAAAATTGAACCAGAGAAAGGTAGATCTCAGGTGAAAAACAACTACTTTCCTGGCAAATACCACGCAGAACGTTGAATGATATTCACCTGAAAATCCATGCATACTTCCATAAAATATCAATGGACATTGAATGCAAATGTTTCTTTCTGATAAGCTCGATTATGTTTAATTTATGTCGTGTTCACCTAACAATCCGCATACCGGTTTCAGGCTTCTTGGCCCTCATCAGTACGGAGTAGTCAACCAGCCAAAGGTCCAAAGACCTCTGGCTGAAGTGAGACACAACGTAAACAAACCATCATCGATCTTGTAACACCTATAGGTACGCCGGAAAAGATAAACTTTAACTGGCGGTACCTAGTGACAGAAAAGAAACATCCGAAAATCTCCCACCTCGATAGGTTTCTAAATAAAAGATTCCTTCTCAGTAGGAGTGGCAAGCCCGTCTAGCATATAGTGAGAGATAAGTGCCATGTGAAGTGGAATGAATAGAAAAATCGAATTTAAAAGGGTTTCTTCACATAAAGGATTCAATATAAAATTGAACCAGAGAAAGGTAGATCTCAGGTGAAAACAACTACTTTCCTGGCAAATACCACGCAGAACGTTGAATGATATTCACCTGAAAATCCATGCATACTTCCATAAAATATCAATGGACATTGAATGCAAATGTTTCTTTCTGATAACCCTGATTATGTTTAATTTATGCGTGTTCACCTAACAATCCGCATACCGGTTTCAGGCTTTGGCCCTCATCAGTACGGAGATAACCAGCCAAAGGTCCAAAGACCTCTGGCTGAAGTGGGGCACAACGTAAACAAACCATCATCGATCTTGTAACACCTATAGGTACGCCGGAAAGATAAACTTTAACTGGCGGTACCTAGTGACAGAAAGAACACTCCGAAAATCTCCACCTCGATAGGTTTCTAAATAAAGATTCCTTCTCAGTAGGAGTGGCAAGCCCGTCTAGCATATAGTGAGAGATAAGTGCCAGTGAAGTGGAATGAATAGAAAAATCGAATTTAAACGGTTTTCTTCACATAAAGGATTCAATATAAAATTGAACCAGAGAAAGGTAGATCTCAGGTGAAAACAACTACTTTCCTGGCAAATACCACGCAGAACGTTGAATGATATTCACCTGAAAATCCATGCATACTTCCATAAAATATCAATGGACATTGATGCAAATGTTTTTTTGATAAGCTCGATTATGTTTAATTTAAGTCGTGTTCACCTAACAATCCGCATACCGGTTTCAGGCTCTTGGCCCTCATCAGTACGGAATAACCAGCCAAAGTCCAAAGAACTCTGGCTGAAGTGAGACAAACGTAAACAAACCATCATCGATCTTAACACCTATAGGTACGCCGGAAAAGATAAACTTTAACTGGCGGTACCTAGTAAAAAGAAACACCGAAAATCTCCCACCTCGATAGGTTTCTAAATAAAAGATTCCTTCAGTAGGAGGGCAAGCCCGTCTAGCATATATGTGAGAGATAAGTGCCATGTGAAGTGGAATGAATAGAAAAATCGAATTTAAACGGTTTTCTTACATAAAGGATTCAATATAAAATTGAACCAGAGAAGGTAGATCTCAGGTGAAAAACAACTACTTTCCTGGCAAATACCACGCAGAACGTTGAATGATATTCACCTGAAAATCCATGCATACTTCCATAAAATATCAATGGACATTGAATGCAAATGTTTTTCTGATAAGCTCGATTATGTTTAATTTAAGTCGTGTTCACCTAACAACGCATACCGGTTTCAGGCTTCTTGGCCCTCATCAGTACGGAGTAGTCAACCAGCCAAAAGTCCAAAGAACTCTGGCTGAAGTGAGACAAACGTAAACAAACCATCATCGATCTTGTACACCTATAGGTACGCCGGAAAAGATAAACTTTAACTGGCGGTACCTAGTGACAGAAAGAAACACTCGAAAATCTCCCACCTCGATAGGTTTCTAAATAAAAGATTCCTTCTCCGTAGGAGTGGCAAGCCCGTCTAGCATATAGTGAGAGATAAGTGCCATGTGAAGTGGAATGAATAGAAAAATCGAATTTAAACGGTTTTCTTCACATAAAGGATTCAATATAAAATTGAACCAGAGAAAGGTAGATCTCAGGTGAAAAACAACTACTTTCCTGGCAAATACCACGCAGAACGTTGAATGATATTCACCTGAAAATCCATGCATACTTCCATAAAATATCAATGGACATTGAATGCAAATGAATATAAAATTGAACCAGAGAAAGGTAGATCTCAGGTGAAAAACAACTACTTTCCTGGCTAATCACCTAACAATCCGCATACCGGTTTCAGGCTCTTGGCCCTCATCAGTATGGAGTAGTCAACCAGCCAAAAGTCCAAAGAACTCTGGCTGAAGTGAGACACAACGTAAACAAACCATCATCGATCTTAACACCTATAGGTACGCCGGAAAAGATAAACTTTAACTGGCGGTACCTAGTGACAGAAAAAACTCCGAATCTCCCACCTCGATAGGTTTCTAAATAAAAGATTCCTTCTCAGTAGGAGTGGCAAGCCCGTCTAGCATATAGTGAGAGATAAGTGCCATGTGAAGTGGAATGAATAGAAAAAATCGAATTTAAACGGTTTCTTCACATAAAGGATTCAATATAAAATTGAACCAGAGAAAGGTAGATCTCAGGTGAAAACAACTACTTTCCTGGCAAATACCACGCAGAACGTTGAATGATATTCACCTGAAAATCCATGCATACTTCCATAAAATATCAATGGACATTGAATGCAAATGTTTCTTTCTGATAAGCTCGATTATGTTTAATTTATGTCGTGTTCACCTAACAATCCGCATACCGGTTTCAGGCTTCTTGGCCCTCATCAGTACGGAGTAGTCAACCAGCCAAAGGTGCAAAGACCTCTGGCTGAAGTGAGACACAACGTAAACAAACCATCATCGATCTTGTAACACCTATAGGTACGCCGGAAAAGATAAACTTTAACTGGCGGTACCTAGTGACAGAAAGAAACACTCGAAAATCTCCCACCTCGATAGGTTTCTAAATAAAAGATTCCTTCTCAGTAGGAGTGGCAAGCCCGTCTAGCATATAGTGAGAGATAAGTGCCATGTGAAGTGGAATGAATAGAAAAAATCGAATTTAAACGGTTTTCTTCACATAAAGGATTCAATATAAAATTGAACCAGAGAAAGGTAGATCTCAGGTGAAAAACAACTACTTTCCTGGCAAATACCACGCAGAACGTTGAATGATATTCACCTGAAAATCCATGCATACTTCCATAAAATATCAATGGACATTGAATGCAAATGTTTCTTTCTGATAAGCTCGATTATGTTTAATTTAAGTCGTGTTCACCTAACAATCCGCATACCGGTTTCAGGCTTCTTGGCCCTCATCAGTACGGAGTAGTCAACCAGCCAAAAGTCCAAAGAACTCTGGCTGAAGTGAGACACAACGTAAACAAACCATCATCGATCTTGTAACACCTATAGGTACGCCGGAAAAGATAAACTTTAACTGGCGGTACCTAGTGACAGAAAAGAAACACTCGAAAATCTCCCACCTCGATAGGTTTCTAAATAAAAGATTCCTTCTCAGTAGGAGTGGCAAGCCCGTCTAGCATATAGTGAGAGATAAGTGCCATGTGAAGTGGAATGAATAGAAAAATCGAATTTAAACGGTTTTCTTCACATAAAGGATTCAATATAAAATTGAACCAGAGAAAGGTAGATCTCAGGTGAAAACAACTACTTTCCTGGCAAATACCACGCAGAACGTTGAATGATATTCACCTGAAAATCCATGCATACTTCCATAAAATATCAATGGACATTGAATGCAAATGTTTCTTTCTGATAAGCTCGATTATGTTTAATTTATGTCGTGTTCACCTAACAATCCGCATACCGGTTTCAGGCTTCTTGGCCCTCATCAGTACGGAGTAGTCAACCAGCCAAAGGTGCAAAGACCTCTGGCTGAAGTGAGACACAACGTAAACAAACCATCATCGATCTTGTAACACCTATAGGTACGCCGGAAAAGATAAACTTTAACTGGCGGTACCTAGTGACAGAAAGAAACACTCCGAAAATCTCCCACCTCGATAGGTTTCTAAATAAAAGATTCCTTCTCAGTAGGAGTGGCAAGCCCGTCTAGCATATAGTGAGAGATAAGTGCCATGTGAAGTGGAATGAATAGAAAAATCGAATTTAAACGGTTTTCACATAAAGGATTCAATATAAAATTGAACCAGAGAAAGGTAGATCTCAGGTGAAAACAACTACTTTCCTGGCAAATACCACGCAGAACGTTGAATGATATTCACCTGAAAATCCATGCATACTTCCATAAAATATCAATGGACATTGAATGCAAATGTTTCTTTCTGATAAGCTCGATTATGTTTAATTTATGTCGTGTTCACCTAACAATCCGCATACCGGTTTCAGGCTTCTTGGCCCTCATCAGTACGGAGTAGTCAACCAGCCAAAGGTCCAAAGAACTCTGGCTGAAGTGAGACACAACGTAAACAAACCATCATCGATCTTGTAACACCTATAGGTACGCCGGAAAAGATAAACTTTAACTGGCGGTACCAGTGACAGAAAGAAACACTCGAAAATCTCCCACCTCGATAGGTTTCTAAATAAAAGATTCCTTCTCAGTAGGAGTGGCAAGCCCGTCTAGCATATAGTGAGAGATAAGTGCCATGTGAAGTGGAATGAATAGAAAAATCGAATTTAAACGGTTTTCTTCACATAAAGGATTCAATATAAAATTGAACCAGAGAAAGGTAGATCTCAGGTGAAAAACAACTACTTTCCTGGCAAATACCACGCAGAACGTTGAATGATATTCACCTGAAAATCCATGCATACTTCCATAAAATATCAATGGACATTGAATGCAAATGTTTCTTTCTGATAAGCTCGATTATGTTTAATTTATGTCGTGTTCACCTAACAATCCGCATACCGGTTTCAGGCTTCTTGGCCCTCATCAGTACGGAGTAGTCAACCAGCCAAAAGTCCAAAGAACTCTGACTGAAGTGAGACACAACGTAAACAAACCATCATCGATCTTGTAACACCTATAGGTACGCCGGAAAAGATAAACTTTAACTGGCGGTACCTAGTGACAGAAAGAAACCTTTCTCTGGTTCAATTTTATATTGAATCCTTTATGTGAAGAAAACCGTTTAAATTCGATTTTTTCTATTCATTCCACTTCACATGGCACTTATCTCTCATACTATTTCTTACTTTCTCATTATCCAGAAACGGTATTAGTATCAGTTTATAGCGTGTCGAAGAGTTTAACGTCATTCAGATGTTATTTTTATTTCTGCAAAGAATTCGAAAAAAATTACATTTTTGAATAGAGAATGATGGATCACATGCCCCTACTTCCCATTTGAAAATTTAGGGGTTGTAACTGTCACTCGATGGAGGTTGAAAGTGGGGATGAAATTTTGTCATTGCAGGATGACATTTCAAAATCTGAAATTGATGTATTTCGGTTTTTTTTATAAATGTGCACAATAAGTGAAATAACGAATTTATTCCATTTGGCTTTTCCACGCTGTATAATTAAGTACACATAGTATTGTTTATCTAGGGTTATTCGAGGATAGATGGCCCAGGTTTTGAAATTTCATGTTAGCATGTTGAAACGTTGAATTGAAATTGCTGTTAATTTTCATAACGAGTCTTTATTGAGTTTAGGAACATGTGCTGAATACTAAAATTCATAAAAAAATTAAACTAATGGTTCATAAAAAAAATAAAAATAGTTAACAAAAACCATCTCCCCCACAGTGGTGAGGTGAGATGGCGCAACTAAAAACAAAAGATATTTTGGCCAAACTGTCACTTTGTTTTGCACACAACAACACCACAGTCATGGCAAAAGTTAACAAACATTTGGAGCAACGCAAGCAATTAACCCAGTCGTCAGATTTTGTGGTTTGGGAATACGTTTCGCCACAACCTGCGTCGTCCATATCATCTGAAGAGTCATCCAATGTTGGTGCTTCTAGTTCTTCGTCTGAAGATGAGTCACGTTTGGGAGCTTTCTTAGTGTTCTTTTTGCTCACTTTTGATTTCTTCATAACTGGTCTTTTTCTTCTGTGTTTTCTTAGTCGCTTTCTCATTTTTTCGCCAATTGTTGCCTCTGTGGTTAGAATTTCTGCCAGCTGCCTTGCTCCGGGCTCGAACCGAATCGATGGCAGCAGAAACAAACGGAACTGGTGAGATTATGTCCAGTATTTTGCCAGGGGTACATTTGACAGGAGTATTTGCATTAGTTTCTGCAGGCGGTTCAATTTGTTTTTCTGGTTCAGTTTCACCTACAGTCTGCCAACTGCAGCCAGGTTGTTGATTGTCATCAGCTGAAGCTTTATTCAAACTTTGAGAACTCTCATCAGTATTTTATTTATTTTCAACTGCATCAGAGACCTGAAGTATGATACTGTTTTCAGTCAAATAAGCGTCATCTGGGATAGCTGAAGGGTTAAATAGCACAATTCATGTTGCCTTAAATGCCAAAGTTCCATTGTTTACAGTTGCAGACTTATTCCATCCTTCAGCAAGTAACTTGCCAAATTGTAATCTGGTGATTTTTCGCCTTGTGTTATTTTTAATGTATAAATTGCAAGCTGAGTAGTAGTTTTATTTAAACGATCTAAAAAAACATCTATCTAACGGTTGTAAAAATTGTGTCGTATGACTTGGTAAGCACAGCAATATGATGTTGTGGTCAACACAGTATTCTAGCATCTCAACGTTACTACAGAGTGAAGCATGACCATCAAGCAATAACAAAACTGCTCCTGTCGGTTTTCTGGGAACAAACTGATCCTTAAGCCACTGAAAAAATATGTCACTGTTGACATAGGCTGACTTTTCCGACATGTAGACCGAGGATCCCGGGGGCATCCCATCCTCAAACTCTTGTTTTTTATTTTTGCCTTTCATTACGCAGGTAGGGGGAATAAAAACGCCTTCTGCGTTACAACAGGTTATAACCGTGATGGTTTCTTCCTTTTCACCGGAGCTGATACTTGCGATGTTTTTAGATCCTTTCTGAACAATGACATGCCCTGGCCTATTATTTAGCTGTAAAGCAGTCTCGTCCATATTATAAATATGTCCAGGTTTATTGATGAGATCCTTTTCGGTCAGAATATTTCTTAGCAGCTGAAAATAAGCCTCAACGTCTTTTTTGTTCATACCCAAGGATCGATTAACGGAGACCCCTTCTGCTTTTCTGACTGACAGCCTTGGGTTTTTCTGCAGAAATAACTTAAGCCATGGAAAACCAGCTAATCTCGATTCCTTATTGAAACGATGTTTAATACCCAGCTGTTCGGCCAATTTGAAAGCCATACTTCGCACGTCGGTTCGAGTAGGAGCAAAACCGTTTTTTTTTGGAGTTTTAGGATATGTTGGGCCAATTTAGCTCCAGCAGCTTCCCCTAATGTGGAGGAGGGTCCAAGAGGACCTTTATTTACATTTTTCTTCAATTTTCTTTTTCGTAGAGTGGTTGCCGGTACCCCAAAATTTCGAGCAGCATCATTCACTCCCATTATATTTTTATTAACCGCTTCAATGGCTGCAGTTAACTGTTGTTCGGTCCAACTAGCCCTGGAACAACTTCCAGTGCGCTTGTATTTTGTAGGCATACTGAAAAAAAAAAGAAATTTCAATAAGCCATCTCACCTCAAAAATATGTGAACCATCTATCCCCGTTGTGAGAGGAGAGATGGTGCACATCACAAACTAAACACGTTTTGAAATATGCGGAATTTTAAGGCTATACATCAAAACTTGAATGTTTTTACTTACCTGAGACGATAGAGTGATTTGAATTATTATAAAATTTGATGTTCACTGGCGTAAAGAAGAAATTCGGAAAAATATTTTGGTCCCCACCGGATCACATATAAAAATATTTTTCAATAGGCTTTTAACCGGTGAACACAAACTGTACGGCGGCTTGTTTACTATGAACTGAAGTACTTCAGAGCGCAGCCGATCATCTTCAACACTAGCGTTGGCGCTGTAAAACCATTGCACCATCTCACCTTCTGCGCCATCTATCCTCGACTTACCCTATACTTTAGAAATAATTATGTTAATATTGAATGTGCAGTTTTGAGCAGCACTTATATGAACACCATTGGAAGAAGATAGTGTTTGAATAGGAGTTTCAGTTTTGAAGTAATTTCGCTTAGCACATTGTAATGGTGCTTGGCTGGCCAAAAAAAGAATGACATAGCACTCGGTATACATACATATTATTCAGTAATAACTAAATCAAGGACAGCTATCAAATACGAATTCTTCATTTCAATATAACATGCTGACATAAGTTTTGATTTATTCATGATGAAAGAGAATAACGTTTCCTCAGAATTTGCGCAAAATAGTGACACTGGCAACTCAGGAAAATGCCAAATCAATGGACTTATGACGTCAGAAGAAGCTGTGTTTGGATGTCTCACTGAATTTGAGGGGTTTTAGAGCAGCGTTTATTCGAATATTACACAATATCTTCTAGGAAAAACTATGCATATTTAATATTTTATCACTAAATTTGTGAGTTTGTGATCTGGTTCATTTTCAATTTTATGAAAAACCAACACAAAACTGGATACATTTTCGTAAAATCTGACAGGTTTTCCGACAGATCGATGAATACTCGTATATTCATTTGAAATAACAAGTATAACAAAATTTCAAATGCACATTGTGAAAATACATTTGAACGAAATTCAAAAAACAGCATAGAAGGCTGTGAAAAGCCGCACTTGCAATTGTGATTCCGTAGAACAACTATAGTTGGAAGGAAAATCGAATTACCTTTTCAACGATGCGCAAATCGACCTCTATGCCTTTCGAAATTTTCAAGTTGATGTGCCCCCAGCGCGAGCTGTCGAGTAATTGTAATGTATCTCTCAAAGAGTAGGACTCGTAATACCGTTCAATAAATTTCAAAATCATTCAGATCCACACTTATATTTGACATTTCAAAGGCATATTGTGAAATGTTTTTTGAACGAAATAAAAAAAATGGTTGAAAAAAAATGTAATTATCTTTCCAACGATGTGCCACTTGACCCCCCCATGCTATCACACGGTCAATCACAATGTCTTTTATTCCAAAAAGTAGTATCGGGGATATCTTTCAAAAGTTTTTTTTTGTTCTATGTCAAACCGTTTAATTAACTTTTGAACGGTTTGACATAGAGAGGGGAGAAGAAAACCTCTTACAGATAATATAAAAAAAATAGTACACCCACCATTTAGAATAGAATAGAATAGAATAGAATAGAATAGAATAGAATATAATTTATTTCTCGAATACATACATGTTTAAATACACAAGAATATACTATTTTATATGGAATGATTTTCATGTATGCTAAAGCTCATGTGAGCTATTGGGAAGTGTAGTTCATTTTGATTTGTTTTTCTACATACATAAAAGCAATTACACAATATGTATAATTAGTAATCGCTGTTATCGTATTATGAGGTTATTAAGACAATATCTCACAATAAATAAATATACAAAAGAACATATTCTGTTAACGTAAAGACAAGTAAGTAATAACAGAAATTAGAGAAAATAGAAGAAAAAAATATTGAAAAAATTTGTGGGCATATTCCCAATATTGAAAGGTTGCATATATAAATAGTTTTGATGAAATAATGACTAGTGAATTTTATTATTAGAAGAAAGAAAAAATTTTATCATAATAAAAACGATTTATATGAGGTCATTGAAGAATTCTCTGATATCGTAATAAACATGGGTTTGAAAAAATTGTTCGACCCTATTTTTAAAAATATTTAGAGGAATGATTCCTGTTACTGCGGACGGTAGGTGATCTTTTCATTGCCATATATAAGGGACCTCTTCTGTTCACTGTATAATTGAATTGTGGTGGAATATACTTGTTTTTGTTGCGAGTGTCATAGTTGTGGATATCCGTGAATTGTTCAAGTTCATGTTTTTTTTAAAGCTGCTGATTTACCAGTTATGAGCCAAACTTACTGAGTTTTGAACAAATAGAAATAAAAAATAGAAATCAAACCATGCGGCTGAATGAAAAAAGAACAATTAAATATATTGGCGCCTCGCTGGATAGTCCCTTGAGATGCGATGCCATATTTTGATTCAAGAGAAAAACGCCGCTTTTATTTGAGTGAATTCAAATATTCGAAAATGTTCTTTGACATCCACCATCTATGAATTATGTATCATGCCCCTGTTCAAACACATATTTTCTATGGAATTATTACATGGGGTGGAGTAACCTGTTGAACGAAAATGAAGTCGCTGGAAAAAAAGCTGCCCAAAATAAGGCCGATGGATTAAAAGCCACAAAAAAAAATCACCGTGTAATATAATATCCACGATAGATAAGTAGAGGTGTCTAACATTTATCAGTTTAATTTTTGTGAAATTCATAAGACTAGGTAGTATTGAAATATTTAGGAATCTAGTTCAGAGAGTGGTAGGCTTTTTCGAGCAACTCTAGTTATGAAAATTCAATATGGGTGATAGGACAACATTGACTTCTGAAAGTTTCTGTGATTTGTTATAACATAAATTTCAAAAATGTTTATAAAAATTTTTTTTCTGTGGTTTTAATATTTGATTGATCCACAACAACGGAGCTTAACTGATTCATTCTTAAAATGCGATTAAATATCTCAGCAGCGATGAAATAGATATCACCCAAATGAATAAAATCAGGATTCCAAAAAAAACACCTTCGAGATTTTATATGACTGCAATTATTTCCTTCCAACTATCAACGGAAGTATTTTCGAATGCCTACCGCTTTTGGTTATAATCTTGTTTTTGTGTATGTTTCTAGAGCATGCGGAATGATATCCGCTTGAATATGTTGATACCGACTCCAGTTTGCAAAAAAATTGATATCATCGAAACCAGTCACTTTGGAAATACAAGATCAACGTTATTTATCATAAATTGAGATAAAATAGGTACATTAAGAAATGTCCGCCACTGCTAGTTAGCCACCCTCTAAACAGATGAGGGTGATTCCTTCGGTAGGATGATTTTATCTTTATTGTCGGAAAGATTCTGATAATTTCAGGAATCTGAGATAACACCGGCTAAATCAATACCGGTGAATGAAACTGTTTGAAATTAAAAAAGAAACCGTTTTGACGAGTACGCCATCTGCTGAAGGAAAATTAGAATCACCATTGGTCGACGTATATAATCAAATATCACAGTGATGACGAATTGACTCTTTCAATTTGTAATTTAAATATACCTCCGAAGGGCTTATACGAACTTAACCTCATTCAGTATGATTTGTTTCGCGTGAAGCTAGACAAGAGGCAAGTAAATTTTACAGTTACTTAGATAATAATCGTTTACCTGATGCACGAAAAGAATCATAACTATACAAATAACAGGCAATATCTTTTGTATTTTTGAGCTTTCTTCAGAATAGATGGATAGTTTATTGACATTCATAATATGCTTTTTCTATTCACGTATTATAATACGCGTATTAAATATCTGCTACCGATTTAATAATGTTCTCCATTATAACACGGATTTTAATTTCCACAGATTTTGGCCAATGAAAACACGTACTTTTCATTATGAAACGAATTTTCGGACTATAGAAACACGTACTTGGGGATAATCAAGTGGTATGTTTCTACATACTTGTTTGAGATTTAATTTTAATTGACATTCAATCACACCGCGTCAAAAGTACCTATGAGTATATCGAGCAGCAAAGAATTATCTTGTACACCACGAGAAATTTTTATTTTATTATTTGTAGGTCGTAGAAAAAATAGTGTTTGCAACTTACCTCGTGCTCTTGTATTAATACACAGAGAAAGAAGTATTGAATCAAACAAAATATATTCCAGTCAAACAAATTTTTTGTTTCAATGGCGAAATAATCCTATTATTTCAAAAAAAATCGATGGTTCATTTGGATTTCAAGACAAATATTTGTTTGATACACGAGAATATTTGATGAAGTCAAGTGTTATATTTCTCTCAACCAAGTATTTTGATTTGTTTGATGCAACAATAATTTATTTCATTTGAGAATTATGGCACAATGGAACCAAATAAATAATTTTTTATATTCAAGAATATCACTCAACTCAACTCAACTGAAACAAATATTTAGTAGAATTTAGAATACATATTGTTTGGTCAAAGAAGTTACCGTTAAATATTTATTTGATCTCAGAATATGTAGTATTGAATGAAGGATATTGCTATTTGAAACGAATGAATAATCAAGGAGAATTAGGAATTGATAGAGTTGGTTCAAAAATATGGAATACTTCACTGGTAATGTGAGTTACTCAAATGAAACTAATATTTACTTCAATTTTTTTTAAATTTTATTTGACAAAATGAGAATTAGGAATTGTAAATTTAATATGATTGAGTAATTGGGGCCTACTTTGAAATAATAATTTTCTCGGGTTGAGTGAAAATAACCCTAGGAGTTGATTAATTTTTTCCGTAGAAGGCACTCCATCGGATTTATTTACCCTTGAATAGTGGAACGATTTTTTTGTGATAACTTCCCTATTCCATCAATTTCTATCAAATATGATCAATGAACCTAGCAATTTAGTGCTGTTGATAAAGAATTACGTCGCCTCTACATCTCATCAGAGAATCCAAGTGTACTAGCGTTTTTTTAATTTAGAAAGGAACAAAAAGTTGATGAGAATAATTGTTAGATAAAAGTTATGTTGTCCACCCAAGGCTTTCCAGGTGACACACAAATACATTTGATATTTTTTTTAAACAATCAATTACTATGTACAATGAAGGAATTTCAGTTGAGGAAAGTATTTGTAAATGAGCATAAACTCGTTTATATGAAGCTCCAATCAGGGGAAGAAAATGTCGAAAAGTGGCGGGAAAGATGTATAGTCATTTTCACTAATACTATGTTTCCGAAATATTGCCAATATATGTGGAGTTCGAATACCCTCGGACCATTCATATGGACAGGGGTTAAAAAAAAACAACTGAAATGTTCAGGTCAGATGAATCTTCCATATATTTTAGATGAAAAGTGCGTTCTCCCTCTTCTATTCCTTTTTTTTTGCTTGGTGAGTCATCCAAAATTGATTCATTTATAGTTTCATCCTCTGTGATCTGAAAATTTATTGCAGTTATTTCATACCACAACCTGATGATTGAAATATTCGAGAAGGAAAATAATGATTAATGATTTATCTACTTTCGAGCGACTATTCTTCGGACTGCATTCGTAGAAAAATTATATCTTGAGATTTTGACGGATAGATAGTACAGCACTTCAAAACAAAACACGAAAAAAAATTGCCTGTGTTTGTTTATTCATTGCATGCTCTAGCATCGGAATCAATGTGTATAGAGGCATTTTAAAATGTTGAAAGAAAATATTGTTGGCTCCTTGATTTGCAACTTTGCTCCAATTTAACTGATTTTATCTCTGATATTTTGAGATTCCTGCGTTATGTTTCAGATATTTTGAGGTTCCCGATTTTTTCCGAAGATCATCTAAACCCTTTGTCAATCCAAGGCGATTACCCAATAGTGGAACAAATTCCTCAATATCGTCCTCACGTAGTTCCATCAATGTGGAAAGATAATCCTATTTCTAGAAAAATCGAGTTAAACGGTTTTCTTCACATAAAGGATTCAATATAAAATTGAACCAGAAAAACAACTACTTTCCTGGCAAATACCACGCAGAACGTTGAATGATATTCACCTGAAAATCCATGCATACTTCCATATAATATCAATGGACATTGAATGCAAATGTTTCTTTCTGATAAGCTCGATAATGTTTAATTTATGTCGTGTTCACCTAACAATCCGCATACCGGTTTCAGGCTTCTTGGCCCTCATCAGTACGGAGTAGTCAACCAGCCAAAGGTCCAAAGAACCCTGGCTGAAGTGAGACACAACGTAAACAAACCATCATCGATCTTGTAACACCTATAGGTACGCCGGAAAGGATAAACTTTAACTGGCGGTACCTAGTGACAGAAAGAAACACTCCGAAAATCTCCCACCTCGATAGGTTTCTAAATAAAAGATTCCTTCTCAGTAGGAGTGGCAAGCCCGTCTAGCATATAGTGAAAGATAAGTGCCATGTGAAGTGGAATGAATAGAAAAATCGAATTAAACGGTTTTCTTCACATAAAGGATTCAATATAAAATTGAACCAGAAAATGGTAGATCTCAGGTGAAAAACAACTACTTTCCTGGCAAATACCACGCAGATTGTTGAATGATATTCACCTGAAAATCCATGCATACTTCCATATAATATCAATGGACATTGAATGCAAATGTTCCTTTCTGATAAGCTCGATAATGTTTAATTTATGTCGTGTTCACCTAACAATCCGCATACCGGTTTCAGGCTTCTTGGCCCTCATCAGTACGGAGTAGTCAACCAGCCAAAGGTCCAAAGAACTCTGGCTGAGGTGAGACACAACGTAAACAAACCATCATCGAGCTTGTAACACCTATAGGTACGCCGGAAAAGATAAACTTTAACTGGCGGTACCTAGTGACAGAAAGAAACACTCCGAAAATCTCCCACCTCGATAGGTTTCTAAATAAAAGATTCCTTCTCAGTAGGAGTGGCAAGCCCGTCTAGTATATAGTGAAAGATAATTGGCCATATTGAATGAGTCGAAACAAATGAAATACTGAGTCGAAACAAATGAAATACTGAATCGAATAAAATACTCAAATTGAAATGATTGAATTACTTGACTCACAAATGGAATACTATGGAAACATTCAAAATAGACATGTAATTGGAATATTCATTTCATTCGAAACATGTTTCAGTGAAATGAATATTACTAAAACCAAGTATTTTCATTTCAATTTATTCGAAATACTACATTCCAACATTCCTTTTCTCCTATGTAGCTATCATTACATGATCGTTGCATAATATACCATTTTTGAATTTTGAAAATAGTTCATATCTAGGTGGAGTTATTCTGAATTGGGTGAAAGAAGGAAAGTCTACTCCACAAAAAAAAATTGCATTAATTTCTATAAAAGAAATATGCAATGAGTTTCGATAGTAGACGTCCCAACTTTGTTCGTGATTGTTCAGTTACGCTTAGTTTTGTGAGTGCCTGATGATGACAATTGATATTTCCGAAATGCATTGCATATTTATTTTATAGCAATAAATGTCCATTTTCATTGTTGAGTAGACTTTCCTTCTTTCACCCAATTATATTATTTTGTCGAGGGAAGATTCTAGTATTCATGAAGTATGCATCTTCATGATAGATCAGCGGATACACCAGATGAAATAGCAAATATCTTTTCGGAACGCTTCTCTAATGTTTATACCAATGAAACACTCAAATTTGATCAGTTCCCGTTAACGATACCGTAAATCCTCCCATATATTTAGCCTAGAGGAGGTTTTCAACGGTATAAACTAAATGAAAGATAACGTATGCACAGGTCCAGATGAAATACCTTCCCACTCTTTGAAAAGATGTGTCTTCACTTTATCAAAACCAATTCTCTTACTATTCAGTTCTTCGCTCAAATGTCAAAATGTTTCCAGTATTCAGAAAACTAGCTCTGTAACCCACATCTAAAGTGGCAAAAAAGATTATATTAAAAATTCCGACCGATTACTTTTCTGTACACTATCACTGACCAACAATATGGTTTCGGTGGTGGTAAGTCAACAGTCACTAATCTGTTGTTTCTTTATCATTTGTGTTGCTGAACCTGTTGGTTTGTCGTTGTTTTGTAAACCTTTAAGTGGGCATACACGATATGCCACAGAAAAACGAATACAATACTTCTAACATCCTTTGAAGTCCTCTTTGCGTGTCGAAAAATCATACTCTTGCCAACATTTTCAAAACATCCCAAAACCTCCCAAAATTTCCTATTCCCCTGAAACTCGTAAAATAATGAGACTTTTCACGCCACTTCGTGATAATATATTTGAGTTCATGGTGTGTGGTTGTGATTTTACATGCTCCTTAAATACTGCTCTAATTCATACGCAAAAGTATACTAAGATATTGAAAGTTTTGACTGAGGTTACTTGATAAAGTGAGGTGATTCTACAGTCAAAAAAAAAAAAAATCAAACTGATTTGAATTTGGAAAAATTAAAAAATTAAAAAAAAAAAACACAGATGAGTTTTTTATAAAAAAACTTGTTGATAGTGTCTCGGCAGGTATCTTCACCAAGCTGGAAGAAAAACTTGGTATATATGAAGAAAAAATTAATGACCTACAGACCCAAATTACCCAAATGAGAGATGAGCACAAGAAACAAACTCAGACAGTGGACAAAAAAGCCAAGGAAGGAAATGAAGGGAACGTCTATAGTCCAGTAAAAATCATCTCAGAAATTGATGAAATGAGACGTAGAGAAAATAATGTATTGTTATTTGGAGTTCCGAAAATTCTGAGAATGAAGTCGAAGGGATAATTCAATTCCTGATACCATCATTCAATATGAATGACGTGAAAACTTATCGTTTGGGAAAAGTAAACAATGATGCAACAAAATGCAGACCGATCAAGATCATCTTCTCCGAAAAAAAACGTACCCATCTTGCTGAGGAATAATAAAAAACTTCAGTCAGGACCCAGACAAATATTCAAAAACTCTTACTTCAGGCAAGATCAAACCATTTGTCAGAGAGATTACCAATTGAATGTACGCAAAGAACTGGACCAGCGCAGGCTGCAAGGTGAAACCAACCTGGTGATGAAATATAAAACAACATTCCATTCATTGCTTCAAAAATGTCTAAACTCATCCAGCAGACTACGCAAAATGACCCATTGACAGTGTATTATCAAAATGTAGAGGACTTAATACCAAGACTCACTCATTTTACAAAGGTGTCGCCTCAAATAATTACAGTGTTTTAGCTATTTGTGAAACTTGGTTGAAGGATGGTGTTCTAGATAGTGAACTTTTCCGGACAATTATATTGTATATCGAAAAGACAGGCTGAACGGACGAGGAGGCGGAGTGCTTTTGGCTACGGATGCGAATACTATTCTTTCTGAACAGTATAACATAGAAACACCAGTGGAGAAAATTGACTTAGTTTGTATAAAAATCACTCTAGAAGGTAACATATCATTTTCATTATACTCGTCTACATTCCACCAAACTCCAGCATGATAGAATATGAAGCACTGTTAGAAACATTTGAAAACTTCAGAGACATCAACCGTTCTATCATACTAGGGATTTTAATATTTCAGAATTGAAAAATGCTATGACGACAATAATATTCCTGTTACAAAACTAGTAGCTCGGCTTAACTACTTCCTAGCATTCTCGGATCTTGTCCAACATAATAAAAATGTAAATTTCAATGATAGAATATTAGATCTAGTAATATCACCATCAACAGTTGACTGCTCAGTGACTTGTGAAAGTGACCCCTTAGTACCATTAGATTGCCACCACCCAGCTCTTGTTATTGAATTCCAAGATATTCCTTATGTCAAAGTAACTTTTCCTCCCGCATAAATCGTTTAAATTTCAAAAAATTGACTGGGGCAAACTTACTCGACTTCTGACCGAGTTCAACTGGACTATAATTGACTCATGCCCAGATGTTAACACTGCTAGTCAGATTTTCAGTAACTCATTAACAAACATGATCAAAAAATGTGTACCACTATCGAAACAAAAAAACTTTAAATATCCAATTTGGTTTACCCAAAACATAATTTACAAATTGAAATCAAAAAATCACTATTTGGGAATGTATCGCAAACATAAACTAAACTTCTACCTATCCGAATGAAAAATTTAAGGAAATCTATAAAATCTGAGATTGCTGAGGCTTATCGATCTTTTATCGAAAAATCAGAAACGACCATAAAATCAATCTCAAAATTTTTGGAATTACATTAATTTGAAAAAGCAAAAATCTCGCATACCAGGCAAAATGAACTACAAGGGATAGAGATCGCTGATCCACAACGAATTATGGATTCCTTTGCAGATCACTTCAAAAGTGTGTATATTAAAGAGGATGCCAATTCAGTATGCGATACATTGGCAAATGGTAGAAATGACACGAATAATAGCAGTTACCTGGATCTACCAAAAAATAACAAGAGAACATATTATTAATGCATGCAAAACTCAAGAACAAGTGGACATCTGGGCCTGACAATATCCGCCCAAAGTAATAAAAAATGTATTCATACAATATGTGACCCCTCATTGTAATTTTCAATCTTATTGTCAAAACTGGAACATTCCCTGAAATTTGGAAATTTTCGCGCATATGTCCCATTTTCAAAACAGGAAAACCAACAGAGGTCACAAACTATAGACCTATTGCACTGATTTCTGCCCTCTCAAAATTATTCGAGATAATTGTGGCCGACCTGATGTATGCTCACACTCGCCATCTCATTTCCCAACACCAACACGGTTTCATGAAGGTCTGCACTTCGACAAATCTGTGTATATTTACAGAATTTGTATCCGAAGCACTCGATTCAAGATCTCAGGTAGATGTAATCTACAGATTTTAGTAAGGCGTTCGATCGCGTATCGCACAACAGGCTCCTAGACAAACTAATATCTTTGGTTTTACTAAGAATCTCATTAATAAAGTCTTAAATCGTATTTGAAAAATCGCAAACTCTACGTTGACTATGAAGGAGTGAAATCCTATGAGTTTACGGCAACATCCGGTGTACCACAGGGCTCAAACCTGGGACCGCTACTCTTTCTGCTATTTGTAAATGATATCTGCACTAAAATTGAATCCGATACCCTTGTATTTGCTGATGATATGAAACTATTCAGACGGATTGAGGGCCTAACAGACTCTATTTCACTACAAAATGACCTAAATTTGTTGGAAGACTGGTGTACAGTAAATAAACTATCTCTTAATGTCAGTAAATGTAAAATTATGACCTATTCACGAAAAAACATCCCTTCAATGTACAATTATACCATTAACGAGGAATTACTGTCACGAGTCACACAACATAAGGATCTGGGTGTCACATACGACTGTAAACTAACCTTTACAAATCATTATGAAACAATAATTTCCAAAGCCATGAAATCATTAGGTTTTTTAATTCGTACTTGTAGTGAATTTGAATCGTTGGATGCACTCTGTCAATTGTACTATACCTTAGTTAGAACCAAACTGGAATACTGCAGTCAAATATGGAACCCGTACCACCAACAAACAATTTCGGCAATTGAAATGGTTCAACGAAAGTTCTTAAAATATTTATTTTATAAAAATATAAACGTTACCCTGAAAGAAATTACAATTATGATCTCCTGTTGAGCGAGTTTAAGACACAGTCATTAAGAAAAGAAGAAAATCAATGATCTACTATTTATGTACAAAATTATACACAACACCATAGATTCTTCGACATTACTTTCGTTAATCAACTTTAATATACCACGACAATCTTCTCGGTATCACAATACATTCCACTTCAATGTACCTAATACACAACATCACTTTCATTCACCAATAAACTCAATGAGCAGAAATTATAATAAGCTAGGCTCAGTTGACATTTTTTTTCTTACTCGGACACAATTCAGACAAACCGTTTCCAGTTTGGTTTCTGACTAACCTATAACCTGTAAGTCAACCACATGTAATATTTATTAAGTACTCCTGTAATTGGGCTTCGGCCTGCTGGATGTATATACCAAATAAATAAATAAAAAATAAATAAATAATTTATGATGTTTGCAAAGTAAGGCATTCACTTGAACATAATCTGTTTGGAAAGATAATTATAGATAAGAGAAAATTCAAACAAGTCTCCTTTGAGAAATTAAAAACTGAATTGGTCGAAATTATTCCTACGTACCTGATTGAAATATCAAATCAGTGCTTCTGTAGGAAAACAGAGGTTATACCAATTGGATTTAATATAATGTTACAAACATTCTAAAATAATGAAGACAATGTCTGCTAAATGGCTTTTCGAAGTCAAAGGAACGTTCCGGAATCCTTTTTTTTTCTGACCATCAAAATTCTTCGATTTGTGGTGACGATCTCGGCAGAATCATGAAATTATAATTTTATCCCTGGTTTTGATTCGATCACTTTCATTCATCGACTACGCTCAAATGCCTAAGGCATTCACCGCTAGGTATCGCTAAATTGTAAATCCGATTTTTTAAAGGAATTCAAAGATTCGAATGTAAAACAAGAAATGTAGCAGATATATATATATAACACTATAATTTTGAGCAAAAATCTATAGAGTTATTTTTTTCAGTAACATTCGAATCGGGATTTGAATTGAACTTAAAACATTTATAGATTATCGATAAGTTTCCCACCTAGGAATAACTGTGTGAAAATGATAGTTTTACCACCCCTTGCATCAAAGAAAGTCAACTATGTATTTAGGACGTCAACATACAGATAACAGAAATAAAATAGTTGAAGAATTCACCTAATACTTCAAACCATTTTTTTGTTTTATACAGAAGTGTTAGTTATTTGTTGACATTGGTCAAATGAAATCCACAGATTCTCTAATAGGAATGTTAAACACAGACGAAAATACCAAGGAAGGACTTCAACCTTATAATCTACATTCGAATTATTGTCTGGAATGTGTTTATTTTGGTTGGTATTATTTGATGTATGATTCTTATCAAGGAAGGTAAGTGATAGTTTGACGAGGCATGAGTCATTTTACAGGATGATGAAAAAAAACATAAGTTGAAACTCCGATAAACAATATGATGTTGATGATTTTTCCATACTTTTCAGGTATACGTATAATTTGTAAAGGCTTTTTCAAATATTCTCTCATATTTATATACACTCATATATTTTTATGAATTCCCATGGAGTATATGCACAATTAGTAAACCACCTTCCTGGTAATAAAAATAATTTAAATTGAATAAATAATTTCAAACTGTAACTTAGAGAATTCTTTATTAACATTTGTTTTTGTAGCGTTGATAAATATTTTAATCAATAATCTGAACTACACTTTTCTTTTTTTACATACATTTTTATTTCTGCCCTTGTGAAATTGTAATATTTTTTATGTAAATGTAGTTTGATTGAGCATTATTTGTTTTTTGACGTATCCTTCATCATATTATGAACAGGAAGGATTTAATAAATCTATCTATCTACTCTACTCTAAGATCATCTAAAAATCTGAAAAACCAGATGTTCTCGAAGAAAAATGGAATATTCCTATATTATTCTCCAGGATAGTAAGCCGACCATAAATTTTGTTATACAGTCACTAATCAAAAAACACTTTCTCTTGAAGACCCGGAGAACAATGACTGTGCACGAAATGAAGATAACCACTGGCTACCATTATCGTATTGTTAACGATTTCATCCACTTCATCACCTACGATATCAGTAATTTTTGGGACCGTGGGACCGTTTGTCAAGTATTTCACATCATTTTCTTCCGAATCATAGTCCTCGAGATCTAAGATAGCGTGCCCTAATCTCCATCTTGCAGATTTCCTGCATCATCCTCGGAGTCAGTCTTAATTGATTCTTCAACAAGTCACTTAAAATTTGAGATCCTATCTGTCTTGTAATTGATAGCAACTATATTTATCTTGTCTATTAACTCGGTACATTTCTTGATGATCATGTTCTTTGTTGTTATCCTTCCATCTTCATCGTCATCTGATTGGAGGATGGATAATTGGCGTGTTATGTGCGGTGAGAAAGCGCCTTCCAATTGTTATTGTCATTGGTCGATCGATAAGTTACGGTGATAATGGAATTTTTGGAATTACTTTGTTGGTTGATATTTCAATCAACTTTTATGGTGCACCAAGCATGCAGTTCTTATTTCATTTATTTGATCAATGATGTGAAGCGACAGTTTATAGGAGATGTGAAACATAGTTAGATAGACTTCTCCAGAGTCAAGATTCAAACATATTGGTTTGAACGAGGCTGTAGTTTCTCATCATTTGGACGTGAAAAATATCAGTTAGATATGGCAGTAACGTAAAATTACTTTCTTGAAATTTTTGGGGAGAGGCAGTACCCCTTTGCAGTTTTTAAGTAATTTGCTCCGATATGCTACTGCGTTTTTGACATATGGTAATGGACGAATTTTCAACTTGGAAAAACCTGTATTCTTTGATATCTTGAAGGGATTTCGATTAACTTCTCTCAGATCATTTGAAAAACAGAAACCATAAATTATTAGAACTTTTGCAGTGAAATGGTTACAATACTTTTTTTTTCGACGATCTCTTTTTATAGTAGGAAATAACATCAACTAATTTGAGCTCCATATGATGTTATTATCTGAAGAGAACGGCAAAAAGTGGAAAATAACTGTGAAGAATCTGAAATGAGAAAGCACACACGAATTTTATAGAACAAGTATTTATCACATTCAAAGTATAGTTAATGGACAGAAGTGAGTTTAATTGTGTTATGTCAAATGCCACAATACTAGTCTATAAAAGCAGTATTGCCAAATGTAAAAAAAACTTGACAAAATATTATAAATACATTTGTTCAATTCATAATGTCTAGTGGACTAGTGGTGACCTTGATAAAGGCAATTTTTTCAGAAAACGAATTGAGGTTCATCATAATTCACCAAAGTGTAACAAAAATTAAAAAAATTCTGAAATTCTGGATTCAGGTAGTTAAATGTATGGAGTATCCATTGAGCAATTCTTCTTCATACCATGGTCCTAAAAATAAAAACTAAAACCATTTAAATTTTTTTCAATTTTAGCTGTAGGTAACGCCAAAAATAATGGAGGTACAGGAAAATATTCGGAACAGAAGTTGTTGTCGCTCGTGATACAGGGCGTGATCTTACCTCTAAATGACGAGTGTCAAATGCCATTTTATAAGGAATTGGTTGAAAATCTGAGAAAAAAATTGAAAACATGTTTTGTCCTTTGTAAAATTCGACGAAATTTTGGGTAGCGCTAGCCGCCTAATTTCAGGGGACCTTGGCAATTGCCGAATGCAATAAACATCTAACTCGACATTTGAATGAGGTAGAATGTTGAACCGAATGTGCCTGCAATGTATACATTGCAGGCTGTCTGAGATATATATTAAATTTCAAAGAGAAGAAAACAACTAACCTTGTTATTTCCAAACTGGTGATAAAGTCAGAACTAGTTGACTGCATCCTCTGCTTTGAGGCACCTATCGTAATTATCACAGCGCCTTGTAAGAAACAAACAAAACGAACAGTATTGAGTATTCTGGCTGGATTCTAGAGCCGCCAATCACAGTGCGGACATTTTGGTACTGAACATATTAATATAATATAAATTATTGTTTGATAGAATGGCAAATTTTTTAAAATACAAAGACAGTAATGTTCAAATTAATTTTCGCGCACATCGCATACTGTTTTTGATTAGTTTGTTAATTAAGATCTTGATATCTTTCATTCTCCATCCAATCAGGAAACACTAGTAGAATGTGACAAAATTTCGTTCGTAGACAGCTTTGTTAACCTTGCATGCGAGAATCTTGCTTGGCAACAGTGTTCAGTTCACGTGTTCTGAATGTCTCAATCATTTCAATAGTCGTGATTTTATTTTTCAAAACAATATTCAATTGCGGATATTTCTCTCCTCAAGTGACTGTGATAATTATGGCAAGAACCTCAAAGCAGAGTATGAAGTCAACTAGTTCTGACTTTATCACCAGTTTGGATATAACAAGGTTACTTACTTGTTTTCTCCACTTTGAAATTGAATATATATCTCAGGCAGTCTGAAATGTGTACATTTACCACACAATCTGTTCAACATTCTACCTTATTGAAATGTCGATTTGAATGTTCATTGCAATCGGTAATTGCCGAAATTTTCCTCAGAGCAGGTCATTTAAAAGTAGGCAGGAGGCGCTACCAAGATTGTTTCGAATTGTACCAAGAACAAAACATATTTATTTTTTTTAGATTTTTACCACCGTATTCGTTATAAAATGGCATTGTATACTCGTCATTCACGGGTGTGCAAAAGGTTAGATTATACACTGTATCGATATATTCGAAGAAATAAATTTGTATTTCGCGCAGAATAATTTATTTAAAATTTATTGCAATTATAGACATAAATTGATACTTCCCAATAAAATTTTGTTTTCCTATGTATTTTGCCTTGGTTCACTGGGAAATACTCTTTTCTTCTATTTGGTCCACGCATTACTCAAAATCGGGCTGAAATGGAACCACAACGTAAGTATTTTGTTGACTCAAAAAAGTGAGTATTTTGATGTATTTCTCCTTAGTATCGAATGTAATAGAAATAATAAGGGCGTTTTTGAATTTGGAGGGTTGAATTACCTGAAGATAAATGTTTCTTAGGTTCAAGATCTTCCATAACTCACCACATGCGATTTCCATTTTCCGTGCAGTGGAAAGAGAAGAGGTTGGGAAAAGAGATGGAGTTTCAATTTAAATTACAAAAGTACGAAATACTTTATTACTTATCATAGAGCAAATTTTTTCAGACACTCCCTCTGGTTGCAGTTTTGGAACAATACTCGTTTTCATGATTTATACATACCTAAAGAGAGAGAGACGAACGATCATTGACCAAAAAATATGGGTCTTACTCGCTCTAACGGTAAAAATAGCATCATACTTGTGTACATTTCATATTGTTGGCCAAGTTGAATTTGAATTCCAATACGTGAACAGAAGCTGTGTCAAATAACTAAACAAGCGGACATTTTTACCAGAAGTATCTATCTTCAGAGATGTCTTTTTTGCCCGCTAGAAAATGTAACATATTAGGCATATTTTATCAGATGTAGTTATACCGTAACATGACATGCCGATTATAACATCAATACTACATTTGTAACACATGGAACAACGTTACCTGCGAGCGGACGACCACGTGAAAAGAAAAAATGGTTGCATGTTTTCAGAACAGGAGAAATTGCTTGTTTCAGAGCAGCGCTGTGAGACTGCCAGCCGCCACTCATTAATTACATACCTGAGATCACTGACCTTTAATTTTTTAAATTTTTTTTACTTTATCAGTGCTCATTTTTTTCGTTGAAACTTCGTTTTTAAGATGGCATGTGAAAAATATACTGTTGGTATGGAAAAATATAGTTAAATATGCAAATAACCAAAAAAAAAACGACTTTTTCGTAATCGATTTTTCAGTAACTTTGGGAATTTTTTATTTTTTATTGCAAATAAGCGTAGAAATTGATGAGAAAGATTGATTTCCATGTAATATAATGACATCTATAGCATTCAATGGAAGATGCCTGGCAATGTTTGCGCCTGGCCTCATCCTTAGGAAAGAAGATAGTTCCTTCAGCAGTACATCCATTCGCACACAACTGATCCATCTTAATGATAATATTAGCTGAAACTAGGCAGAGAAGTAAATGAATACAAAAGGTCCATTCTGATTTTGATGGAAAACGATAGGTTTTTCGTTTGCAAAAAGTGTGGCACTAATATTGTTTGATGTAGTATAGTAAACAAAGACAGAATATTCATTTGTCAGCATTTAAGAGATAGATCTATTATCTCTTTTCAGTGTAGCTCGGTACCACAATTTCCATGCAACAAAATCATCATCATTAGTAGCCAACAAACATTTATCGAATCTAGCAGAAATTTTTATAAGAGTACATATCTTAAAAATTGAGGATTTCCAGGCAATTTTCTCAAAAACCCTGACACTTAGTAATGCGTTGGAAAAAGTCTCGTGGCAAAATGCTTGTACCCTTCAAATATGGTATGGACAATGTCATATATGTTTGTTTTCCTCTCTGTATATTACAATTGACATAGATCTAGTTAGACTAAGTTACTTTGTGACATATGGTATTGACGTTAATAAATATAAAAATAATACATATGATTATCAATTACTTTCCTGAATAGAACAGATAAAATTGTTGATCGTGAATAATTCTCCGAACTGTTGGCTGAGTAGTATTGAGAACTTCAGCAATTATTCTTGTACTTGTTTTTGGATTCTCCTGGAGAGCGTTCGAATTAGCTTCTTACAATTCTGGGGTTCGGACTGTTCGTGGTCTTCCAATAGTATCAGCTGCCCTCTTAAAGCTACCTGTTTCTGCCAAACGACGGTGGAGCCTGGTAAATGTTGGAGCTGAGGGCAGTACTCGATTAGGAAATCGCTCCTGGTAAATACGTCTTTCTTCGCGGGCATTGCCATCCGCAAGGCCATAAACGAAATGCATATCGGCTAAATGAGCATTATTGTTTAAATAATAAATTTTTTCAAAATTAGTCCGTTCAAACTCACAGAAACTTCAACAAAACAACAAAATTTTAACTGTCACATAATATGTAATTACTAAAACTACTTACTTAAACGTCAAATTCATGTCCTTAGCATTCCTGTGAAAAATGCAAAATAATGGGAATAACTTCAACACGCATCGATTATCAAATAATCGACTTGAAATTTTCAAGTCCAAATATCTAGAAAACGGTTGCTTATAGCGACTTGTAACAGGGGTAGCTTTTTCACGTTGGTATGATAGACGAATTTATTTTCTACTGAAAAATGTGCTAGAAGTACGCTCAATAAAGTTATGAATCTTCAAAAAGAAAAAGACGTGTAGGTGGCGCCCCCTACGAGTAAGAGCAATAATAACATCGGGTTTCGAATTTAACACCTCAAAAAACCCCCCAATGCCAATTGAGTATTTCGAAAGTTATTTAAAAAAAACGAAAATAAAAATAAAACTCCAACACCCTGTATCTTGGAAATGAAGCGTTTCCGGGCATATATTTTTATGGACAATTCATATTAGAATATTGTGAGGAATCACCTCCTGAAGTTTGTCAAAGTACTTTTGAATCACCCTGTATTTTTTCCACCATCAGGATTTTCAATTTTTCAATTCTCATTCATGAAATTTCATCAATTTGTAAATCATTGATGAAGATTCATCCCATGTTAATTCAGAATCGTTAATATTTTCGAAATACCAATCTTTTGTCGTCTGAAACGAAGAATGTTCTGTAATCTGTCATAACTTTGACCACACAATAAAAACCCTTATTTACTACCGTACATCCGTCCAGAGCCTAGCCAGTTTCCTTTCTGTGAATAAAAAGTTGATAAATTAAGGTAAAATAATTTCTGAGAAATAATCAGAAAAAATTGAGCCACCGTAGTCGAAGACAATAAATTGAGTAAATACAATAAACACAACATTTTACGATTTCTGAATTGTCAGGGGACCTGTTTTCAATTCAGGTGTTGACAGAAGGTATGTTTATGGGCCTTTTACCAGAGATTC
This sequence comes from Gonioctena quinquepunctata, assembly GCA_018342105.1. Lineage (NCBI taxonomy): Eukaryota > Metazoa > Arthropoda > Insecta > Coleoptera > Chrysomelidae > Gonioctena > Gonioctena quinquepunctata. Next base: position 62,519 of record JAFIRS010000051.1, on the reverse strand, counting down.
GTATGCAGATAATTTCTGCGATGTTGTCAATACTTTGGATTTTTACCTAGATATATGAAAAATGATTCTCTTGACTGAACAAAACATATTTAATTTTCTCTCATGTCATTTATCTTTCCACTTATTCGGAAAAATAGAGAAACTTGCAGTGATATCACATGATATATAGATTGATTAAATCATTCACGATCATAATAGGATATGTCAAACAACAAATAATTCACAATCAAACTACATTAACATAAAGAAATATAACAATTCCACTGGGATGGAAATAAAAATATAAGTAAAAAAAGGAAATATGAGCGAAGTTCAGATTTTGATTGAAATACTATAAATCAATACTACAATACTATAATACTATAAATCAATACTATAAAAACAACCGATAATCAAACATTCTGTAGGTTTCAGTTTGGAATTACCTATTCTATTTAAATTTCTTATATTATCAGGAAGGTGGGTGAATAATTTTGCACCTACATAAAAGGAAAAATGTTCATACAGGAAAGTTGGAGAATTCTGGAGCCTTCTGAATTTTCCATACCTGGTAGGATACGTATCACTGTTTCGAATATAATTATTTTTGTGGTTTTCAAATTATACAATGCATTTGTAAATATATATCGACGGGTGCACATTTTTTCATTCGGAATAAAGTATTGTCCACAAGATTCTATGCGGGCTTAAATGATCATCATCTCTTCTGGAGCAAAATTTTTTATTTAGTTTTGTAAGCAATGTTGGAATATACAAAGCAGAGAAAACATTTGAAAGTTGTTTTTTATTGGAAATGGACTTCAACTGCATGGTATCGACTGTTATTTTTTTTACTGACGTGATTTATACTTGATGCCCAGCTTATATTGCTATCAATATAAGTATCGAGAAAGGACCTCGCACCGCATCAATGGAAAATTGGGTTTCGGTGAATTTGCTCGAATTTTTTCTATAAAGCAAAACTGGTGATGCTGATCAAATGTCTCATCGCACCACCGCTCTGAATTCACCGGTTCAGATCATATAGGGTGCTAAAGACATTTTTCCAAAATTTCAAATGGCCATTGTGAAGAGACTTTTTCGAATATAGAAACCAAATCGAGTATGCATAGATTGTTCTTACGGCCGATTTGAATACACTATAGAGAACAAGAGTTCCCGTACCTACAGAAGACATACAAGGTGAGTTCAAAAATAGCAAGTTTTTCACTGATTTCCAGAAAATTGAGCGGTGGGAGTTTATTCATTTACAGATATTTTGTAGAATACCAATATCAATTGCGATTGATGATATAAGTCTCCCCTGAATTGAACTGACATATCTATTATGTTTTTCTCATGAAACTGCACCAGCCTTGCCTATTGATATATCCAAATGCCTAAAATTCCGGAAAAGTCGGTTACAAACTCGATCGTTCACGGTGAAAGTTCACTCTGCAGATACATGAAATATACCAGGTGGATCGAAAACTAGTATCCTTCACTAATAATTTCCTTGAAGTAGTTATGATTGATATTGATGTCATTGAAGCATTTTCAGAAATACATTCTGTTCGACACACATCTGCCGAAAGATTCTGAACAATATTATAAGTGGATGAAACTTCATCTACTGCTATAAGCAGAACAACTAGAATGATGGTAGAAGAATCTCGAGATATATTGCAAATAATTAAAACAGAAACATTGATTTACAACAAAATAGGAAAACAATATATAACGGGGTACCAATGAACTCAAACGGACGATGACATGAACAACGTACAGAAAAGGTTGATAGAGTCAGAACACCTGATCAACTTGTCCCTCTCTATGTTCAGCATCCTCTATATGGATGAGAAGGGTATTTGATGGATACCTTATATACTGTTCATGACGTGCGTAGCCAAGGTACCAGATGACACTGGCTACATGGGTACAATATCCAAGGGTCATGGCTCCAGTTTGACAAGTGCAATAATATCCAAATATAACATGTTCAACACTATTGATTTGCTCAATATCCTCTACATTTGCTTCGAATGCTATGAATAATTGATATTTGGTGGCATTACGGATCTTCGTATTTGCATCCATTTGAACTTCATTTTCATCATGCTGATATACAGTATCTTTTATATACGATGCTGCCAATTCTACCTGGTATATGCCAACAGTTATATCTCGTACCAATTGTGAATCTAATCTTGGGAATTTATTGAAATGATCCTGTTATGTCCACTGACCACGTCTCATATTTAGATTTTCTGCTCCAACAGTGGCTTGAACTACGTTGATTCCATTAGCCTTATTCAACATTTTATTGGCTTATTCTAGGTTGGCATCTCTCATTTGAATAAGCGGATGGTACTTATTTATTATCGCAGGAAACATTTTATATTTTTAATATGATGTGTATCAATTTTGTGATAATTTTTTTTAACATTGTCTTCAAATGACCATTCCGTTCCTCAACTATCCATTTAGTTTCTGTATTGATTCAGGACCTGTTGGCTTCGTCAGTTAGTAGTTGTCTCTGTCGTCGAGGTAGAACTGAAGGCATTTTACAATGAATGCCTATATTCTGAAGAAAATGAAGAGCATCTCGAGAGCCCCTATCTACAATAAAAATATCACCTGGATGAAACCATCTTCTCATTGTGTTGACATATATACTCAAATCATTCTGCAGTATGCGTGCATCATTATTTCCCGAATCTGCGAAATATGGGCCTGAATATAAAAAATGTAACCATCAGTACCCACAATTAGGATTGGTTTGATTATAAGTATCCCTTTGTGTTGAGAATATAATTGTCGTAATATCCGGAAGTTGCAACTTCTGTCGATGTACAAATAAGTACCATCTATATAAACTATTGCTTTTGATTCATTGGGTTGTGGATTGCAAAATCGATTCGCAAAAACACTAACATGTTATTCTATGAATTGTTCTCTTGCTATTGCGGTAAATCCTATATTATCGGGTACGAAACAAGTCATCGAATATTTTCGCACTTTAGTTATCACTGAACTTGTTGCCTAGCGGCTTGAATAATTGAATATGATAGATGAAAATTCATCAGAAATACCTTGCATAAGAATCCCAATAAATCTTTTTCAGAAATATGCCTGTCACCTCTATCTTGTTTTGGTACAGATACACAATGATTATATAAGTCGCCAAACTGTTCTTTTGTGAGCGGAGCAATGGATTTGAATTCTTCATCAGAAAAACTATTCTCGTTACGCTTAGCAGCAGTTCTGAGTTCGTTTAAAAATTATTGTAGTTCCTGACCTTTCAGAGCGTAAGGTCTATCGATATATCTTAAGCCTATATGTAGGATGGGAAATAAAAACCCACGATCATCAAGATGAATTCTACATGAACTGGTATTTTCTGGTATAAGTTGTGATCCATGAACACGTTGACTCTCATTCTATTGTGAGTCTTTGAAATCAGCTATACCATTGCAAATGAGACACGTGTGCCTTGAGGGTTGTGTTGAAATATTCAATCTCAAACATCCTGGATCGTCTTGAAGCTGATGAAACTCTTGAATAATTGATTGGTTGCATGTCAAACAGACTCTATTTCCATCAATTTCTGGGACATGAGGAAGTCCCCTTTGGCCGCGTCTCTCAATGGCAATCTCTCGTTTCAATTCATTTGGTTCTCGATCGAGTCGCGCCATATTTTGTGTAATCAATATAACATCACACGTAGAACAATTCAATCGGTGACGATTAGCCATTTTTTCAATAATTTATTATTTCAATAAGAACTTAACATATGCAATGATTGCAAAATGACAATTCAGTATTTGTTAAACAAATGGATATGTTGCTATATGTCATTCCTAACCAGAAGAGCCATTCTGACCGAACTGAAATTGCAGCTAGTCCATATCCTCTCAACTCAGTGTAATGACTTGGAGTAAACATTTTATGGCATGCTTACAAATGGAAAGTGTGTGAGTCCATATTTTTTCGTAATAAAGAAAGCATTTATATGGGATACTATTGGCCACGAATGGTTCACAGCAGGCTACTGAACATGTATTTTTTTCCATATACAGGAAGTTTCATTTACCAATCAATCGACATTTCACCAATGAAGTGTCAATAGTCATTGGGGGAAAGTCGATTGTGGTTTATTCTGAAATTCCATATGCAACATATATCTAGAATCTAGAAATTCTCCAAGGAATATTGAAATTGATTGTTGTTACGCGTATTGGTACGCGTATTGGTACGCTGTATTGGTCCGAAACATTTTTTGTGATGAAATATGTTGTCTCAAAGATTGAATGCTGTCTATCACTGCATGTCCTATAACTGTAACAGCTACCCCTTTATTTCTCAAAGATTTTGATGGTTTTTTTTATGTTGCACTGCTCCTGACTCCATGTACTTATGCATCACTTGTATATCGTACTGATATGATACGTTTTTCCCTAGCTGAATTTCATTGAAAATTCGAGCCGTAGCTCTAGCACATCGTCCATTTTCAAAATACAATTGCTATACTCCCTTGCATAAAATAAACCAATTTCGACAGTTTCCACACGATTGAATGAAATAAATCGAATACATCAATAGACCATTGCTCAACCAAAGATACGCATACAGAAACAGGGGAAAAAAGTTTTCCATTTTCGTGACTGGAATGTGACATATCTCAACTCAAATTAGTGAGAGAAGTTGTTCTTTTAATCACTAGTGATTAAATAGAATATTATTCAACGAGCGAGAAATGTGGCCATCACTCGTGAGAAGCAAGTTTGTCGTTAATCATTTGAGCAAGTAATGGCTATTTCTCGTGAGCAGAATACTATACTTTTTCTTTGACTTCGAAAATAAGATTCATCTGTGAAGGAAATCCTGAAAAAGTGTAATTCATTAATTGCCTAATAGAAAGTTTTTATTGAATGAAAAAATCTATAATTATATTTCGAAAAATTTCATAACATAAACAAAATCATTTTTTGTTAATGAAATTAATAGTAAAATTGAAACAGTTGGAAATCATAACTGAAGGTATCGAGGATTCTATATCCAAATTCACATTTCCCTTTTTCATTTCCGAAGTGTTCTGTGCAATAAATGTTTGTGGGATGTTGCTGGTACTAGTAGACGTTTTCATTGAACTCAAAATTTTTTCTGCAGTATTCATTTTATTTTTCATCGAATCATCTATGTATCCTTCCGCCACAGATGTTGACTTCCATCCTCCATGCTTCTTCCAAGAAGTGATGTCTCCACCCGCATCCACCAGCAGGGTGGCAGATAATCTACGAAAGGTATGCCCAGTATATAGTTCTGGATTTGGAAGTTTCAAAAATGTTGTTATTTGTTTTCCCATGCCTCCGAATTTATTTATTCCAATTCTTTGATTGGTGCATTTACCTTTCTGATAATAAAAAAAAAATGAATCTGTCAATATATTACTCGGTTTTAGCGTGATATATTCAAAACAAATATGGTGAAAAGGCTCAGTTATGGAGAACTTCCAAACAATTTTCGTTTTGGTGTTTGGTATGGTGACTTATATAGCCGATCCAAGATCTTCCAAGTCCCCTATTTTCATATAGTGCCTTTCATTCGCACGACAGGCTCTCATGATTCCCAGTGCAACCTAAAAAAAAGATACATAGAAAATATTTCCAATTTTCGTTATTTTATTAAATTTCAAACAGTTTGATAATTGTTAAATCAGTGGTTGGAAAAGAAAAAATACCTCACCGGCGTGATTCGAACTCACGATCACTGGATTGAAAGTTCAGAGCTTGAGCTGTGTGCTACTGAGGTGCTTGCAAATTAAAGTGATATGAAGCTTCTCAAGTTCCTAACTAGGTTATCTCATTTTGTTAAGTGAACTTTTGAAAAAATATCAATTTCTCACCTTTAACGCAAGATATATTTCGTCAGGTGCTTTGTTTATGAATGAATTTATTTCATCTGGGGTGAATGTTTGAGCCTTTCTCGGTATATAACCATCGGATTAGCGTTTCAAAAACGCACGTAATTTTGAATAACGTTCTATGTTGACGTCGTGGTCGATTATAATGGTACTTCTTAACATTGAATATTGTGTCCAAAGGGAGGACAATTTATATTTTTCAGCTAATTGGGAAAAATATGATAGAAGTACATTTTCCGAAATCGAATTCATATTTTTTTCTGGATTTATTTGGTAATAGATTTGAAGATGTTATTTTCGCCGTACTACAAATTTCTGGTGGGGTACACTCGTCACTTTCCGAATCAATTTTTTTCTTCTTGTTTTTCGTTAGAAACTATAATATTTTACAAAACGAACTGTCAACTCAATGATCATGACGTTTGAGAACAAGTTTGAAGTTGTTAAATTCTCAAGGCATACTTGCGAATGGAAACAGTTCAAACACAACTGCACAGTTAGTCTACTGTTGAAAATGGTCTTAAGTAGAGATACTGCTCTTAAATTATGTGTGATAGCTCATTGGATCCAGAATAACGCCTAGAAAAATGTGCCAAAAGCGTGTATTAGCACATAAAAAATTGAAAAAGTTATAAACAATTGAAGATGAAAAAAAAGGTATTTCGTTTTTTGCCAATATTTCATAAACTATCAATATTTAAGAAATTTCAAAAAATTATTCTCCGGAAACTCTATCTCCATTATTTATAATTTTAATTTGATGCTAAAAATGGGTCTCCGAGCGACATTTTTAGGTTGCGCGCGCGGCGTCAAAAGCGAGTACGACACATTAATTAATTTATTTAAGGTAATAAATATATTTTTTTTAATTTGATACAATTATGGTGTATTCGAAACACTATATATATAATTTACTCCCGTTGGAAATTTTAAAATTTTTTTTAACTAACAAAATTTTCTCGAACTTCTGTCTTAATTGTAAATGAAAAAAAATATTTAAATAATTGTCGTAAAAATTTTTCGCTTCGTAGAGCCTTTCTTATATACATACTCACGCCATAAAAGTTGAAAAAATATTCATACTTTGTTTATAATAATTTTTGTACTTGAAAAAAACAAAAAAATCCAAGTAATGTTGTTGAAAAAAAATGTTTTTTCTCAATCATCATATAATCGTTTTTTCATCAAAAATAGATATACATTGATTTGCAAAAAAAAAAATTCCCACCATTTGTTGATAAATTTTTTATAAACAAATTGATTATTTCAATGTTTTTGAAATTTTTTTTTCCACAACTTCATTATATTACAAATATAATGATTTTTGAAAAAAACATTTTTCCTCAATAACAATTTTTAATTGTTTATAATCGTTTTGTTTTATATTTCTATTGTTTAATTAATTAGTTAGGATTTTTTTTTCCTAAAAATTTAATCGAAAGTACTCTATGGAGTAACAAAAAACCATTTTTTTTTATCAACAATTCTATTGTTTATTAACTTATCAATCTGTTATAAACAAATTTTTAACTTTGTTAGATTTTAAAATTAACAAAAACAACCATATACAATAAAGTATAGAAAAAAAAAATTCTCAATTTTTCCCAATTCCAATTCCCAAAGTACAATAGAAAATTGGAAATTTTTTTTTTTCTATACTTTGTTATTTTTTTTAAATTTTGGAATTTAAAAAAAAATTAACAAAGTTAAAAATTCATTTATAACAAATTTTTTAGGATTAAAATGATTAAAAAAAAAAATTTAATTCTTTTAACAATATATATAAAAAATATTATAAACAATTAAAAATTGTTAGTAAGAAAACAATTGTTTTTTTAATTAAAATCATAATAAGATTGTGAAAAAAAATATACAAAAATTTTGAAATAATCAATTTTTCATAAAAAATTTATCAAAAATGTCGGGTTTTTTTTGCAAATTATTTTATATTTTATTATAAAAAAATAATATTTGAAAAATTTTTTTTTTTAACAACAATACTTTTGTTCACTACAAAAATTCTTATAAACAAAGTATGAATATTTTTTTAACTTTTATGGCTTGATCTTGTTGAGTATGTATATAAGAAAGGATCTACGAAGCGAAAAATTTTTACGACAATTATTTAAGCATATTTTTTCATTTACAATTAAGACAAAAGTTCGAGAAAATTTTGTTAGTTAACAATCGTTTAACTTGTTGAAAAATTAACTTTAAATAAAATTCCCAACGGAAATGGATTATTTGAAAGTTCCAAATACACCATGATTTTTACAAATTTAAAAAAACATATTTAATACCTTAAATAAATTAATTAATGTAACGTACTCGCTTTTGACGCCGCGCGCGCAACCTAAAAATGTCGCTCGGAGACCCATTTTCAGCGTTGAATTGAAATTATAAATAATGGAGATAGAGTTCCGGTTTTTCATTGGAAATTACTTTCTCTTTCAGAATTTTTTTTTGAAATTTCTTAAATATCCATAGTTCATGGAATATTGGCAAAAAACGAAATGCCATTTTTTTTTTCATCTTCAATTGTTTATAACTTTTGCAATTTTTTATGTGCTAATACACGCTTTCGGCACATTTTTCTAGGCGTTATTCTGGATCCAATGAGCTATCACACATAATTTCAAGAGCAGTATCTCTATTTTAGACCATTTTCAACTTGTCGAGTAGACTAAGTAATGAATATGCCTATCTGTGATCGGCTTCAAAGTGTTGAGTAATGAATCTGGTTCAACTGTATTGGTTCGAACCTGTTGAGTAATGGATCATTACCTATTCGGGGACGAAACTGGAGTTCATTACTTATCAAGAAATGGTCATTTAAATGACGCTTTTTCAATAGTCATAGGAAAATATTTTTTCACAAGTGATTGAAAGTATTATTCAGGTTACCAATAAACAACTATCATACACATTGCTCATAGCCAGTAACGCTGTCGGATTATCCGTATTGAGTAGGTTGGTTTCCAAATTGAATGCAACACAAGCAACGGTAGCGCAGATTCTTATTCTTTGTAGGCTGGTTGCAATTTTGTTTCGTCGAGTTAATGACACAATAGTTATTCATGCAACAATTGCAAAGTTATTTCTTTTAATTTCTGAGAAAATTAAAAAAAAAACAGATTTAAAACACGTGAGTAAAGCGCATTTAATCACTAGCCTGGTTGAGGCTCAACATTCAGGTTCGTGATTAAATGCTACGCTTTACTCACTTTTCCTGAAAATAGCTATTTTATTGAAAGGTAAATGAGCATCATGAATCGTGCTCTTTTGGATTTTCCAAATCAAAATTCCCAACATATAGTTTAGGCACATTTCCCCATCCAATGATTCTAAATGTCAAGCCATACTCAATAAGAATCTTGAAGTTCAAAACTGTATGCACCATTGAATGCATGTGGTTTTTCGTGGAGGAACGACGTTTCTTGACATGTTTTTTATGGGTAACCTTCCATAGTCTGAAAATGAAAATATAATCAGGAAAAATCTAAACAAGTGTAGAAAGGGCAAAAAATCCACCAAACAACCAATTAACACAACCAACAGGAGTACTTCCCACTACCTACACATTTCACGACCAACATAATTCCTTATGTCCCCGGATTATCTGAAAAGATCAAACGAATTGGACATAGGTATGATGTGAGAACATCATTTAGAACAACAAACACACTGAGATCTATACTAACACAAACAAAACAAAAAAACGCAGAAGGAAGTACCAAAAACTGTGTTTACAACATACCATGTTCGTGTGGTGATAGTTATATAGGTGAAACGTCAAGACCATTGGAAGTGCGCCAAAGTGAACATCAGAGTTACATCAGAAATCGACAAATAACCGGATCAAAAATTGCAGAACATATCCTCACATCCAATGGCGATCATACGATTGAATGGAATAGGACAAAAATCTTGATGAAAGAACCACATCAAGAGAGGAGAATATTGAAAGAAACGGCCTGTATTCTTCTTTCCTATAACAACTGCTTTTCAACAAATTCTGTTGAAATGGACCATACATGGTAACCCATAGACAAATTAAAAATGAAGAGACTGTTTGAAACATTGACGGACGATCTTGACCACCAAGTTTTTGGAACGGCCAGTCGCGCATGGAGGCGCTGCCCGCAATCAACAGACGAATGATGAAATGATAATTTTCCAATTTCGACATTTGTCAGAAAATGACAAACCACGTAATAATTTCAGAATAATTCTACTGTTATTGTCATCGCAAAATTAATGATAGAAATTATATTATGGACTTGAATTCGGAATCCAACATCGAAAATAGAATATTTTGTTATTCGAGTTGACGCTAAAATTCCTGGAAATAGTCTTTTACAAGTTAAGATATGAGCTGCTTTTCACAAACTGATACTTATTTCCATCCATCAGTTGCAGATTTTTTTTCACAAATTGGTACTCATTTCCATCCAAAATTTTCCATTTCCTATCACCATTTGAGGAAGTACGAAGTACATGGTCTACTTAATGATTATCATCAAATTGGAGTATTTGTTATACCTACTCGTTCTCCTTTGTGCTAATAAATTAACAAAATTATTGAAGGTATGTTGTAAATGTAATTTGTTTTCATTTTGGTTGATTTCATGAATATTTTTAATTTTGCTGTTTTTCAGAGTTCTATTATTGTTTCGTCTGTAGTTGTACCTTGTCCTAGATCAAATAAAATGTTTTTTTATGGTGTTAAACTTATTATTCTTATTTTATAGGAACTTTTATTTTGTTCTTGAAATCATGAAACAAAGATTCATTTTAAAACTTTATTTCAACCACGAACTAACAGTCTACGAATCGATTACTGTATATATTTTATTAGTGATTGATTTGCCATCCCTGTATTTCATATGATACAACCATTCATATGAAATACAGGAATGGCAAATCGATCATTTATGAAATATATACCATATCAACCATATAAAAGTAATACATTCAAAAAACCCGCCTGTACTAACTTTGTTCGGCCAGTTGCGAGTTATGTCGCCCTCTTTATTTTTAGTTTCTCTATGTGGTAACCTCTACTCAGAGGGGAAGTGAGATATGGTAGAATGCTAATAAACTGATCTGAACAACACCCCATATATCAAATGAGCAATACGTCACTCTCAAACTGTTTTGGCAGTTCTAAATTGACATCCGTCAGTTGAAAAAGCGGGAAAGACTCTGCAAGAAAAAATCCAAACTATTCAAACAATTAAAGGAGATTAAGAAGATTTTGAGAACGGGGGCAGATATAGTCCCCGAAACGTCAATCAAAAACTATATAGAGAAGTATCTTTTGAATTTTACTATTTTTTTATAGGCATATTCAGGGAACGGAAAGTTACTGACAAATCGAATCATTTTTCTATAGGAAATATAATTTGGTGAATGCAGTAACTTATCGGGGTGAACTAATTAGTTTGCCCTTTCTACACTTGTATAGATTTTCCTTATTATATTTTCATTTTCAAACTGTAGAAGGTTACCCCAAAAAAAATGTCAAGAAATGTATGCACCATCTTCAAGTTTTCCACATATTCGGTAAAAAATTATACTACTATTTTATTCTTTAGAAAACGATTAGAGACCACCTACTTGAAACGATTAAGCTAATACTAATTCGGGCATGTATATTTCATTTTCATGGATTCGACACTGGCCTATTCACAAAAATTATCGAAAAATACAAGCGTAACAGAGGGTGTACACATTCCATAGGCATATCATAAATAACTCTCAGTTTTCGCAACTCGAAATAAATTCTCACGAAGACCTATATTTTGGGCGAGCCGTCAATCTCAGGGGTCCATTTCGAGTCTGTACGCTTTACGAAGTTATGAAAGGAAGAACAATTAGGAAACCGGCCTTCCTTTGAAGTATTAATGAAATCTGACCTCCTATGTTGAATCACAAGTTCTCACCTTCGGCAGGTAACCGCTAATAGAGTCATAACCCGATGGGATTTGGACGAACCGAAAAATCAGTGTTGCCACTGTCCATCTATTGAGGGCGTTGCTCCAGAATAACAATTATCGTTATATTTATTCACTCATTGCAACTTTTGTGTTGAGTCTCCCCTTTACCATGTTTTTCCCAAGTCGGCATTTTCGAGTCATTAGGCAAAAAAAATTGTGATGCCGCCAAAGCAAGTGACTCTTGCATTTTGTATTTCCTTGTTCGAGACAAGAGGAGGGTTTTCACTGACTATTTCCCTCATTATCTCTGTGCCAATCAAATTGTCGAAATTTCAAAGAAAAAACCAATCAGATCAGTTTTATAGTGACAATTCAACTCATGTATAAAAAATCGCATATGCCACAGTGCAATTGTTAGTTTGACAGCGGAAAAAGTCAGCTGCAACTTTTACAGCGACAAATGCACTAGTGGTTTTTTCACTTATTCATTTGTTTATCAATTATCGCGGTGTTGGTTGCCAAAATGAATAGTTTGACATGTTCGTCAACAACTTATTGAATTTCTGAGCAGTAACAATGAGTCGATTCGGTGAGTCTACAAACGCCGAAATTAGTCAAATTGTTGATACCTGTGTGCCTACTAATACACTTGCGACGCAATCATCAATCTGGCGACAATTTTGTACGTTTTGCGATGCGAAAAGATATAAATTTGAGCCAGATACTTCCATCGAGAAATTGAATGTAATATTGCAGAATTGGGCATTTAATATGCGAAAAAGTAACGGAGGAGACTACTCAAGTTGAAACAATTTGGAACACTACCGCTGAAATGCTACAGAATGAATATTATAACGAATTCAATATTGTATTTAATCCTTTCACCGACGTTCAGTTTGATTCATCACGAGCTGCACGTAATGCTAAACGTAAAATCCTACAAGCACAACCCGTAAAGAGAAAATCTAGTGCATCAGCTCTTAATAAATCTGAAGCATTTGCAATGGACAGATTATATGACGAAAATGAACCGGAAGGACTTCAAAAGAAATTATATCACATTTTGGCGTTTGAATTAGCTTGGCGCGGAGGAGAAGCAGCCCTCTGCAAAACCACTTCTTTTGTATCTGAAAATAAGGGAAAAAAACTGGACGTATCGAGTATAATCCTCTATTTATGAAAACGAGACAAGGCGGTAACAATAAATTATGTGACAGCAAATGGATTACGCCTAATATTTTAGAGGAAGATATTCACCCAATACGTTTATTTAAAAAGTTAATGGAAAAACGAGACACTTTTATAACATTGGACACAGTATTTCTTACACCAAATCCCTTTTGAAAGAAGAAAAATTCTAAAGGTTGGTATAAGAATGTGCCGATTGGAATTAATGAAACTCCCAAATGGACTAAATGCTCAGCACAACGTATTGGTATAGATGTCAAACGTGTCAAAATTACAAATCACTCAAATCGAGCGGCAGTAGTTAGCGAATTAGGTAAAAGCGGAATTGAAGAACAAGCTCTAATAAAAATAACAGGACACAGGAATTCATCATCAATAAAACCATACCTACAAGTTGACAAAGAGTATCATTGGAGCATTATTTAATCAATTCGTTTGGAAAAAAAAACTTCAACATCTACTACAGAAATGATTAGCTGTGGCACCCGCAGCGACATCACTGTTCCTCGTATGAATTTCAATGACTGCGTTTTTGATAATTGTACATTCAAATAAAAATGTGTTTATTTCTAATGTTTCATAAATAAAGTTCGCATTGATATGTTTCTGAATTTCTCATTCATTAAATTGTCCTGCCGAATTACACTCGATGTTTATATTGATATCAGGTAAATTTGTGTTGTTCAAATTCTCAACTGTTTCCTTTAGCAATTTGACTCGAAAAACTGTCAACCTAAAAACGCTCCATCTTCGGTGTCGCGTTTTTAATAGTTGACAGTTTTTCTCGTCTAATTGCTAGGCAACAGTTTCTCATTAAACAACCCAAATTTACTTGATAAAATACAAACCTCTCGTCCAATTTTGAGTGATAAAACGTCTTCTCGCTGTTTTATACTGATAAAATCACAGTCTATTCGATATTGTTTTGCGATAAAACGCATTCTGTCGAAGTCATATGCCTACACAATTATTTGGTATGAAGTAATTCGAAGATGTAAGTCGTCTTTGGTTCACTTCTTACTTGAATAAGAAGATAATATAATTCAACGATACCTCTTTTCCCCATTGGTTAAATGAAGAGTCTTCAAATGCCACCATCATAAAGTTTCTGTTATGAAAATGTTGAAAAGAGAAACATTTCAATTGAATATTGAATAGAAATATTTTTCTGTGAATTGAAAAATCCACGATGAAAATTAGGTATTTTTTTTAATGTCTAACAGAAAATAACTACTTCTCTGGCTAAAGCCACGCTGGACATTGGATAACATCTGGAAGACCGGACGAAATTAAAAACACATTTTCTAGAGGCAATCTCACTTTGCAAAGATGGAAAAAAGGTTGGAAACATTTCTTTTGGAGAGACACTTTGGAATTAGTGTTTTTTTTTTACTTTTAAACCTGTCATGGGGTATGATAGATTCATTTGTTTGAAAATATGAACAGGATGTTCATAAAATCAGATGTGGAAGATAAACTCTAGTCACTATCTTCTATCGTTCAAGATAACCTCTTGTGGGATATTCATGTTGAAAAGGAAAACATTCCCAATTCAATATTGAATAGAAATATTTTTCTGTGAATTGAAAAACCACGATGAAAATTTAATAATTCTTTGTGAATGTCTAACAGAAAACAACTACTTCCGCGGCTGAAGCCACGCTGGACATTTTCTATTCCAGTCTTAATTGGGAACTCATATAGATAAATGACGCAAAGGAGAATGTTTTCCAAAAGAGAGTACTCACCAGAAATCATTTGTTACATTGACGCAAGAGAGGTCCCATTCACTAGGTCTTCAATACATTTTTGTCGACGAAAATCTATTTCACGCTTCCACGATCATCAGGAAGACCAGAAGAAGTGGAAAACACATTTCCTAGAAGCAATCTCACTTTGCAAACATAGAAAAAAGTTAGAAACATTTCTTCCGGTGAGACACTTTGGAGTGAGTGTTTTTTTGACATTAAAACCTGTCATGGGGTATGATAGATTGATTTATTTGAGAATATAAACAGGATGTTCATGAGATCAGAAAGAAAGAAAAACTTCAGTCATTATCTTTCATCGTTCAAGATAACCTCTTGTGGGGTATTCTCAAACAAATCAATCTATCACACCTCATGAAAAGCTTTAATGTAAAAAAAAACACCAATTCGTGAGTGTCTCTCCAAAAGAAATGTTTCTAAACTTTTTTCCATCTTTGCAAAGTGAGATTGCTTCTAGAAAATGTGTTTCTCATTTCTTCCGGTCTTCCTGATTAGATTGCTGAGTTTATTATGATTGTTTTTTTTTTTTTTTACTCATTTTTTTATTGTTTATGATAGTGTCTTTAATTTTTTTATTATTTAAATAATATATAGAGATTTTTTTCTTTAAAATTAATAATTGGTTCTTCGCTACCTAATAAGAATTTTTCTCATGACTAATGTTATTGTGTATTTACTCAACAATTAAACAAACTCTGATTGGCAATTTGTTTTTTACTGTTACAAAAAATAACAAAGACAACTAAATACGGCAAAATGTTTTTTTAGAAAAATTATATATTTTTTTAACGGTTTGTCGAAAATGGTTGTTTTTGTTATTTTTTGTTGAACTAAAAAATATAATAATGCCAATTAATGTTTGTTTATAACATTGTTAAGTAAATAAATAATTACATATTTAATAAAAACCATTTTTTCTTATTAGGTGGAGTATAACCAATTATTAATTTATAAAGGAAACAATTCTTAATATATCATTTAAATAATAAAAAATAAAAAATAATTATTATAAACAATTTAAAAAAATTAGGAATATTTTTTTTTCAATCATAATAAACTAACTAACTGAAATATTCAACTTATTCATTTGTTCATGAATGTTTTATAAACAAATTGCGTAATTTTTTCTAAATCGTTTCAAAATGCCTTCGTCAGACATAAACCTGATAATAATCTGAATTATCAATAAAAAAAATTACAATATTTACTTAATTTCTCATATTTTGTTAACTTCAGAAATTTATAATTGACAAAATAATCAACTTTTATGCAATTTTATAGCGTGATATTATCGAGTTCACATGTAAAATGTGCTCCAGGAAGCAAAATAGAATATGGAGTCATTCTGTGAACAATTAATTATTAGGTTTTTAATAAAATCGGTGGTCCAAAAAAATTACTTAATGAACAATAAATAGCCTCACATTATCAAAATTCAATGAACAAATTATTTTCCAACGAAATTACATTCTTTCAAGTGTTCAGCTAATAGTTTAATTTTTTTGAATTTGAAAAAATGTCTTCATATTTTAAATACAATGCCAGTTAGTGTGGTTGGTTGGATGAGCTCTACTTCATGTTCATAGAGATTGCAAATATATCTTTCAATGTTATTGAAAGGTTTGCAAATAAGAAATACAGGAAACTGGATTTCGTTTTGTGATTTTCATTTACGAAAGAAATCTTTGTTTTTGTATTACTTATAAATATATGCATATATATTTTTCATTTTGTTCCCTCTCTTGGTTCCCTCTCTTGGTAAATGTTACAAATGATTTTTGGTGGGTACTCTCTTTTGGAAAACATTCTTCTTTGCCTCATGCATCTATATGAGTTCCTAATTGAGACTGGATAATAAAATCAAATAACTATCTGAATGAGAATGATATTTTCAGGGTCCTTTCAGAATACCTATCAGATGTATTTCAATGTCCAGCGTGGGTTTAGCTGGGAAAGTAATTGTTTTCTGTTAGACATCCACAAAAACGAACTTCATTTTTATTGTGGATTTTTCAATTAACAGAAAAATCTTTCTATTCAATATTCAATTGAGAATGTTTCCCTTTTCAACATGAATACCCCATAAGAGGTTATCTTGAACGGTGGAAGATAGTGACTACATCTTATTTTTCAGTCGCAGATGATTCCACATCCAATTTTATGAACACCCTCCTCCTTTTTTCAAACAAATCAATAACGATTCACTTACGGTTAAAACTATTATACGAATTCATGCAGGTTGAACACATTACACTCAACGAATAGAACATTTCACATATTCGTATCAACAAGCAATATTTCGAATTATCATTGCCATACATCAACTATCACTGAAAGCGCGAAGCAAAATCGCAAAACTCATTTCAAAATATTTGTTATAGCTCATTCCACAAATTTATTTGAATTTATGAGATTTTTAAAGAAAGCGACTGAGAAGTTACGTGAGTTGGAAAAAGATACATTGTTTTCCAAATGCTATACAAACGAACAAACTGCTTGCATTTATCAGGGTTCAAAAGAAAAAGACCCACGTGAGATGTTGAAAGATGCATTGTTTTTTGAATGCCAGACAAACGAACAAACCTTATAACTGACTGCAAGGAAAAGTGGAACTAATTCCGTCTCGCTCTTATTCTCGTTACTCTTATTCTCGTATTATATGGATCTTGAAACGTTAATTCGATTTTGGAACGAGAATTGTAGTAACTTTCCACGTTGGAAATTTGAATCAACATTCTGGTAGTTTGAATCAGTTTAAATGTGATTCGGCAAATTTCTCATCAAATATCATCCGTGCTAGAGGATTTAATCGCATTTTTTTTTAAATTTTTCCTGAAGCATTTTTTCAAACATCCAATCATGGTAGATCAATCGTACATGGCTTTCTGCAGAAACCCTCATGAAGGCACAAGGCATGAGTATCATCGATATCAAAAAAATTCTTTCGTAAGTGAAGTATACACTGCGGCTTTCAATAGACCCCCTTCTCCTCCCCTGAACCCCCCCCCTGTTAATTTTGAACGGTTCGAGTAGAACAATGAAAAAAACAATATTGTAAGATATCACCGATACACTTATTGAAATAAAAGACATTGTGATTGGCTGATTGATGGCGCGGGTGGCACATCAACTTCAAAATTTTGGATAGCATGGAGGGGTCATGTGGCACATCGTTGAAAAGATAGTTCAATCCTCTTCCCAACCATCCGATTGTTTTTATAATTCCGTTGATTTGTTTATTCACAATGTGCATTTCAAATGTCAAACATGAGTGCGGATCTGAATGGTACCCTTATCTCGATAACTTTTGAACGATTTGATATGAAACAATGGGACAACAAATATTTTGAATGGTATAACCGATCCTACCTTTTGGGGAAGGAAAAATTACAATTACTCGACAGGGGGCGCTGGGGACATAACAACAAAAAAAATTCGAAAGGCATAGAGGTCGAGTTGCACACCGTTGAAAAGGTAATTCAATTATAGTTTCAACTATGGTTGTTCTACGGAATCACGGTTTTGAATACAGACAAAAGAGGAAGATCCATTACTCAACTGATTTTTCAATCTCGAATTCGTTTCAAAGCTTAATTAGGTAGAAATTTTGAATCCAACACTACTTCTACTTCACATCAAAGACCTGTTGAAAGCAACTTCATGTCCAGTACACAGCTTTGCCGATGATAGTACCCTCCATACCGCTTTCTCGTCCAGGGCCCCTATATCAGCATGTGAAACCAGAAATGAACGAGGAAGGAATGTTAATAATATAAATATGGACTTAGCAACAATTCTCGAGTGGGGATCTAATAACTTGGTAGAATTCAATGCAAACAAAACACAAACATGTCTTTTCTCTAGAAAAGCCGATCTCACTGTGCCTAACATAACTTTGTCAGGAGTAACCATACCACTGAAGTCATCCATATCGATGCTTGGTATTACTATCAGCAATAACCTTTCCTGGGAAAATCACGTGAGGTCCATTGCCAAAAGTGCATCCCAAAAACTTGGTTTTTTGTTTCGTGCCAAGAGCTATTTCACCCTCACTCAGCTGCTTATGATCTATAAGGCACAGATCCGACCTGTCCTGGAATACTGTTCCCATATTTGGAGCGCGGCACCTAAACATATCCTGAGGCTATTGGATTCTGTCCAAAAAAGGGCAATTCGTCTCGTCGGTGATGCCTCGCTTACAAACTCGCTCACTTGTCTGGAACACCGTAGAAAAATTGGCGATTTGTCTCTATTTTATAGATATTTTCATGCGATGCTCTTCTGAAATATCAACAATCGTTCCTGCTTTGGCAGTCTCTTCGAGACTAACCCGTCAAGTTCAGTCATCACACCCCTTCGTGGTCACTTTGGAGACCTGCAGAACATCATTTTCCAAAGACTCGTTCATCCAACGAACAGCGAGGCTTTGGAACTCATTGCCTAGGAAGATGTTCCCCGAGGCATACAACCTCCAGAAATTTAAGAAGAACACCAACTCCTACCTTCTTTCCCTTGGTTCCCACGATGTTCTCTGAACATTACAGGATATCCCTTTTCGTGGGAACCAGAACATAGGAAAAAAAAATAAATTTTTTTGAATTGATACGGCCGATAATTGAGGGAAATCCATATTGAAGTAAACAAAAGACAGTCAATTCTAAATTATTTTCACTGAACTAGGTTTACAAAACCACGACACGTGTTTTGCTTTACATTGTATAGCCTCTTCGGAAGATTATACCCAACTCATTTATTTTTAGTGAACATAATTATAAAGGGTATCATTCATCGGATTTAGTGAACTGATAATGAAGCAGTAACCTAGAAATGCCCATTATGAAATTGGATTTTTTGTCGATGTTTAAGAATTTCTAATGTACCATATTATATCATTTCTCTTATATTATCGCATTTGTATTTAAGAAGAGTTCTATTCTACTTCTACTAGTATTATTTTGAATTTGAAACATATCATGTTCGTGTACATCCATCGAAGATAAAACCAAGCAATCTACATTTTTGGTGAGGCTGTGGGAACTACCATGCATCAGAGATAATTTTTGATGAAAAATTCCCTGATCATCTAACAATTCGAAAGTATTAGAGGAAACTGGCTGAAAAATTCAACAGAACTGGCACTGTAATAAGCCAGTGGAGCTGACCGAAAATCATTTCGGGGGTTTATTTGCCAAATGCATATTGTGAAAAATCGTAAAAGGAAATTGAATTGTCTTTTCAACGCGCCATCTATCGGGCAATCACGTTGTCTTTCATTTCAAAAAGTAGCTTCGACGATATCATTGGCTTTTTATGTCATTGTTCAACGTCGAACCATTCAAAGGTTAACAGGGGGGTGGGGACTATAAAAAGCCGCACTTATGCTTGACATTTCAAATGCACATTGTGAAGAAGCAAATTAAAGAGATGATAAAAACAATCAGATGGTTTAAAAGAGAATTGAACTATCTTTTCGAAGATGTGCCACATGCCCCCATACTATTTGAAATTTGTGCCCCGCCACGCCATCTATCGGGCAATCACAATGTCTTTTATTTCGGAAAGTAGTATCGGTTATATCAAACAACACTTTTTTTTCATTGTTTTACGTCGAATCGTTCAAAAGTTAACTGATAGGGTGGGGGGATTATAAAAAGCCGCACTGTATGTCTTTTTCTATGAGCAAGATGACACCAAATCTCTCCTTTGAAATTATGACATTTATGTTTATTTGTGTGCTTTATACATATAATATGAAGGTTGTACATAGAGGATAATACATGGTTTCGTACATTTCTGGCTCATTAAGAACTTGAAAATGTCAAAGAAAAAATGTTTTCATTTTATTTTTTGAACATATTTTTCTTGGGTTCAGTAACAATGATACTGAATTTTTTGGCGTTTTCTGCTGTTTCATTCGAATAATCCTTCAATTTAATCTGCAACCTGCAACTAACGTCCAATTTTGGAACGTAGTTCCTTATCGCGCGTTGCGAACGGGGGCTAGACGGAATAAATTAAGACCAAACGTTGTAACGAGACTTTCGCTATGGT
This sequence comes from Gonioctena quinquepunctata, assembly GCA_018342105.1. Lineage (NCBI taxonomy): Eukaryota > Metazoa > Arthropoda > Insecta > Coleoptera > Chrysomelidae > Gonioctena > Gonioctena quinquepunctata. The sequence goes on along the minus strand of JAFIRS010000051.1, from coordinate 41,670 downwards.
TATAAGCCGTGCGGCGTGCGCGTGTTTCTCTGTCTCTCTCTCTCTCTCTCTCTTTCTCTCTCATAGAAAGCAAGCCAGTTATTTTCGTTTCGTCTTTCTATTTCACATTGAACAGTGAAAAATTTTGAAGCCATAAAACCCTTAGCACTTATGATATTACCAGCCAAGATAATAGGGCTTCTCTCGATAAAAAATAATTCAGGAAGAATCATTTGAATAGATTTTTCGAGAGGAGTACTCATTCGTGACTCGTTTGTTCTGGAGAAAAATATCAAGGAAATATATTCAATTGGAAACACGCATGTTTTATTTTTGAGGTTTCTGCGTCAATTGGGGTCTCAAAAATTAAACCGAATAAAAATAATTCTTGAAATCCTGCAATTTTTCGAAATTTTCATCTTCGAAATACGTATTTGATTCAAACTGGATTTGTCCTTGACTTCTGAATAATTTCCGCCAAACACTAACGCTACCTGTGGTTGTTTCCGGAATATTCACAGACAAGAATAATTCTGACAAGTGATAAGGATAATCGTACTTCTGATGTGATGTTTCAGTTATAATAAATCGTTAATCATCGTATGAGTGTCTTATTAGCCATATAGAATACGAAAGAAGAGCAACATGAGAGCGCAGCTCGAGTGTTTGCTTTTCTTGAGTTCGATCTATGTGAAATAACAATACATACATCCATCGGAGGCCAAGGAGTGCGTTTTCAAATGGAATGGAAAAAAAAAGCATTTTCAATTTCCAAATACCAGAGAGGTGGAATATTTTTTCGAATTCTCATTATGTTCCCAGTTTCTCGGGAGGTCATGTTATGTGAAAATTAAAATATTCCAGGAGAGGTATACAGAGTGGCCACTTTTTTAATGGGATTGTATTGGTAACTTTTAAACCATAAGAGTTAGAAGGTCGGTCGGATGGAGAAAAAGTTGCATTCATAGAAGCATTGTCGAACAGTTTAAACAAATCGAGATTATCAGGGCGGGTTATTGAGATATCATAAGAAAAGTAAATTCTGTCATTTTGATTTTTCTTTTTTTCCCACTTTATTTCGAATATTATCAAAAAATGTCACAGGAGTTTTTCATTCGACAGTTAATTATCCTCAATTTGACATGATCAGATTTTGTATCCAACGTTTCGTACGCTCTGAGCCACCCTCAACCTCATTTTTTTCAATACGGACCGGCATATTTCATGACACTTTTCGAAATAACTTTTAACGCTGAATTCAACGATATATCATACAATGTCATTCAGAGTTGATTTTCAGGTGATTTTGACCCTTATCCAAATTTCTTTGGGTCGGATCTGTATTACATTTAGGTACCTTCAGTTTAATTAACAACTTGCAATACATTTCGATAAGAAAATCAACTCACTCATCTTCAACTGAATGGAACGTAACAGAATCAAAGAAGAAACAAGTAATAATTATTTACAAATTTCAAGAGGTGAAAAACCTAATTCATAATAATTAAACGAAACTATCATTTGATGAAAGAAAAATCAAATGATTATCCGAAAGTAAATGATGAACATTAATGAAGTAAGTGTTCGGAATGTTCACCATTTTGTAAAATGCACTTTGCGGTTCTGGAACCCATACTTCTTATACATTTGCTTATTTCGTCTCCTTGAATACCTTCCAATACATTCTCAATCTTCTCGCGAAGAATCTCTATTGTCGGGTTTGTAGTATCATAATTTTTTTTTTGAGATATCTCCACAAATAAAAATCCAGCGGATTCAAATCCGGAGATCTGGCAGGCCATGCTACTGGACCTCTTGTTCCAATCCATGGTCTGTGACTATTCTTCAGTTTTTTGGACCACATCCGTTTTGTTGGAACCATGGACTATTACGCCGATACCGTATAGGAAGATCATCCAACATTTCTTCTATAATTTCTACATATTTTGCTCCGGTTAGGTTGCCGTCAATAAAATAGGGTCTCAGTAATTTATTATTCAACAAACCGCACCATATGTTCAAAGAAAAATGATATTGATGTCTAACTTCATGAATTAAGTGAAGATTTTCTGTGGCATAAAAATGTTTGTTCCTTCGATTGAACATGCCAGAATTTGTGAATGTCGTTTCGTCTCCCCAAATGACATTGTGCGCAAAATTGTTGTTATTCCGCACCTTCCGTTGAAACCAATACAGAATTGCAACCTTCTCTCAGGATCATTGCGATATAGTTTTGCACGGCTTGGTATTTATAGTCATGGTATCCGTGTTCTTGGTATTTTATTAACAGCACTTTTGATAAATTGCATTCACTGGCCATAGTTCTCGATCCTATTCCGGGATTCATTCGAATTTGGGCCAGAACATTGATGTCATTGATAGGCCTGTTTCGTCGTACATATGACCTCTAGGTTTGATGAATGAATTATGTGCAAGTAACGTTGTAGATAAACGTCGAAACATTTTAATATTTGGTGTTGTTCTTTCAGGATATAATTCACCATACCTTTGTTGGACGAATTTCTATCTAGTTTTATGTACACTTCGACATATCTCCTTTTCTTCATTTGTGTATCTTACCATATCGAATAAGTTAAATTGAAATTACTCAGAAAAGTATTTAATGACAAGTTCTTGTGACACAATAATAAACGAAGTGACAAATAATATGACATTTCTTATGTTCTTTTTTATCCACGGCCTACTACTTGAAAATAATACATTCAATAAACCTAGAGTTGTGTGTATGTAAGAAAAAACAAGTCTATCAACGATATCAATGTTCCGACCCAAATTCAATTGAACCCAGAAAAAATCCAGAACTGTGGCCAGTGAATGCAATTTATCAAAACTGCTGTTAATAAAATAGTCAAGAGACGCGAATACAATGATTTTAAATTTGAATACCAAGCCTTGCAAAAAATTATATCGTAATGATTCAAATAAAGTTCGATTCTGTAATTTGTTTCAACGGACCAAATGACAAATCCAACAATAACGATTCCTCGCGAGAAGATTGAGAATGTATTGGAAGGTATTCAAGGAGACGAAATAAGCAAATGTATAAGAAGTATGGGTTCCAGAACCGCAAAGTGCATTTCACAAAATGGTGGACATTTCGAACACTTACTTCATTAATGTTCATCATTTACTTTCGAATAATCATTTGATTTTTCTTTCATTAAGTGATAGTTTCGTTTAATTATTATGAATTAGGTTTTTCACCTCTTGAAATTTGTAAATAATTATTACTTGTTTCTTGCTTTGATTCTGTTACGTTCCATTCAGTTGAAGATGAGTAAGTTGATCTTCTTATCGAAATGTATTGCATGTTGTTAATTAAACTAAAGGTACCTAAATGTAATACAGATCCGACCCAAAGAAATTTGGATAAGGGTCAAAATCACCTGAAAATCGACTTTGAATGACATTTTATGATATATCGTTGAATTTAGCGTTGAAAGTTATTTCGAAAAGTGTCATAAAATATGCAGGTCCGTATTGAAAAAAATGAGGTTGAGGGTGGCCCAGAGCGTACGAAACGTTGGATACAAAATCTGCTCATGTCAAAATCAGGATAATTTACTGTCGAATAAAAAACTTCCGTGACATTTTTTGATAATATTCGAAATAAAGTGGGAAAAAAAGAAAAATCAAAATGACAGAATTTACTTTTCTTATGATATCTCAATAACCGGCCCTGATAATTCGATTTGTTTGAACTGCTTGACAATGCTTCTATGAATGCAACTTTTTCTCCATTTGACCGACCTTCTATCTCTTATGGTTTGAAAATTACCAATACAATCCCATTAAAAAAGTGGCCACACTGCATATCTACTATAAATTACCCACACCTTATCATCGTTATTATTCCTATAGAAAAAATTTTTTTTTAAAGCTGTGCGGTTATGACTGAATTTTGTTGAAATGCTACCAAAGTACAGTAGCGTGCAGGGGATATTTTTTTCTTCAAGTGAGATAGCCTGTATATTATTGAATTTTTGGAATTATCTTTTTTCCTGATTTCAAAAATATACCATATTCTACCTGTCGGATCCTTATACTTGTATAATCAACTATGTTTATTGATCAATGACCCCGTATTTGTATTTTGTTTGTGAATGTTAATGTCAAAGATAAGTCAAGTTGGAAATATATTTTTTGACGTGAAGAGAAAAATATTATTGAAATTCACGACCGTTCTGCACATAACTGTACATTTGAAAAGTATTATTGGAATTTACGACTGTTCAGCACAGAACTGAACATTTGGTGACCCCGAGGTGATTCTTAGTATGGAGACGAATAGACCAACACGAAATTTAGCAGGAATGAATAGATCTCTATCAGCAGACTCTGTGTGGCCCGACAACTTTGGAAACGGTACCAGGACTTCCACGGCAGACAGAAACACCACATAAGCTGGATCTACGCACGACATTGTGCCCATTCAAAGTCAATCTCCATAAAAAAAACCTCTTTAGGTGGGGAAAAGAGCAAATCAATTAAATCCAAAGAACTATCGGAATCAAAACGTAGTTCTGTTGATTTGCAAAGAAATAAGCTCATTCTGGAAAATAAGCAGAAAAGACAAGAGCTAGAAAATGAACGGAGACAAATTCAGTTTGAACTCGAGTCCAAACGAAGAGAATTAGAAAACTCTCTGCGTTTGATAGATATGAAGGAGAGTTCAGAAATCTGATTATGAGTCCAGTTCACTGAAAAAACAGTATTTCATAAGAAATCAAATATTGCTGAAATAGATAAATTTGTTGACAAAACAAAGATATATTGAAAGGGAAACATTTCAATTGAATATTGATAAAAATATTTTTCTGTGAATTGAATCCACGATTAAAATGAAGTTATTTTTTGTGAATGTCTAACAGAAAACAACTACTTCCCCGGCTAAAGCCACGCTGGATATTGAACTACATCTGATAGATATTCTGAAAAGGCCCTAACTCAAAAGAAAAAATCTGAAATTGAAAATTTGCATTTTCATTCAGATAGTTGTTTGATTTTCTATTCCAGTCTTAATTAAGAACTCATAAAGATAAATGAGGCAAAGAAGAATGTTTTTGCAAAAGAGAGTACTCACCAGAAATAATTCGTAACATTGACGCAGGAGAGACATCGCATTCACTAGGTCTTCAATACATTTTTGTCGACGAAATCTAACCAGGAAAGTTAATGTGCAACTACTGTGAAAAAGTGAAATGTATGCACTTTGTGATGAGTCATTGACAATCACGTTATTAGATGCAGAAATCGCTGAACATCTAGGTTTTGTGTCTCCAGAGCAGTTTTGTTTGCAGTGGACGAATGACGAAATCACTTTACAAGTGAACTCTCTCAGATTCGACATGAAAATTCCCAAGGTGGATGAAGGAAGTAAATTATATTTTCTGAGGGGAGTTCGGACTATAGGCAAGCTGTCACTACCGTCACAAACGGTAAAAACTTCAGATATTGAAAAACATTCGTATCTGAGAGGAATTCCCATTCCCAATTATGGAAATCAGAGAGCTATCATGATAATTGGACAAGACAACATTCATTTGATAACGCCACGACAAATACGATGTAGACCAGAAAGTTCTGTGATGGCAACTAGATGTTTATTAGGATGGTCGATACATGGACCTAGTTTGGGGCAGGATGAAAAAAATGTCACGTGTTACATGTATGTGAGAAATAGTCCAATCGGCAGGGCTTTTGGAACGTAGTTCCTTATCGCGCGTTGCGAAAGAGGGCTAGACGAAATAAATTAAGACCAAAAGTTGTAACGAGGCTTTCGCTATGGTTATAAGCCACGCGACGTGCGCGTGTTTCTCTGTCTGTCTCTCTCTCTCTCATAGAAAGCAAGCCAGTTATTTTCGTTTCGTCTTTCTATTTCACATTGAACAGTGTGGTGTCGCGAGTATTATTTTTGTTGAGTGTATACAGGTTTTTTGTACATAATAAATAATGAAAAATAATAACAATAATGAATCCTGACAGTGTTTCTGCACAAGTTCCAGATATTGCTGATGGAGTTAGGTAAGTAGAGATTTTATACAGACAATAATGAATGCTTATGTATTTTTAGCAAGTACGCATTATAACCTCTCTTTACTATTGTGCTAACCAAGTCATACGCGTTATAATCTCTCCATTATTGTGTGTTTAGCAAGTGTACGCGTCAAACTTTAATAAATGTAAAAGCAAATTATTTTTTAATATTACAATATCAATGCGTATGTATTTAGCAAGCCGTGCGTGTTCTAACCTATATGCTGTTGTGTTTACGAAGTCGAGAGTATATATATATATATATATATATATATATATATACACACACTCTGTTGTGTTTACAAAGTCCCGCGCATCTATGACGTGTACGAAAGAATAGACAGACAGACAGAGTGCATATATATATATATATATATATATATATATATATATATATATAAATATTATAACTTAAAAAAAAAAAATTTTATTACAATTCCTTCACTAATTAATCGAAAGGAACTTCGTTCCATCTGGGTGTCCCTTGACACAGTTTTTTTTTCTGCATGACGTTACAGTAGCAATTTGTTTTCCCACATAATAGGTGGCGCGGCACGGGAGGCTGTGCGTGAGCGGGCATCTTAGAAAACGCGTTTTGTCATACATCTCCTAATCGGTTTATCGGACGCGAATAATACAGGAGATATTTTTTTCAGATAAATTTTTCTGTAAAATCCCTATGTATGCGAGTTTTTGAGTCAAAATTGGAATGCATGCTTTTTCTACGAATAACTCAGGAACAATTGATCTCACGTGAGAAATTGTAGGGCGAAAAATTGTCTACAGAATGTGTTCCGCACTTTTTTCCCATCTACAATGCTTTTCCCACAGTAGATAGCTAAACAAAAATTCTTCACATACATGAGGTGAGGAACAAGATCAGCGGCAAGGTGAACGGGGAGCAGAGATATGATTTCCAAAGGAATTTTTGTAAAATAGGTCATTGGCGGGGATAAAAAATTGAGGCAGGAGGAGCGGGGGCCAGGAGAGGGTTGAAGATAGGCAAAGGTAATAAAGGGATGAAGGATAATTGTCATGGTGAATTCGGGAGAACTGTGGAGTGTTTTACAGAGGGAGGTCAAGAGAAAGAACGTTCAAGAACGACTGGGGCTTTAAAGTACGAAGGCTAGAAATGATTTGAAAAAAACACGTAATATTTTGTTTTTAAGCTGTTCATGATCTTTTTCAATATAAAATTTACGAAAAACGTACGGAATGACATGTTCACACCAAGCTTCAAAGCAGAACTATATCAGCAAATGGCGGCACAAGCGCTTCCCTAGGGCCCTTTTCAGCACTAGATGTTGAAACCTAAATTCCTATTTCGTGCAGAGGTACAAAGTCCACATGCTGACGTCAGAACATTCGTAACACTCCGTGTTATTTAAACTGTGTCTAGGCTTGCGTCAAATTCTCGGTTGCACCCGGCAATCGTCGTTCATTTAGCGTGTGCCTATAGAAAACAAAGTTAATTATAAAAGTTTTGTGGTTATCACTGAATTTTGATAAAATGCTATCAAAATGTAGTATCGTGCATATTTCAGGAGACATTCTTTTCGGTAGGATACCCTGTATATTATTGAATTTTAGGAATGATCTTTCTTTTCCTGATTTTAAAAATATAAACCATGTGGTACCCCTATCGTTTACCGTTTTTGAATTGATAAATGTCGAATAACTTGACTAGTTGTTTCTGTGAACACCTAACCTGGTAACGAATTTTTCGTTACTTCCTTATACATAACCAATTTCTCATAACTTTTCCGGTTATCTTTACGGTGGTACGGGTAGTAGTCACTGCTTAGATCTCAGATCGACTCTTGACAGTGTGACCGTAACATTTCATTTCCGTGTCGATCGGGTTTGTCGAGCAGTTTTCTTCATCAGTGTTTTTCAATAGAGAAACACCAAGAATGGTTTGTGTAAAAAACGGCTGAACTGTGATTTCGTCGAACCGAAAAGATATTCGGCCTCTTTCTTGAACTGAACCTCGAGATAGGCAGGTGCGCTGGGTGGATTGATTCTGGTATGTACGATTTATGAGTTGAATAAGTATCACTGTTGGAATTTGGAGGAGTAATATTATCTTCTTTATCTTGCTATCTATGTTGTAATTTATTAACATATTTCTCTGCTTTTAATATGCTTATAATATTCGAATTCTTGGAGTAACTGCATGGTGATTTTTGAAGGTTAAGTATAAACTCTATACTTTGGGAGTTTCATCACCTTTGGAATATCAGTGAATTTCCGATTAAATTTGTTCATATTATTTTTATCCAACATATCGTATATGATACCCCCTTGGCTAGTTTCTGTCAAGGTTGATTTGTGTTTCGTTTGAGTAAAGAAAAAACCAAAAATCATATATTTCGCCATTTTAGCAAAGCATTTATAGCACATGATGTGGCTGACGTAACATCTGTTCCGAGCATTGGGGACTAAATTTTTCTTGGAAATCAGTTCTACGCTTTTTCATTTTTTAGGTACCAGGTAATTGGTAATTTCGAGTGGACTAGCGCTTACTCACCTCACACGACCAGTGGATTATTCCAAGGATTCCGATTGAAGGGTGTATTCGACTTTTCTGGGACAGTTCGGCAGTACCTTATAGCTCTCTGGTAAGTAATTTCGTTTCATTTCCATAACTACATGTTTATGAGATTAATTTTATTTTCTCTTGGGAAAGAATTGCTTTCGGAGAATATTGTACCTCTGGCTTAAGTGGTCTCAGAACACTCGATTTAATATATTCTTCAAGCATAAAATTTGATTCACATTTAATAAGTTCCTTTTATCGATTTACTGGCAATTTTATAGTATTTTGCTTTGAAATACTATATTTTTTCTCTGGTGAAATTTCAAAGAAATTTTTATATTTCTTTTGGAATACCCCTCCTCATTAAATTGTTTTACCCTTCTGGTACATAGAATCACCTTATCAAAACTTACTTGTTCAAAATTCAACTGAATTTGAACATAACGTTTTGCGTAAGGTTTGTTTTGTTTGGTTTTGAATTTTGTCATTTTTAATATTTTTTAAATTATTGAAATTAACTTGGAAATTTAATCCAGAATAGCAGATTTGATTGCTATTATCTTTGTTTTTTCACTGTAATCTTCCAGTCTTCTATATAAACTGGATTTTTTTGTATGCTATCTTTGCATCTATCTTTCGACTCTAGATTAAAATTGAATATAAAACTTGAGGTTCAAAGGATATCTTTCGTTCTCCCCTTTTTGTACAAATTTTGATTTCTATCATCTTCTTCGCATGATATATACCACCGAGTGAAGCCACCTATAGAGACAGAAGGACTGGTACCCTAGGAGGTCATACAGCACATCCAACTCAGCCTGGTCCGTGAAGATCAACCAAATTCACGACAATATGGGGGTCTAAAATCGAATAGAGAACCACCCACGACCAGATTGGTCGTCGTACCGCTGAGACCAACTTCATCATCGTACCGCTGAGACTAGTTTCGTAGAAACCAGCTTTCCTCATCTCCCTCCACTGAAGACCTCCGCAGGTATATCTGGAATGCCAGCAGCTAGAGGAATCATGGTGTTGTAAATGTTCAGAGATTTAAACAGAGTCAAAAATATTTTTTTTTTCACATGTAATTTTTCAATTTCTTCACAAAATTCCTAAACTCTTCCAGTACCATTGTTAACATTTTTTTTTTATATCTCTATCCAGTCAAATTAACATTCAGTCTGGAATAAATTTGTTAAGTTGATTTCTTGCATATTTATTTGCCTTCACATACAATCTAGGTGACATTTATTCAATTTTATTTATCTTTGGCTTTTGTCTTTAGCAAGCCTGGCGCCCAACTCTTGAACTAGTCAAGTTAATCAATGTATAATTTTTTTAGTGGCCCAATTTGATAAACTAGGAAAAGTCATCAATTGAACCTTACTCACGGCCTAACCGTATCCATCTGAGCAGCCAATCGGCAAAGTGATTTCACCTTCTCAAATTTGAATCATATAATTCAAAATCTGGGGTTCAAAAATAAAAGGTGTTGTATCCTATGAAAGTTAACATTTTCAAAGTAAGCTATGAGAATGACAAATGTATTATGTTTGTTAAGTGATATTTGTTTGAATAAACGTGGAGAAAAACGTGCATATAAGGTGTATCCAAATCGTCCAACACCGCCAGAAAATACATTGAAAAATATTTACTAAAAGGTGAAGCATACCTTCAGTTTCAGTAGAAAAAAGCGTGTAGTTCAAGAAACCCAAGAAGAATAGCTAGATGAACTGCTTCATTTCGGAGGTAAGCTTATCCATATTAATTGACCAGACTTTCTTGATAATTCTGAATGTAGTTTGAAAAATAAAGCCGATCAATTAGGTAAACGTTTTTCCAAAATCCAATGTGAATTGAAAAATAACAACTTAAAGCATATAAAATTTTACCAGTACAAGTCTTAACAGAGACTCGTGAGAGGGAAAGGCTAGAATTTCGCAAACAGATTATTCAAAATTTGAATGAAGATCCCGATTATTCAACAAAAATATTATCCTTTCCCACGGCCGGAGTTTTCAATAGGAAAAATCGAAGGTGGTGGGAAATAAGATTGGTAAAACACATAAAGAAAACAGGAAAGAAAAACTGTTAGCGTTTGAGGGTGCGGAATTTTTGGAAATAAAATTGTTGGCGCTATAATTTATGATCATATATCATGAGGAGGTACCTATCAAGAAATACTCATTCGAGAAGTTGGAAATATTCTTTTTTGCCAGTATGATTTGGATTCAAGATGGGGCAACCCCTCATAGTGTCCTACCCGAATATTTGAATAATGCATTCCAAATATGGATGGGAAATAATGGAAGTGTTGAATGGCCACCAAACAATCGGGACTTGACCTCTATGGATTAATAATAATAATAATAATAATAATAATAATAATAATAATAATAATAATAATAATAATAATAATAATAATAATAATAATAATAATAATAATAATAATAATAATAATAATAATAATAATAATAATAATAATAATAATAATAATAATAATAATAATAATAATAATAATAATAATAATAATAATAATAATAATAATAATAATAATAATAATAATCGAAAATAGTTTGTGGCATATGAGACAAGAAAATGAAAAACAGAACAGAACATGAGAAATGTTTAACGTCAAGGCTATTTTTCTGGAGCTCGTTTCTGGGTGTTCTCCTACCAGATTAAGAACTGCTTCCTCTGTTTCTGTGGTTTCTACCGTTCTCAAAACTTCCTGTTTTCCTTAACCGAGCGTGAATTTTTTGAAGTAGGAGTTGTGCGGTTGGGATAACGCTCCTGATGCAAACGTTCAGCCTCATATGCATTTCCGTTAGCAAATCCGTATGTAAAATGTATGTCAGCATATTCTGCATTGGTTGAGTTTTCCATTTTCAACAAATAATCACAATAATAGTAAATAAAGCTATTTAACTATGCGTCAAGATAACATTTTTGACATGACAGTACAAATAAACATTGGAATAACCTACTAGTCTACTTGACACTTTTATTTTCAAAGATTTCGCGAATCAATAAGAAGAAGATTGGATGCAATGCAAAATAATGGTAATAACCTCAACACGCATCGATTATCAAATATCTAGAAAACGGTTGCTTATAGCGACTCAAAATAGGGTTAGCTTTTTCACGTAAATATGATAGTAAAATTGATTTTTTCACCAAAAAATGTGCTAGAAGTACGTTCAAAAAATTCATGAATATTCAAAAAAGAAAGACGTGTAGGTGACGCCCCCTACGAGTAAGAGCATAATAACATCAGGTTCGAATTGAAACCCTCCCAATACCAATTTTCGTTCAATTAAGGTCAGTATTTCGAAAGTTATTTAAAAAAACTAAAATAAAAATGAAACTTCAACACCCTGTATCTTGGAAACGAAGCGTTTCCGGAAATATATCCATTTGGACAATTCATATGAGAATTTTGTGAGGAATCACTTCCTGAAGCTTGTCAAAGTAATTTTGAATCACTCTGTAGAGCCTGGATTGGAATAATGAACTGATAGAACATATTCATATATAAAGATCACATTTAAAACTATGGAAAATCCAGTAATAAATATATAAATTCATATTACGTGGAAGTTATTCTCCATGAACCTAAAAAGTTATAAAAATAACACCATATGTCTGTGCTGGGGACGAAAATATAATTACTACACGTGGAAACCATGAATTTCAAAAACAGGGGTTCCCAAAAATAAACGTACAAAGAAAATCGTACCTAATTATGAACTCCAATATACTACGAGTTCATAAGAAAATAGATTACCTATTTATGATCGACCCTAAGGAAGAAGCATCATAGTAGGAGAGACAGTGTAATTATATTTAAAAATAGAAAAATCCAACTTGATATGTGATAATATAATGGATTACAAAATTTTGCCTGCCTAACAATGAGAGTCCTCCCATTCGGTGTTTCTTTTAATTCAGTATGTAACTTAGGATGCGTATCGGCATCTTCAATTTTTTTTTTCATCAGACCATGTTTCAATCAGATAGATGAAATTGTCTTATTGTACTTCAAGTTATATTCAAATACAAACAAGTTCAAATGTATCAGTTATTAGAGCTCACACTGTTGAGTATATTAACCAGTTTATAAGAAGCAAATCAACCTCAACATCGTACCTACAAAGAAAACGAGTCGATCTACATACACTGATATGTAGTTAGAAGAATTCCTCTGAATTTCATCATTTGCAACAGAAAAAATAAGTAATTAATTACCTTACGCGATTTTTTAAAGATTAAACTGAAAATCACTTGAATAAAAATATCTGCAAGATAAAATACCGGAAATGATTTTAGTGAAGTGATCTTTGTACCAAGTGTATATATACAGGGTGAGACTACATATTTTTTCTCTTTGATTATATTGTGTACCAGGCTTCATATAATGAGCATTTTTCCACATTCATACTCTACATTTCTTAAAGTTCAATTGAACTACTCTGATACATATTTCTTCTTTTCATTAGATTATGGATAGTTTGATTGTTCTAAAAATTTATTATACTATGATAAATACTATTCCATGCTATTACTGATAAACTGCTTTATACTTTCAGTCCAGTAAAATATTAAAGTTTGTTGTTTAAAGGAGAAAAACATTACAATGATAATTGTTTTAACCATGATAATTGACCTTGGTGTTTTAGATTTGTGTACATTGATAAATACAAAATTTTAGAATATATTGATAAATCACAAAAAGAAGTTATTAAAATATATTGCTACATTTGACTTTGCTACAATTTATTGATTTATTGAAAATACATTGTTTAGTGTGTTGAATTATAGAACATTGTAACTGATATGATACTAATTTCTGCTATGGTTTCATTGCTATTTTTTCATTCATATTTCTAGTGAATTATGTGAAATGGTTTTATAAAAATTATTGATTTATGGATTTGTGTAATGTTTTGAAGATTGATCTTGATTATATCTTTCAAATTTACAACTATATTATGATTCCTTTTTTTTATAACTTGGGATATGGCCGAGTACATAGGTTTGAACGAACCTCGATCATATACTGATTGAATATTGGGTTTTCTAAAGTGTTTCTTTGGTGAAAGTTAATGTGAGGTTCGACAAACTCTTGTTTTTTTTACGAGTGGTGTGTGAATTCATAACACTCTGTATATAGCCAGGGTTCAACACATGTATTTGGTGCGGGGTTCTCTCTTGTACTCAAATGATGCGCTTTTCCACTTCGTTCCGATGTTACTCCACTCAAACAAAAGGCAAAATTAATCTCGAATCATTTCATCTTGCTTTTTATTGTTCATTTCCACTTGCACGACACTTTTTTCTTCATCAATAATTGTTGGGACGATCTTCTATTTTTATATAGGGAAACTGTATCCAATGGTCAGAGGATACTGTTTCGAGAGTGTTCGTAGGACATTTGAAAGTCCTGGAGTAGGACTCGGAATTTTCCATCATATTCTTGATTTTTATTGGAAACGGTAGACGTCTTCCCTCGAATACATCCCTTGCGAACGCAACTGCAGAGAATTTTCTACAAAATTCTGGAAATGATAAAGAAGTTAGTTCATGGTATTTGAGTACACGGGACTTGTGAACTTGAATATTCATTATACGGATGTGGATTAAAATGTTGTTATCAAAATGTTTTTTGAAATTGTAATTTGGACGTTTGTTTACTTAAAACAAGTTTCTCTTGGAAAGTAGTACGGTGGAGTTTTAGTACTATCCACACATTAACCGCATGTGATACAGATTCAGTTAACATTCTTTTCTCAGAAAAACATAATAAATTTAACTAAACAAATTGCAATGAAGGAAGTTTAAAGTTCAAATAGATAATATTATTTCAAAAAATATTTCATTGCAAAGGTCTACGAGAAGTTCTTCCTACTCAAAATGAAAATGGTAATTTTACAGTTATTACATCCGGGTGTCTACGGAAGGTGGCTCGCCCCTATAACTTTTTTGTTTTCGGAGATAATGTAATGAAATTCGGAGGATCTGTTTAATGTATTAAACTCCATTTTTTGACAACTTCATGCAAATTCCGGATTCACCGGAAGTGACAAAAACTTTCGATTTTCAAATAGGACACCTGGTATATTTTCAGTTTTTTTCCTCTCCATATGACATTCAAAATACAATTATGTATCATTTGTTACTGTTTGTAACCGTTTCTTTCTCGAAATAAATTTTATCTGACGGCTATGGATACGTTCAAATAACTCCTAAAATGTTTGTAAAATACAACTTTACTATTTTCGATCAAAATGTTCCAGCTATGTGACGTTTGATTTTTAAATTTGTATTACTATTTTTTTCAAATGGCAGCATGGTGGCTAAAAAAGAGCATTTTATTACGATTAATTTGATACTGCACTCTATTAGGTTGTAAGAAAACTTTCGATGAAAAACTGAAAATACCATAACGTTAGAACATTTCTAAAATGAAGCACCTGTTGAAAATGAAAAAATTATATTGAAACTACCTATTTACATATCTTAAGGGTTCTAGATGTTCAAAGTGACCTCAATCTTTTTGCTGACATAGGCGAACTTTTCTTATTGTTGCTCTTGGTGTAATTCTATGAATAGCTGCCCTTACTTTGTCCTCTAATTCATGTCGTGTGGCAGGAGGTACATAATAAACATCGCTTTTAATGGATCCCCATGAAAAAAATCTAGAGGTGTAAGGTCGGGTGACCTGAAAAGTTTTTCAAAAGGGAATAAATTAAGGTATAAATTGAAAACAACCCTATTTTACCTCGCCGACCATCTAACTGGACCCATATTTCCAATCTAGTTTTCGTTGTATGTTTCATGCAGATATTCCGTGACTGTCCTCAGGTTGTGTGGTGGAGCACCATCTTGTTGATAAAATAATCCAACTCGATTTATTGATGGAACTTCGTCCAAGAAATGCTCAATTTCCTGCGTGAGGAAACTAAGATATCTAGCCCCTGTCCGGACAGCGTCAAAAATTATAGGACCTGAAATTCTGTCCCCTAAAATCCCAACCCAACAATTGAAACCAAACCGTTCTTGGAAATGTCCTTCCTCAATCAAGTGTAAATTTACATCGGACCAATATCGCTTATTATTTCTGTTGAAATGTCCCAAATTATGAAACGGCTTTCGTCAGTATACAGAATTTATATAGAAATGGTCATTCTCCAAATATTTTCCAAAGAACCAATTGCAATTCTCAAGTCTCCTTGTATTATCGTTCTGGTACAGGTGCTGGTGTAGTTGATATTTAAATGAATGATATTTATGTTTCTTCAAAAAGTTAGCCGCAGAAGACTTCGAAATATCACATTTCTTGCGATCTCCCTGAGTGACGTATTAATATTACTTGAACGTCAGCCAGAACATATATTTCTTTTTCTTCACTCACAACGAACGAATCGTTTCCATCATTATCAGGCTCATATCGTATTTTTTTAACCAGTTTTGGAAAAAAGTGCCAGGTCGGGTGACGCCGATCAGGATATCTCTGTGCGTAGAGACGTGCAGCATCGATTGAATTTTGCCTACACTCTCCAAAAACTAATAACATATCAACTTTTTCAGTTCTTGTATAAATATTGTTATTTTCCATCATTTTCAAACAATGAAGTACACAATAACTACCTAATTGATTTTGTGGAAGAGATGTAAAATAATATGTCGACACGTCAATTTTTACCGCAACAATTCATTGATTTTGTTTTAGTTGTGTTGGTCACAGGCTACTCGATGATTTTAAATCTTAATTTAATCTCAATAAGATTCTTCATTTCGGAAGTTTTCTTACAAACTAGTAGAGTGCGGTATCAAATTAATCGTAATAAAATTCTCTTTTTTTCTAACCCGAGGAGCCACCATGTTGCCATGTGAAAAAAAATTGTAATAAAAATGAAATAGCTAAAACATTTTGATCGAAACACTAAAGTTATATTTTAACAAACATTTCAGACTGAAATTAGTTATTGAACGTATCCATAGCCCTCTAGAATAAAAATGTATTTGAAAAAAAAAACAGTAACAAATGATACACATGGTTGTATTGTTAATGTCATATGGAGACAAAAAAACTGAAAATATACCAGGTGTCTCATTTGAAAATCGAAAGTTTATTGTCACTTCCGGTGAATCCAGAATTTGCATGGAGTTGAGTTACTTGTAAAAAAATGCAGTTTTATGCATTAAACAGATCCTCCAAATTTCATTCCAATATCTCCGAAAACAAAAAAGGTATAGGGGCGAGCCACCTTCCGTGGACACCCGGTATATCGGCTATCCTAGATAATCAAATATTTATTTTTTCACGACAAAAATCATTATCACACAGAAATTATATAATAATATGGGCAAATTTATTGAGAACGATGACGATAAAACCGTAAAATCCGAAAAATCTGGAGGATACGGAGTAACTTGTGGTTTTTCTCGAAGTTTTTACATGGACCACACTTGCAGAACACTCAAAAAGTGAATATCAGAACATAGGAACTGTTTCGTCAATGGTAAAATAAATTCAACTTTTCCTACTCATCTCTTGACTAAAAAACCATTGTTTTTCTAACGAGTTCGTGAAATAACATACAGAAAATAAAGGTTGTGTGCTCGACCCTCTATGAAGTTTGAGAATCAATAAATGCATAATGTCAAAATATTTGCTCGATGACCAGATTCATTCGAATGATTTTCCTTTGTTATTTTTTTTACTGGAGATTAAACAGGTGAAGGATATAATCCGCCTTCTATTCGATGGCCCATTAGAATATTCATGATATCCTCAATGATATTTAAACCCACTACTACATGCTCTGTCTATTCAACATGAAACATCGTTATTGTTGAGCTGGTATCATTTCCTCCTGAAGAAGCTATTGTATAGCGCAACGCGTTTGCTTCAGGAACACCACCTACTGCGTACGTCATCACTTCAAGACTTCCAAAACATGTTGGAAAATCATTACCGATCATGGTCCTTTCCAAAAATATCTTCACTCTGGAAGATGAGAGAAAGACAAAAGCCGTGTATGATTTGGTGTCACTTGGATCTCCACCCCAATCAGCGTCGACAAATCCATAAAGTTCTTTCTTGGATTGTGAACCATTATTTTTCAGTTTTTTTTCAAATAAAAAAGATGCGCTTCACAGCTTTGCAATGTGCCTAACCAGGATTGTTGTGAATCGACTCAAAACGCTTTGTAACTGCATATTATCTTGTGTGTTACCTACGCTTGAGTCAGGAATGTCGCGAGGTAGACTTCCTGTACTGACCGAAGAGTCGAGAAACAGCAAGCGGAAATTTTCTAGGTGCTCATGACCTCTATAAAGGGCCTTGTGTACTACAAGTATTGAAGTTCAATGAGAGAACACGCGCGGTACTTCAGTGGTGAATTTCGATTGACTTATTCAGTTTACGAAATTCATTATTGTTTTGTGCTGTGAACAGTCAATAAACGAAAAATATTCAATTCAATATTTTAATAACCACGAACCCCAGATTTGTAACGGTTGGTGTCAGTAACGAGGATAATAGTGACTGATTTGAGGTAAATTCATGGTAAACACGAGAAAGACATCCTACGACGATATGGAGGATATAATGAAAACGATCAAGCGGCAGTTTGCTGAGCAAAAGAGACGACTGCTGTCAAAAAACTGGTGGAGGGGGAAACGACAGAGAGAAAACAAGGGCGAAAACATAGATATTGAAAGAATCAAGAGGAGGAGGAACGACGAGAAAGATAAAAACAAGAACAGGAGAAGAATTACAGAGAGAAAAACAATAGAGAAAGGAACGACGAGAGAAAAAAGCAAGGAAAACAACGTGGAAAGGTGAAACAAAAGGGGGAGGAACGACGCGAGCAATAGAAGAAAATCGTGCAGATGTTCGAGAGAACTGAAGGGCAGATCGTGGAACCAGAAAAAAGGACGATAAAGTCGGTGCCAGTAGGGTCTAAAAAACAATAAAACGAGAAAAAACAAAGAAAGCACTTGGAAAAACAAAGAAATTGAGATGCCTTACTGACATTGGATTGGACAATAGACAGAAGGCTACTGCACTCATAGTCTCCTCGAGATCATCCTTGAAGACACGCATGGTAGATATTGGAGCCCTGATTTCTGCTCTGGTAATGAGGCACGGCGATCAACATCGAGAATAGCTATGTCGGGTACGTTCATTTGAGGCCAGACATCTGTTTGAAGTCTTCATGAGTTTGGAGCAATCGTTCAAAGATTTCTACAACTTGCCTATCCAAATGCCCCAGAAGATTTTGAAAACAGTTGGTGGTGCAGATATTAATCACGAATTGGAAGATCTTGAATACAAGAGACCCAGAGATTAACACATTTGGAATACAGTGATGCTTCAATTCGTTATTGTGAGTGTGGAATCAATTGAAGAACCGCTTCAGGGAAAAAACCAAAGCAACAATATGAAGCAAATGCTCACCAGAACACTTGGAGAACTGGAACCCAAAGAAAACAGCGCCAAGAATTCATCCAGAGAAAACTGTTTCAGATGTGGTAGGGGCAGTCATTCACAGAGAGATTGCAGGGTGATGTTGCCACCACGTTTGTCATCACCTCCGAGGACAGTGCTACATTCCTACTCAGCACATGATCGTCTAACAATTCGAGAAAAAACTAGGACACCCTCATGTCCCCACTCACCTACAAGATATGCATCGTCTAGTGAATTGGAAGGCCAATACATCGGGGAGCATGATGGCTGGTAGAAGCGAAGCTTCCCGGGTGATCCACGTTAACGAGATGAACCGGTAACATTTCAATACCAAACATAACCCATGTCCATCAAATAGTAACACAGCTGTACCGTCTAGAAGACTGTGTCACTAAGTTTGATGAGTGTTGCTGGCGAAGTGAATATTATGAAGGAATCGCCAATATCAGAACCATAAACTGAAGATGATTGGATTACCGCACATATGATACAGGACCTAGAAACCGTATTCAAACATTGATGATTCACTACAATGGAAGGAAACAAAACTGGCAGACCCTTCTGAAGGGATATTTTGGACAGGGATCCCATTTTCAAGGCAATGTGGGCACAGTGGAATTCACAGGTTATGAGATATATATTACTCGAATGGGTATGGTAGTCAGCTGATGGGAGGTCATCAATTTC
Organism: Gonioctena quinquepunctata; assembly: GCA_018342105.1. NCBI lineage: Eukaryota > Metazoa > Arthropoda > Insecta > Coleoptera > Chrysomelidae > Gonioctena > Gonioctena quinquepunctata. Next base: position 21,928 of record JAFIRS010000051.1, on the reverse strand, counting down.
CCAATTGATTTGGCCAAAGAAGGGCCCGGTGAGGTTTTGAAGGAAATTCATGAAGGAAATTAGGAGGGCATCTATGAGTCAATGATCAATGAGACCCTGATCAAGACCAGGCAGATATTCTACTGGGTTCACTGTCGAAACGTTGTGAAATGCTGGTGCGGACGATGTCCAGGGGTGAAATGAGAAAAAAAATAATGTCGAATGGATTGTCATTGAGTAGCTGGACTATTTCCTGTAGCGTACGATGGCAACAGATACATTCACATTACTATATACTATTTCAGTAGAGGAATAGAATGCCATTTCAGCAAAGAGACATCCATAATAGCAATATGATTGGTGAAAAACATTTTTCAAGATTTGATGTACCAATGGAATCTCATTCAAACTACGGAAAGAATTTTGAGACGAATCTATACAAGAAAGTTTGTGAGCTGGTGGCTATCAGCAGGGCCAGAACTGTGGGAGAACATACTTTCAGGATTATGGAAACATCGAGAGGACAGGTATGTTCCAATATTTCTGATGGTATATAGAACAGCCTTTCATGATTCATCCTAGCTCACCTCGGCTAGAATTATTGGGAAGAGTGTTATGGCCACGATCAATCAAGTTATTTGATTTATCCATGTGTAATACCCTCAACTGGAGAATGCGGCTATAAAAAGGGAACGACTGTTCTATTCCGTCCGCAATTAAATTGAGCAGCCTGAGTTTGACAAAAAATATAACATCTCTTGAAATATCAAGTCACTATAACTTGCAGCGGCACACCAAACGAATCGACAATTATATTTTCAGACATTCATAACTAATTTTATAGTACGTCTCGACAGATGGAAGCATTCCAAGCGGGAGACCTCGAACATAGAAATGCCTCCTTTTAGAGTGGAATAAACCTGAAGGGTTACGTAAACTATAAAAAATAATGACCCATCACTGTAACATATCATGACGGCTTTTCAAATCAAAGGGGAGACGGAGGTGAACTATATAAAGGAAGTTGACCCTGAGCAGCGACTACTCTTCTCTTATTCATTCAGTGTTCAGCAAGTACAGAGAGGCGTTCGGTTTTAGTCTTCTTAGTTATGAAGCGAATTAAAGTTATGTTTAATTTCATCTAGAGAAGATGCATTCACATCTTCTGATGCGAAGTAAATGTAGACTTCGTATTTTATATTTAAAGTAGTCAATTCATCAGAAGTATGCGAAAAAATAGTGGAAGTGAAACTTTTAGAAATCATCTCAGTAAAAACTAAATGAATGGAATAAATATTTGTCAAAGAAGCTAATAACAGAGTAATAACGAAGAATAATTAAGAAACATTCAAAACGTGTTGTGTTCTTCAGTGGAGGGTGAGAAAATAAAATTGTTTATTTGGCAAGGTTTATATGTATAGTGTGATAAGGAACTATTCAGTCATTGATTTCATAGTAGAGTCAACTATTGATTCGACAACAGTTGAAATATAACTAAAGAACAGTTATTTAATTTGGCATTCCATATTTGTTTCTCATTCAAGTTTATTTTATATCCAAATTCATTTTGACTTTCTATATATTTTCTGTGTAAACTATACCAGGTCTATCAATTTTTGTTATATATATATATATATATATATATATATATATATATATATATATATATATCTATATATTATTACAAGTCCTAAGTGTATTATTGTTTCTGAACTATCTGAGACTGGTTACTGTACTGTCAAATTGAGTTTTACGCTCCATCACATACTGAGTGAGATAGCTTCTCAAGCCGCTCTGGGAGGTATGGTGTGGAAGGGTGACCCTGTGGCCTATTTCCACTGTGACCTATGCAGATCTATTGTGGTGCCTTTTCACTATGTTTAGGATCCCTGACAATGATTCTACTAAGTAGCTTCCTGCATCTGGATATTCGGCTCCCTTCTATGAAAACCTTGTACTTGCTATTCTTTCGCATTCGCATAGGATATAGATGGAGGTTTCTTCTCCTGACTGGCAAAACCTGCAAGTGGTTTCTTGTGCCAGACTTATGTTTTTCATATGTTTGTTGAGTTTACAGTGTCCTGTAAGCATGCCTACCATTGCCTTCACGGACCTTCTGTCCTTGCTCAGTAGGTCTGCCGTGAGCATAGGTGATGGTTTTCTGAGAAATCTTTTTGCCTGATTCTGTCCTAGGGATTGTTCCTACCAGCCTTGGGACTGTTTTTCCACCCAATTGCTGATTGTTTTATAACCGTAGCCTTTGTTATACCACAGAAAGGTTCCGTGCCGTAAAATGCCATTGACGAGCCTTGTCCGGCCAGTTCGTTGGCTTTTTCAATCCCTTGGTGTCCCTTGTGTCCTGGAACCCATGCCAGGCCACTTCCTCACGGTTCGCTAGTTCATTCAGGGCACAGGTACACAAGTTTGGAGTTATCTTCTGTGGCATAAAACTCTTTGAGTGTTAACTGGCTGTCGGATAATATGATAAGGGAATGACTGATCCTATCCTGCTTGCAGTGCTTGTTTTTTCGTGAATGTGGCAATTTGTGTTTTCTGAGCATTGCCTGGAAGATTTTCTCTTTTGCACCAATTATCTACTAAGTTTGGAGCCCTTTGTGTTCTTTCTGAGATTATTCCCGTAAACCAGCCTCCAACGACTATCGCTAGTTCGTCCGCATATCGAAGGCAATGAAAGCCCTCTTGGACTAGTGTTTGTAGCAGATCGTCCATTAGGTTTGCCCACAGTAGTGGTGACGAGGACTCCTCCTTGTGGCAGCCTCCGCCAGTTTTCGTTATGATGGTGTCTTCTCCTAGAGTGGATATGATTGTCTTCCTCTCTAGACTGGCCCATATCCATCTGCATAGGCTCTGGTTTTTGCATTCACTAGTGCGTCTATGGTGGCGTTGCTAAATGCTCCTTTTATGTCTGAGAAGTTGTCATGGCTATGTCTTTGTCCTCTATTGACTTTGAAATCAGCTTGTTTGAGTCTGTTGATTTGGCAGGTTGGTATGCGTCTTGTCGATTACTCAGAGGGTTCCTTTCAGTATTTCGTCTGTGATGTATCTGTCCAGCAATCTCTCCAAAGTTTTTTGGAAAAATTATGTCAGACTGATGGGACTGTATGCCTTTGTTGTCAGGTCTGTCACTCCGCCCACACAGAAAGTGAAATTATTATCTTATTGAGAACTTTATGGAAAAATACAATTTATGATTTTACGTGATGACAGGACCAATATTTCGCAATGCTCTAGACACACCGTGAACTTGACAATTAAAACTATTAATTGTTGACGAATAGTTGACGAGAAATCAATAGGTTTCTATATTGATATTCATTCCTAATAACTTGGAAATACTTTTCATTGTATAAATATGTAATAAATCTAACAACAAAGGAATTTTCCACATATCAAGCAAACTTTCGATTGATGTGTTGTGAGAATTGTGGACGATTACATAGAAAAATAATTTTTCTATTGGCGTAGCATTAGAGGATAAGAATGATTTCCTAAAAGATTCGTGATTTACCTTGAGCAACAGAAATATAAGTGATTTTCTCAGCCGTAAAATCATATTGGATCCAAGGTAACTGGTCTGTGACATCCATTTTGTTTTTCAAATAATCCGTAACCATTCTGAAAGCAGTGTTGTCAGCTATCAACTCATTGAAAATGGGTGATTTTTCCGATAATACAATCTGAAAAAAAAAATCAGCAAATTATCTCCGAATGAGGTACGAACTAGAGCAGAAAATATTATCAATAAATTATCGGGATATGATCACGTATGTGAGATTAATGGGAAACAAATGGAACGGGTATAGACATATTACAAAAAGTAATGTGTTATAATATGCATCGCCACACTTCTGTACTGATGGATGGGAATGCCCAGTGGCATCTCCAATTGTAACGATCTAATGGTCTGAAGTGGTCAGGAAATCTAGAATAATAGTGGCGATCGTAGTCGGGTTCGATGGAAAGCGGTCTGCTCCAACCAAAGCTACTTCATTGTAAATGACGCCGTGTTTGGCGTCTCTAGCATCTTCTGAGTTCCTGGAAAGAACGTGAGCCACCACTTCGTCCGGAACATGAGTCACTCGAATGCTAAGACCACCATACTCTTTGTATTATCTATATAAGGTGTCTTTGATGACTTCGTCGCTGGCTCCAGGACGCAAAGCGCTGATATACCCTACCGGGTGACACAGGATATCGGGCCACCCCTGTAACTTCTGCATTCATGAACGGATTTTTCTGAAATTTGATACAGCTATATAAGCAACCATTTCGGATTTGATCACATCACAGTCCAATATGGCGGACTTCCAGTTTTTCTGGAAATGCCAGCAACTTTGTTTTTTCAAATTGAACACCCTGTATATTTTCACATATTCAAGTACAACAGGTCAAAACAAGTCCAAACCTAATGTCAAATGTAATTTTTTTGAAACAATTGGAATTAAAATTGATTTTTATTTTACCTCGTGGATAAATGAGATTTGGTCGAGGCTATTCACAATGAGTCGCACATAACAGAAAAACTAATTTTTCTCTGAAAAATCATTTTTACTGGTTAATCAATTCAGTAACATCACATTTTGATCAACAATTCATTTTTTTTCAAATGGAAACCCTATGGGCCACCTCCTGTCTGTCCAGCACATACATTGAGGAGAGAAATAACATATCATTTTTGTATTTTGGTGCAGTATCAAATTTTGTTAAATTTAAAAATCTACCACTATTTCATGAGTTTCCTTGCAGTTCGAATATTTTTTTTTGTAGATCCTCAAATGTATACAGTTTGTTACTGCACCTAAATAAAAAAATAATGTAATTTTTTTCCTGAATGTATGTTCTAGAGAGACATGTGGGTGGCCTATAGGGGTTCCATTTGAAAAAAAAATATTTTTTTATCAAATCTATGTGACTGAACTGATTCATCAATAGATGACACAAAAAAATATATTTCGGAAAAAATCATGTTTATCTGTTATGTGCAATTCATTGTGAATAGCCAAATCTCATTTATCCACGAGGTAAAATGAAAAAACTATTTTAATTTTAATTATTTTAAAGAAATGACATTTGACATTAGATTTGGACTTGTTCTGACCTATTGAACTTGGATATGTAAAAATATACAGGGCGTTCCATTTGAAAAACAAATTTGCTGGCATTTCCAGGAAAACTGGAAGTCCGCCATATTGGATTGTAACGTGATCAAATCCGAAAATATATCTGCACCAAATTTCGGAAAAATCCGTTCACGACGGCTTGTGGTCTTTTAAATTCGAACCAAATCTCTCAGAGTCCTAATACCTTCCGGCAAGGATGAAAATGTGAAATGCCCAGAATTATAGAAGTGACACCTATAATTTGTTGGATGAAGCTTAGACCTAATGAAGTGGAATTCAATAACACGAAATTTCGTGCAACATTGATAGGTCACCAAGAGATGTCAGTATAGGCCAATCCACGACCAGAAGTCGTACTTCTAGTGGTTCAGAGTAACGCATAACAAATAACGAAGGAAAGAGAGATTTGTTTCGATTCCAAAAAAAGCAACCATCCGCCTACAGCTGGTTAATGGTTTCCCAATCATCAGGACGGCTTGATAGGTCACCAACAGATGTCAGTATGGGTCAATCCACGTTATTCGTTCTGCGTTACTCTGATCGCACTAGAAGTACGACTCATGGTGTCGTGGATTGGCCTATACTGACATCTGTTGGTGACCTATCAATGTTGCACGAAATTTCGTGTCATTGAATTCCACTGCATTGGGTTTAAGCTTCACCCTACAAATTATAGGTGTCACTCCTATAATTTTGTGTATTTCACATTTTTATCCTTGCCAGAAGGTGTCAGCACTCTGAGAGATTTGGTTCGAATTCAAAACAGACCATAAACCGTCCTGATGATTGTGAAACCATGAAACAGCTGTAGGCGGATGGTGGCTTTTTTGGAATCAAAACAAATCTCTCTTCCTTTCGTTATTTGTTTTGCGTTACTCTGAACGCACAAGAAGTACGACTTTTGGTGTCGTGGATGGGCATATACTGACATCTGTTGGTGACCTATCAATGTTGCACGGAATTTAGTGTCATTGAATTCCACTTCATTAGGTCTAAGCTTCACCCCACAAATTATCATCACATTCTCAGAGCACCGCCATCAGTTACCTGCGAGTCCCGGAAAAATTGTTGAGAGATGCTGTCTGTCCCAGATCTCGTGATAAAAATACAAAATATGTTTGTCAGTGTTGCAATGTGTATTTATGTTTAGAACACACTGACAATATTTTGAAAATTAATCTCGATAATAATCAAAATAAAAATAAATAGGGCAAAGATAATTTCTTCCAGATAGGATTGTGTTCATAACCAAAATTTTGCATTTCTTCAGTACCATACGATAGTTTTTCCAGTTTTATATTACTTCTAATCATATAAAACAAAACGAGAACACACACATTCCGTGTTTTGGTCTTGTTTTATATGGTTCGATTTCAATTTCATATTCTTGTTATTTATTTTACAAAACCCAACCTATTCCATATGATGGAACATGGAGAATTATTAAAATTCAGAGGAAAATATTTCGTTTATCAAAAAAAATTAATAATGGGATATGTGACACCCCACTTGGATATTAATATTAAAATCACTGAGGCGACATAGGGTTAATTCCAATTCTGATGATGTTAATAAAATGTTACATGAAATAAACTTGATTGAAAAAACAAATTTGAATAGTACAAGAAAATATAAAGTCGGATAAATCCATAACTTGCACAAGTGTGAAGGATCTTATTGATGAAACTGAGAATATAAATAGCTCACATTATTGTCTTCCATCGGTGGCCAATAAAAATCCCCCCATAGATCGTTGGTTTTCCTTACGAGTGCCTCGTAAGTGTCATTCGAAAAGGTATCAACTCCCACTGCAATCAGATCGAAGTGTTTCGCTATTTCCTGTGCCAGCAGTATTCCAAGTTTCGCTACTCCAAAGTATTCGGGAATAACTGAAGGTATTCTGTCGGATAGTGAAGGATGCAACACTGAAAAAATATAAAATATATTTCGAGACGCTTCTTTGGTACAGCAGCTGAACAACACGGTGGTGAAGCCGGCCATGAAGTACGCTTCCTCAGTGAGGTTGTTGAAGACACAACAAAGAAGCGCTATAACAGAATTAGGCAAGATTCAATGACTTTCCTGTATAGGTATAAACGGAGCAATGAGATCTCAACACCCACTGCAGCCATCGGAAAACTACCTCCATATTAGTGCTACAGAGTGAGGCAGGACTAATGGCCTTCAGCTAAATACATGTTGACACATGACATGACATGACTAGACTAGATTTAGCTAGGCTAGACTAGATTTAGCAATGTTATCCCATCTCATGATGGGATAACATTGCTAAATGAGTCTCCTTCGAAGAATCATTGGGGATATCTATAACTGACAGAACTCAATGGTACAATGCAGTACTCAACACTATTATTTACGGAAAGGACTGGTATACAGACTGGCCTCAGACAGAAAATGGTGCAGGAGCAGAATTATTTTCGAAACACCCAAGGACTGAAGTCAGCTGCCATACTCTGTGTTCTGGGCAGATATCAATACATTGTGCGAATGAAAATAACGATAGTTCCACAAAAAAAAACACATCCAAATTCTATTGTGCAGCCAGGTTGTTTTTGGGGGGTGGGTGTAGAGAATTTTTATGGACACCTTACAGGTAGTGTGGGACTCGCTCATTGAGCTTTCGGGTCGTCATATCCTTCTTACTCCAGGTTACTCACTAAAAACTCCACCCAGTTAGCTCGTCTGGTCGAGACCTTCGACGACAATCGGGCCTTCCGGCCCATTGTATTTCGCCTATTGTTTCCTTCTACAGCACAAGTTTGTACACGTGTCGGTTCACCAATTGGTTGCCCGAAAACTGACTGTCTTCTGCGCCATTGAACAGTCTCATTTTATCAAGATGCTCTTTTACTGGAGCGTGTCCAGTCATAAGCCCCGTAATAGTTTCCAGTTGTTCCCTCTTTGAAGTTTACAGATCTGCTGTTTTTGTGTCAGCACGAGCTTTTGATGTATTTTTTCCCGCGTCTGTTTCCTAGGATGTCGTTCCAGTAACGTTTGTGTTTTTCTTGAATCCAGTCTTCTACAGACGCTCGTGCCATGGGCTTCGATACCATGAGGGTCTGTCCTGGACCTGGTTCGTTTTCCGATCCTCTTCTAGCAAGTTCGTCGGCTTTTTCTTTCCCTGCAAATCGCTGATATCCTGGCATCCAAATCAGTTCGACGTGGTTTTGTTCTGCTAGAATTGTCGGTTCCTCTTTGCAGTTGGGACGTCACTTCCTGGCTACTTGAGCCTTAGCCTGGCTGTCTGAGAGAATATGATCTGTTCCTCTACTATAGCTCTCCTATTGTTTTGCTCACACATTGAAGATTGCGTAGACCTCTGCTTGGAATATAGAGGTGTGAGTACACAGTGAGTAGCTTTACTCGGTCCTTGAGTTTCTGGAATACACTCCTGCTCCCGCACCATTCTCCATCTTTGATCTATCTATGTATCAGATCTTGCCCTATTGGATGGTGTTGAGTTATGTGTTGTTTCATACAGTTCTGTCTGGTATTGCTCCCCTGCATGGCTGGTCGCAATGTGATCTAATCTCAGGTCTAGCACGTCACTGACCTACAGGCCAGGAGCTCTGGTGCCATGCGGTATCCCCCCTCCTCCCCCTCGGAAAAATGTGTGGTTTATGGGGTATAAAGTCACTCAGTATTGGTTAAAATCATTTTTGGACCTACAAAAATTCGCATGCAGTAGTGGAATCCCATCACCAGGTGCAGTTCCCATTGAATGTGTGGACTTATTGGACCTTTTTTTTCTACCATCACAATGAATGGACATATTTCTCGCCAGTTTAATGAAGATAATTGGCCAATTTCGCTGAAAGATGTTCCTATTTTCTTGCAAAATCGCATGTAGCTCAAGCACGGTGGCGCACCAGCTCATTTGAATGCTCTGATTTGCGAATATTCAAACCAAATAGGTCGTGGGGGAACAAAGTCATGATCAACTAGATCCCCAGACCTAAACACTCTGGATTATTTTACTTGGGAACATCTTTTTTTTTATGTTCTGGTTCCCACGAAAAGGGATATCCTGTAATGTTCAGAGAACATCATGGGAACCAAGGGAAAGAAGGTAGGAGTTGGTGATCTTTTTACATTTCTGGAGGTTGTATGCCTCGGGGAACACCTCCCTAGGCAATGAGTTCCAAAGCCTCGCTGTTCGTTGGATGAACGAGTCTTTGGAAAGTGATGTTCTGCAGGTCTCCAAAGTGACCACGAAGGGGTGTGATGACTGAACTTGACGGGTTAGTCTCGAAGAGACTGCCAAAGCAGGAACGATTGTTGATATTTCAGAAGAGCATCGCCCATGAAAATATCTATAAAATAGAGACAAATCGCCAACTTTTCTACGGTGTTCCAGACAAGTGAGCGAGTTTGTAAGCGAGGCATCACCGACGAGACGAATTGCCCTTTTTTGGACAGAATCCAATAGCCTCAGGATATGTTTAGGTGCCGCGCTCCAAATATGGGAACAGTATTCCAGGACAGGTCGGATCTGTGCCTTATAGATCATAAGCAGCTGGGTGGGGGTGAAATAGCTCTTGGCACGAAACAAAAAAACAAGTTTTTGGGATGCACTTTTGGCAATGGACCTCACGTGATTTTCCCAGGAAAGGTTATTGCTGATAGTTATACCAAGCATCGATATGGATGACTTCAGTGGTATGGTTACTCCTGACAAAGTTATGTTAGGCACAGTGAGATCGACTTTTCTAGAGAAAAGACATGCTTGTGTTTTGTTTGCATTGAATTCTACCAAGTTATTAGATCCCCACTCGAGAATTGTTGCTAAGTCCATATTTATATTATTAACATTTCTTCCTCGTTCATTTCTGGTTTCACGGGCTGATATAGGGGCCCTGGGAGAGAAAGCGGTATGGAGGGTACTATCATCGGCAAAGCTGTGTACTGGACATGAAGTTGCTTTCAACAGGTCGTTGATGTGAAGTAGAAATAGTGTTGGTGCGAGAATAGGTCCTTGCGGAACACCAGCATTTATGAGTAGAGTGTCAGATGGAACTCCATCGACCACTACATGGAGAGACCTGTTTGAGAGAAAACTAGCAAGCAGAGAACACAGCTGAGGGGGCAAGCCATAAGACGGAAGCTTGGCGAGAAGTCCTTGGTGCCAAACTCGATCTAACGCCTTGGAGATATCTAATGCCACAGCTAAAGTTTCTCCATACTTTTCAATAGATAGCTGCCATATATGTGAGACGTAAGCGAGCAGGTCACCAGTTGATCTCTGATGGCGAAAGCCATATTGCCTATCGTTGACAATTCCTGAGTCTTCCAGATATTTCATGAGCTCGATGTTGATGGCTTTTTCCATGACCTTTGAAATAATAGATAGCAGTGCGATAGGTCTGTAGTTGCTAGGTAGGGCCTTTTTGCCTATTTTAGGGACGGGCTGTACTCTTGCAATTTTCCAATGGGACGGAAATACCCCCAAATTGTAAGAGTGGTTGAAAAACTTGCAAAGAACAGGTGTTAGTTCGGGAGCACATTTCTTGAGAACAATCGGCGGGATTCCGTCAGATCCACAGGCTTTGTTGGTGTTGAGACCCAGCAAAATCTTTCTGATAGTACGTTGGCAAAAGGTGATCTCGGGCATGTGACTGTCGAAAGGTGTTATGTTCGGGGGTTGTTTTCCCGATGAATCCAGAGTGGAATTTCCAGCTAATAGGTGCGCAAAGATATTGGTTTTTTCCTGGGCAGTCGTTGCTAGTGTTCCATCTTCTTTGGTAATAGGAGGAAATGAGCTGGAGGTGAAGTTTCTTCCCACAGCTTTGGCGAAAGACCAAAATTAACGGGATCCGTTAGGAGATTCAGCAAGTTTTGATCTTATTTTGGCATTGTGGGCATCTTTTGAGCATTCTATTGTCTCTTTGCATATGCCTCTAGCCTCGACATATGCTGCTCTGGTCTCAGGGCCCGGATTTTCTAGCCATCGATGGTATGCTGCCTGTTTGGAAGCCACAGCTCTAGAGCAGTTTCTGTTGAACCAGGTCTTATCGGATGATGTTCTTCTTTCGGTATTCGGTATGTAGGTTTGCATCCCCAACATGATGATTTCAGAAATTGTCTTAGCACATCGTGTTGGATCTACTGAAGAGAAACAAACTCTCTTCCATGGAAACGCTGAGAAAAACATACGAAGACCTTCCCAGTTGGCCCAATTGTAATGCCACATGAGACGGGGTGGTATTGTGCAGCTCGATGGTAAATGGAAAGAGCATGTTGTGGAGATGAGGGTGTGATCAGAGTTTCCAAGTGGGGCACAAACTTCTATTCTATACGGGTCAGGATTGGTGGTGAGGAAAAGATCTAGTGTATTGGCAGACTGGTTGTTGACATCAGGGATGCGGGTTGGTAGCTCGACCAGTTGTTCTAGACCATGAGTGATGGCGAAGGCCTCGGCTTGACGACCCGCATCATCTGTTTTGTTAGAGAATTTGAGCCAGGCAGCGTTATGTACATTAAAGTCTCCCATGATTATGGTTTCAGCTGTTGGATGGTTCTCCTGAATGTAGTCCAGTTTGAGTGATAAAAACTCAAAGAGGTCGTTATATGAAGGTTTATTAGGTGATAGGTAAAGGCAGCAGAGGAACTTAGTCAGTTTGGTATCAGATAGCTTGAACCACATCACATCAAAGTCTTTCGGTTCCAAACTCTCTTCACGCTGGCATGAAAGGTTAGCCTTAGCGTAAAGGCAGACTCCACCTCTGAACCTGAATCGAGAATGGAGTTCGTAACCAGGACAAAGTATATGGACCTTGTTGGTGGACGAGTTTACTTGTGTTTCTGTTAGAGCCAGAATATCCGTTTTTTTTGTCTGTAGGTGATGGTGGACGTCATTGATGTTCTTGTTGAGTCCGCGGATATTGCAAAAATTAATCTTTAATGTTGAGTCCCCTCGAGTACCTCTCGCCCGGAAATCCGAATGGAGAGGTATTTTGCTTCCGGAGTGTTTTACTCTAGGAGACTTCATCATTATTTCTATTAGGATGCACCTGAAAATAAAGGAGGAATTGGGGAATAGGAAAGAGGGAGACCGGAAAGTATCGACCGAACACTGAAACATAGAATGATCCATTTCACAGCACACAAAGTCGATATGGTGGTATTTCACCGGGCGATGAGACCATCTTCCACCTACGGTTATCCTTTTAGTCGCCTCTTACGACAGGCAGGATTTACCATGGGGCTATTCTAAAGCCGACCCCATACAGCTATCTTAAGACATACCTTGGTTTACAATCGTTCAATTCAAATCGAGGAAGGATTGCGAAACCGCGTATTAGTTTCCTGTGAAGCAATAAGGAATTCTCCAGGAACTTTCCAAATAGTACGCAAGTTGATGAAAAGAAGAGCTGAATTGTGCATACTTGCAGGAGGCAAACATTTTCTATAGTTAATTTAATTTCCTGTAATTTTTATTCAAAATAGTTATAAGTTTAAAAAAATGTATTTGTATACGTACTTATTACTAAAACTGAATAATAGTTACTATAAAAGTATTGAATTTTCTCCTAGATGCTTTGGTTACCACAAATTGTGAAATTCAGACTAAGAGAAGGATCAAGAACAAGCCAATGAATATATTCAATTTTTTAAATCACCCGCTGGACGAAGAAAAGTCAGTAGGTAGACCATTTCATGACAACATAGAGGACAATTATAAACATAATATTTTCTGAAAATAAAAACCAACTCTTTATTTTAATTGAAAATATTGGTATGTTAATATTAATGCAAGGTGGATTCAACCATTTTTTATTTTTTCCCGATTATAGTTCCCAAAATGATAAATAAATAAGTGATTCCTATATTGGATCTATACCAGTAACTACTAGGATTTCCAGGATGATTCGTCAACTGTTAGATAAGTTTTATTGGCGAGGGACGCAAATATACTTCTCCTTCGAGGGTAAATGAATAAAAGTGATCAAATTTGAAGTTATTCAAACTGTGAATGTCCTAATTACCTACGAAACTGCTATGGTAGAAGGTCTTCGGTTTGTTGAGAAACGGACTCACAAAATAAGTCAACCTGAAATCAATAAAACACATTTGATTAAGAATTGTTGGTTACACACAGACAAATTGGATATACCGGGTGACACAGGATATCGGGCCACCCCTGTAACTTCTGCATTCGTGAACGGATTTTTCTGAAAATCGGTACGGTTATATAAGCAACCATTTCGGATTTGATCACAGTACAATCCAATATGGCGGGCTTCCGGTTTTTCTGCAAATGCCAGCAACTTTGTTTTTTCAAATAGAACATAGAACACAGGTCAAAACAGGTCCAAACCAAATGTCATATTTTTGAAACAATTGAAATTAAAATTGTTTTTTTATTTTACCTCGTGGATAAATGAGATTTGGTCAAGGCTATTCACAATGAGTCGCACATAACAGAGAAACATAATTTTTTCGGAAAAATTATTTCTTCTGTCATTTATTGATGAATCAAATCAAACACATCACATTCATTTTTTTGAAAAGAAACCCCTATGGGCCACCTACCTATCTCTCTAGAATATTCATTGAGGAAAGAAATTACATATAATTTTTGTATTTCGGTGCAGTAACAAATTGTATACATTCAAAAATCTACAACTAGTTCATGAGTTTCCTTGCAGTTCGAATAATTTTTCTACTTAGTAAGCTGTGGAAAACAACATTTCTGAATCTTGTCAACGAATTGTGTTTTGCTGTCATCTTCCATCTCAACTCTCGAAAATAAGTTAACTTCCGAGAATTAGTTTTGTAGAAATGTAAAATAAAAATTATAGGTTCACAAGAAGTGAACAGGTTGATATGTTATTAATTTACGGAGAATGTATTAAAAACAGTGTCGCCGCTTGTCAGTTATACGCTGAACGATACCCACACAGAAGATACCCACAAAGGACCTTTTTTAAAAATGTGGAGAGAAGATGATCGTAAGTGAGGAGGCAGAAATGAACGTTTTGCTTATGTTGATTTTGATCCAACCGCTTCGACGGCGACGCGGGAATTGGAATACCAATGCAATGTAAGTTGAGAAAACGCCAGAAGAAATAACACCATTATCGTGCTCATAAGTAAAACTTACACAATTAGTCGACAAGATTCAGAAATGTTGTTTTCCACAGCTTACTAAGATGAAAAATTATTCGAACTGCAAGGAAACTCATGAACTAGTTGTAGATTTTTTAATTTATACAATTTGTTACTGCACCGGAATACAAAAATTATATGTAATTTTTTTCCTCAATGTTCTAGAGAGACAGGTAGGTGACCCATAGGGGTTTCATTTGAAAAAAAATAATTTTTGATCAAAATGTGATGTGACTGAATTGATCAACCAGTAAGTGACACAAAAAAAATTTTTAAAAATTTAAGTTTTTCTGTTATTTGCGACTATTGTGAATAGCTCCGATCAAATATCATCTATCCACGAGGTGAAATAATAAAATAATTTTAATTTCAATTGTTTTAAAAAAAATACATGTGACATAAGGTTTGGACTTGTTTTGACCTGTTGAATTCGAATATGTAAAAATATACAAGAAAAACCGGAAGTCCGCCATATTGGATTGTAATGTGATCAAATTCGTAATGGTTGCTTATATGATTGTACCTAATTTCAGAAGAATCCATTCACGAATGCAGAAGTTACAGGGGTGACCCGATATCCTGTGTCACCCGGTATGTCATCTGAACTGGGGGGTGTTGGAAAACTTCAGAAAGCTCAATGATTGAGGTGGCCACCCTTTCATATATCTGAAGATTGTTTCAGGATGCCAATCAAACTGAATTTTGAATTTGTCAGCAATTGGATTTATAATTGGAGGTTATTGCAGAATGTGATATCATCAAAAAGCGGTGATTTCTAAAATGCTAGCAAAAATGTAAGTACCATTGAGATAACTGTTTTAGTTTTCGTCTTGCGTACACTAAACACTTAAGTATTCTACAGCTCAAGGGATCCTCTGAGTCTTCACCAGGAAAATAAAAATAACATACCAAACAATATGTAAGCCTGAGACAATACTGAATATTCTGAAAATTGACAAATTTAATTAAATGTCAAAACAATTGTTTTTTTTTTCACTTTCCAAAGCCTCCTTATTTTTATCACTATCAACGATGTCGGTTGATGGCCGTCATGATAAACTATTAGAGCGTTCTGACAGATTATGATACTGGATATTTATTCAAAATATCGATTGTGTGGTATAAAATTGTTTGTAACAAGATGCCCATTTTCGATATGGTAATGAGCCACCTTTCTTCTATTTGAAAAAATTGAGTGAACATCATAATTACGATTTTGTAAACTTTGAATGAACCAGTAAAACAAATGAAAAGTAAACCTCAATCGAAACTCTTTTTACACGCTTTGTATTAGCTTCACTTGTATGTTTGTTTGTTTGTTTGTAACCGACTTCCAGATGTCCGAATGATCTGAAATTTGGCAGGTGTACATAATTCCGGTGACTATGCATTCAGAAGTTTTTGTGTGGAAAAAAAACAAAATGGCGGCTCCAATATGGCGTACGAGTTTTGTGATTATGGTCCGAATCGCTTCAAAAATGGTATCTGAGGATTTTCGTGGTCGAAGATTATGATTCTAATATATATATATATATATATATATATATATATATATACATAATTATATATATATATATATATATATTTGGTTGGAGGTTCTTAGGTTTGGGATTCTTGTGTAAAAATAAATCTATCTTATATCATGCTGGACGTTTCGCCCCTGGCCGTAGGCATCTTCAGTGGATTTTTTTTTTAAATAATAATAACCCCTACTGAAGATGCCTCCGGCCAGAGGCGGAACGTCTAGCATGATATAAGATAGTTTTATTTTCACACAAGAATCCCAAACCTAAGAACCTCCAACCAAAAAAATAAATATACCAGGATTCAAGAAAACCCACACCTCAAAAATATATATATATATATATATATATATATATATATATATATATATATATAAATATATGTACTCAGAGATGTCCTGATTGAATCAGGGAATCTCACTGTGAACCAATCCCAAAATCATAGGGAGTTAGTGAAGTGGGTCAAATATCCATAACAAAACAACTACTTCCCTGGAATGCAAATCGGGTTGACCACCTGTATACCGGTTTCGGGGTTATTGCCCCTCATCAGTACAGGCTAGGTCATGGAAACAACAACTAATGTCTGCAAGCCCAAATTGATTGATCCAAATATCTCTACTGCACTGCCATGTCTGAGGCGAAAACTATCAGGAGGAAAAATCCGACTGGTAGCGCCACTTCAGATCAAGCGCAAGCATAATTCGGGGTTCGTTCACAGTGAGATTCGCTGATTCAATCGAGACATCTCTGGGCACATGCAGAAACTTACTGGACTATGTGTTTTTTTCTTGGGACTGGGGTTCAGACAAAATATTTTTAATACAAAATTTTCTTGGTTTTGTTTTTATTTCCGACGTTTCGATGGGGGATCTCTCATCTTATTCATGGATTTTTTTTACAAAAATACATGGACAATTACATATTTGACTCAGTAGAGCTGTAAAGGTAATTTCTAGCCATCTGTTTATGTAACGAATAGATTTCCATCAATCCAAACGTCGGAAATAAAAACAATACCAAGAAAAATTTGTACCAGAAATATTTTGTCTGAACCCCAATCCCAAGAAGAAAACACAAACATAAGAAAAACAAAAATCTTAACGTAAACATATATACCGGGTGACCCGGAACCAATTTACGCCCCTGTATCTTCGTTGTTATTTTATATGGATCTTTCAAATTCGATACTTCGATTTGATGTTCTTAATGTACAATTTAGCAAGTGTCAAACCAAATATGACACTTACGGTTTGACCGGAAGCGCATCCAATTTTTATATTTCGAATGGAAAGTATATATTTTTTTTGAAAATAACGATTCGTTATAGAATTAATTTTCCAATGATATATCACAATCATACTTCCAATTCACAATCTGCTGATATAATTGAGATCGTATAAAAAATGACTTGTATTCCTCTCGTAACGGAACATTTTCGTGAAAGTATACTATGGAAGATTGAACAACATCATGTTAGTAACAATCATTCATGGCCAAAGTTTTTACACAATGAGTTTTATACAGACTAACTATTTTTACAATTTTAGTTTTTGTTCATTTTTCAACATAAATACCCTCATTTCTTTTAACACGTTGACGGACACTCTGTGATAAGTGGTTGTGCCTGTTGCGTCACAGATGTATTTTCACTAAAATTGAAGATAAAAAATAAAAATTTATATCTGCGGATTCCTAGAGTCATAAATAAGCTGATTATGGAAGAAAATAACAAACGGCCATAGACGCCAGTGTCACTTTATAAACATTTTTTTATACAATTTGTGACTTTTACGTCCATAGACGTCCTCCAATTATATGAATAAAACAAATAAAACTATATATAGATTTATTCAGTTATTGATGCCACAGCTCAAAACAAGGCGCGGGACATAACGCGGGTTTTTCTGGACAGGTTTCACATCTGTATCTTGTTTCTTTTCTCTTTTTTTCCCTCGTACGCTGCCTACATTTGAGGAATACATGAGATTTTGTTCAATTATCCGGCAGGGGAAATGTTGCTGCTCAGCTGCTGTTTTTGGTGTTTTTATTGAAGCCTGAAATTTCATAAAATGTCTGCCATCAACATTTTCTTCAATCCCTATAAATTATCGTACTACAGCTTCCCTGAACTCAATGATTTGTTTTACTCCTCTTATGAACAGAAAGTAAGAGTTCCATATTGTTATATCTAAAAGATTAAATAAGACTTTCTTGTACCATCGGATGGTCATACGGACAGCTGTAGTAACTCAGCATTTGATCGCTCCTGTCGATTCCAGACATGTGCTGGTTGTATCCATCTATTTCGCAGGGTTTTTGTTCGTCTACACCATACTTATTTCTAACAGTTATCAGATTTGGTTGATACGCAGTTGTTATTGCATATAAATCCCCCTTATCTTTCCACTTAGTAACATACAAGCTAATTGCTTTTTTTTCCTCCATATTTGTTCATTTTTTTGGAGTTTTTTCGTGATAACAACCGCAGGATTACATTTCCGGTTTGCTCTTAATGTTCCAGTAGAGTGGGTTTTATATGTGAGCAACTTTGATGACAGAGAGACACTATTATAAAAGTTGTCCATGTATACATGGTGGCCCTTATTTAGATAAGGTCCCAATAACCTTAAGACAAGTTTTTCGGTTTTGGAAGTGTTACCTGGCATGGGTTCGTTGCGATCACGACCCTGGTAAATTTCCATGTTCAAAATGTAACTTTCGTAGGTGGTAAGTTTATAAAACTCGATTCCGTATTTAGACTTCTTATTTTTGACATACTGCCTAAAGATTAGGCGGCCTCTAAATAATAACATTGACCCATCTAGGGATAGGGCTTCACAAGGTAAATACACATAATTACTATTCTGTATGACCGGATCCAACAGACTTCTATTTTTATGAAGACGATCTTGTGCATCAAATACAGCAGGAGTTGCATTGCAGCATCTTAGTATTTGTTCAAACCGACGTCCACTCAAAACATGTAAAAAAGTTGGGTGGTAGTATAATGGGTTGTGGGTGAATAATTTTCTGATAACAGGCACCTTTATTATCCCTTGAAGAAGACACAAGCCAAGAAATTTACTCAATTCACTTTCTGTGACAGGTTTAAATTCTCTATATTGACTATTTCGAGTTTTAGGACGGTCTGCACCCAAAAGTTTTGATCCATAACTATTAGTGCTAGTCAATAGAAGATTCATCACATCGTTATTCCATATTTTCCGGAAAACTTCTATTGGGAACATATTTTCTATCCCCTCAATTTTTATACCACTCTGAGTAGCATCAAAATGAAAATTATGAATTTCAGATTGTACCTCTTCCCAAATGCTCTCAATACTTTCTGCCAGAGCTTCATTTTCTTCCTTATTCTGTTCAAGATCTCGATCATCCTCAACATTCCGCCTTCCACTTTCAGACTGGTTCCGGAATGAATCGGTTGGCGAATCATCGGGGACATAATCAGAGTCACCATTGAATTCTCCATCATCACTGAATGGGTCAAACTCTGATTCGGAGAGAGCAAAATCATCATCATCGCTTTCCTCAAACCATCGTAAAAGTTTTTTCTTTTTCTCGCCGATCCATTATAATAATTTATCAGCGCTGCTAATAAAATGTCTGTCATTATACTTATAATTATGTATAAAAATCTCACAAACCTGTCTCACAATACACAGGATTGATGCAAAATCTAAACGCTTTTTCACAAAATATATTTGCAAACAAGACACTACATACACCACGAACATCAGAATAACACTAAACAATATAAGCAACAGGAATGGGGTTGTTAGTGAATCGGTAACTATCGTTTGTTTTCCGACTCCCCATCATGACATCAACGTCTATCAACTACACAGCTTCAAATTATTGCGCATGATGTGACACATGAACAGAATTCCATGTTGATTCAACGTCTGTGAACGTTGTGGCAACAAAACGCGAGTATTTTTAGGGCGGCTATAGACGCCGTAAAATTGAAGTGCCACAGCAGGCACAGTGGCCTAAACGTCTATAGACGTCGCTGTCCGTCAACGTGTTAAATGCTAAATAGGAATTGTTAAAGTTGGTTAGAAACTCCAATACATATTGAAATACAAAACATGAAAAAACCTCCATATTTTTGGTTCATATTTATTTAGATCATTTCCATGCTATATCTACATTTGTATCTCAATTGGCTATGATATTGAATTTTTTCTATAGGTCTGGAATTATTTTTGAAACTGCAAAATCGGACGCAACAACATATTTATTTCGATAATTTTCCTACAAAATAGTAGACATTTGGAACATGTACAGTGCTCTAACTCAATTCAAAAGAAATTCAACACCTATGACAGACTCCCAAATTTAATCTAATTGTTGAAAATGTCGCCCGTTAACGTCAATGATATTTTTATTTTCGGGGCATGCCCGCATAACATTCACTGTTGATCCGAGTAATTTCGTTGATGGCCTCCTTCCTGTCTTTAAGTTCCTCGGATTTTGAGGTCTATTATGAGCATAAACTTATTCTTCAAGTGAGGGCAAACAAAAAAAAAAATTGGCGTGAGGTCTGGGGGACCCTTTGGGAGTCAACGAACTCATGGTCCAGTACCAATCTGTCTTTGAAAGTTCTAGTAAAATGTCCCCGGGCATGTTCGAATTATGTGGAGGTCCCCATCTTGTTGGAATACAAAAACGCGACGTGTGCCGCTAAGAAAAAATTTTTTCAATAAAATTTGATTTTACCCCTAAAATTTGTAGGTACCGTCAATTTTGAAGCTAGATCAAAATAATTGTTTCCCCATTCTGGTTCCAAAAAATTCCTAGCCAAACATTGAACCGAATCTTTTCCCGGTGTCTTCCCTTTTTATGAATACATGGGATTTTCTTGTGCCCAATAACGTAAATTATTTCTATTGAAATGACCATTGTTTGGGCCACTGTATAGAATGTTGTAATGAAAATTTGATTTTCTGTTCCTTTTTGTTTTAACCCAGTTTAAAAACACAATCCTCCTCTTTCGCATTATTTTTATAAAAATATTGATGAATTTGATATTTGTTTTTCAAAATTTTTCTTGCTGTTTCTTTTAGGTACCCCCGACCTCATTCGATCTGCCTTAATGATGTATTTGATCAATTTCAATCGCTTTTCTAGAACAGTGATCTTCGTATTTCGTTTCAATAACATGTTCTCCATCATGATTATTCCGTTCTTCCTGAACTGTGACTCCAATATGAAAATAGTTTTACTACTAGGTTGCGGACGGTTAGGATTTCCCCCTGGAAACAGACGCAAGGCTAAAAAAAAATTTTTTTCCTTTTGCTTCAAAAACAACAGCAATCAACTCTTTCAGTTTGGGTATATGGGATAGTATAGTAGTAATTTGGTAAACACAATGACATAAAAAATTCAAAAAATTTTAACCATAGCCAACTAACATGAAGTTGAAAGGTTCAATAAAATCTCCAAAATTTGGCGTGAACACAACGACAGAACCCCAAAGCAAATTTAATTCCATAGCCAAACATGAAGTTGAAAGGTTCACCAAAGGTGGTTAGAGGGAAAATTTTCTCTTCAAAAAAATAAATATGAAACAAAAATATAAAGGGTTTTTTTTCATGTCTTGTATCTCAATATAATGGAGTTTCTCACCAACTTTAAAAAAAATTCTATGTTAGTCTTTAAAAGAAATGAGGTGTTGATTTTGGGAAAATGAAGAAAAACTAAAATTGAAAAAAATAGTAAGCCTTTTATTGTGGAAAAAGTTTGGCCATGAATTAATGTTACTTACATGATATCGTTCAATCTTCCATAGCATACTTTCATAAAATGTGCCGTTACGAGGGGGAAAACAAAAAAAAAAATTTTTTTAAAATTTTTTTTAAAAAAAAAATTTTATATATATATATATATATATATATATTTTCTTTAGTTTCTTGACAATATTATTTTTTTTTCAATTTCTGAATTTGATTAGTTTTTTTAAAATTTTTTTTTTTAAATAAGCTGATAGATTTAAATCAGGTTAAAAATTTTTTATTATTTTTATTTAAAATAATATAATTTTTTAACCGAAGAACAAATACCATGTCAAAACGAAGTTAGAGAAATTATAAGAATAGACTGAATGACCTTATTCCAAGAAATCGAAGAATA